>JBAWJQ010001758.1:0-600000 GCA_037783105.1 Bactrocera zonata
AGGGCTAAGCCACTCTCGCAAAATTCAAAGACTTAAAGGCGCTTGAATTTTAGGGGGTCTGCTTTATATAGTAATCGAATATCTTTGTTCATACCTGATCTACTGTGGAGGCAAATGAGCACACACTGGAGTTTAGTTGGAGGCAGTTGTGGTGTGTCTGATCTTAGATAGATAATAGAAATTTTTAAGTTGCGGTCCAAAATAAGGCTGTGATACACAGAAATTTAGAATTTCAACATTTAAGATATTAAAAATAAACTTAAAAATGTTTGAAATACCTCGAGAATTGCTAGAATATCCATTGTCTAAACTTAGCCCTTCCTTACTCGTTAATAATAATATATGCTGTTTATCTAATCTGATTTTTGAAAGGGTTATTACAAGCTTTTTCGGTATGCTTTCAGAATATATTATATTGAAAATCGCCCTTAATTATTTCTATTCATAACTGAGCCCATCAAATGATATAATATATATTAATTTCGCGAGGTAATTAGTTCCTAAATATAGCATCCTTTCGATAATCGCAACAGATTCAAATTAGTTTATTACAACTGAAGTGATCTCTCCAAGGCAGAGGCGGTCTTCCTCGTCCCTGCTTAACCACTTTGCGAGTTAATATTAATCATACATCCAATTACACCTTTATAAGTACGCCACCAGCAGCCGTAAGACCGCGACGTTTTTCGTAATTGTATTAATTGTGGGCCGCGTAAAATTCTAACTTCTGAGTACGCTGTCAAGCATATTTGTATCTACATAATTGGAGTTTGAATAAAACTTATGGAACAAACAAAGACTTCTATATACAACATTGTATATATGTATGCCTATGTATATGTACAATAATATGTATATAAGTGCATTGTTCATTGTGAAGAATGAAGCAGTAAGGACGAAACTACAAGCAAGCGCCTTAAAGTGTACAACTATTCGCTCACAAGAGGCTACAACTATTAAGTTATTGGCTTGGGTTCAAGGGTTCGTGGGGTAGAGAATATTAATGCCCTACAATGGGTTACATGTAATATGCATGGCAGCTCATTAGACTAACTGCATGGCTTAAGGATATTTTGCAATGTTTCGGTTTCGGTCAGTGTACGAGTAAATAACTAAGCAAACAAGCCGAGCCCTTGTGCGGCAAGCTCTTAGCAAGCGCCAGAAGATGGAACACATAGAACGCTGAAGTTCAAAGGGTGAAGAAGAGTAATTGCGATTTGCTGGGATAGTTAATCTTGATCTGCTACGAAATTTTCTTAAAGAAATATTCAAGTAATTGCAGTAAATTTTTGTAAAGCCAACAGATGTGCTCTCTGTGCCATCCAATGTCACTTGGCTCTGTAAGGAAATTACGCCAAATGGACAAATAGCCGTATATATGTATGTACATAAATCCGCTATTTCAAAATGTCAAATGGCTATTACCATATTTTGACACTAAATACCGTTATAATGGCCACTAATATACCTAATTTTTTATAAAAACAAACCATCACCAGAAGCAACACAAAAACATAGAAGAAAAAATTAGAAACAGCGAAGAAAATACCGACTCATCGTGCAATTAAGCCGGCTATAATGGCGTGTGGCACATCCCGTAAGGCAAAACCTGTTGTAACAACAATAACTGCAATAACAAACACAATGGCACCAAATGAATTGTAAATTAAGTGCGGTGTCATGTTTCACGAATTTCACACCGCGACGGCCAAACGACCAGCCGTTATCCCCTCACACGCTAACGCACCCCCAGAATGGTAGGGTGTAAGTTTAGCCATTTAGTACTCCAATTTTCCTCATCAAAACACCCCAAAGCGAGCTTGTAAAAATATTAGATTTTTTTGATAAAAACAAGCATGTTCTTTGATTAGCTCCCCTTGCGGCAAAAATTTAAACGCAAATTTGTGGCTTTGGCACCACATGTCAACCGTAATTAGTAATTGAAATCTGCTCCAAGACGCGCGCATTGCACTTGGCGGATGATTAATGGCTGTCGCTTGAGGCGCATTGGCCGAGCTGGGAAGCAGAGTGGCCGTCTATTAAACGGCCAAAACGGATTAAATGCTGCTTTGTGTCTTATTGCTCGCCACTCGCGGCCGCCAGTTGGCAGTGACTTCACTAATCACCGCCCAGGAATCGTTTTTTCATCAGCATAAGTCGAAAGGATGATTAAGTGTGGCAATTTCTTTTAATAACATTGGAAGAGAAGCTATTATGACTGTAGGTGTAATCGGCCGTGTTTTGAGATTATAACATGAATGGACTTTTCATTCGGGAAAAACATCTTTACAAGAAGTCTAGAAGAAGTTGGGTTTATTTGTTTCGGTTCAACATTATTTAGCAAAGAAAATGTTGTCTATGACAACTGGATAACTGGAACACAATGGCACTTGTTTCCGAGACCACAAGAGAATTAATGTTTTGCAAATATGGATTTCAGTCAGGCCGGCCAAACATTAGTAATTTCATTTTAATTAAAAATTTAACGCCGTCTAAATATTTATAAATACATAATACTCTAGATGTAATTAGGCGTATCTGTAAACGATTTTCAAGTCAAAAACAGTGAAAAAAACTTCTTGGATATTAAAAGACAAATATATGTAAATACGTTTTTTTGTGAACTCTGCACTTCTTTGAGCTGAGCAAATCTTGAATCCAAACGATATTACATGATCGAAATAGAACAAAACTTCCTGGAATATTTCAAGATTCACCAAGTCCAAAAATAGATTGATGTCCAAGCGGATCAACGCAAGTGTCCGCCAATTCTCGCTATTAATGATTATTTAGCAACAACGCCATTGCAGCAACCCACAAGACTGAGTCGCTTGTTTAGCCAAGTGCATGGAGAAATACATTAAATGAGCAAATGGAAACGATAAGTCCATCACTAAGGCAACACACTGACTTTTTCATCGACCAAATCACCGAATCGAGATGTAATGACTTTTGCAACATCAAAAAGGTCTGCCAGTTTTTGAGAAAAGTTAAAGATAGGGACGAATACATACCGATTTTAGTATGATGGCAGTGCCTGTATAGTATGGTTAAGTATTTTGATAGAACAATTTTTTAAATTACTTTTAATCTTCATGTTCAAAGTGAACAAATATTTTCTTAAATCCTGAAACTATTACGAGATAGATCCTAAGCTTAAAAAACACTGGCCTGGCTATTTATAATGGTCAAGAATCTTCGAGGCTACATCCATACTGCCTATTTTATTTCTTATCATTGTCCTAACATAAAATTCACAAATTAATTTCTTCAAAACGCGCTAAAAATATACTCGTATTGAAGTAAATTCAGACAATTTTTTCCTTAACTTACATTTTTAATTCGATTTTCTCTTAAAAAGCGTTGTTGTCCATACTCGGGAGTTATCAACAAGCGAGCATTGGAACAAAGAGAGTACGAAAGGCAATTGCGCTCTTCGTTTGCCTTTTCTCGGAAGTTGATAGCTTTTCTCAGCATTCGCAAATGTTGGGTCCGAGTGTACACACATTTTTCTTTTTAGCTCGGCAGAATAGCAAAGACAACCCCAAAGTGGAGGAAAAGTCGCTCTCAGTAAAATGATGGTGACACTCCTACTTGTAAGCGCCAACAACAAAAGTGTTGACGCCAAACCAATGGAGTTGTTGTTGTCGATATTGCAGTAACGGACGCCGACTCTGCCGCCGCTGCAGTTTATGTGACAAACCAATTGTGTCCTTTACAAGCTGGAAACCGGGGTCATTGTCGTCACAAATAAATTCCAACCAATAAAATCGAAGACTTTTCTAAAGCAAACGTGGCAGCAGTATTTTCACTGCTCTGCTGGATTTTTTTAATATTTTTCCTGGAACGCTGGAGAGCACTTATATTCCCTTTCATCTTTAGTTGGCTGGTCGGCCATATACAAAGAACCGTATATTTTTTATGAGCGAATAAAAAGTTATATCAATAGTATGAAATATTTACTCGATTATTTATTATATAACACCAACATCTTCACATATTGGCTTCTACATTTTTATTCTCCCGTAAAATGTAACTCGGTATATAAAATGTACTTTGTTCACCCAACGGTTGTATGTTTAAATTACACTGAAAATGGTAGTGAAGCTTTGCAGACACCTCCAAATAATTCCGCCGAAAAACTGCAGCAACAGAGCGAATGTATGCAACGTCACAGCCTCCCTTCTCCAGAGAGCAAACATATTTGGACACAAAAATTCGGATTATCGATTTTCTTGCACAGTACTATACATAAGAATGATTTGGACACTTGTATGAATACACGCTAGCACATGCAGGCGAGTACAATGTAGCAAGTATTCTCCATTTCCCGTATAAACAGACAATTTGGGAATTCACTCGTTGAGTCTGCAATAAATAGATGAGTCCTCCGCACGTTAAAGCCGGGTCTGCGTGGTCATCAAGGCCAACGAGATTAATGTGCTGTTTGATGACCTACTCATTACGCAGGCAAATGTTGCAACGTGTGAAAGTGTAACTGGGCATCAGCTGCTGCCCTCCCCCTTACGTGTCCGCATGTAAACATGCTTTTTATCTTGGAGTCGACAAATAAATATACCAAACATGCATTTGTGGTGGATGCTCGGAAAGAAGCGAGAATAATTAACAAAAGGACAATTTGAATTTGACACGCAAAATGCGAAAATGTTTACGAACAAATTAGAAATTGATTAAGTTGATTGTGGTGAAACGTTGACAGCTAGACGATGGGCAAGCCAAACCAGAGATGTAGCCGGACAGTCTCTTTTGTGGTGAAACGCTCAAATTAAAGGCGAAGAAACTCGTTAATTTTCTGTCGCTACGGCTTAACGATCGGCCTTAAAATTCATTATGTACTATATGTATACTACCAGTCTTCAAAATACAATTTCACGAGGCCTAAACGGTAGAAATTTTTTCGAAATTTATGAAGTTCGATGCAAATAAATAGCTTTTGGTTCTGGATGAAATTATGTAGACCCCCTTTTAACTGCTCTAGGTAAATATTTACTATCTCCATAGCTTAAGCCAGAAATGTTGCAATAAGCTCAAGATTCGATGTTAGACGGAATAGTTAACATTCAGTTGCTAGCAATAAAATAGTAGTGGGAGCCAACACTCTTAATTTTTTTCAATTGTCAACAATTTTCAATAGTTTTCACGCTGGTTGTATTGCAAATGTAAAACTCTATTTCGGTTCTGTTTATGTCTTTACTTAGAACTTGATAGTATGAACTTATTTTTTAGTCACAACTATGAAAAGTCTCTTCATAGACTTCACAGGTACCTCGGAGATATAGTTGGCAGTGCACCGTCAAATATGGACCACAGCTAATAGTTGTTTGTGGGTTTATCCTTCCAAACACATTTTTTTAAATAAGTCCAAAGATTTTCAATGGACATCAAGGCCAAGGGATTGAGGTCAGGATATCAAGGACTTTTAATAAACAAGCCTCACAAGGGATGCGAGCCACTCGATAGCGACTGGAACGTAAAAATATGCCTTAAAGTATCCGTGAATCCTGAAGCGTTGGACCTACCAGTTGAACATCGTTCAGTGAGATACCGGTGCTGGTATGTGCCGAAGCGTTTAGTGTGGCCGCAAGTTTGTCTTACTGACTCCATTTGTTCCAATGCTACATACTCCCCCATTAATGAAATGTGGTTTTCTCTAAGGGCTGGATTCGCAACCATGTGCCAATGTGTAGGGTCTCTCAGTTTCGCTGCTTTTCGTCGCAAGGGTAACTGTACAATATAACAGCTGTCTGAGGTACTGCTATGAGTGGTCTCAAAGATTTCTCCATAATCGTTCTCTGGCTGAGCGTCAACCATCGCTATGTCCTCCATTTGCCAAAACTTGGACTCCAGTTCCTCCAACCGGTGGTCCTCCCTGATGGTCACACCGACACCTTCTACCATCACGCCACATTTTCGTCGATATACATGGTTAAAAACAGTTTGCTAGACGATTCGTTTCAAAGCTAACCTGTTATCCGCAATCACACAGATTTCGAGCCTCTCGCTGCAACGATGCTTCTCCAAAGACATTTCCACACGCTGTTGCTAAAAGGGTAATCAGCTTTGAAACCGTTGACTTGTTGTTGAACTAGCCTCGACATAGAATTGTGTTGCGCTTGCGACCACAATTTGGACAATTACCAGACAAACACTGTTGATAATAATAACCAACACCTGTAATACAATTTCAATCTCTTAAGAGCTTGAAATAGTTGCTCGATACTAAGAGCCAATATTTCATAACACCTGGAAACTCGATGGGTTAACCCATAATGAGTGCACAGAGCGGCATCCATAGTCGCCACATGCGCACTCTGTGATCGTTGCTAACGGCAAACCATAAATGAGACCAAGGTTCAGGAGCCAGGCTATGTACTCGTCTTTCCAGAAATTTCAATAGATCTTCTACTTGTGGCATTTCTGTAATGGAGCACATCAGTCACCAGGATATCCATAACACGCAATACACGTAGCGACTTATGAACCGTGTTCACAATAGTCAATTATGATGACTCATGCGTTTAAGGTTAAAAAAATGGGAACGTGTATTTCCTCTAACTGCTTCTTATTGTCATAGTGGTCTTTTAGACCCTTCCTCACCACACTGTTAGCCACCCGAATATAATCCGCAATTAAAGGAACACTAGCCGCATTGACTGCCTGCCGAAGTTTTTCCAACTTAAATTCTTCTGGGTACTCCGAATTATGTACTAAAGTTTCAAAGGCATCTTTTGCCACTAACCATTTGCACATGTCTCCATCAAATAACGGGATAGCTAACCTGCTCAATTTGATATCAACCGAATTGCCATCCAGAGATGTTGAGGGAATTCAACCCGTGACGATGCGATGAGACTATCAAGTCTGCAGAGTGCCGCAGTACACAGCTCTTCTACTGATTCCAAAAGTGCATCATGTGGCCGTGGCCCAATCTCGGTGGACGTAGCTTCTCCCACCAAACGATTATGGTTCTCCGTGAAGCGTTCAAATCGACTTAAGCTCTTGTTGGGGGGCAAACACATTACGACTTTTCAAGGCACCTTCCGAGACACGAGCATGTGTGCGCTTTATTGCTTTCACCGGCGATGATCGTCAATTGAGTTCTGCCATGAAACCACACAACCGCAATTCCAACTAGTAAGAAAGGGTTAAGTTCGGGTGCAGCCGAACATTTTATAGTCTTGCAATTTGCATTAATCAAAGCCGAGGAAATGCTTTGAGATGTAAAACGTCAACCTGACGTTCGGAATCGAAGCAATTTTATATTTATATACTATATATATAAATTAGGGTGTAATATTAGGGTGTTTTTTTTTAACTATTAATTTTTTTCAATCCCGTCACGAAATTTCCTTAGAAATACTCTAAAAAAAACCCCTGCTGTCCGTGCAAGCTGTAACTTGATTCAAAATTGAGATAAAACTTGGTATTCGGGTTTCTTAGTACAAAAATCGTAATCGGACCACTGCCACGCCCACAAATCGCCATAACTAAGCACTAAATTAAGATATCAAATTGTAATTTGGCACACTGAGTCGCAATACAAAGGGGCACCTTTGATAAAAAATTGTAAAAGTGGGCGTGACCCGTCCTCTTATAAGTTTAATGATCATATCTCCTAAACTACTAAAGCTAGAACAACCAAATATTATAAAAACTCCTGCCTACGGTGTGAAAATAGATGAATTCGAAAGATAACCCTGGCCACTCCCCATGTAACGGTACTGCTCAAAACTACTAAAAGCGCAATAAATCAATAACTAATTACGCCAGGGACATTGAATTTTACCTTCGAGGTGACATAAAACATGGGAGCCAGTGTGAAAAATCCAGTGATTTTGATGAATATAATCCTAGTAACATGCATGGGGCCTTAGGAAAACCTATCTGCCCAGCACCATCTGCTGTTTCAAAAATACTTTCTCAATTCTTATGAAGGTAACAAATTATGGCAATAAATTCCCTGAGTATCTCATATTTCTCTCGGATTTTTCTTCGAATGTAATTGCTTGATTTAAGTCTTCTTGATTTCGAACTTACTGATATGCAGCATAGCTTCTTCATTACTTTTAATAATCAAAAAGTTCAAAGGTGTGCGATTTACATTGTTTGCTTTATTGCTATCTCCTATTGGGGCAGCTGGTGAATGGAACACAGTTTGAAATTTTCTAGGTAAGAACAAAGGCTTGATATGCTCGACACCGTTGTAATAGTTATACTTGTTTACAATTTGAATTTCAAACCCCCCAAATACTGTTATGGGATTCTGGAGCTTTGAACTGTCAACGGAGTGGATTTGATGCCCTGAGCCGCTTCCTGTCATCGCGGAAATTGCATTTGTTTTATTTATTTGAGTTTCCGCGTTTGCCGCGAGCGCGTTCATTCTTGGCTTTACTCCTGCCCCACCCGCGCCACCTGCTGCGTTTATGTATCAATTTGCAGCTAATGTGCGTAGAATGTCGCGCCAAGGAAATAAATGCGCTGCCAAAAAACATCAACTCGACGACGCTCCAGCTCTGGGCTGGTACGACAATCGCCTGCCTTCTGCCGAAAAGAGCAATTACTGCTCGTTGAACACATGAATTTTCGCTTGGGTTTGCGTGTGCCACAAGGCATATCATAACGTTTTCATTTAGGCACGCTTCACGTCATTTGCATTGATGAATTTATGTATGCAAGTATGTTTGTCGGCGAGATGGCGAACGAAAGCCTCAGCACTTCCTTGATCCCACGGCAAAACGACGCTATGTCGCTTTGTTGGCATTTATGTTGCCATTTATCTTCCAGTCGACTGACTCGCTAATCCTGTGCTGGTGGACGCTTTCGGGGCTTTGCTTCAGTGTATTCTAACTTTACGGCGCTTCCGTTTGCCTTCGAGCTAAGACTGCTGAGTTTCGGTTTTCCGCTATGCGAGTGTATCGTCTTAGCGACAAAACGTTATGCGCAATAATTTCCTTACCTACTGCATTGTCTTTACACTTTATGAATTATGGATTCGCCATAAACATGTGTACATCTCTGCTCGGCTGCAAGTGAACAGACCTTGGGTACATGCGAGTATACGCGAATATCATTCAATTGGGGTAAAACTTCCTTGCATTGCATACAAAAGGCCTTGTTGCAATGAATCTCAATCAGTAATAAAGACTAATTTTAATAGATTTCTCGGAAAGTTTCTAATGATTAATACGCAAGTTTTAATTTTGAGGGTTCCATCTAGGCACCATATATAGTTTCTGTTTAAACTTTTACAAGGGTTTTCAGTTTGAACAGAGTCCGATGCCATGAACGATATGTCCGCCAAGTTTTTTTGATATCTTTAGCGTGTCCGATATCTCGATCAACTTCACTTTGTTTTGATGTGCTCATCCGAAGCTTTATTGGACGTTTGACTGCCTGCGCCCTCTTGCAAATGGTTACTTCTCCCGCCCCAGATCCCAGATATGTCCGATTTATTCTATCTTTGAAAGAGTGCATTAAAGACTTTCGCTTAAGTTTTAACTGAAAAGCGTTCGCCCACTTGTCCGCAACACAAAAAATGAAGACGCACGAAAGCGCTTCCATCATCTGTTTCGTGAGTTACAAAGTGAAACTTCTTAAACAACCAAAGTTCTTTCACTTGCAAAAGTACGCGCCAAGAAAGTCGCAAACGAAAGTTTTAAGTTTAGCGAAATCAGAAATTAGCCATAGTTATATACATACATATGTATGTATATTTATGTAGCCGTGTGTTGATTAGCTGCTTGAGTCCTGCAGATGCTGGAAACTGTTGCGTGCATGCAAATTTAATTAAGAATTCCACAAATTCTTTCAATGCCAACTCACCAAAGGCGAGCCAACAAAGTCAACTGTCAGCGCTCGCACTGCTGCAGTCCGAATAAACTTCTAACCACAGCCGGTATTGGCTAAAGCCAACGTCAACCCCGTACAAATTGACAAACAAAACAAAACTACATAACTTCTGCGCCGTCTGTAGGGCGCACGAGAGCGCTGTATGTATGTATATGTGCTATATATGAAGCCACGTACATATGTTTGTAGCTGAACGCTCGACGGTTAGAATGGTTTGTTGGCGCGTTTGCACAGCCCAGCGGCAACATTTGCAAGAGCGCTTTTGTCTATCTATACATACCTACATACCTATGCCATATATATATGTACGTGCTCTTCTGTGTATGTGTAAGTGATTCGTGTTTAATGAATTTAAAATGGTTCTCGACAACTCGCGACCGTGCCCCTAGACCTACCCAGTGGGGCTGCGAGCCGCAACTTAAAATGAGTATTTTTATTTCGAAATTCCATAGGCAGTAGCCATGCACGTGTATGCTGCCGCGAAAACAAACATGCACACATGCACACACGTACACACGCACATTAATGAGTTAACAATAAAAACGAATTCTGGTCACAGCGTCATCGTTTTATTAACGCAAGATTAAACATATTTCCGGTGGGCAGTAGGAAGTGACGCTGCCAATCGTTGCTTTTGTAGAAAGGTTAGCTGAAAAGGGAATGCAAATGGTGGTCGGGTATTGTGCCATCCACCAGCAGCTGAAGAAGAAGCTGAAGCATTGGACCGTTTCTGTTGTCGCCGGTGTTGCTGAAAGGCGGTGGCACGCTGCGTTCAAATTGACCGGAATATTTGTTAATGTGATTCTTTGCTTTGTGTTCCCCACATTCATCGGCCCAGCCCCAGCCCTACGAATCACTGGAGAGTGACACGCAGTATCTCGGCCACTCCCAGACCCTCCAACACACTTACAATCTAACGAGGAGTGTAATTAAATTGTCCAGTCACCTGTCGCGTATCCTTAGGCCAGTCAAACAACCTGAAATTGACTTGCAAATTAATAATTTTTCTTTTCTTTTCGTTACAAAAGTGTAATGAACACTAATCGTAAATGAATTTTAAACACTAAACGCTGATTTCCAAATATTTATATTTAATACGTACATTCGTCGGGCAAACCAAGTATATGTGTTTAGGTAAAAAAAATTAAAGTCGAATGTACATATTTGGGAAATAAAGAATCGTATTATGGGCTACATTTAAAGTCAAAATTAAGTGCTAACGAAGATTTGAGTACATTTGATATTGCTTTGGAAAAGGTCCAAAGGGCTCTCGCTACTGAAGTTTTAAGTGACTTCTTCGCCTACTGTCGACCGCTGGTGTTCGGTTTGATGGGTTTTGGTGTTGGTCGATCCTTCTTATCGCGCTTCATGTAATCGTAGGAGTCCGTATTTGGAGTAGCGGCACCTGTGTTCCCGGACAACGGTTTTTCGTATTTGTATGCTCCTGTGATAGCTTTGTTCGCTTTCATAAGATCATCGTAGCGGTCGTATCGGTTAGAATAGTCGTAAGGTGTGCGCACAATTTCTGGCAAATGCGCGTAGTATACTATGCGCCGTTGGTTTCGCGGGTACTCCGGGTACTTTGCGGATGCGTAGCTATTACTGGAGGGATAGTTGGCTACGGGATAAGGAGTCTTATCGTAGATTTCATTATTGTACACAGGAACATATTCTCTTGGCTCAGGAATGTCATAGCGCCGATCCGGATAATTATAGTATAGTTCAGGGTATTGTGGTATCCGGGGACTATAGCTATCATAGGGATCATAATGCCGACGGTGTAAATAATGGTCTTCATAGTTGTAAGGATCGTAACGAGAATACTGTTCGTCGAAGCTTGAGAAATATCAGACTCATATTAAAATGATTGGTTTTATTACATAAAGATATGGTGGATGGAATCTTACCGATCGTAGCGACGTAAATATGGCGCATATGAACGTGATGGATAAATTTCATAATTATAGGACGGAGAAGTAATTGGATACTTCATATCATAATGAGGCTTTACAACTGGAAGTTTGGGCACAAGTGGATCTGTCAGCTCTTTTGCACCATCATTGAGGTCCTTTTTGGGTTGTGTAATGAAATTTACACGAGCTTGACGTCCTCGGGTTGCATAACTGTTACTAGCATCGGCCGTGACATCTTCTCTGTCGGTTGGTGGTCGCGACCCACTACTGAGCGCGGACGATCCATATGCGTCGTTCCAGGTGGATATGTGCCGTTGAGAGTAGTAGTCATAGTCGGGATCCATTATTTGTTTCTCTGCCCGTGGCATGTCAGACTCCAATTTATCCTCCCCTCCCCTTTCCTCTTTTCCATGAACTTTTATTTGCTGGGTGCCGATATTTTGAGTAAATTCTGATAGACCATTTGGGGGCGATACACTTGCTGCAGGTAATCCCTTAGCATTATCATATTCTAATGTTGACCGTTTATTGCGAATAGATTTGTGGAAGCCAGATAATAAACTTCTGGCCTCGTAGTAGTTTGAATCAGTAGAATAATATTCCGGGGTATCGTCGAACTCGAATCCTTCAAGTATTTCAACATCCTGAGGTATTTGCATAGCACATCCCAGAAGAATACAGCAACTCGCAAATAAAGGGTAAATAAGCACCCATAGCTCACTTCGAAGACAGCGCATTTCGAACTATATTATTTTATCTTCCTGTAATTTGAACAATAAAATCCGTTCGAGGAAGTTGAAAATATTTATGCTGTTGACCTTTGTAACGTTCGCTTAGAATATAAAAGCTGGCACTCTTCAAATTATAAAAATGGTTGGCGAGTCCTAACTGTAAGATCACTTTGAACAGCGTGATATACCACTCGATTCAGGTTCTGAAAAGCAACTGCACTGTTCAACTGAATTTCAATAGAAGGCATCCCCAAAAAACATTTGTAGCACCAACGTATGTATATTTGTAATATCCATTGTGCATTCTGGCAATAAGAAAAAAAATAAATGTGTCGCTTATCGTCGAACGATCAGAAAAACTGAACTCCGCATCCAAATCCACACACACCGTCACATGTTACCAACAGTAACAAAAGCAACAGTTAAAATAAAAATTACAAAAACACATATAATAATGCCAAAACCAGCAACGATCTAACCAGGCAACGAACCCGCTAGCTACGCCACAAAAGTAGGTTGCACTCCCGGAACCACAACAACAACAATTTGACAAGCATGCGACATTTCAGTAAAACAGATCCGCTCTTTCTATTCGAAATCACTGAAGCGCGGTTAAAACTTCATATGTACATACATACATACACGTATGAGCTTGTAAGTGTATACGCATCAATAAAAAGCCACAAGCTCGGTCTAGGTTTATACATGCTTTGAATATGTGTACCCAATAGCAAATGTGGAAGCACGAATATTGTGTCAGAAAATTGGTTGAGGTTATGACGAAACTGGAAAGTACAAGATTGTTTTGCGTTTATTCAAATACAAAGCAAAACTAAAAAACCACTTTTAATTTAATGAAATTTTGGAACTTTTCAGTAAAAGCAAGTTTAGAGCCTTATTTAATTGCTCCGAACAGATAACTTCGAATTGGTAATTCTAGTGGCAGAATGGCTAGTTTAACGCACCATAGGGTATGGAGGTGCATCAATATATTCTCGTAATACAAACATTTGTATAAATTGCAATCGCTGTTCCTAATGTGCCTACCATATTGTCACTGATTTGTTTAACATGAATACAATATACATATAACATATGTACATACATAAGTACTCATATGTCGGCATGCATATGACTAGAGGTACAAATGTTTTGCCCATATTTTGCACCGGCATGCGTGACATCTATTTAATGGTGGGAAACCTATGCCATCAGTACTAACATTTCATTCATTAGTCATAAGTTATGGCCAAGGCAAGTCTTCAATAAAAAAACAAGTGAATTCACACATACTAACACGCATAGAGATATACATACATATGCACATACAAATATATATGTAATATGTATATATTTCAAATATATTGTCACATAAAATACAAAACAACGTATCATCAAAACCATTTTGAACTGAATTTTTTATTGGTTGTGATTCACTATATCATTTTACGAACAAAGTTTTAAGCTTCTGTTATCAAATACAATCAAGTTACAACCAAAATTAAAATTTTGTTTCAAAATGATTAGTTTACATTGGGTAATCGAAAAGGTCTTTTCGTATTTTTCTAATCTAACTTTAACTTTTTCTTATATTTATAATAATAAATAAATAAACAAATACGTACCAATTTGGTCGACCACTTCTTGCGATTTTTTCGCTAGAGACAGTATTCCATCAGTGTAAATCGAAATTTCGAAATTTCCAGAACAGAAGCGAGCGAACGATTGTTGTGCTACACGAACTGATACACCGAACTCCGTAAACTTCACAAACTTAATTGGTGGCTTACGGGTATTCTTCCCTTTTTTATACAAAAATTTAAAATATAGCGAATTTCTTCATTATTTTTACTCGATGCTGGTTTGAAAAAATGTAACTTTTTTTCAACTTGCCCGAATTTAATTTTTTTTGGTTAAATGAAGCTTACAATCTCACCTTTCCAACACTATATGGTATGACACAATGTGACTAGTAGCAAAATACTAAAATACTTTTTCGACTACTAATATTTTATATCGTATGTTGTGTTCTCCATCACCTAAACTTAAATGAAAAGTGAGGTTACGTTATTTTGCATTTTATGTGATGACATACCAGGGAAGGTCCATTATTAGAAGTATTCGGTCGGATAATATAGTAGTTTTACATCAGTGAACTTTTTACACAATTGAACAGCTTTAATCCATTCATTACTGCTCTCATTGGAATATTTAGTAAAATTTTCGGTCAATTTTAATGTGTGCTTTAAAAATCTGAAATTAAATCAATATTTCATAAATACACAAAATATAGAAATTTATAATAGATATAGATTAGATAAATAGACATATCTGCTTGTCCTTTGAAACTAATTATGTATATTCGTAGATTTCAGATATGTTATATATTGACTAAATAGGAAAAGTTCGCTTCTGAAAAAATTTAACAATTTTTGATATTCTCATGATCTCTCAAATGCTCTCAAAAAAGTGTCCTGGTTAAAGTTTTGAAATATGTAATAAGCGAGGAAGGCTCTGAATATGAATTATTCGTTGCATATTTTAATATGTATTTTATGAAGTTTTTGTAATAAAGAATTTGCTTGAAAAATCCTTTTAAAGAAAAATTAAACAATATTAAGGACAATTGGTTTACCAGTTCCCAAGACAGTTGGGTCTACGTAATCGGAACGGACCCGGATTTTTATCTGGCCAAGGGCTCTGCCGCTGGAACAGCAACAAAAACAATTGGCATACTTAAGCTAATTACAATTTAAATTAAATAAAGAATGATGGTACGGAGTACATTAAAAAACGTTTCTTATAAATTGCAAGTCTACGTTTGAAATTATTATTATATAAAGAGTCCTGAGCGTTTGTCTAAGTCTATTTGTTAAATATGTGGCATTACCTTAGTAGAGTTTTAGAAACTTCTTCATTTTGAAAAATGGAATCGTCAGTTTGCAGCTTTACAAATATGCACAAGAGGCAAGTCAAAATATCACTTAAGGCATTACAAATATTCGGCAGAGCTTCCAGTATGCGTTCCAAAGTACGACGCCTTTTAGAATGTAATTCGCGCTGTTCTAACAGCTTTAATCTAGTATCAATGGAAAGTGAATAGTTTGCACAAGACGTCTGGACAAATTTCGCATTTCTTAACACTAAATAAATTATTTCAGATTCCTTTTTTGGACGATTAAATATTTTTATATCACAGGGCACTGCATGCTCGATAAGTAATTTTGAGGAGTCTATATTTTCTTCTCTTAAATATTTTTCTGTCAGTTTTTCAAATTCTTTTGCAGCTCGACTCAATGTGTTTTTTGTAACGCAATTTAAATGGAAAACACTTTCATATTTTTGAAACGGCTGCTCAAAATTTAATAAGCCCATAGAAAGATAGAGCAAAATATCACATAATTCCGGATAATCTATTAGAGCAATATCAATTTCACCATGACTAATTTTATCTCTCACGCGTGGTCCATTTGGTGCAATAAATAAATCATATGTAAGGCTAAGCAGGTCCTCACTTAGAACATTCCCATTTATTAGCTTGTTTTTACTATTTGCCTCCTCAGTGGTAACGTTACACTCAAATATTGAATCCATTGTAATATAGTACTCATCCAACTTGGCTGAAACATCAAAATTATTTGCTTGTGCATATATGACTCGAAGTAATAATTCGATTTGCGGTATGATCAATATTACGAAATTCCAAAACTGTTTCCTTTCATAATATTGGAATAGCCGATACCAGTACTGCTTAAAGGCTTTGTGTAACCACACATGATTTTTAATTTGTTCAAAGCATCTACTCTCATTTACGAATTCTGAAGGCAATAAAAGTTGGGATAAAACTTTCTCACATAATATTTTAAAGTCTGAAGCTTTTGGACGCTCTATCAACTTAACAATTTGTTTACTTTTAAGCTCCGAGCCCAAGCTATGCATAATAATGATAAGTATTGTGACATAATAATTTGGTATTTCTTCAGGTTTTGGAAATCCATGCCAAACAATGTTCCGTAAATTGATTGCATTGGGTGTACCCATTATTATTTTCAATAAGGACATCTGGAATGTGTAGGTTATTTTGTGGTAAATATTTATGAAATTAATAAACTCACTATTTCTAACCCGAATACATTGTGGAGCTCCTTTGTGCGTAATAAGTCACGCAACAAATGCGGTGGTGTACAATTATCACTGGTTACAAAGAACAAATTTGCCAACGCGTTTTCCAGAACTGAAGTTAATAGTAGAGTTTTTTCTACGGTAAACGTTTCTGCAAATTCAGTTGACTCTAAAGTTTCCAGCAAATATTTGGAATTGACTCCAAGCCATTCAAAATTAAACTCTTTTAAATCCAATTGAGCGTTGCAGTACAAGAAATTTATGCCTTCAAATATTGGCAATAATTTTCGAAAAGAGTCTAAAGACTTCTCGTAATTATAATCTGTAATAATTTTTCCCATATTAAATATTTCAGAAATTTACAGGATTTCAATTATTCAATTGTAAACGTACCTGCCAGAACCGGATTTAATATATCTTTATACAATCCATACAATGCTTCAAAATTCAACGACCAATTATCGTGTAAGTACTTTCGAATTTCTTCAAGTTCAAACTTGTTACGGCTTACATAGAATTCTAAAATACGTTTATTTATTAATTCGTGATTATTCAAATTATCCATTTTTGTTTGTACAATGTTCAGAGAACATATATTGCAATCTGCATTGTTTTGGTTCACAGCTGATTGGCGATGACATTTAAGCTTTGCCACCTTAAAAAAAAAAATCCAACAGTTCCATTAATATTTTGGAATTAAAATATTTAATCTATATTAAACATAAACATTTAATGTAATTCATAATTTAATATAATAATACATAGATTTCTACTTACTAATTCAAATTTTTGCAAATCGACAACATAACGCCACATCTTCTGAGGCGATATTTATTGCCAACCAGCATTGTGATTTATTACTAGGTAAACCTATTATCATTGGCAATATTCTTGCGTGGGCATTTTTATCCTGATATACTTTAAACGTTCGACCAGAAAATGTTAATGAATAGAGAAAGCCCAAATGTTCATTCAAATCTTTTTGAGTACTAATAATTTAGTTTTCACATAAGTGAACATCAAAGAAAAACACACCAGGCAATGAGGGAGAAGAGGAAAGGATATAAATAGTCACAAAGAATGATCTTAAATGAATTGTATTTTCAATTTTTAAGATGTAAAAAAAAGCACAATTTATATTTACCAATAATATTTTAAATTAAAAAGGAGGGTTATTGGTAGAAACCGCGGGATAAAATAAGAACTTAATACAATATATAAATTCTTCAAAACATTTATTTACGTTTCTTGAACAATTATCAAAGGATAACAATAAAACAGAACTAAAGCAGCCACTTGCCCACTTTTGAAGTAGCTCAGGTCGTAAGCGTGCAGGAGTTAAGCTCACGTGTAAACGCGCATTTACGTACGAATCCTGAAAATCATGAGTCTTAAATTTTATTTAATTTTTTTGTTTTATTAATTGATATCTTAGCATTTCTCAATTTAGTTACTTTGGTAGAACATTTTACTTTTTGAGGGAATTAAAATATTTCAGAAAAATATACTCATATGTTTATTTAATGTTCCCCTATTTATGTATGTATATTTACACAAATATGATAAAAACACAATATTCTTAAATACACGCTCGCTACTACTAACTAGGTTCTAAGCTCCACACACTTAAGGTGGCCCAGTACTGCCACAAAATCCTAAAATCAATGGCATGAAAATACTTCCATGAAAATGCTGCATACGAAGTGATCATTCTAAATTCGGAATTATTTTATAATCAAAAATGAACACGGTAAAAGTTTTATTAGGCATATGAGTTAAAAATATGGGGAATTGTGAAACAATTTCATCAATTCCTGGCATCAAATTACATTATGTTTAAAAATGCCAATTAATGAATGTTCTGCTCAAATTCAACCGGAAGGCCGACACATACTTTTCTAGGTATATGAGCTAGGGTAGTGCTAAGCCGACTTTTTAAATTTTTAGCAGCAGGGATATTCTTTTCAGAAGTATACATACATATGTATGTACGTAAAAATATTTTAGCTTTTATTCCAAAATCTTCAGGCACTTTTTGTACTGATTCACGTGCAAACTTGCTGACCCATTACAACCGACTTTATTAGTTTTGCAAATAATCTTCGTATGGGGATGAGTTATTATGGGGATGAGTTATGGGCTTTAACTTATTTTTATACTGTATAAACCTATTTGGGGGGCTGACCCCTGCTTTACTGCGATCTTCTGTACCAACTTTATATTTTGCAGCTAAATTTGAGAATTATTATATAATTTAAAGTTGATTTAATTAGCGTCTTTTATGTGCAGGGCAATGCCAACAGAACATTTACAAGAAGCAAATGAGTAAGAAAACATAAAACGGTGAACAATAAAATTGATAATATCACCATAAAAATTACATACTAACATATTTAACATATGCAACTAGTAGAAAGTCAAGTCAGAAAGTTATACCAATAAGTCTTTGTTAACGGTAAGGCGGTTTAATTTGAAGTTGGCTGCGAAAAAAATTCAATAAGATTAGATGGTTTCATCAAACGAAATTACTTATTGAACAACCCAATATAACAAAGTGTCACTCGATACAGTTATGTTGTACCAACAATACATTTGTCCGGAAAGTAAGACTGATTCTTTTCTGCCGCGACTGTACTTCGTAGCGTGCGCGCACCGATTGGATTCGGTAGAGGGCGCTCCTAGATAATAAACGAGCGGCTGGCCAGTTGCTTCCGAGCATCGTCCATCATGAATTTGCTCCTCCTGGACAAACCGTCAACGCCAAGTTTTACATGGAAGTCTTCAAGAGACTCAAACGAAGGGTCAATCGGGTCCGGAAAGACGCCCCTGCTCACACCACCTTTCTTGTGAACAGCTACGCTTCCGCAGCCGCTCTACAGTCCAGATGTGCCCCCCGGACTTTTTTTCCTTGCCTAAAAAGGCCGATGAAAGGCAAACATTCTGCAATGAGAATGCAGTCTCCTCTGAGACGACAGAGGGGATCTAAGCATCATGCACCTCGGCTCTCAAGACTATTCTGGAGAATGCTTTCTTTTTTTAAATCGACTCAATCCTATTACTTTCCGCACAAACCCTATACATCCCACAGTCTACCATCTCTTTAAATTCCTTTACTTAAAGCTGTTTAAAACTTTATTTAATAAAGTTCAGGAGAAAACTTGAGATAGTTTATTAGAACATATTCACAACAGCCGTACACCACTTTAAGCTCCGAAAATGTTTTTTTTTTTTTTGTTTAAAACCACTCTACTGCAGTCATCTTTTTAATAATTCTTGTCAAGCATTCTATAAGCCCACACAGCCTCCGAACGCGAACTGATTGTTCAATATGATCGAAACCATGATGATGCGATACACACACAGAGAGTAATCGACTCTCAGCTTTGCCATCGTACCAAGAATCGTACCAAGAAATACTTCGTGTGCACTTTCCAAGTGTTGCTATAAATGCAAGCATGCAACTTATCGCCCGATTAGTAGCTTTCGAAGCTAGAGAAAGATAAGAAAAAGCTGAGTTTATGATCTGTTCAGTGGTTCAAAGCAATTGCACAATTTTCTCCGGTTTCTAGTTGCAGTGATAATGTAAGCGGAGATGAGAGAACAACACGTACTTCTTTTTTGGTAATTTCTATGGAAAAAAATATTAGTATTATTTTTTGCGTTCTAATTTGTATTCTTTATATAAAAAACAGCCTTTTCGTCTCCTATGCGACAATTACTAAATCGAAATACTTGCACGAAGGGGACGAATGTAAGTTAGAGCATAAGGGAAATTATTCGAGATTTCCGGAAGACTTTTCCTTTGGCGTATCGACGGCAGCTTACCAAGTCGAAGGTGCATGGAATGAAGATGGTAAGGGGCCCTCCATTTGGGACACGTATACCCACTTACATCCGGAACGGATCGCTGATCATTCAAACGGTGATGAAGCTGCAGAGTCTTATCATCGTTTCGTTCAAGATTTGGTCGCATTAAAAGAACTCAAGGTGCATTAAAATGTATACATACATTTATACAATACATATATGATCTAAGCAACTCTTCCAGGTTAACTTTTATCGGTTTTCAATTTCGTGGCCCAGAGTACTTCCTCGTGCAGATACACGAGTGCAAAATCAAAAGGCCATTGATTACTATAATATGATGATCAATAAGTTACTAGAAAACAATATTGAGCCAATGGTAACAATGTTTCACTATGATATGCCAGAAGAGCTGACAAAGTTCGGCGGCTTCACCAATAACATCGTTATTAAGTACTTCCGCTATTATGCAGATTTTCTGTTCAAAACTTTTGGTGATCGTGTAAAAAAATGGATCACATTCAATGAACCATTCGATTATTGTGTACCTGGCTACGGCAATGCGGACTTCCCACCTATGATACACGCTCCTGGCGTTGCCGACTACCTATGTTTGGATAACACTTTAAAGGCGCATGCCTCCGCCTATCGACTTTATAAAGCCAAGTATTCAAATTATCAAAAGGGTAAAGTGGGCATCACTATCAGCAGCCGTTTCTATTACACTAACAACCCAGATTTTGGCTCAGAAGATATTGTGGATCGTGCAATGCAATACTCGGTGAAAATTTTCACATCATTATACTATATTATTTAAATCACATCTCTGTATCTTGTATATTATTATAATATAGCTTGGTTGGTTGGCGCACCCTATATTTGGAGAGTCAGGTAATTATCCTTATACCGTTATCGAAGACATTACAAGCAACAGCATGAAAGAAGGACTTGCATGGTCTCGTTTACGGCCTCTCAACTTATACTGGTCGAAAATTGTAAAAGGTTCAGGAGACTTTCTAGGACTTAATTATTACAGCTCTCGTTTCGTCCATATGGCTGAACCTCCAGGGGGTGAAATTCCCTCCTGGGAACATGATTCACGCCTCAAATATTCGGTGGACAAGAGATGGAAGCGTGCTAAATCTGATTGGCTTTATTGCGTACCCCAGGGATTGGAGGATATCTTGAAGTGAGTAGAAGAAAAACAAAACCAAAAATGTCCCGTAGATATATTGGTTCGGATATTTTTTTATTTAGGTGGATCCGTGATAACTACAACAATATTGAAGTATACATTACGGAAAACGGTTGGTCCGATGAAGGCGAATTAAACGACACAGATCGCATTGAATATCTCAAGGTAAATTTTGACGACCTGAGCACACATTCATACTCAGATAACATACATATGTATGTATAACTGTGGATATGGTATATACTATGTACATATGTACACATAGGGGTTTCATGGAGTCTCGATAAAGTTTTAACGAACCGAAAACATAGCGTTGAGAATTGTAATTGCGTAAACTCAGTTTTGTATGTCATCCAAGAATAATTTTTCTAAACTTATAACAAATTTTACGAAATTATTATCCTCATATATAATAATATAAGTTTATAAATGTATGTACATACATCTATGTATGTCTTCTTAAAATTTTCAGTCTCATTTGCAAGCTGTGCTGAATGCTATAAACGACGGGTGTAAAGTAACACACTACACCCACTGGAGTTTAATCGATAACTTTGAGTGGAATAGGGGCTATACGTAAGTTTGTGAATTTTTTGAGTCCCTCTTGATGTTTTGCGATTGCGTGCAAGCGACACCTTTAAGCAAAAATGAACCTTCATTTCATTGCAGCGAAAAGTTTGGTCTCTATTACCTGAACGTGACAAGCGAAAACAAAGAGCGTGTTGCCAAAAATTCAGCCTCTTATTACAGGAGTGTCATTGAATGTCGGAAACTATCATGAAGTGACAATTTCGTGTGAAAAGCTAATGTAAGTTGAGCAATAAGCTTACAAAGGTACTCAAAAATAAGCATACACACATCAATATTGTCAAAGTGGCTTTTCTGATTTGATTATAAATATGTATGTATGTATATTCGTGCATTAAATAAATAAATTAGTTAAAGTTAAAATTAATATAGAGGGTGTCTTGAAATGTTTTTTGCGACGTCTTTGTGTAAGAACGTGAAAGATCACAAGAGTTTCGGTTAGAATTGTCAATGGGGTCTTAAGAAACTTTAACAGAAATCGCTGGGTAATTAACTAGTGGCTTATAGCCATAACAGACGGCAGCGTTAGTTACAAACCCTTTTTTTATTACGTAAACGTATCAATATGTTATTTTTAAAACTGCATCATAAAATACCATCATAATATCAAACTTCTTCTTTTATTATTGAAAATTTGAGAAACAACTGTCAGTGTTGCTTTTTTTTCTTTCACAATAAATTTAAATTGGCCATTTTTAACAATGTTGCCAACAAAATCCATCTAACGTTCTAAAATCTTGAGGATTAATTGGGAGTCAACAACGGAGTTAACTTCACCAACTCCTGAATTAATAAGAATTAATGCAATTAATCCGAATTAACTCTGCTCTGTCAACCCTATAATATAAAACAATATCGTTAAGTAAGAAGTAGTAAACTATCAGCTGATATAAAGTAAACAAAGGCACAGCTGGTTGGAGACCAGGGAGAAACGTTAAGGGGATCCAAGATGCCCGCTATTTGACTGGAAAGTAGTTGCATTATGTAATTTTCTTAAAATTTATGGAAAAGTTGTTCCTAAAATATTGGTTATATGTATAACTTTGATATTTTTTCAAAATAAAATCAGTTTATTTTATTATAAATTCCTAAATTAGTGACTATTATTATTCAACATAAGAATAATTAAGATTTATATTTATGCCTTTTTTAATTGTGGTAAATTAACCATGTAGGAAACGAGTCAAAAAATTCAAATTCCACGAGTCTGAATAAAAATTTTATAATCTGCGAAATTGAATTTCATAATAAATGAATAACATTGGTAATTTTGATTATAGAAAATCTCGATCACACAATAATTACAATCATCATCCGCATTGAATATCCTCCAAATTCTAATTTCAAAATATTTAAATATGTTGTCAGTATTGCTATTGAACAGAGCTTAAGATAATTTTAAACTATTTTCTAGGAAAGAAATATGTATATCTAAAGTATTTTATATTGAGACGATTTTACAAATTCTGCAAATAATTTATTTAAGAAGTTTTTAGTAAAAACTAAACCTAGAACTAAATAAAAATATGGTATTTTTTTATGAATAGTGTTGTTAATAAAATATTCTACATACAGTGAGTTCAAAAAGTGTTCACGTATAGTTAAAAATAGTGCATTGCTGCTGATCTTTAGAAAAATAAACATTCAAATAAAATTTTGTTTTACGAAAAGTAAAGTACATATATTTAATCCAAAGCTTTTTAACATAAACAAGAACTTCATTTAATAATCTCTTGTGGCTATGCGTATAGTAGATATAAAGTAATACAATTCATGTGAACATTATTTGAGCTTAGAGGTAAAGCGGCGATTGAGGGTCAATAACTAACAACTTGTGGGACCGCATTTAGCTTTTATGACTGCCTTAAGCATTTTTTAACAATCGCCCATAAATTTTCAATAGGATTCATATCGGGTGACCGAGCTGGCCACTCCACCACCCGAATTAAGTTTGCGCAGCATATTCCTAACCGTGGGACCGCATCGGTTGTCATACCATACCCAAATCCGTCTATCTGGATTAATACGATTAATTTTCATTTCGTAAGACCAAATTACTAGTTTTAACTGTTTGCTTGTCCAGTTTTTATGTTCTTTTGCAAATTTCATTCTAGCCGCTTTGTTCTTCGTTGACATGTACGGTTTTTAATCATTGGTATTAAAACTTTTCAACGAATTTCGAATGGTATTGTTGCATACTCTAGTGCTCGAAGACGACAATAACACTTTCTTAGCTTCCACCGCGTTTTTAGCTGCGACAGTCATGATAAAACGCCGTAAAGTCCTTTCTGTTTCAGGAGTGACTTTTTAGGCCTGCCTAAATTTTTTGGTGGTGTGTTAATATTGTCTTGTTTTTTTATTTTGCTGATGACACCAATTGAAAATTTATGTTTTCGAGCAATCTCTCTAACTGAAACCCCCTTCTGTAAGTCCGAACATACAGCTTTTTGTAAAATGAGGTTTCCTTTTTGTCAAAAAAGTCTTGCGGTATTTTTATTGAATCAATTCGTGTGACACCCATACATCGAGCTTCTTAGTGACTCCAAGCTTCTTCAAATGATTTATAACGGTTTGATGACTACTATGCCGGTCTCTTTCGACCAGTTCAGCGATTTTATCGCAATTTTTGACGACAGGCCTTCCGGAGCGTGGCGCATCTTCGACCACCTCTACACCAGAACGAAAACGTTGAAACCATCGTTGTGCGGTGGAAATGGAAACTGTATCGGGTCCATAAACTGCACAAATTTTATTGGCGCCTTGAGATGCATATAACTCACGAACGACTTAAAAGAAACGACATTCAATCAAACACGTGTTAGCGCGTGAAATGAGATTTCCAAAAAGGTATAGCATGACCCGATGCGACGAATAAAACTAGAACTACGCGCTTTCAGCGCCAACTAGCGAAAATACCGCAAGACTTTTTTGACAACCTAATATTTTCTCAACATACAATTAATTTTGCACTTAAGTATATCTTGCACTTTTATATCCACTAACACATCACTAATTCGTTTGTTCCAGCTATAACCGGCTCTATCCGACCATACCCATTTTATTCCCGAAATCCTGGGACGGTATACTAAATCCTTCCCCAAGTTTAAATCAACATGGAAATCTTCCGAAGTGGGCTTTGAAAACTAGAATGTCGATGCTGTCATATTGTCACATTTGGATGAAATTCAATGAGAAAAGTAAAATTTGCATTACGTGAACACTTTTTTAACTCACTGTATGTCCATCGTTATACCATGCTTCGAAGCTTGAGAAAGATAAGAAAAAGCTGCCTTTGTAATCTGTTGTAGTGATAATAATAATAAGCTGAGATGAGGAAACAACACGTACTTCTTTTGTGGTAATACCTGTGAAAATAATATTAGTATTATTTTTTGCGTTCTTATTTGTATTCTTTATATAAAAAATAGCCTTTTCGTCTCCTATGCGACAATTACTAAATCGAAATACTTTCACGAAGGAGACGAATGTAAGTTAGAGCATAAGGGAAATTATTCAAAATTTCCGGAAGACTTTTCCTTTGGCGTATCAACGGCTGCTTACCAGGTCGAAGGTGCATGGAATGAAGATGGTAAAGGGCCTTCTAATTGGGACACGTATACTCACTTGCATCCGGAACGTATCGATGACCATTCAAACGGTGATAAAGCTGCAGAGTCTTATCATCGTTTTGCTCAAGATTTGGTCGCATTAAAAGAACTCAAGGTGCGTAAAATGTATAAATTTATACAATAACTAAGCAACATTTCTAGGTTAACTTTTATCGGTTTTCAATTTCGTGGCCCAGAGTACTTCCTCGTGCAGATACACGAGAGCAAAATCAAAAGGCAATTGATCACTATAATATGATGATCGATAAGTTACTTGAAAATAATATTGAGCCAATGGTAACAATGTTTCACCATGATATGCCAGAAGAGCTGACAAAGTTCGGCGGCTTCACCAATGACATCGTTATTAAGTACTTCCACTATTATGCAGATTTTCTGTTCAAAACTTTTGGTGATCGTGTAAAAAAATGGATCACATTCAATGCACCATTCGTTTATTGTGTACATGCCTACGGCGATGCGGACTTCCCACCTATGATACACGCTCCTGGTGTTGCCGACTACCTATGTATGGATAATACTTTAAAGGCGCATGCCTCCGCCTATCGACTTTATAAAGCCAAGTATTCAAATTATCAAAAAGGTAAAGTGGGCATCACTATCAGCAGCCGTTTCTATTACACTAACAACCCAGATTTTGGCTCAGAAGATATTGTGGATCGTGCAATGCAATACTCGGTGAAAATTTTCACATCATTATACTATATTATTTAAATCACATCTCTGTATCTTGTATATTATTATAATATAGCTTGGTTGGTTTGCGCACCCCATATTTGGAGAGTCAGGTAATTATCCTTATACCGTTATCGAAGACATTACGAGCAATAGCATGAAAGAAGGACTTGCATGGTCTCGTTTACGACCTCTCAGCGTATACTGGTCAAAAATTGTAAAAGGTTCAGGAGACTTTCTAGGACTTAATTATTACAGCTCTCTTTTAGCCCATACGGCCGAACCTCCAGGGGGTGAAATTCCCTCCTTGGACCATGATTCACGCCTCAAATATTCGGTGGACAAGAGATGGAAGCGTGCTAAATCTGACTGGCTATATTGTGTACCCCAGGGATTGGAAGATATCTTGAAGTAAGTAGGAGAGTTGCAAACGAAAACCAAAAATGTCCTTTAGATATATTGCTCCGTATATGTTTCTATTTAGGTGGATACGTGATAACTACAACAATATCGAAGTATATATTACGGAAAACGGTTGGTCTGATGAAGGCGAATTAAACGACACAGATCGCATTGATTACCTCAAGGTAAATTTTGACCACCTGACCACACATAACGAGCATATGTATGTATGCATATATGTATGTACATCTGTGAATATAGTATATATGTACATAAATATAGGAAGAGTCATAGAGTCTCATTAAGTTATAAGTTATAGAATTGAGAATGAGAATTGTAATTATAATCCAACCACAATTTTTTTTTTAAATAAGTGTAAAAATTTATATTTCATAATTTTACGATGCATTATGACAAGTTGTGAATACCATTATAAATTTTACGAAATTATTATCCATAGGTATAGTAATATATTTAAGTTTATAAAAGTACATCCAAGTGTTCTTATAATTTTCAGTCTCATTTGCAAGCTGTGCTGAATGCTATAAACGACGGGTGTAAAGTAACACACTACTCTCACTGGAGTTTAATTGATAACTTTGAGTGGAATAGGGGCTATACGTAAGTTAGTAGATTTTTTGAGTTTCCCTTTGATGATGTGCAAGCGACGCCTTTAATCAAAAATAAACCTTCATTTCGTTGTAGCGAAAAGTTTGGTCTCTATTACCTGAACGTGACAAGCAAAAACAAAGAACATGTTGCCAAAACTTCAGCTCCTTATTACAGGAGTGTCATTGAAAGTCGGACTCTATCATGAAGTGACAATTTCGTGTGAAAAGCTAATGTAAGTTGAGCAATAAACTTACAAAAGTACTTACAAATAAGTGTACACACATATCAATGTTGTGAAAGAGGCTTTTGTGATTTCATTATAAATACATATATTCATGCTTTAAATTAATAAATTGCTTAAAGTTGAAATTAATATATGTAGAGGGTGTCTTGGAATGTATGTGTATGTGAAACTACAACGTCTTTGCGTAAGAACGGGAATTGTCAATGGAGTCTTAAGAAACTTTACTAGAAATCCCTGGAGAATTAATTGGAGGCTTATAGACTTAACAAACGGCAGCGTTAATCCGGATTAACTGTGCACTTAAGCATTTAACGGAATTTTTAAAGTCCAATAAAAGAAAACTAAGAACATTTTTACTATCCAATTTTTTATCAGATTGATATTTTAAGAAAACACACAAAAATAAAAAAAAAATTGTGATAATTTGATTAATTGTGACGTGGTGGTGTGGCGGAGGTTGAAAATAAGGATGCGCCCTTCCTGACACGATTCCAATACTTTGGGTGATCTGAAAAAAAAAAATTTTAATCAGTACAGATGCCGCTATCGTCTGAACTAGGATAAATAAAAAAAAATTTTTTTCAGTAATTGGCGACTGTTTGAATTTTTTCCCGTTTTTTGGCAAAGATTAAAATTTTTTAATAATAGTAAAAATCAAAATTTTTTAATGATCCTAGTTCCAACCGTAGAGAGATATATAAAGAAGGTCCTCACCACATTTCAAATTAATCGGTTCATTAGAACTTGAGAAATCATGTCAGAAATGTTGAAAATAGTAGTTTTGAGAAAAACGCGATTAAAGTTTTACGTTATACTACGATATTCGCTCAACCGGTCTAGTTGCCATATCACTAAAATGGCTATAACTTTGAAAATAATTTGAGTTTTGAAAAATCCTTTTAGGGAGATATTTTAGAATATCAAAAATACCGAAATACGAAAAAAAAAATTCTATTTTTTCAAATTTCTGTACTAGAATACCACCTTAATCAGATCCAAATTTGTGGGTGACAGACGGCAGCTTTGAGAGTTTGAAACTCATAAATAGCTGATAGTGATTTTTATAACTCAGTATATACAGTAAAAAACCTTTGCTTTGTTTACATACATATACTCAACTCTAGAAAATCTTAGGGTGTTGTGTTAGCATTTAACTCTTTCAGTCACACTTTTAGATTAAGAATATGTTGAATGTTTCGATTATTGTTTTGGCATTACCTACAGCTGAAATATCACTGAAAGCATGAAAAAAAAATCTACGTATGAAGGTTTTCGAGATATGAGGTGGTTAGTGACTATTGATAGAAACAAAACAAATTGTGAGTTACTTTTATTGTTTATTAATATTATATGATATAATGAAATTCTCCGGAACGAAACTAAGGTAAATTTTTTTTCATGAAAATCTGAAAAACAAGCTTTTCCCTTGCGTAGACAAAGAGGCACTTTGCATGTACTACACTGCCATACAGTACGGACTGGAAATATTTTAGTGCTGCATGGATAGCATCTTCTTGATGTGCTTCTTTCAGGTTGATGGCGACTGGATTCAAGACGAATTTCTGAAGGGACTGTTGGCTTGTGACGTTTATAAATGCAGAGAAGCTGTAGAATTGCGGTTGCTGTTCACTGATTCGGGCCTTCGTTTGTCTCTGACATATGCTGGGGCCAGTAGACCCTGGTATACGGCTCGTCTGAATGCTTTCAAAGTCAAAGGGCTTAGAGCCCTGCGTGAAGAGGACTGTAGTTCTTTATAAATTAAAAAAGCATTGACAATACTACAATCAAGAAAATGAAAGAAAATCCTGTGCCACCACTTGTGGGATTTTCTATCAACAGCATAACTTCCTTTCAGTTGATCGAATTTATCAACGAAGTTCATATTGGCATTGTAATCTTTCACTGATTCCGGACATGATACTTCAATACTGGTACCATCACGCTCTCACGGGTAACTTTTAAGACATCCTTAGGATCATGATAATTTGATAACATAAAAACTGATCTCTTATCTTTCCATTTCAAAAAAGATATTTTTGTGTCACTCATCCGGTAGTTCCACAGGCGAAAGTATTATCTTCTCGTAAGTTAACTTGCAAAGGGTAACTGTTGAATTAATTGTCAAAATGGTAATGGTCAAATGGAAAATGGGCAATTTCTATTGGGCATTAGACTATTGTCATTTACATGTAAGTAATTCAAAAGCCAACTGAATCTATTGAGGCTCATGAACCTCGATACATAGCCGTCATGCAAATCAGGTGCTGATGACCAGTAATCTCTGTAGTTCGGCAATTTCTTTATACCCATTACCAAGTTCAAAGCAATAAAAACATCAAGCTCTTCTGTAGTGGTGGGTGTATAAAGCTTTCCTGATTGAGTAGCGTAAAGATTAGTTTGAAAGCATAAAATATCTTGTAAATGCTCTGTCCAAAAAAGGCGAAATAGTAGATGTTGCACATTCTCCATGCTAAGAATTTGATCGGTTATTTCTACACTTTCAGTAAATTCACCAGGTATGTCCATTCTATAATTCTTCTTCCATTTTGGAGCCATTGTAGCCGGTCTGTTTGAGTTTACAGGGTTACACTCTGTTGATTCAGGATTTCGAAGTACTAAGTTAGACAGAGGGATGTCATCATCGGAATCAAAGTTGTCATAATCAGTCATTTGAACTTCTCCAATCGAATCGCCTAACACCAACGGATTTGGCTGATCTTCTGTATCCTCATCGCTACAAATACTCTGGCTATCTGAAGGAATATCTTCAAACAAGTATTCTTCGATTTGTCTATTATTTAGCTTGCGCGACATACTGAAATAAATATAAAAATGCATGAATACTTACATGCCTAACTCATATGTATATTAAACCTATAAACCTGCAACAGTCACGGTGGTTAGTTTACTAACCACTATATTTTCGTCGTTAATACACATTGAAAATAAAAAAATAATGATAGTTTCATACACATACATATGAAATAGATATATGAGAATAAGTTGAATACAAAACATTAAAGAAAAACGTTACTTACCCGCTTCACAGATATTTTTTATCAAACACAAGAAAAAATTTACGTTAGCGCAATTTTCAAATGAAAACAAATGAACTGTCATCCATCGAATATACCGCTAACCGGTCGCACCTTGTCAAAAAGGTACAAACATTCATGATAATTCACTCGATTGTCGGTAGATGGCGTGGATTTTAAAATAAAAAATCGGAAAGAGGTGGTTACTGACACTAACCACCACGACTGAAAGAGTTAAGCTACATATAAATTTTAAAGTTTGATGAACAGACCTTTAATAGATATTATGTAATTTAAGTGTTTGCGTTATTTAAGTGATTATTTTGAATTACTTTGCATGTTTCTTAAATTTTACTGAGATGTTACTTGTTACGTAAGTTCTTTTTTTCCGAGTGTCAAACACGCTTCAAGAATTTCTTATATTTAGCATGCAAAAAAATACAGTCCTGGGCTGTAAGCTTTCGTTTGACATATACAAATTGATTAGGCGTTACAAAAGAAAATTAGGTTGAATTCGCATTTAGATATATGAATACAATTTTACAAATAATTTATTTAAATAAAATAAGCGAATTTTAAGATAAAAAGCAAGATTAGCTTAGAAAATCAGCCTCTTTTATGTTTTCTGTCGGTCAAATGTAAACAAATACATTCAGAAGAAAACTCACCACAGATAAATCTGAAAACAGGGCTGCATTTTATTATTAGAACTCACTACAAAAAGAATATCTGAATATCAGTAAATGATATTTTTATGGGAGAAATATTGCACACTATGGCATTTAAATCACCTATTAGTAAATATATATCATTAATAAATAATTTCCTTTTATATTAAGCAACAATATTTATAGTTTTTGTTATTTAATAAAATAAATTTGCTAAGTATTTACTGCCTCAATTTATACAGCACTGCGTTTCTACCACAGAAAATCCAAGATAGACGCTATTAACCCCCCAGAAAGCTGCCACGAAAAAGTTTTCTACTGTATATACTGTGTTTTATAATATGTTCAATAAAAATGAATATAATATAAACATTGCGGTTGTTAACCGCCCAATAGTTACAAAACCATTTTTTATTACGTAAACATATAAATATGTTATTTTTAAAACTGCATCATAAAATACCATCATAATATAAAACTTCTTCTTTTATTATTGAAAATTTGAAAAACAACTGTCAGTGTTGCTTTTTTTTCTTTCACAATAAATTTAAATTGGCCATTTTTAACAATGTTGCCAACAAAATCCATCTAACGTTCTAAAATCTTGAGGATTAATTGGGAGTCAACAACGGAGTTAACTTCACCAACTCCTGAATTAATAAGAATTAATGCAATTAATCCGAATTAACTCTGCTCTGTCAACCCTATAATATAAAACAATATCGTTAAGTAAGAAGTAGTAAACTATCAGCTGATATAAAGTAAACAAAGGCACAGCTGGTTGGAGACCAGGGAGAAACGTTAAGGGGATCCAAGATGCCCGCTATTTGACTGGAAAGTAGTTGCATTATGTAATTTTCTTAAAATTTATGGAAAAGTTGTTCCTAAAATATTGGTTATATGTATAACTTTGATATTTTTTCAAAATAAAATCAGTTTATTTTATTATAAATTCCTAAATTAGTGACTATTATTATTCAACATAAGAATAATTAAGATTTATATTTATGCCTTTTTTAATTGTGGTAAATTAACCATGTAGGAAACGAGTCAAAAAATTCAAATTCCACGAGTCTGAATAAAAATTTTATAATCTGCGAAATTGAATTTCATAATAAATGAATAACATTGGTAATTTTGATTATAGAAAATCTCGATCACACAATAATTACAATCATCATCCGCATTGAATATCCTCCAAATTCTAATTTCAAAATATTTAAATATGTTGTCAGTATTGCTATTGAACAGAGCTTAAGATAATTTTAAACTATTTTCTAGGAAAGAAATATGTATATCTAAAGTATTTTATATTGAGACGATTTTACAAATTCTGCAAATAATTTATTTAAGAAGTTTTTAGTAAAAACTAAACCTAGAACTAAATAAAAATATGGTATTTTTTTATGAATAGTGTTGTTAATAAAATATTCTACATACAGTGAGTTCAAAAAGTGTTCACGTATAGTTAAAAATAGTGCATTGCTGCTGATCTTTAGAAAAATAAACATTCAAATAAAATTTTGTTTTACGAAAAGTAAAGTACATATATTTAATCCAAAGCTTTTTAACATAAACAAGAACTTCATTTAATAATCTCTTGTGGCTATGCGTATAGTAGATATAAAGTAATACAATTCATGTGAACATTATTTGAGCTTAGAGGTAAAGCGGCGATTGAGGGTCAATAACTAACAACTTGTGGGACCGCATTTAGCTTTTATGACTGCCTTAAGCATTTTTTAACAATCGCCCATAAATTTTCAATAGGATTCATATCGGGTGACCGAGCTGGCCACTCCACCACCCGAATTAAGTTTGCGCAGCATATTCCTAACCGTGGGACCGCATCGGTTGTCATACCATACCCAAATCCGTCTATCTGGATTAATACGATTAATTTTCATTTCGTAAGACCAAATTACTAGTTTTAACTGTTTGCTTGTCCAGTTTTTATGTTCTTTTGCAAATTTCATTCTAGCCGCTTTGTTCTTCGTTGACATGTACGGTTTTTAATCATTGGTATTAAAACTTTTCAACGAATTTCGAATGGTATTGTTGCATACTCTAGTGCTCGAAGACGACAATAACACTTTCTTAGCTTCCACCGCGTTTTTAGCTGCGTCAGTCATGATAAAACGCCGTAAAGTCCTTTCTGTTTCAGGAGTGACTTTTTAGGCCTGCCTAAATTTTTTGGTGGTGTGTTAATATTGTCTTGTTTTTTTATTTTGCTGATGACACCAATTGAAAATTTATGTTTTCGAGCAATCTCTCTAACTGAAACCCCCTTCTGTAAGTCCGAACATACAGCTTTTTGTAAAATGAGGTTTCCTTTTTGTCAAAAAAGTCTTGCGGTATTTTTATTGAATCAATTCGTGTGACACCCATACATCGAGCTTCTTAGTGACTCCAAGCTTCTTCAAATGATTTATAACGGTTTGATGACTACTATGCCGGTCTCTTTCGACCAGTTCAGCGATTTTATCGCAATTTTTGACGACAGGCCTTCCGGAGCGTGGCGCATCTTCGACCACCTCTACACCAGAACGAAAACGTTGAAACCATCGTTGTGCGGTGGAAATGGAAACTGTATCGGGTCCATAAACTGCACAAATTTTATTGGCGCCTTGAGATGCATATAACTCACGAACGACTTAAAAGAAACGACATTCAATCAAACACGTGTTAGCGCGTGAAATGAGATTTCCAAAAAGGTATAGCATGACCCGATGCGACGAATAAAACTAGAACTACGCGCTTTCAGCGCCAACTAGCGAAAATACCGCAAGACTTTTTTGACAACCTAATATTTTCTCAACATACAATTAATTTTGCACTTAAGTATATCTTGCACTTTTATATCCACTAACACATCACTAATTCGTTTGTTCCAGCTATAACCGGCTCTATCCGACCATACCCATTTTATTCCCGAAATCCTGGGACGGTATACTAAATCCTTCCCCAAGTTTAAATCAACATGGAAATCTTCCGAAGTGGGCTTTGAAAACTAGAATGTCGATGCTGTCATATTGTCACATTTGGATGAAATTCAATGAGAAAAGTAAAATTTGCATTACGTGAACACTTTTTTAACTCACTGTATGTCCATCGTTATACCATGCTTCGAAGCTTGAGAAAGATAAGAAAAAGCTGCCTTTGTAATCTGTTGTAGTGATAATAATAATAAGCTGAGATGAGGAAACAACACGTACTTCTTTTGTGGTAATACCTGTGAAAATAATATTAGTATTATTTTTTGCGTTCTTATTTGTATTCTTTATATAAAAAATAGCCTTTTCGTCTCCTATGCGACAATTACTAAATCGAAATACTTTCACGAAGGAGACGAATGTAAGTTAGAGCATAAGGGAAATTATTCAAAATTTCCGGAAGACTTTTCCTTTGGCGTATCAACGGCTGCTTACCAGGTCGAAGGTGCATGGAATGAAGATGGTAAAGGGCCTTCTAATTGGGACACGTATACTCACTTGCATCCGGAACGTATCGATGACCATTCAAACGGTGATAAAGCTGCAGAGTCTTATCATCGTTTTGCTCAAGATTTGGTCGCATTAAAAGAACTCAAGGTGCGTAAAATGTATAAATTTATACAATAACTAAGCAACATTTCTAGGTTAACTTTTATCGGTTTTCAATTTCGTGGCCCAGAGTACTTCCTCGTGCAGATACACGAGAGCAAAATCAAAAGGCAATTGATCACTATAATATGATGATCGATAAGTTACTTGAAAATAATATTGAGCCAATGGTAACAATGTTTCACCATGATATGCCAGAAGAGCTGACAAAGTTCGGCGGCTTCACCAATGACATCGTTATTAAGTACTTCCACTATTATGCAGATTTTCTGTTCAAAACCTTTGGTGATCGTGTAAAAAAATGGATTACATTCAATGAACCATTCGTTTATTGTATACCTGCCTACGGAAATGCGGTGTTCCCACCTATGATACACGCTCCTGGTGTTGCCGACTACCTATGTATGGATAATACTTTAAAGGCGCATGCATCCGCCTATCGACTTTATAAAGCGAAGTATTCAAATTATCAAAAAGGTAAAGTGGGCATGGCCATCAGCAGCCGTTTCTATTACACTAATACAACAGATTTTGGCTCGGAAGATATTGTGGATCGTGCATTGCAATTCTCGGTAAAAATTATCACATTATTCAAATCACATCTCTGTATATTGTATGTTATTATAATATAGTTTGGTTGGTTTGCGCACCCCATATACGGAGAGTCAGGTAATTATCCTTTTACCGTTATCGAAGACATTACGAGCAATAGCATGAAAGAAGGACTTGCATGGTCTCGTTTACGACCTCTCAGCGTATACTGGTCAAAAATTGTAAAAGGTTCAGGAGACTTTCTAGCACTTAACTATTACAGCTCCCGTTTTGCCCATACAGCCGAACCTCCAGAGGGGAAAATTCCCTCCTGGGAACATGATTTACGCCTTAAATTTTCGGTGAACGAGAGATGGAAGCGTGCTAAATCTGACTGGCTCTATTGTGTACCCCAGGGATTGGAAGATATATTGAAGTGAGAGAGATTTTAAAAAGAAAACTAAAAATGTCCTTTAGATATGTATGTATATTGGTTTAGCTATTTTTTTTAATTTAGGTGGATCCGTGATAAATACAACAATATTGAAGTATACATTACGGAAAACGGTTGGTCTGACGAAGGCAAATTAAACGACACAGATCGCATTGATTACCTCAAGGTAAATTTTTACGACCTCAAATAACATATGTACATATGTATGTACATCTGTGTGAATGTGGTATATACATAGATATAGGGGTCTCATTAAGTTATAACGAACCGAAAATGGCGTTGAGAATGGTAATTGCGTAAACTCATTTTTGTATGTAATCCAACAACAATTTTAACTAGTATTTATAATTTTACGATTTCACGATGCGTTCTGACAAGTTGTGAGTACTTTAATAAATTTTACGAAATTATCCATAGGTATAGTAATTTAAGCTTATAAATGTACATCTATGTCTTCTTATAATTTTCAGTCTCATTTGCAAGCTGTGCTGAACGCCATAAACGACGGGTGTAAAGTAACGTACTATTCCTACTGGAGTTTAATCGATAACTTTGAGTGGAATAGAGGCTATACGTAAGTTTGTGAATTTTTTGAGTCCCTCTTGATGTTTTGCGATTGCGTGCAAGCGACACCTTTAAGCAAAAATGAACCTTCATTTCATTGCAGCGAAAAGTTTGGTCTCTATTACCTGAACGTGACAAGCGAAAACAAAGAGCGTGTTGCCAAAAATTCAGCCTTTTATTACAGGAGTGTCATTGAAAGTCGGAAACTATCATGAAGTGCCAATTTCGTGTGAAAAGCTAATGTAAGTTGAGCAATAAGCTTACAAAGGTACTCACAAATAAGCATACACACATATCAATGTTGTCAAAGTGGCTTTTCTGATTTGATAATGTATATGTATGTATGTATATTCGTGCATTAAATAAATAAATTCCTTAAAGTTGAAATTAATATAGAGGGTGTCTTGAAATGCCAAAACGAGGTTTCAGACAAGGCGACTCCCTATCGTGCGACTTTTTCAACCTGCTTCTGGAGAAAATAGTTCGAGCTGCAGAACTCAACAGAGAAGGTACCATCTTCTATAAGAGTGTACAACTGCTGGCGTATACCGATGATATTGATATCATCGGCCTCAACACCCGCGCCGTTAGTTCTGCTTTCTCCAGACTGGATAAGGAAGCAAAAGAAATGGGTCTGGCAGTGAACGAGGGCAAGACAAAATATCTCCTGTCATCAAACAAACAGTCGTCGCACTCGCGACTTGGCACTCACGTCACTGTTGACAGTCATAACTTTGAAGTTGTAGATAATTTCGTCTATCTTGGAACCAGCGTAAACACCACCAACAATGTCAGCCTGGAAATCCAACGCAGGATTACTCTTGCCAACAGGTGCTACTTTGGACTGAGTAGGCAATTGAAAAGTAAAGTCCTCTCTCGACGAACAAAAGCCAAACTCTATAAGTCGCTCATAATTCCCGTCCTGCTATACGGTGCAGAGGCTTGGACGATGACAACAACCGATGAGTCGACCTTAAGAGTTTTCGAGAGAAAAGTTCTGCGAAAGATTTATGGTCCTTTGCGCGTTGGCCACGGCGAATATCGCATTCGATGGAACGATGAGCTGTACGAGATATACGACGACATTGACATAGTTCAGCGAATTAAAAGACAGCGGCTACGCTGGCTAGGTCATGTTGTCCGGATGGATGAAAACACTCCAGCTCTGAAAGTATTCGACGCAGTACCCGCCGCGGGAAGCAGAGGAAGAGGAAGACCTCCACTCCGTTGGAAGGACCAAGTGGAGAAGGACCTGGCTTCGCTTGGAATATCCAACTGGCGCCAAGTAGCGAAGAGAAGAAACGACTTGCGCGCTGTTGTTGACTCGACTATAATCGCGTAAGCGGTGCCTACGCCAGTAAAGAAGAAGAAGTGTCTTGAAATGTTTGTGTATGTGAAAATACCCATACGTGCAACGTCTTCGCGTAAGAACGTAAACACAAGAGTTTCGGTTAGAATTGTCAATGGGGTCTTAAGAAACTTTAACAGAAATAGCTGAGTAATTAACTAGTGGCTTAACTGCGCATTTAATCAGATCCAAATTCGGAGGTGACAGCCGGCAGTTTTGAGAGTTGAAACTCTCATAAAGAGCTGATATTCATTTTTATAATATGTTTAATAAAAATGAATAGAAGATAAACATATCGGCCAATAGTTAAATAACCATTTTTTATTACATGAACATATCAATATGCTATTTTTAAAACTGCATCATAAAATACCGTCATAATATAAAACTTCTTGTTTTATTAATGAAATTTTTCAATCACAATAGATTTAAATTGGCCTTTTTTAACAATGTTGCCAATGCTTTATTTTTTAACGTATTTAATAATTTATTTATTTATTTATTTTTTTCGTTAAATTTATATTGATTTTCCAAAAATACCAAAATTTCTGTTAATAATTTATCTTATTCATTTTTATTTCACTTTTTTTTTCAATAAATAAACAAATTTCACTATCAAAAAATTTCAATGCGCATTACGTTGCTTAAGGCGCATTAATTTTGTTCATCTGTCAGGGCTATAAAACCGCTTACCTGTGATGCTGTAAACGCAAAGGAGGCGGTAGACTTCAAGCGACATCTGTCAAAAAATAGCAAAAATCGGCCATTTTTGAGCAGTGTTGCCTACTCATATTTGTTAAATTCAGCTAAATGTACGAAATTCTCGTGCATTACAAACTTGCATTAACATAGGTCGTATTCGCAAGTAAATGTAAATTAAGCCCGCTTATGCATATTAGCGCTGTCGTCTGTCAGGGCTATAACGTTCTAAAATTTTTAGGATTAATTGGGAGTTATCAATGGAGTTAACTTCACTAACTCCTAAATTAATAAGAATTAATACAGTTAATCCGAATTAACTCTGCCGTCTGTCAACCCTATAATATAAAATAATATCGTTAAACAGTGAATAGGAAATTATCAACTGATACAATGTAAACCAAGGCACAGCTGATTGGTGCCCCTGGAGCAACGTTAAGGGGAGTCGAGGGTTGAGTTTCTATTTATGTACATCCAAGAGGACCGCTATGTGTCCCGAAAGTGGTTGCATTGTACAGTTTTATAAAAATGTATAGAAAAGTTGTCCCAAAAATATTGGTTATATGTATAACTTTGATATTTTTTCAAAATAAAATCAGTTTATTTTTTATATATTTTTAAGTTAGCGGGTATTATAAGCCAACATAAGAATATATAAAAATTCAAATTCTACGAAACTGAATAAAAATTTTATAATTTGCGAAATTGAATATCATAATAAATGAATTTTGTAATTTTGATAATCACCATCATCATCCGCATTGAATATCCTCTTAATCTAATTTAAAAATGTTTAAATGTGTTGTCAGTATTGCTATTAAACAGAGGTTAACAGGGTTGCGTAAGATAATTTTAAACTACTTTTTAAATTCTAATTTTAAACTATTTCATGCTTCGAAGCTAGAGAATGATAAGAAAAAGCTGACTTTATGATCTGTTGTAGTGATAAAGTAAGCTGAGATGAGGGAATTACACGTACTTCTTTTGTGGTAATATCTGTGGAAAAAAATATTAGTATTATTTTTTGAGTTCTTATTTGTATTCTTTATATAAAAAATAGCCTTTTCGTCTCCTATGCGTCAATTACTAAATCAAAATACGTTCACGAAGGGCACGAATGTAAGTTAGAGCATAAGGGAAATAGTTCGAAATTTCCGGAAGACTTTTCCTTTGGCGTATCGACGGCAGCTTACCAAGTCGAAGGTGCATGGAATGAAGATGGTAAGGGGCCCTCCATTTGGGACACGTATACCCACTTACATCCGGAACGTATCACTGACCATTCAAACGGTGATGAAGCTGCAGAGTCTTATCATCGTTTCGCTCAAGATTTGGTCGCGTTAAAAGAACTCAAGGTGCGTTAAAATGTATACATACATTTATACAATACATATATGATCTAAGCAACTCTTCCAGGTTAACTTTTATCGGTTTTCAATTTCGTGGCCCAGGGTACTTCCTCGTGCAGATACACGAGTGCAAAATCAAAAGGCCATTGATTACTATAATATGATGATCGATAAGTTACTAGAAAACAATATTGAGCCAATGGTAACAATGTTTCACCATGACATGCCAGAAGAGCTGACAAAGTTCGGCGGCTTTACCAATGACATCGTTGTTAAGTATTTCCACTATTATGCAGATTTTCTGTTTAAAACCTTTGGTGATCGTGTAAAAAAATGGATCACGTTCAATGAACCAGTCGTTTATTGTATGCCTGCTTACGGAAACGCGGTGTTCCCACCTATGATACACGCTCCAGGCGTTGCTGACTACCTATGTTTGGATAACACTTTAAAGGCGCATGCCTCCGCCTATCGCCTTTATAAAGCCAAGTATTCAAGTTATCAAAAAGGTAAAGTGGGCATGGCCATCAGCAGCCGTTTCTATTACACTAACACCACAGATTTTGGCTCAGAAGACATTGTAGATCGTGCAATGCAATACTCGGTGAAAATTTTCACATTATACTATATTATTTAAATCACGTCCCTGTATCTTGTATATTATTATAATATAGCTTGGTTGGTTGGCGCACCCTATATTTGGAGAGTCAGGTAATTATCCTTATACCGTTATCGAAGACATTGCAGCCAATAGCATGAAAGAAGGACTTGCATGGTCTCGTTTACGACCCCTCAGCTCATACTGGTCAAAAATTGTAAAAGGTTCAGGAGACTTTCTAGGACTTAACTATTACAGCTCCCATTTTGCCCGTATGGCCGAACCTCCAGAGGGTGAAATTCCCTCCTGGGAACATGATTCACGCCTCAAATATTGGGTGGACAAGAGATGGAAGTGTGCTAAATCTGACTGGCTCTATTGTGTACCCCAGGGATTGGAAGATATCTTAAAGTAAGTGGGAGATTTGAAAAACAAAACCAAAAATGTCCTTTAGATATATTAGTCGAGCTATTTTTATTTATTTAGGTGGATCCGTGATAAGTACAACAATATTGAAGTATATATTACGGAAAACGGTTGGTCTGATGAAGGCGAATTAGACGACATAGATCGCATTGAATATCTCAAGGTAAATTTTGTCTACCTGACCACACATTCATACTGAAATAACACACAAACATACATATGTATCAATGCACATATAGTGTGTACATCTGTGAATGTAATATATATGTACATACATATGTACATATAGGAGTTTCATAAAGCCTCATTAAGTTGTTAGTTTAACGAACAGAAATCATAGTGTAATTATAATCCAACCATAACTTTTTTTAAATAAGTGTAAAAATTTATATTTTATAATTTTACGATGCGTTATGACAAGTTGTGAGTACCCTAATAAATTTCATGAAATTTATCCATAGGTATAGTAATATAAGCTTATAATTGTACACCTATGTATGTATGTATGTATTTCTTATAATTTTCAGTCTCATTTGCAAGCTGTGCTGAACGCCATAAACGACGGGTGTAAAGTAACGTACTACTCCTACTGGAGTTTAATCGATAACTTTGAGTGGAATAGGGGCTATACGTAAGTTAGTGGATTTTTTGAGTCCCCCTTGATGTATTGCGATTGCGTGCTAGCGACACCTTTAATCAAAAATAAACCTTCATTTCATTGCAGCGAAAGGTTTGGTCTCTATTACCTGAACGTGACAAGCGAAAACAAAGAGCGTGTTGCCAAAAATTCAGCCTCTTATTACAGGAGTGTCATTGAAAGTCGGAAACTATCATCAAGTGACAATTTCGTGAGAAAAACTGATGTAAGTTGAGCAATGAACTTACAAAGTTACTCACAAATAAGCATAAACACATAACAATGTTGTGGAAGAGGCTTTTCTGATTTGATTATAAATATGTACATATGTATGTACTTACATATATTCATGCATTAAATAAATAAATTGCTTCAAGTTGAAATTGATATAGTGGGTGCCTTGAAATGTTTGTTTTGCAACGTCTTTGCGTAAGAACGATCAAGAGTTTCGGTTAGGGGTCTTAGAAACTTTTAACAGAAATCTCCGGATAATTAACTGGTGGCTTAGGTGATAAGTGACTCGCACGGTAATAATTATATAGCTAAGGTAATATTCAAAAATACTTCCCTATGATAAATTAAGTTACACAACATTTAATTAGTATAACTCTCAATAAACCTATAAAAGTCTAATTTTGCGTTGACGTTTGTCTGTCAGAAGAAGTACAATTAGAGCCATGGCTTACGGGAACAGAGCTGTGGTACAGTACGAAACGAATCAAATGTCGAGCGTGGAAGGTTAATGAATACAACACTAATTTAAACAAAAATATTAGATAAATGCCGCGATAAATACTGAAATGAAAGTAAAGTTAGTCGAACTACAAAAAATTAGCAACACTATCAGTTCAAAACAATTTATATAAAACAATTTCGTTAAGCAGTCATGAGTGACCCAGATATGACAAATTTTCAAGTGGACCAGCGGTCAAATTTTATCTCTTTGATTTTACTGGATGCCCTGGAGGATGGAAACGAAAGGTAACAACTGAGAAAAAATATTATTACACATTACTTTTTTAAATACAATATTTACGTACATATGTATGAATTCAAATTGTTAGTGATATATACGCCATAATAGCTAAAAATAAGGTAGATGCGAGTTATGTTCCTATCGAACGTGGTATATCTCCCCTTCATTATGCATGTGGAATGGATAACGCTGCAGTTGCTGTGGACATTATACAACTATTTCTTGAAGGCGGAGGTAAGTTAAATATAGCGTCCACTATGCTTTAAATTCATGCATGTATTTTTTTTATTTTGTGGACTTAAGCTGATGCCAATGTTCGGTCAAACGAAAATATGACACCATTGCATGTTGCTGCGATATTTGGCCGTGTAGATATAGTCGTTTTACTTTTGGTACGTAATAACTCTAATAAAATTATTATAAGCGAAGTTAACGTGAAGTAAATTAGAAATATGGCGCTCGGCACGATTTACTGGACGATGAACGGAAAACACCAATACATTACGCTATCGAAGAATGCCATTTTGATGTATTGGAGGTAATCAGAGACCATATTTTTCAACATAAATATGAACTCGTGCGTAAAAGATCCACAGAATATGTTTCTGATAATGGCAATTATTCTATCAGAGGAGAATCAAATAAACAAGAAGAAAAAGGTTCCAATGTGACACCTGTTAACAGAATGCTTTCTAATGTTCGTAATAATGACTCAGGAAACCCTGATACACCAAACAATAAATACACACCGAACCGTGTACACTACAATTATGATGTGACATCTCCGTATTATATAAATATAACTCATCGTCGACACCGACCACAACCAATATTTCCACCAATTGGATCTCCACCAAACTCTAAAAATAAATCACATGACTTCGAATGTGAGAAGTTAGAAGGGCCAGACTCAAATCCTAAGGTAATTCTTATATACCTATATATCATAAAGTTAATTTGACAATCATTTTATGTACAGCAAGATCAAGAAAAGGAATCTACTGACACGCAATCTTCTGTTAATGTCTTTCACCTCACTGAGAAAAATTTGAAAGAACTTTCTAAGACATCTAATTTAGATCGTTCCTGTATTTCAATGATCGAAGCATGGCGAAAGAAAGTTGAGTCATCACGTGCTAAAAGGTCTATTTTGAAGGCTTACTCAGATGTAGATGAAATGGTAGACGAAGTAATGAAAAGTGATCACCTAAATTTCACTAACACTATTTTACAAGAAAATGCGAAAACAGTTTCTGAAGACAACGAATCTGAAACCAATCCGATTATGATCTCCAATCTCTCTTTGGGTGCTATAATACAAAAAGCTGCCCAGGCCCATGTATTAGATCAAGAAGAACAAGGACCAGACCCAGATAGTAGTTATCATACAGTGCCCCCAATAATTGAGAACGAACTCAGTGGAAATATTAAGAAACAGCCTTCGAAAAACTCTCCAAAGATATATTTAAAAGAAAAATCTGACAAAAATCTATCAGGAGATTATATATTACAAATGGCGGAAGCTTACGTTCATACTGATGATGAGAATGGGCTAGTCTTTTACGAAACTAAACTTCTAAGTGGTCAAAAGAGTGCAACTAATTGGTACTATAATAAGTCTTTTACAAATATGTGTTTTAAATGTTTATAAATTAATTTTTAAGCGAACAACAAAATTTGGACAGTACTGTATCGACTAATGAAACACACATTTTGGATTATGAAACTGATGAACTGCGTGCTGAACTGGCTCAGTTTGGCGATCCTCCTGGTAACTAATGCATACATTATTATGTAGTATTTACATATGTATACGCACAATGCTTAATTATTAAACTAAACAATATTTTTAAAGGTCCAATAACAAAGAGTACAAAAAGACTTTACATAAAAAGACTTATAAAATATAAAAGAAATGCTCCGGATAGCCAACAGATAAATACAAATGGAAAACAAAACGCCCCAGAAAGTGCAAGTATGTAATTTTTGATCTAATTTATTTAATCTAATTTTAATCTATATCTGTTGTTAATTTGTTCCGATTGAATTAGAATTATCTGTGGAATTGCAACGGACTATACGTTCTCCGCAACAGTTTGCCCTAATACCAGAGTACCACAAGTATGAATGTAAATCGTCTGAATACTTTGCTAATTTACAAAATAAACATAAAATGAGAGAAGGTCATCTTAAACAAAGTTTTATATACATGCTAATAGATCCGCGAATTTCTTGTAATTTACCTGGAGAAAGCCTGGTACGTCTAATCAAATGAGTATTCTATAAATAATTAAATATTTTTCTCGTACACAGTATATTGAGAGGCATAAAGCGTGGGTGCGCTTCCTTGAATCAGTGTTCTATGTTGGAAAAGGGAAAACTTCTCGGCCGTACTCCCATTTATATGAAGCTATGAAGTTACATTCCCGAGTTCATAGTCACCAGAAGATTACTAATTCCAGAACAGATATAGTACAGTCCCAGCGAGGGAAAGCTTCATGTAAATCATAATCAATTGGATATGAATTGTATAATATATAAATATTTTTTTATAGCTATAAGGAAACAGACGCTTTGTTTAGATGTTTTCAAAGCAAATGTTCAAAAGCCTTTGGATAACAAGAAGTTGGACCGGATTCTGGATATTTGGAGGTGCGGTAAGGGTGTGGTGTGCCTTCACGTTTTTCACAATATATTGCCTTCAGAAGCTTATACTCGCGAAGCAGCTATAATTGATGCCTTTGGAATACAGCATTTAACGAATCACAAGCGTGGGGACTACTACGGCCCAGCGCAGACTTGGACCATGAAGGAGAAAAAAATGTTTGGAATATCTTTATTATATAAAGCAATGCAAATTTATTTAGCAGAAGGTGAATCACAGCTATCTCCTAGTGATCTCATTTAAAATAAGATACAAAATGTATATTTATATAAAGTAAACCAATGTGATATTTTTGTATATACGAAAGATAATAATGACGTGGATTGTACAAATCTTTATTCAATATATTTCATTTCCGATTACAGAAACTTTTAGTTTAAGAAAAAGCAAAGATATGTGATAAGGATCCACAAAATATTTACTTTTTCTGGCTTTTCTTCTCGTTTTCTTCTTTTTCTTGCTTAATAGCTTCAACGTGTTTTTTTACTTCTTCCGCGGAAAGTGTAACCAATTTTGGTGCATCACCAGGTTTTTCTGCTTTTTTCATTACAACAATTTCTAAATTCCCACTGGACTGTGCTACCTCACGAAGCGCCTTTATTGTGAGCCTCACTGCCGAGTCTTCTTCTGCAACACTTTCCTCTTTGTAGTGCTTTTCTAAGTATTCGCGAACTGTTTTTGCAGCACGACCAACGGCATTAGCTTTCCATTCATAGTAATTTCCAGAAGGTTCAGTCTGGTAAAGATGTGGTTCACCATTACTGTCGAATCCAGCGATCAAACACGATATTCCAAAGGGTCGTCTACCATTGCTCTGTGTGTATTTTTGTTTTAATTGTGCAATGTACCTAATAAGTTATAATTTAAGCTCGATGTTAATTCTGTCCGATATTTCTATATTTAATTCAACCTTACCGTGTTATATATTCCAAGGTGACAGGATCTTCAACATTCAATTTGTGACTTTGACATTCGACTCTAGCTCGATTAATAAGAATACGAGCATCAGCAGTTAAACCGGCAAATGCAATGATTACATGTTCATCCAATGTACAAATTTTCTGAACTGTCCGATCTAATTGCAAAGTAGGCATTGATTTTTTTTCTACACCCAACACAACCACATCTTTTCCTCGAACTCCAACCTGAAAGTTTTGTTAATAAGCTGTAGTAATTGGGGTCGAGATTGAAAAGGATAATTATGGACAAGGGAGGTTAAGGTCACTTACAGCAGAAGATCCTCGACGCACTGCTTCCTGTGCATATTCCACTTGTAACAAATGACCATCTGGGGAGAAGATAGTTACAGCGCGATCATAACGTGCAGACATTTTGCTATAATATTTATATTTCACAAATTCTGACAAAAACTAATCTACAATGAATTGCGGCAATAATTACAATAAATGAAAAAGTGTTTGTCAGCTTCGCGAAAGAGCACTGCCAGACTTAGTCGGAGTTCAGTTAAAGTTGCCAGACTAAGATTCTCTTAGGAATATAACAAACTTCACACAGAGATGGCACTCAAGGCAAAATTAATTACGAAGGAGTATGATTTATAATGCGAATAGGAAGTTCAAGAGTTCACTTTAAAAAATTTACAATCTCCCGGTTAGTTAGCTGAGTGGTTTGAGTTATATTACTTTTATTATTCCAAGAGCTGATACCGAGTAGATTTTTTGATATCTGCGGCATATACAATGAAATAGTATCCTACATTTGTTTTCATGCATTATCTCTTAAATTATTTTCTCTGGAATCAGTACTGGAGGCATATCAGCAATAACATTATGCGACTAACTTAGAAATCTTTCAAAATATACTCGTAATAAATACAAATTTTTCCACATCACTTATGTTATAATGCATGTTTCATAAATTGCATGTATTTTGTAATTTAATTGAGTCAAATAGAGAGTTGGCAGTCCGTTTTTTGATACTTCTATTGAGATGTCATTTATCAGTTTCCTTTCTATTTATGTCGTCATTGTCCGATTTCTCAGATGGTTTTGACAGTATTTTGTGAACAACGTCAACGACGACGAAAAAAAGTTTTGTTTTCCTTTTATTTTATGCAAAAGAATCAAATAAAATTTTGTGTTGTATTTTTATAATTGGAAAGCATCCATGGATGAATGTTGCGTGATTTGAAACGAAAATAGAAAATTGCGTAAAAGTAACGGCTGTGACGGTGACAACGACGTCGGGTGCATGAAAAATTCTTGAGCTAAAAATTGAGATTTGTAGAATTCGTAAACGGTAACAATGATGACGGCAACGACAACTTAGTCGACGAATGAAAGATAGCAAGAAAACCAAGCATAACAATAGAAGAAAAACTTCTGCTTTAAAATTCAGAAATTCTTTATTCTTAGAATAAAGTAAATATATTTAATTTATAAATTTGATAGAACAACGGAGTACATTGATTATATAGAGGTGGCTAAAAGTTATGGCATTGGCTAGAAAATTGACCGCTAAAATATGTAAGTTTCAACCTTCCTTATGCAAACTTTGTTCCTTGTGCGAAGGAACATATTTTTTAAATCTTCTCAATGGAACTCTGTTTCAAACTTTCTCTGTAGATGAGATAAAAGCTCATGACGGAAATGTTACCAGTCTAGACCTTGGAGAAACTGGGAGTGTTTTAGTAACTGGAGGGCAGGACCGAAATGTAAATTTGTGGGCAATCGGTCGGGAAGAGCTTTTCATGGTAAGTTATATGGCATATGTGGACTTCTGTCACAAATACTTATTTTGCCATTCCAGTCCTTAACAGGACATAACAGACCCATTGATTGTGTACGTTTTGCATATAATGACGATTTCGTGTATTCGGCGGACGATATTGGTATTATTAGGCGATGGGACTTAAACGCACAAACCATTTGTTCGACTTTGAATGGTCATATGAAAAGTGTACGAACTCTAGATTTTAATCCTTCTGGTGAATATGTGGTATCGGGCAGCAATGATACCACCGTCAGGTAAGCCTAAGAATCTAATAATAATGTTAAATTTATTTTAGATGAGTAATGTTGAAAATAACTTACACTTCTGCGTGTTTATTATTTTACATATGCATTTATTATCAACATATGTATATATCTAAGAGTAAACTTAATTCAGATACATACAAACATATGTTCAAAAAACAAAGACGAATTTTACCCTTTCGACTTTGTTTTGTTCGATTTCATATTTTAAACTCGAATCGCATTTCAATGAACTTTTGAGCTCAAACCAAAGCATTTCAATAGGTCGTGATTTGCGTAGGAGTTTTTCATTTTTTGTCAGCTTTGGTTTTATCAATCGTACATAGTGACATTATTTACCTTCGTTCGTATTGAGTTATTTAAATTTTAGTTCGAAATCGGAATTTCAAGTTAATATTCAATGAAACTACATCAAATATAAGTTAATAAATGAAACAACTTTTATGTCTGTTTGTTAGGTTGTATAATAATAAATGTTTACACTTGTTTAAAAAAGTTATAACTTTAAGAGACTATATGAAACCCCTAAATGTGTTTAACCCGTAATATTCATAAGTTAGTTTGCTGAATTGTATTCATTATTGAAATAACTAGAAACCCACACGCTAATGCTACTTCTATGTCTTATAAAAGCGTACATGTAGCTTGGCTGCTGTCAATGCTTACCTACATACAAACACATCTACATTCATACATGTTATTAAGATTTTTGTAAATAAAAAATTTGAAGCAAGATTTTTTTATTGATGTTCAACGAATATTAGGCATGCATATTTGCGTACTTACATACATATACATATATATACATATGTATTTATATGTATGCTATAATTTTTATTCCGGTATTTTTTACAAGCTTCGCATTCGTGGTTTCGCTGGTATTTTATTGCTTAAGTTATAATTTAATAGCTTAACATGTACGCTATTATAACAATTAGAAAATTGAGTGTAACTGGTTTAAAAACAATGAAGATGGAATTGAAGAAAGTTTTCTATTTAACTTGTAAGGGAAATATGAACTTTTGTTTGTATGGAAAATTATGTATTGGCGAAAGTTTCTACATAAATTTGTGACATGTAAAAGGCCTGTTGCAAATTTATAAATCAAAATTGGTTGATGTTCTTGAATTGTTGAAAAAGAAATGTTCACGTCATCTTTAAAATATATATCCGTCCAAGGAACTGTTAATATTTTTGCAATAATAATTCAAAAGCTCTTTGTTGTAACTTTTTCAATTAAGCAGATTCCTGGCTAGAATAAAACAGCAATCCTCTAATAGTTAACAAAATAATTTTATTTAAGCAATAAGAAAATACCCCTTTAAAAACCATAAAATATTATTGTGCTTTGAATCCAGTGAATATGTGTTTTTCGAAACTTCACAATTTGGCCGCAATATCCTTTAGATCTACATATCCCCCAATAATTGCCTTCGTTCCAGTTTCCACGACGGTGGTAGTAAAGAAAACTCGTTTGCCTTCCTTCCACATGTCAATCTTAAGTGTTTGACCTGGTATAACAGGGGCCGAAAATCTTAACTTTACAGCTTTAAAAAGTGATGCATTGTTATTAGCGTACTGTGCCAAAACCGCGCGTACTGAGAAACCCAATGAGCATAGACCATGTAAAATTGGTGTCTTAAATCCGCCTAAAGCTGCGAAATCAGGGTCAATATGTAGGGGATTTAAATCACCAGAGAGTCTGTACAAAGCGGCTTGGTCCTCTGATGTTTTGTATTGACACGTGGCGTCTGGGCTCCGATTTGGTGGGTTTGCAATTGGTATAACTCCTTTGATAGGCGTCTTTTTTCCCCCAAAATTCCCAGCTCCAACTATGAAAGTGGAACTTTGATTTTTAACTAAAAGTCGACCACTTTCATCATATGTGTCAGTATTCGTAACAACAAGTGCGCCAGACCCCTTGTCCATAACATCAAATACTTTTCCGATAGTGGTAAGGGTTCCACTTGTTGGAATATCGTCACATATTTCCAAATATTGTTCCCCATGTAGAATATTTGATAGATGAGCCTTTCCTGAAGGTAATGCATTGCCTACAATATCAGTGGTCATGCATAACATGAGACCTGGCAAAACAAAATATGAAGGGATAGCCGAGAATTCGGGATGATTTTCATATAGAAATTTTAGATCGTTTTCATTTTTGACACTGGCACCGATACCCAATGCGTAAAGAATCAAATCTTTGTTGCTAAATTTAAAAGTATCTTCGTATTCTCCAAATTTGCCTTCTCTCAACTTTTCCAGAACTTCTAGTAAAGAGCCAGAAGCCTGCCCGATTGTGTCCAAATGCTTGGCGTCTGTCATGTCAGTGATCTTTGCCCATACGCTTTGCACGTATTCTGGCGTTGTACTAGTCTGATCAATAGATGTGCGCAATACACAACCCTTGCCACGAACAATATTTAGTTTTGTAGCCCAACCTGCAGCACTCTCAATATAGGATCCTAAAATAATGAAACTTCAAAATTTTGCACTTTATATTATGTTCTAAATCACTCACCGTTATCTTTGCAAGATTCGTGACACAAGTATACCACAACAGGTGCAATCAGGTGTGGTTTCAGCTCATTGAAAAGTATGTCTGGAAGGATGTCTTCAGTCATGCGACTAGCCGCAGTTGGAATGATAACATTGCAATGTATATTATTTTTCTGGCCCTCAATGGCAACTGTGTTGGCCAAGCCAACCAGCCCCATTTTCGCAGCTGAATAGTTGGCTTGACCAAAATTACCATAAATTCCTGAATTTGATGAAGTCATAATGATTCGTCCATAATTTTGTTTTCGCATATACGGCCAAGCGGCTTGCGTACATTTGAAACTGCCTTTTAAATGGACTGCATTTATCAAATCCCAATCTAGATCGGAAGTCTTGGCAATGCTGCGATCGCGAAGAATACCCGCATTATTCACTAGTATATCGACACGTCCAAAATTGTTGATAGCTGTTTCTATGACCTTTGAACCGTCAACAACTGAATTGTAATCAGCAACCGCAGTGCCTCCTTGTGCACGAATCTCATCGACTACAATATCTGCGGCTCGTTTGGATGCTCCATCGCCGTGGAAACTACCACCTAAATCATTTACCACAACCTTCGCCCCTCGAGATCCAAAGAGCAGTGCATATTCACGACCAAGCCCAGAACCGGCACCCGTAACAACGGCAACTCGACCATCAAAGCGTAATTTCTCGGCCATTTTACTTACGATCGGTTTTAGGTACTGTAAGTCGCACTTGCCACTAGTAAACTGAAGTTGATTTCCACAACTGTGGAATTAAATTAACAATGCACATCTGATTAGTTTCATTTTGCAAAACAAAGTCCACCTCTCTTGAATGTGTGCATAATGATAAGAAACATCCGATAAATAAAACTACCTTTTTATTACATATACATATATTAAGACACATTCGTATGTTGGAGGCTTTCTACTGTGTGGAACAAAGTTCGAATCACTTTTAACTCACCTAAATAAAGTTCTGAAATATTTTAGTCTGTATATACGTTAACCATGCACCGTATTTTTTAATATTTACTTAATTGCTTTAGTAAACGTCATCGAATTCTGAAATCACGGCGAGTAAAAAACTTGCAGAACATGTATTTAACCAATAACCTTTGTTCATATACATTCTCAATTCCGTTTAATGACATTTATCAGTTTCGTTTTTGTTTTATTCCTTATGGTTTGTGTCTTTGCCTTAATTCCCGTAACATACTGCACACAATGTAAAGGCCAATTCACACAGAAGTTTTGTTTCCGTTTGCGTCAGACATATGTTTCGACAGAAAAGTTCGAAGTAGGGTCTTGTAGGATGTTTTTGTGTTCAAATAACATGTTTTTGACGCGAAGCCCAGTAAAATATTGGACAACTCTCATCTTTTTATGTTTTGTCAAGCAACAATCGGCATTTTTATTATAGAGAAACACTGGGAGCACAACGTACATTGTGGCACACCCTTATTTTCTTCGTTTCGTTTTAGTATTCATTATCACGTAAAGCGTGAAAAGTTGTATGTGAATGGGCCTTAATATGTTTATCTGAGAAAATAAAATAATAGTAATAACAGAGAACGTATATCTACGTATAGATATAGGTTCTCTGGTAATAATAAAGAATACAATTAGAGAATATTCAATATAATTACACTTTATCATTATATATTCTCTGGATATATTCACCCAATTTTTGGTTTTGTTAGGTTTTGACAAAATTCCGAAAGAGTTCAATTATGCGTTCACTTAGTTTTGCAAACATATCTTACAAATTAACCGATATACAATATGTATACTGCATAAAGGCAACCGGAAGTTTCCTTATATTGGGTATATGGGGTCAAGGGGTAATATAGACCCGATTCGATCCTTTTTAGGGATAAGATCATTATTAGATGTAGATGCAGTCTTATCAGATAAATAATCTTTCCGAATTTCAATAAATATCTCACACATTGATCGATATTTTCGGTAAAAAGTTAGCCAGTAAGTATACTGGAGTCCAAATTTTCGGTATTTGGTGGCTTCAAATGTTGTGGCTCGATTTTGACAATTTTTAGACATTAAATGCGATATTATCTATTTCACATCGTAAGAAAATAATTTCGGGATAATGTTATCTGTCGAATTTAGGTAACAGTCACCATAAATTCGAGTCGAGATAAATCATTATCATTTACAATATACATATGTATGTATGTAGTATGTATAATTCTCCTTCAATCTCAATTAGTTTTAGTTGTTACAAACAACAGTTTCATGATACAGGGTGTGTGTACCAGATGACACCTGATCACGCCCACTTGATTGAACCAAATTAGGTACATAACATTCACATGACAAGTATACATATGTACATACATTTATATGTTACAAGTTGAAAATGGGGTTTATGACAATATTTTTAATTACAATAGAGAATTCAAGCTTAAATGATAAGCCAGAAATGTCTTAATACAATGTGTGTCTTAACAAAGTGCCACTTTTCTGAATAAAGACGGATTTTGGTACTCGAAATAACATCGATTAACTACTCCTAGCCCAAATATAATATAATTATCTATAATGTAAATAAAATATTATTTTTTGCAGGTTGTGGGACGTTAGAAATCAAAATAGATGCATTAAAATTTATCGAGGCCATATCGCTCAGGTTAACTCGGTAAAGTTTTCGCCAGATGGGTTGTGGATTGCGTCTGCTGGCACAGAAGGATCCATAATCATCTGGGACATACGAAAAAGTAAACAAATTATGGAGTTTAGTGAGCACCCTCCAGCAGCTGCCATTACTTGCATCCAATTCCATCCGTTTGAGTTCCTATTAGCGGTTGGGCGCGTTGACGGTACCATTAGCATATATGATTTGGAAAGTCAATCGCGTATATCTCAAACAGAAACAGAAAGTCAATTTTATGGTCATCCAATAAAGTGCATAACTTTCAGGTTAGAGAGTTGTGTTATAAGATTTTACAGGCCTAATAGCGTATGTCTTTTTTTGTTTTAGTGAGAATGGAGAATGTCTCTTCGTGGGCACAGCAGCAGGTATTTCTGTGATCGGTTGGGAACCAGATCGCGAATTCGATCACATAATATCAACCTGGACAGCGTTAGGCGATATGAAGGTGGTTAATCGAAAGTTGGTATGTCGACTTGGTCAATTTGTTGAATATTATCTTCTGTAAATATTATGTTTATTTCTTAGATATGTGGTTCATATGAACAAAGCCTTGTTTCCATCAATGCACTTAGCATTGATCGCGTATTTCCGTTTTACAATCCACCAAATTCAACGCCCACCGCTTTCAGTCATAACTCTACTACACGCAAGAGCTTCTCGCGTGGTAGCCAGAAGTTAAGACTGTCAATCACTGGCCCAAAAGCGTCGCGACTAGTAGAAGAGAATGAAGATAACAGAAGTCCCAGTATTGATGGCCATTCATCCCCAAACTTAAGTCTTGAGTTGGTGGACGAATCCTTGCTGGATACCACATCTCCTCCTCCACCACCAGCGCCGGCTTTAACGTCATTAAATGGCGTGAATACTAATATTGTCAATAGTAGCTCTTTGCATTTTGACTCTTCATATAGAGGAATGACATCTATGACGCATAAGTCCAACACATCTCCTCCATATAATTTTCCGTCGATGGCATCCAGCACTGGGTACAGTTCATTCAGTGGCAACGGTCACTGCTCGTTAAATTTCGACGGACCTAGTTCGTTAAAAATGCCCGGAGAACGTGATATTTATCTCCACATGCCATTGGGGAACTCATTTGCAAATGACATTGAATATAATCTAAATGAAAGTAATCCGCCCATAATATCAAACTATGACCACACAGAGCTGGTCGAAGACTTTCCGGTGAATCAAAACATTCATCAACAGCCAAGTGGACCAAATTCAGTGAGTTCAACTACCGCATCAATGGGGCCTGCTCAATCGATTCCGGCGTTTAAGGGTCCGAAATCGAAAGCAACAACCAGCGCACAAAAACGTAGCACGCAAATAGCAATAGCAACAACTGGCAAATCTCACATGACCTCCTCCCACCAGCATCGTAGCAAGTTGTCGCAGGTGTCGTCGGTAAGTTCTACAGAGCTGCATAAATTAGATGACAATATGCCATTGAAGAAGTCATCTTCGTCGCATTACATAAACAAGACGAAGCGCGGAAACGAAACGCAATCAAATCTCAACAAAGAGAACGCAAGAAATAAGAATATAAGTGTGCAAATCTACGCAAAGCCGCCAACGCGCTCGCGCACTACCCTGGAGCTGCGCTCGCCACAACGTCAAGCTGTTTCCGCAGCAGTGGCTGCTCAAAGGCAATCTAACGTAAGTTCAGTTCAAACGATCATTTATATCCGATTAACAACAACAATTATCTGTTGTAGAGATTTTCAAGTTACGTTGCAGATGGCAGCACAATCCCTAATGTAAGATTGTGTAAAGGCATTTGTGCAATATGTAAATAAATACCGTTAATGCTTAATTTTTGTAGATACCTGCCAACGCTCGGCCGGATCCAATGTTACTTACACAAGGGAACTTGAACCAAAAGAGTTTTGGCAACCATCAAAATATAGATGATAGTTTAGAGATACAAATACTGCTGGCGTCGCATGAACAAATATTTCAAGAGCTAAGCAACAGAAATGCAACACTGCAGATCATACGGAATTCTACAAGGTAACATATTAATTATTATATTGAATGTTCTTTAGTTATGATTACCGTATATTTGGTATTATAAAGGTCTCATGACGTCATTGGTGCTTTGAAGCAAGCTATCAAGACAGGACGAACTGTGTTCGTCGATCTTTTAGGCGCTATAATGGAAAAAACGTAAGTGTAACCAAACATTGGACAATTAAGTAAAAATATGAATTAAATTGATACTATTTCTGTGCACGTAGCTCGTCGTGGAACTTAGATTTGTGTCTTCTGTTACTACCGGAAATCTATGAACTGTTACAAAGCCCACACAAGTTGTAAGTACACTCGTGTTGAAATTAACAAATGAATTTCTGCTATGTTCATTCGAAATATCGTTTGTTGGTTAATTCTAGTCATTACACGCGCGGCTGTGACACGCTTCGAGTGATTCTTTCGAATTTCTTGCCGATTATACAAGACAATATTGATCCCTGGTCGAATAGTTTGGGAGTCGATGTTTCGCGAGAGGAGCGTCACCGCAAATGCATCGAGTGCCAGCACTGGCTGCTACAGATACGCAATTTGCCAGAAAGTAACCATTTCGGCAGCACTCTGTCTCAATTGCAAAACATGATTGTTAATATTTAATGGAACATTTTGGTCTACTGATTCAACCTTGCACGTTTCCACACATATGTTTTGTGTTGTTTATGTTTCAGTTTACCAGTAGCCACGTCGGCTCTGTTCACTTCATATATACATTTTATGTCCACCTTTATATTCATTAGTTATGGTGTCGAAATTGTTAATAATTTATTGTTAGGTTCGTAAAGAGTTAAATCACTGCATATGTCATATAACATTTATGTTTCAAACTAGTACTAACAGTATTTTAAGTTGCACGTGTGTTTGTATTCTCAACATTTTGTTGACCTTTTTCTCATACAAATATAAAGTAACAACATATAACAAGGAAAACTGTTAGAAAACTCAGCTATCACAATAGATTTGTTTTCATAATAAAATGTTCTTGCATAATACTGCAAATTACAATAATAAGAAAACGCGTATCCACATACTTTGTAAAAAGTTCGAACACATACACATATATACATATGTATATACACATAATTAATTAGCGGACGCAATTTCATTTGAGCATGATCGTGAGACAAGGGCTCACGCGTTATGCGTGATCATAAAAGTACTTACATTTTTAAAATAACATAAATATATTATAGATAGTTTCCCCAAACAAAACCCCTATGAATTAAAATTGAGAAACCAAATTTTTTTCCCAAAACGAAAAAAAAACAATATAATTAAAAACATTCCCCCAGTTATTAGAGAATGAAGGAAGTAACATAGCAATTGTTTGAGCCATTACAAGCTTCAATGCACATATTTTCGTTAATTTAAATCCATTTCGTTATTGGAAAGTGCCTTTTAGGAGGAGGAGGAAGCGCACTGGAACCCCGTCGGTAGGATGGCAGTAGAGACATACTTTTTAAAAGTAGAAACAATAGTGCTTTTAAGGCAAAAGTAAATATAAAACTCAGTCCAAAAGAAAAGATGTACATATAATTGAGACTTTTTATGAACTTCATATTTTTATACACGAAAGTGGCAGAACTGAAGATAGGTCCGCAATTTAATATAAAAATAATGATAATAATAGAAGCTAAGACGACAATTTTTACGATATTACGATACTAAGCAAAAATTGTGAGTTACAAGCGAACCGAGTGACAGCTGAAGAGAGGAGAAATTTGCGATAAGAGAATTTTGAATTGAAATTCGCTTTTGTTTCTTATCAACAAGTGTTTAAGAATGTAAATACCTACATACAAAGCAAGACAAGAATAAATAATTATATTTATATCGTAAGAGTAATTCAACTTCCTTCCAATAATTCGGCAAAACGGATTGAAATGTAAATTATGACAATGAACAAATGTTTTGTACTCTAGTTGTAATTGGAGCACATCTGTAGCTGCACTCACTCTAAGTACATACACACAGTACGCATACATTTATAAAATAAGCATCGAACTTTGAAATTATTTTTGTACGAACAGTAGATGGGATATACAATATACATATATAATTAATAAAGTAAAAAATCGTTAGGCTTTGCGCACGTTCATGATCACATATCACTAACTCTAACACCATTTCAACCAGTTTACCTTTGCTGCATTCAATACTACTCACTGGAGCGAAGCTTCTTATGGAAACACACACACATACATATGTCCCTCACCACTCGCTGAACGCTATCATCATCCAACTGGTCATCTAAGCTTAAGTAAGATATTTCCGCTCTCCACTCACAGCCACTTTGAACGCATGTAGAAAATAATACGCATTCACCTAGAATATATAAGGTTATTTCACCGTTACAGGAAACTATTTTATACAATTTATGACGAGCAATAGCAGGCAAATGAAGGCATGTTTTAAATATTAACTATTTTTAACAAAGTTCAAACTTATCCAATCCAATTATTTATTACGTAATAAGATGATTTGCATTTTCAATTCACCAGGCTTATACGTACGTACACGAATGTATATGCATTTTTACTACCGATTTTTAAGCTTAGCGATAAGCTCAACCGACATATTCGACCAACGGTTTTAGAATATAGGCAAAATAAAAGCGCACGTATTTGATCACGTAATCACCGATGGCGTCGTTTAATAACCTAGTATATTCACTATAAGTAAACTATTTATACTAAATGTATGTGATTAGTTATATTTTAAAAGTCCACATAAACGTAGCCTTGTTTTAAGATTCACAACTGAATAATACACTAATTTTAAAATATTTCCTCAGTTAATTTATGTTTGAAAATATTTTAATGATTTTATTAATTGAAACTTATCCATTGCAAGAAAATAAAAATAAAACAAATGTTTTGTATATCTCGAACTCTTTGAATTGATACTCTGGTTAGGGAACACTTGAACTAAAATGTATTGAAGGAGACACAACTCTAATGAAACTGCTTTTAATAATGTTAATTACAATAAACCACTTAACAATTTTCCAAAGTAGAAGGAGCAAACTCTTGGAAGAGAGGGATGAACAAATCAATTTCTATGTTTTCGCCTGGCTCTACACCCACTAAATGCGTGATGGAATGATGTTTAGGAAAATGGATTTGATAATTTTGAAGAATTTAATAAAAACTAAATAAATTGTTCCTCTTGTTTTCAATACACATACATTTGAGCGGATTGATTTATAGGGGCCTTTTTGCTTAAGAAACTATGGGTTCAAAACCTATTTCGAGCCAGTCATTTTCGAAGTGTAGTTTGGCTGTAAGCGGTTGTAAAAATTTGTTCACGAATATTTCGCATAAAGGACTGAAATTTAATACAGAAGTGTATCCTGATATTGTGCTAATTATTTGTCGAAATCATTTAGATCGGATTATTCAGATTTTTTACTTTCCGGTAAAAAGCTACTACTAAATTCGGGCATAACCAAACATTTCATACTCTTGCAACTTGCAGGATTAAAGTTATTGATTGTATGGGGTCTAGGTCAAGTAACCCGGTTTTCTCCTTTATTCTAAGCACAAATATGCACAGTTATAAGAAAAGCATGCTGTCCCAATTTTATTAAGATAACTCACGATATACATACATATGCGGTATAAAGTCACCCGGAAGTCCGAAATTTTTCATATTAGGTATATAAGGGCCTGATTCTATACCATCCATTTTTGACACACATAAATACTACTATTGGGAAAGTATTTATCCAAATTTCAATTATATGTATATCACAAATATTTTTTTTTTATTGAAACGTAATAAATGAAGGTTTTACATTTCATTGAAATTGCAAGTAGTGATAAATTTAAACTAACAAGCAATATTTTTCTCAATGCATGAAGTAAAACAATAAAAGCTGTAATAACAAGCTTTTCTTATTTAAACTAAATTTTCTTTTTTCTTAGATTCGTAATAGATCATGAAACGTTGTTATTTTCAGTCTCCGCCTGCTATTTCTAGTCTCTCCTAGTTGTCGGGCTTCACTGTTTACATGATTTTGTAACCTTTTTGCATGTTTCGATGCTGTTTCGCGAATGACTTCCCGAACCATTTTTAAATGAAGATCACAATGCAGATCCGAATTGCGCATTTACCATTTTCCGCAGAACTTTGTTTTGGAAACTTTGAACCGTTTCGATGCATAACGGGGCAGCGCATCCCCATTGTTGAATTCCGTATGTCCAAAAAGGTTTTAAAGTTTGATTGCAGACTAGGAGTTTATTTGATGTTGTTTTGTGGTATTTTAGTTTTAGTTCTGAAACTTTTTTTGTATATGCTCTTTCCTGTTCAACTTTGCATCCAACGAGGTGGAATACGGGATTACTTCATTTCCAATATGTAAGGGGATGTACGTAGCACTTTTGTTAATGAAGTTTATATGCATAGACTTCAACTCGTTTAAAGTAATGTTCCATTTACGTGTCCATTCTACAAATTGATTTAGTAAAGATTGCATTCTGTGCGACGACTCAACTTCATTTATCGCGGTCGTAACGATGCAGGTATCATCGGCAAATGTGGCGACAAGGCTTCATGTGCGCTTTTGCCAGGTTTTTGTACCATAATGATTTCAGATACTTTCAATGACAGTGGGACGTATCTGAGACTAAAGCAAGCGTTTATTATCGTCGAAATCTTTGCTATTGCTTTTCGCGTTAGATTTTTTAGTACACCAGCGGTCACCAAGTCGAAGCCGGGAGCCTTTTTTGGTTTAAATCTACTTTTAATAATATTTTATTTTATTTGTTGCATTCGGTTTCCTAGAATTCTTTTACGGCTTTCCAAAGGGAGTAATCCGTATTTTTGTTTGGCGTTAATTTCTCAATCTATTTGGAAATATTTTGTGTAATATATTATACAAACATTGACCAATATTTTCGGTGATATAGTAAGGGAAGTAGGCGTGGCTGTAATCCGATTTTACCTATTCTCACACTGCAACATAAGAAAAAATCACGTAGTAAATTTGGTTGAAATAGCTCGGGCGGGTTCCGAGATATTTGATGTCACTTAAAAGTGGGTGGTACCACGCCTATCTTCCCATGTGGCTTAAGATATATGTATGTATGTACATTAAACGTATTATAGGCGGACCCAGCCCATCTACGTACTTTTTTTAGTCAAGGAACGCACATACCAAGTTTCATCAAGATACTTCAAGTTACAGCTTGCACGGACGGTCGGCCGGACAGACAGACAGTTATCCGGATTTCAAATCGTCTCGTCATCCTGATCATTTAAATACACATTATCCTATATCTGTCTCGATTAATTTTAGGCGATACATAAAACCCTTATTACAATAGTATGAAAACGTAAGATCACATAATTTTGCGGAACTGTCCTCTAATAAATACTTACCTTTAAAGAAAAAGTCGACCCGCCCTAACATACGTACATTTATAAATATGTACATACCTGTACATGCAAAAGCCCGTACGAATAATAACGGAAATGTTTTGTTGTCAAGGTTTCAATTCCAAAATAAAAAATTATCGGGAAATATTCAATGGAGCAATGGTTTGAGAGTAGTTACGGAAGTATTATCCCATAGGTGCTCCATGGATCATGGAGCTTTTGGTGGGAAAATTCAGAAATAAAAAAGCGCAATAAAAACATAAAACACTGAAAAAGGCAATGCCATCTAATTACCGTTAGAGATCCGAAATGGTCTCAGAGAAAAGTGTGTACCTACGAGCATATTGGTATACATATATATGTATGTAAATATTGTAGTATATTCGTATGTGCATTGTAATTTAAATGAAGGTGAAAAGTGCTGTGATGACCTGGAAGTGCACAAGCACTTGTACACGGGTGCGCTGAGCTCTTTGGAAAGTGAAATATGCGCCAATTAACCTTTTTATTTACACTTCAAAATATGAGCAGAAGCAGAAGCAGCTCTTTTAATGAGCCATAATATCACCATAACAACCGCAGACATGGGAGGCTGCCTCAATTGTCATCAGTCTTAGCCGTTTTCCGCAGCTTAGCTGTGTAAACGAACTCCGCAGTACGAAGCGCAACGTGAACGCGGCACGATATACCAATATTTGAGTCCGAGATTTGGTAAACGTTTAGTGATTAAGAAGCGCAGCCACTCTTTGAGTTAACGGCAGCGTTTTACCTCATTTATAATCTTTAACCGCCGTTATGGTTTTTAAAACTAGAATACTCAGAATATCGCTGGTAGTTTTTGTTGTTTTCGTTGTTTACAAAATTCCTAAAACTGCGGCAAAATTAAGCATGGGAATGTTTTCCGGCGCGACCCCAGATCTTCTTCCCTTTGGCGTGATTCAACAATTACAGATGGAACAAAAAGTACACAGCCATCGTCGAAACTCCCTGAAGAGTGTCAAAGGTATTGCAGCAGAAAAGACTTTTATGTTTCCTCCAATGCCGTATCAAGATCCAATGTTTGGTCAAACCCGGAGGACGTCCATCAACTTCCCTCGCCATAATTACATCAATCCAAAAAGTAGATTGTCAATTTTACGAAAGCAGTCACTTTTGGCGCTTTCTCAGCCGAATATCCAGTTATTTCACTTGTACGATGATGAAGGTGAGCACGTGTTGGATTTGAAAGTAAACAAGACTCAACATCGTCCTTCTGCTGAATCTAAACGCTCGACGAATAGGCGAAAGGCTGTTCTGTATCCCAAGCAATCAAGCGAAAACTTCAAACGAATTCTTCACTACTGGTTGTACATATGATGGTGCGCCACATAAGGTCTCTTCGGGTACATTACTTCAAAATTAATATAAAAAAGTGTTTTAATTATTTATAAAATGTATTATGTTTATAATGGACTTAAATAGTTATGGAATTACATATATATTAAAAATACATTTAATGTCGATTTCTGATATAACAATAACACTAAGTATTAGTGACACTCTTAACCATTTTGTGTTATGCAACATCTGAAAGACTACCATCAGACTTATAACCGCCGAATTTGTTTTCCCAATCATCAAATTCGGTTTTATCAAAGTTAAAGCCACCGTATTCGTGATAACCATGACTGTAATCCTCGCCTTGGTGTCCAATAAATTCTCCGTATGCACCAAATTGATTGTGATCGGTGTTATCTCCATGATCAATATGATCAACATGAGTGTTAAAACGATTAAATTCTGCTTTCTTGCCTTCGTGATGGTCTGAATGGTTCTCACCAAAATGAGTTGTATGTTGTTCGCCAACATCGTAATTGCTTTGACCGGCACTGATCCCAGTGAAACCTCCGTGCGCCCCGAATGCATCGTCTCCGTCTTCTCCATGGATAGTTTTTGCTGCTTTGAATTCTAGTGGCTCACTGAATTCATCGATACCCTCATGATGAATATGATCATGGGGACCAACATGGGGTTGGAATGTTCTGAAAGACCCAAGTCCTCCAGTTCCACCTTGTTCGTGAATAACATTCCCCGTATGGTGCTCACGGCTATGTCCGCTGAAGTCACTACTATCACCGGGAATACCATACCAACCAGTGCTAGAGGCATCTTTGCTTGCTACACCGGCATCTTCTATAAATCTTGTATATTTGCCGTAATCGTCTTGACTACCCAAACCAATATGTTCATCAGGTTGCCTTTCTTCCTGCATCACTTCTGCAATTGGTTTGCCACTTCCAAATACGCCACCGTAATCACCAATAGCATCCGTGCTCTTATGGTCTGTGAACAATAACCTTTCTCCATCATCTTGGTTCACTTCATGCCAATTGTTTCCTCTGAAATCGCCTTTAAAGTCGATTTCTTCATTGAGAGCACTCCCGGGGAGGGTGTATCCACTGTTAACTGAGGCCACAAACATACACAAGACATACGCAAATACCTGAAATTTAGCACTATGCAAGATCAAATGGTCCTGAACGACGAGTTATTTTATGTAACAAACCTTCATATCGACAGGCCCTTGATCGGATTACAATTTGGGGAAGTGTTGAAGTTGAAGAAGTGAGACTGTGCGCAGAACTGCAAAAGGTTTCATACACCTTCCCATTTATATAACTAAAATGGAACGAATCTCGGAAGGCCACGGAATTTACTGATGCAATTATCGCGCGCATAGGTACATACATACATACGGACAATATCTGCATAGAAATCAAAGCCATTCATACATTGGTGATTCGAAATCGTTTTGAATGCCTTTTGTGGAAAGTCATCCTATTTGTCGAGACACAAAAGTTAAACAACAATAAACTGGCGCGAGTATGCAAATATGCAGCGAATGGTGTTATTGGGAACCGCATATCGGTTAGCCCACATTATCTGTAACAATAGCTAAATATTAATTTACGAGGTTTGACAATTAAGTAATGAGACTGATTTTTTGCCGCGCTTGTGGTAAACCTGTGATCTTGAAATTCCCTTTCTCTTTTTCCGGCATCCCTCCCCTCTCCATTCATAAGTATATGTACCATCGTTCTCGCTTGTCAAGTTGAGGAAACGTGTGTTTGTAGTGCTCGTCACGAAAATGGAAAAACGAAATCAAGAGTAACGCGTCGCGATAAAATTTGCGCCAGATTGGGCGAAACAGCCTCGGAAACGTACGCTAAAACTGTAAGAGTATATGGTGATAGTGCTCTTAGTCGTGCCCAGCTCACAATGGTTGTCTCCGCGCGCCCCCCGCCCGAAAAAAGCTCGCATGAGCAAGTCGAAGGTGAAAACGATGATTATTGCCTTTCTTGATAGCCGTGGAATTGTCCACAAAGAATTCGTCAAACCGGGGAAAACTGTGAATCAAGTCTACTATTGCCAAGTACTCGAAAGATTGCGAAAACGAGCCAACAGGGTGCGCCCAGAAATCGCTCGTAACTGGATCCTTCATCACGACAACGCGCCGTGCAACACCGCTCTCAGCGTGTCCCAGTATTTGGTCTCTAAAGGGATCGCCGTGTTGCAACAGCCCCCTTATTCGCCCGACATGTCACCCTGTGATTTTTTTTTGTTTCCTAAAACAAAATCGGTGGTCAAAGAAACCCATTTTGTGTCGGTTACGGACATCCAGGCGGCCGTGACGAGGGTACTCGCGAACATGGAAAACGCGCTGGAATCGCTGTTAGCTGCCCAAGGGGACTACTTTGAAGGGGATAGCAGAGCTGTAGAATAGTTTTCAAATATACGGTTTTCATGGAATCAGTCTCATTACTTAATTGTCATACCTCGTAGTTGTATGACAATAGACTCGTCTGCATTGATTTTGCATTTATATTTAATTTTTTTATACAATATACTATAGATGCATTTGTATACAATTTGTTCCATAAATGAGAGACTCTTAAGACGTTCGCTTCAAGTTGTCCAAACACCTGTCCTTGAAAAATATAACTTGCGAAGCTTCGCTCATTCCAAACGTGGTACAATTTTTGTCGCCTGAATGTAACTACCATCTACTTAACTCCAGATTCTCCTTATATATGTACATATGTACTAGGGTCTGAAGTTCAAGTCTTTATGCGGTTCAATCACATGCTTCAGAGTTCAAAACCTTGTGAATTGAATGCTTAACCTTGATAATTACAAGTGAAATGCGGAATAGTGGCCGCGTTTGTTCGCTCATGTCAAAAGAGTCGTAAAAACTAGTTGGATACTGGAAGGGGTTCCAAGGTTGATATTCTCTATGACAAAATATTTTTTGTTTTATTTTAGAAAAAAGAAGCTACTGCGGAATTTGTGTTTACACATATTAACTCTTTAATTTACCTTCTGATAGGAAAAGAAATATATACAAAGAATTGACATATACAACGCTTAGTACAACGCTTATAAATTAGATAACTTAGTAAGTAAATAGTTAAACCTAAGATATTAAAAGAACCCCTACAATCTTGGTGGCAGGTACTGATTTGAGGGTGGTACGTATCCGTTCGCTGGCGGCACGTACTCGTTGGAAGGGGGCCCATACTGGTTGGATGGAGGACCGTACTGGTTGGATGGAGGCCCATATTGGCTTGGTGGAGGCCCATACTGGTTGGATGGTGGTACATACTGATTTGATGGAGGGCCGTACTCACTTGATGGAGGCACGTATTCATTAACTGGGGGTAGGTATCCAGCGCCGGAGGCACCGCCGTCATTGCCACTTGCTCCACCACTGAAATGGCCTCCACCATTCGCATTTCCACCTGAACCGCCATAACCACCATCTAATTCACCAATTAATTTGAGTGACTTTATCGTTTCAAATGAATCGTTTCCACCGACATTAGATCCACCATTATCACCCCCTACATGTGCACCACTGGAATGACCGGCGATACCGGCTTGCTCATGAATTACTTTGATGGTTTTCACTTCACCACCACCGATTGCGCTTCCACCATAAGCACCACCACCTACACCTCCGGCTTGCTCATGAATGACTTTGATGGTTTTGACCTCGCCGCCACCAACAGCACCTCCAGCTGCACTTCCATAATTATAACCTCCACCGGAACCACCGCCCACTGCACCACTTTGCTCATGAATGACTTTAATGGTCTTCACTTCATCGTGACCACCGCCAATAGCTCCTCCACCAATTGCGCCGCCAACTCCATGGCCACCTGCGTGTCCCTGTTCATGAATAACTTTAATTGTTTTCACCACACCCCCACCTGGTGCACCCCCATCAAGTCCACCAGCATGGCCACCATGTCCGCCATTGCCATAGCTGTAGCCTCCATTGCCAGCATAACCATTTGCGAATCCATTGCCACCAGCTTGTTGGTGTATAACTTTGATGGTTCCAAAGCTGCCACCATGGTCCCCACCATGTCCATGACCACCATTACCACCATGGTGTCCGCCGACTGCTCCTCCCTGTTCATGAATAACTTTTATGGTTTTGACCTCCCCTCCACCTATCCCGTGGCCAGCAAACCCACCGTGATGCCCATGACCTCCTTGACCGCCGTGACTCCCATAACTTCCGCCGTGTCCAGCGGCCTCTTCATGAATGATTTGAATAGTTTTTATCTCTCCGCTACCTCCTGAACCACCATATCCACCGTGACCACCATGACCTCCATGACTGCCGTGTCCACCGGGACCACCACCATAAGCACCTCCACCACCGGAGCTACCACCGAGAAAACCCGCCGAGCTTGATCCAATTAAAATGGCGAGCATACAAACATATATCTGAGGGTAAGGAGATTAATGGCTATTCTAAATATTTTCATAAGGATAACAAGCTTACCCTCATTTTGAATTTTCCTCGAATGTGGCTTCACTGAAAATACTGTTATGATGAGTCTTTAATGCAAACTAAAAGATGAACTGATGCTGACGGAGGCGAGAGACAGTCATTTATACGAAAACAAAAGACACGCGACGCAGACTTCAGCTTTTGGCAGCGATGCCATCATGTGTTTGCCGTTATTGTAGCTTTCTTGATATGCGATGCCACAACCACACTTACAAGTCGCACGCTATGGATGCGCAGACCGAATGCATTTACAGTTTACCGTGCGACTAATCATAAAAGCGCTGGAATCAGTGAAAAACAACAAATACACTATATGCCGAAGTATAATCAATGCAGTTGCCCAACAAAGGTTAATGTAATACTGGCAGTTTTAATAGGTCCGGAATGTAACGAAGATGTTTTCTTCGTTTTTATTCAATTTCGTTAGTTGATCATTTGGTTTTCATTTATTGCGTCGACAGGTTCGTGTGGAGATGCGTATCTTCATATTCGGATTAGTAGTTGGCGTAGCTACACACTCATAATTAAAGTTAACTTGGCCACCTGTGACCATTGCAACACTGTTTGAAGCTGATTCCCCGACAAAGAAATGCTCAGGGTCTCGACCGGTTGTCGACCTAAGCCCTTGCACATTTTGTAACAGTTAGCTCACAATAAGTACATACAATATGCTAGTAATATGTACATATGTACGTGGGGAACTAAATGCTATTTTTGATGCCATGAGGCAAGTTGCTTTAGTGTGTAGACTACATATGTTTATTATACTAATAGATAGAAGTTCTGAAGCTTGAAATAAGTATCCGTAATCTCCTTCAGATAGAAATTAGATCAGTGATATAGTAACACCTGCGATTACTATCCTAAACAGAGCCACAAAATACTTTATTGGAAAACTTCAGCCTACATATTTTGAAGTTATGTTGAGTAATTTGCCTATACCTTTAAGTTATGTATGTAAATATGTATGTATGTAGGCATCTCGGTTTATAAGTACGAATCGTGATCAAAACGTGAGGCGAGACAAATTAAAGTATGGACGAAAGTTCGAAAAGCTTGTTAAGATGTGGAAGCACATCAATTTCAAGTTCACGGCTCAGCCGTCTTGCTCAGCTGTCTTTATCATACGTCTTCTTTAGGCATCCGTTAACATATATATGAGTTTTGCATATGCTTTGCTGTAATTATGTTTTTAATGAATTCAGCCAAAAAGCTTTCGTGCCTTAATTAACATGTACATATGTATTTCTTCATTAAATATTCATGAATGTCGAAAAAGTATCGCAACGATTATCGAACCCCAAACAAGCTTATTATGAAATGGGCCCCTCTATTGTAATCGATCTGAACGTCATTGCATGAAGAAGAAATATTGCGGACGCTGGGTTATTTGAAACCCATCGTGTTTCCTCCATCTATTCGCAATCCAATCAAATAAAGCAAATTTTCTATTATGTTTAGATATTGCTGGAAATACGGAAACCTTTTATTCTTAATTCTATCTTTTTCTTCCTGTCTCTCAGCAAGTGTGGCTACTTTTGCATTAGGTACCAGGGTTCTGATGAAGTGGCAAAAAATCAAGCCAAACCTTAGTTTCCGAGCAGCAATGAAGATAGATAGATAGATGAAAGCAGCTCGAAAGGTTTCAATTTTAAAATTTTTATTATTTTTCTTTGGTTCACTACTTACAAATTAAGTTTATATCTGTGTGTAAATACAATAAATCTACAAAGATATGTGTGTCCACAAGAATACGTAGAAACGATTGATTATGATAACCCTAGTTTGATTAGCTAAGCTCTAGTTCGTTGCATCACTTACGTTCTGGGACGTTAACCGAAATGCCACTCGTGCGATCATTCAGTACTAAATCTAATCAGAGTAACAATAAGGTCTAGAAATAAGTGTGTATCGTAACTGCTTAACTTTTAAAAATATATTGCGGTCCACATCACAAAAACAATGGTTTCAACTATTGATCGAGAGACTTCACAATAGTTGGATGGGCACGTTGAGTAGTACACTTTGAACATCTGTACTTATTTAATTTGATTTCAATTTCTAATACTAAAATATATTATATTTAATAATCCCGCTTAGTCTAAATTGTTTACTTTTAAATACTGGTGTGAAACTAACTTTGGGTTGTAATCTAATATTTTCGCAATCCCATATATACATATGATTCCCGAAGTTCTATTGTTGGGTTCCTTGGATGTCCTTATGCTAACTTTGTAAATAAATTATATTGCCGCTTTACTATAAGCGAATATACAAATAGTGTGTGCACGTTTAACTTAATCTAGAGTTATGTGTGGATTGGTATATGTGAAACCCAAGAACGGCTTCTGGTCCATTGAATGCAGAATATCCTTTTCGATGGGAGTCAAACGCACACGCTCTTTTGTGAAAACTCGATCAAAGTATTGAGTATCCAATGGATGTTTCTAAAGCAATTAAATTTTCATTAATATATGAAACGAATGATATACACAATGGAGTTCTCACCACAAGGGGTTTGAAAGGTGGCGGTAATTGTCGTTTCTCTAGTAGATCCCAATCGATGGGTCTGAAGAATATGTGCTCGCTTATGTCGCCAGCGGGACTGTATTGAGATCCAATGCGTTTTGTGTAATCCTTTTCAAGTAGCTGCAATAAAAGATTTTTTAAATATCTTGCTGGGTGACTTTACTATGTTGAAGACTTACCCCTTTCAATATACCCGTAGCTTCTGCAGATATGTAAACCGGAAACCAAGGAATCTCATTGCAAATCGACCAGAATAATTCATCCTCATCGCAACCACTGAACGGCGATTGCCCAATCAACATTTCGTAGAGCAAGACCCCAAAGGACCACCAATCCACGTTTTGATTGTACTTTTCGCCCTTTTCGTTTAGAAAAATGAACACATATAGAAATCTTTGTAGTTAATATTGAAAATAATTGTTTTTGTACCTTGATGATTTCGGGCGCCATATAATCAGGTGTGCCGCAGAAGCTGTCGGCGGTCTTGTCGAGGTAGATTTGCAATTTGCACATGCCGAAGTCGGCAATGCGAACGTGACCCTCAAAGTCCAATAGCACGTTGTCCAACTTCAGATCTCTACATCGCATAGAAAAGTTATTATTCGCTGCAAAATACTTCAGATAATAGCATGAGACGTACCTATAAATTATTCCTTTTTTGTGCAGGAACTTCAAACCAGATATGATTTCGGCTCCGTAAAAACGTGCACGCTCTTCGGGAAACCGACCACTCTCCTGTATGTGAAACATTAGATCCCCACCATTAAGGTACTCCATCACAAAGAACAAGTGGCTCTGGAAAAATGCAAGAACATTTAGAACAGGAAATCACACTTGATTTGGAGCTACATAAATGTTTCATCTCCTAATCAAGTAGTGGTAGTCGCTTCATAGTATTTAAAATTGGTCGGATAAATCAATAATTTTGTAATGTTAACCTCAGGTCTACATTATTGGCACGAACTAAAGCGCCAAATTTTTGATTTTGAAATGCTGGGAGAATTATATGAAACGTGTTAAGTGTGGCTATGGATGGAACTTGGAACTGATTTCAAAAGAGTTTCGAAAATGACACAAGTATTTTTTTTATAAAGCTGAATTTTGCTAATTGATGCAGTTTTATCACGTAGCGGCAACTTCATGGCTACAAAACCATTACGACACCTTACGATGCTCGATCAATCGTGAAATGTGGCTGCGATAAGTGTGGCAATTTCTCCTCCGCGATGCACGCAATTAATGCCGACATTCACTTTAATCAAATGCCCTGATCCACATTTGAAAATTGACCATCGGTCGCGCTGTCTGCGACTACGCGTTCATTCGAATTCACCTAGTGATGGTCAAACAATGGGCTAAATTTATCATTTCACCTTTCCTCAATCGTTTAATTGATCTATTTGTGGTGGCTCATTTCGCCGTGCAGGCGGGGGGAGTGGTGAGAAAGCGGCACGCCGGCAGGTGTACGATGTACACCTAATATCTTGTCCACGTCGCGCCACAGCTACAAAAAATCGGAATTTCGACAGCATCAGGGTTGATGAGAAATACGAAAATGACAACAGGAGCAGCAGCATATGAATCTACGAATATTTGTAAGTGTGTACCAAGCACCTGCAGATGAAAACTGATTTTTGGAAAACCGCTTGTTACACAGGACAGAACATTAACATAGAGACATCTGCCGTTAGCCCCTCTTATGCCGGCCTAAAGCCTCAATATGCTGCTGCACACAACGGAATACACCAAAAATCTAACATTCTAAGAATAGATAAATGCTCGATGCCAAAGTAAAATGTATGTACTTGTATATGTATATATGTACATGTACATCGAAATGTAAAAAAAACATTTGTATGTGAATCGTGAAAATTAAATTGATTCAGGAACACTCTAAAACATGTGCAATTGAAAAACAAATAAAAATAGATTTTAGGATATATGTACTATATTTATATATAGTATGTGCAGGAATGTATGGTAGGTATGTGTCAAAACCGCAAATGAATATCGTGAATTTCAATTAAAATAATAAAAATAATAAAAATCGAAAAGCTTCATGGTGTTCAATTCTTTTCGTCTTCACGATTGCTTCCTATTTACCTCCGTTTGAAATGTGCAAAACAGGTGACACAGATACGGATGTTTGGTGCCCAATGCCAGCACTTTGCGTTCGATTAAGGTTGAATCGACATCGTCATCCTCGAGAACGACATCTTTCTTCAAACACTTGACGGCGTAGTAGTAAGTGGTGTCGCGCAGCTCAGCCAGCAGCACCTGAAATTTACAATGCGAACGAAACGAGGGTTGCTTGAGTTTTGTGGAGACATTATTTAGTTGATTACCTTGCCGAAACTGCCTTTGCCCAACACAGCTAGGAAGTGGAAATCATCTACCGAATAGTTTTTGAACCGTGGTATAACGGTAGCTGGCGCCGTGAAGCGCCCCGACTTTTGAAATTGGGAATAGGTGTACGACGTTTCTGCAAATAAACTCCAGCGGTCAATAGAATCAATCAATATCTGGATCTTCTGCGATACCTCATTAGAGAGCATCAATAGTGAGTTCCGTTGAATAAATTAGGGAGGAGCACATGACAACTCCAATGTCTGCGCTTTAGTGGTTACTTCGATGGCAAAGTATTAGTAACACAAAATTAGCTTTATCTGGTACCTATGCACATTAAGATGTGTATAGTTACATACATACATTGCTTATCTACACTAAACTCATATTAAAGAATTTAACTCAAGATTCGACCTGTCAAACGTAACTAATAAGACACTTCCCACATAAATGGTAAACAACAACATATTGTCTCAGTGTCGTATGTATTATTTTAGTGGGCAGTCCTCCGATTTAAATATAATAGTACACACTTTTGTACAGGTGGATGTGTACAAATATTCACTAAATTTAAGATTCATGCTAACCTCATACGAATGGTGCGTGTTTGTCGTCAACAAAAGCTAATTACGTATGAAGTAATATGAAGCTAATGAAAAGTAACGTTAGTTTTTGCATAATTTCAACTAAAATAATTGAATGTTCAATTCGATTTACACGCCGATCTTCTGGCTGTTTTCTGTTCGACTAACAAAACGATATTATTGGTAGTCGAAAGAGTCTTTACGTATTTCTAATCAAACTTCAACTTATTTTTTTTATATTTATACTAACAAATAAATAAACAAATATGTAAAAAATTCAAAATTTAGCGAATTTCTTCATTATTTTCACTTACTTTTGAACAAAACTATTTTTTGCAAAAATGAAGCTTAAAATCTCACTTTAACCAAAAATACGAAAAGACTTTTTCGACTACCCAACATATTGTATTATCATACATCAAAGTGATATTACATTTTGTATAGCCTGGCAATCACAGATTTCTTTTGCGCTAGTCTTTAATGTATTAGTAAGTGCATAAGTGAGGTTAGTGCAGGACGAATGTCCAAGGGCTTACACGGACACATAGCATACCATCTTGTTCCTCGTTGGTCTCGATCGTATATGCTGGATTTGAACTCGGTGGAGTAGTCGACGATTCTCGGGCTTCCCGTGCGCCTACACGTTAGATGAATGGGAAATGTATACACTTATGTACATATGTATATATGTATGTATATAAAGACAAATGTTTGCCAAAAATGCTAAACACAAAATGAAAACAATAACCTCAACACACCTCATTCGATATATGAATATACATACATGATTATGTATATGGAATTAGGCAAGGACTGTGCTGTATGCCTTGTCCGTGGAAAGAATAGTGCGTACTTAAATATACTACACAAGTATCTATTTTGAACCTTGGAAATAAATGGGATAGAAATTCACTGCCCGACCTCTCAATTGTGGATATTCGTCATAAATTATATGATAAATTGTCGGTCTTGACCACCTGTCAGGCTGTCAATCACTGGTATGTTAGTCAGCCAGTCGCTAGTCGCCGAACCGCTGAGGTTACTTTTTGCAAACTGAACTAAAAATAGATAGTTTCCCTTAAAAATAGGTGTATGAATAAATTTGGGGCATCTAGTTAAACTCGATGCGTAATTGAAGTGTTTACTTTGCTTTTCTAGAGATGAGGGGTTGAATCTCTCGGGGTTCGCTTCGCCCGCATACAAGTATTAAGGGTGCGAGTTGACTTGACATACGGAAATCAATTATTTATGAAATGGTTTTCGTTTTATTTTAGGAACCGTATCCATTACAGAGCTATTGCAAGGAATTATAACAAAATATAAGAGAAAGTAATTGAAGTAAAGTTATAAATATTTGCAAAGCATTTCAACATTGCAACGGTGCTCCTAATAAGCAATGCAAAATAATACACATGTCTGTATGTAATTTGCGTAAAATTCAAACGTGTATGATATTGTGTGTAAATACATGTGTAAGATCATAGAAGTGCGTTACAAGAATGTGCAAGTGTGCCAAGAATCTGAACGCGGCCGGGAGAATATCGTCTCGGTATACCCGCGTTTGTATATGTGCAAGGCAGTGGTGCCATAAAACGGCGATAAATAACAACAATATTTTTTTAAGTATTTGGGACACTGCACGTAGAATATCTTCCCACACAAATTATTTCGGGCGGCTAACAATATATGGACGGCGCAATCACCTGACCTGCATGGCCTCAAGCCAATAATGTATCGAACCGTTGCTAAATATTTGTGTATATAAATGCATTTTCAATACATTTATGTTTACGTATGTATGTGTGTGTGTTTGTATGATTGTTTTGCTGCGTTTAAACAACTCGAAGAAACATGCTCAAAATATGAAGGAAATAGCAGAGACAAACAAATATTTGAGATGATTTCTAATAAATAGAAATTCGAGCTCTCGGCAATAAGATAACTATGTGCGGCTTTTGAGCCTCGCCACATATGAATATACACACGCATACTATGTTGCTAGCCAGTATTAGGTCTTTAGATATATGGTCGACTTTAACTGAAGTGGCGTATCAGTATTCAAATATTAAAAAATTGTAGAACATCAAGTTTAAGTTCTCAAACATCGTGGCTTTAGACTCTTGTCCTTATTAGTAGCCTTGGGATTCATTGATATAAATGCCCTTAACATACTAGCCATAGGTTCCTAACTGATGGTTCTCTTGTTCTCTAGGTGTTTTTAGCATTAATGGATAAAAATCATATAAAATATTCTTTGCACGAAATTCGTTTCGGAGAGCGATTACCTCGCTTCACGCATGCCAAAGCCTCGACGATCAGTTTCTGGTTGACGCCGCATAAGTTGGCCATTAAGTGCTCGCATTTCTTGTGGCAGTTAACATCACATTCTGCAATATGTGGATCAGCGATATCCATGTCCATAAGGTTAAAAAGTTCAATGAGTTTCATAATATGTGTTTATGTATATAATGCATTAATTTATTTATATAAAACAATAATAACAAAGCGAAACTTTTGTAACTCATGTAAAGCTTCAATTCTTACTGAGTCCTTAATAAATTTATTATCTGATGCAGCTCCCACACACCGCATAAACCTGATGGTGGATCTAGGTCCTCCAAATTTATCAAATGTAAGCAAGAGATGGTTTTCTAGGTCCATATTCTAACCTCGAATCTACTGGTATAACACCCTCAAAGAAGATGATTCGTAATCAAATTCAAGAATTCAATTATAAACCCGATATCATGAAGGCACTAAATCCATAAAAACCTTAATCGTCACTTAGCATGTCTCGGAGAGTTAAGAACTATGTGAGTAAATGATTGTATGGATATGCATATGTACATATATGTGTTTTATAGACTTCATCGAATTTGACAACAATGAGCTGGTCGAAAATAGGTCTTCAATTTTGCCTAACACCGAATAAGGATTTTATCATAACATTCTCTATCTTTTTTTAAGAATTATTTGCTATTTTGCTGTTAATATGACTACTATATGAATAAATGTTAATCGCATAGATAAACAGACCGAATAACAAATGAAAACTAAAAACCGAGGCATCAAGTGATGTATCATACATTTTAGGTATTACTTTAACCTCTGCTAAGCTTAACGGCACACAGACGAAGAAACAGAGTTAAAATAAGAAAAAAATAAGCCTTGAAAAACATAACCCCCGGTTTACCACCAATGGTTCTAAGAATCTAATTGCGAATGACACGCAGGTCACGCCGACGCATGAGAATTTCAACATTCTTTAAATATAAAATTTTCAAAACTAAGAATTTAGCATTTGGGAACGTAATTTATTTTATCGTGAGAACAACATACTCGTAATCAATATTCAAACACTGTGAGATGTGAAATATTCACATGCATTGGCATTCAAGTATACAGCAATAACGGGAAGGAAAAATGTGTGTGTTGCGGGCAATTCTGGCAACAGATTAACTAAATGTCTCCCATTGACGTATTCGAATATTTCGGCTGAGCTAAAATAAAAGGTGCTTTCGAAGTCGATTTCCTCAGCATTTCTTATAGATAAACATATGTACATACGAGTATATACGTATGGATTTACTTAAATGTATATACATATGTTTGTTTTGTACTGGTAGAAGGCTTTGCCAATCGATAGTAACCACCATACATTTGGAAACGTTCTTCAGTTGAGCTTGACGTACGAACAAGTATGTGAAAGTGTGCTCGTGGACTTACCAAGCATTTTCTTGGGACTAGATGGCGCAGTGCCGCCTTCAAAACCCGAATCATTGCTGCAGGTACTTAATCGTATAATAGCGGAATTCTCCTTAGACACATTGCTGCTGCCTGTGAGCGCTCCAGTGGTATTGGTGCTCAAGTCGTCCTCGTATTCCTCGGACGTAGTGCACTCTTCACTGTCTTCGGTTTCTTCACTTCCCGACCCGGTCTCATCACTGTCACCACTCTCGTCATCGGAATCCTCGTCAGGATACACTGGTTTTTCACGTTTCCATAGTGGACGCGGTGTCGCGACAAGCGGGTAACGCGGTGCCTCTTCTTTCACGTAACACTTGTTTGAGGGATCGATTTTAATTTTCTTTTGGGGATCGAAACGAGCCTGTTCGGCCTGTTTCTCTTTTTTGCGCCGTTGTCGCAGTTTTTTCTTCATGCTTGCACTCAAATTTTGATAATCACAACCGTCCGCACTGGAGTAATTGTATGAACTGTCCTCGTCATCGCTATTTTCCGCGGATGACGGTATGTAGTCTTCTAGATCGGCGTCGACGTCTTGTAAACACTGCGCCAAATTCTGTACTGTTGCGAATTTTGATAAATTATTTGGCGCGTGTGCCTTTTGTTGGGGATTCTTCTCGTCGTCGTCAGCATCTTCGTGACTTTTGCGGTGCGCCAACGATTCTGTAGCGACCACTATTGGCGAGACGGTTGCAGCTGTTGGGTTCTCTGGGGATGTGGACGACGCCGTAGACGAGCTGACTGGTAGCTTTGTCGTCGATGATGTAGTTGCAGTAATAGCGACGGCAGCTGTTGTCGCCACTTCGTGTGTGGATGCTATTGTTGTGGGCGATGTTGCTAGCGTGGCTATTACGGTTGTTGTTTTTGGCGATATTTTTGTTTTGGCCACTTTCTCGTTCACATTTTTGTTTATCGTTATTGTTGCCTTTGCCTTTGCTTTTATGTTTTGTGGCGACGTCGTTTTGGTTTTAGTTGGTGACGTCGTAGTCTTTGGGGGTGCTATCGAAATGAATTGATCGGCATTGATGGGTGTCACCGGCTCACTTCGTGGGGACGCTTTTGATTTGGCAACAGTGGTTGCTATAGTTTTTTCTTTTGTTGCTATTGCTTTAGGGGCAGTTTTTGGCTTCGTACCACTAACGGTAGAGGAGGTGGACTCAGTCGATACAGGTGCTACTGTAGTCGAGATAGCCGACAATGCTTCATTTTGTCCCACCACTTTTATTTCCGGCCTACCGCTTTCGGCAACTGATGACGTTGTTCTTGCTTCAGTTACTGCGCCGATTGCTTGTGGTTCATTAACTTCTGGCCATAGTTTGCCCTCTTTAAAAATGTTATTAGCCGATGTTGTGATTGATTTCAGTGTAGTTGGTATTTGTGTTTGTGCTTTCGTAGTTTTTGCGTCGGTTTGGCTAATGAATAATTTCGCTTTATCTAATTTGATGTTGCTTTCGTTGTCGTTCTTTACTAGTGTCGTAAATTTGTTCGGTTGTTGTGCAGGTGACTTGGCGACTTGCCCAGAATTTATTTTGGTCGCGGCGCTTGTTGCAGTCGTCGCGGCTGTCAGAGAGCTCGTTGTTGGCGTTGTTGCTAAATTTTCGGTTTTAAGTTTTTGTTCGATTAAAGATTTTTGTGCAGTTGCCGCTGAGTTTTTAGTAATCGCTTGTTGTTCCGTTTTTCCTAACAAATTCAAGTTCTTTTGGCCTTTGTTAACCTTATCAGACATTGTAGATTCTGTAGATTGAGATCTTCCTACCACGCCTTTGTCGTTTGCTTTTGCCATATCTTGATCCGCTTTCTTTAGAGCTTCGTTTTTCTGTGCTGTTACGGCAGATTTTATTTCCTTTATATTGCTTACGTCTTCCACAGCTTGGGATTCCAAAAGTTCTTCGCATTTTTTCCATTGGCTCTCAAGTTGTCCCTTCTTTCGGTTTGTCATGTATACTGATTCACGACTCCCAATTTCAGACCAAAAATCTATTCCGCTGTCTGACTTTTCAATGGGGTTTTTCTTGGTTTCATTTACTGTTTTTGGTAAAACCTTTGTTAATTCAATTTTTGAAGGTTTTGTAGTTTCGATCTTTGTTTCGTTGGGAAGGACAAGCTCTTTTGTATGTGTGCTTTGACTTTCTGATGAGGATTGCAATGAAGCCGTTGTTTCTGAAGTGGTTAATTTAGGTGATTCAAAAGACTGGGTGGTGGAATTCGATTCGTTTTTAGCATCATTTTGAAACTTCGGACTTGCAATTGCCCCTACGTTATCACATTCTGTATTTGCCCAATACGAGTCTACACTCGAGGGTTCAAATGTGAAAATCTCTGCCGTGCTGGTGAACGTCCCTTTTTTCGTCGGAGACTTTGCATTGGGCTGAATTTTTGCTTTTGGACTTGCCTGCATAAATCCTTCAGGCAAAGCGACTGTTTTTGTTTTCATCACCTTTTTAACACTTTTTCTTTTAGGTAACTTAAAGACTTTATGAATTTCGTGATGTTCTTCAACCGATTCAACATTGAAAGTGAACTTGGGTTTGGGGGATGAGTCCTTCCCAGGTGTCGTAGGAGGCAATTCATCTTTCTCTTGAAGTACCGGAAGAAGAGGTGAATTTTCCACTTCAACGACAGCTGTAATTTTATGCCTAATCTTTTTCCCCTTCTTCGAAGTACGTTTCTTTGTTGATTGACGATGTCCTTCATCGGCCGTGCTGTCGTGACTATCACGTCTTTCCAGATGAATAAGCTGGAAAGTGCCAGACGCCGACTTCTGTAATTGATTGAGAATTTCTTGTTCTTGCTCTTGAATAAGTGAAGCCCGACGCCTTAGTTCACCTGCGTTGAGGTCATCGTCAATTTTGTCAGACGAAATATCCTCACATATATCATGAAACGAGGGACATTGTGGTATACTTAAGCGACGGATGGTGTTATTAGTAAAATCCAAGTCCATTTCAATTATTACTTCACTAGCAAGCTTGTCTTTTGTTTCATTTTCATCCTTTAATGAAGAAGGCTGGCCCTGAAATTGATCGAGATTATCGGACGAGGCTTCCTGTATAAGATAACGCTCTCGAATCAAATCACCTGGCGACTTTTTTGAATTGTTTGTAGGCACTGTGGCCAATTCTTCAGCCAACTTCTGACGCCAAGTAACATGCGTTTCAGTTGGGTGCAACGGCTCTATTGTGGGAAGATCTTTGAACATTTTGGATTTCGGTTCAGGGGAATCGTCAGTACCCGAAGATGTGGACTTTGTATTACGATTGCGGTCTTTACTACGTGAGCGAATTGTGGATAAACGAACTACAGGGCGGTCTCTTTTAATAGTGGATGACCTTCCCCTATGCTCTTGACCTTTGTCCTCTTCCTTTGTTTCTTCGTTACTATCTTTTTTATTCTTTTCTTTACTTTTACGCTTAATTTCATTATCCTGCTTATCACGTTTCTCTTTCTCAAGATCATCTCTGTGGTGCGGATATCGTTTTGAAGATACATCGATATCAGCCGTATTGATGGGTATCGGGCGTGGAGGTACATATTTGGTAGTGGCTGCCGAGGTGGCTGTATAGGGCGAAATTTTAGGAGATTGTATTCGTGTTAACGGTAAAATGCCTCCGTGCCTGGAACTAATGAGGGGAGAAGTCTCGGTGATGGTTGACAACTTTGGCTGATACCGGGATGCCAGGCTGTGTGTTGAGGTATAAGTCGGAGACCGCGGCGGCGTCAAAGGCAGTGTATAGCTACCACCAAACGTGCGATTGTAGGTGGAGGAGTACGGGGCGTAAGAACTACTCGAAGAGCTAGCCCCATATAGGCCCGGTGTGTAGTAAGGAGCATAGAGTTGGCTGCTACCGCCGCTGTAATAATAGCCCGGATCTGTGTAGAGTGGCATGGTGTACTGTCGAATGAACTGACTTTCTTCGAATTATTACACTAAACAAATCGTTATGCTTTTTCGTATGCTATACTATGAATCTCGTTTATAAATTATATATTGCTTCTGTTTGACACTTTTATTGGGGTATTTGCACACTTTTAAATTTATTTTATTCTGGATTGTTTGTTCTAGTACAAATGGGTTTATTTTTAGCATCACCTCGAGAAACGCGCGACAGAGCTCTCACGTTCGACTGCGACGGCGACTTTCGTCATTTTCCGAAGATGTATGTGTGTATTTTGCTTAAAAACTTTACTAAATATTTCAAATATATTACTTGACTTTTTTGTTTTATTCCGTTTCTTATTGTTTTTGTTATTTAACAAAATATTACTTTCTCTCGATCATGGACTCCTTACGCTGTCACAAACACACACACAAGCACACGTTGTGCGATTAATAAAGTTCTTTGTTCTTTTTTCGAAGGCTTTAAATTATTCTTGCCGGAAGATATGAACATTTATTATATCCATCATTTTACGGCATTCACGTGTGCCAAGTGTGTGCTTTTACCGTTCCTCTGGCGCTGTGACTCACTTTCGCTTTTATAGTTGTGCAATGTGCCGTTTTAATTGCAGATATTTTGGTACAAGACAAAATAACCAGATTTCTATACACACATATGTCCAAATAGTGAATTTTTGACAGGTGAGGCCAGACTCATTTGAATCTCTTGTGGCCTGCGGCACTAAAGATCACGGATTACGGAACTAAATTTTTGGTAATATTTTTAGTCATTTCCCTATCCGTTTATTTTACGAAAAATGCTTCTGAATGCGTGATTTCTTAAGAAATTAAAGTTTCAATATTAAATTATACAAAAAAAAAAAAAAACATAACCTCGAACCTCCATGAACTCTGTGTATATTTGCGAAAATTCGCAATAACGGGGCTTTTTTTTCGGAATTTTTGATAAAATATTGATTCCCATTTGCGCTTTTATGAGATTTCTTGTGAATACAAATGCGTTCTTTTCCGAGAACACCGGTGAAGAAAGTAATATTTCAAATTATTCACAACGCATTTGTTTATTTAAAAAATAAAAGAAACAAAAGTTGCGAAAATTAAACCAATATTTAGACATATTTTTATATGTTTTGCGTTTTCTGTCTAAGTGCTGACTAAAAAATGGCGCAAGAGCTTAGGACACTAGCCGATATTGTAGTGAATGACGTAAGAGGTTTTCTACAAATTTCGAGTGATTTCTTCAAGCACTTCAACTGAAAATAATTTTAGAAGCTTCAACTCTTCGGAATTATGCAGTCAAATGTGGAATGAAGTTTTGAGATACGCGTACCAAATTAATTAGTTTTAAGCACAACGCTAGAGGAATGAATAATTACAACACACACACACAAGCACAAACACACACGGGTATGAATATGGGCTAAGTATTTAGTATTACGCGATTATTAGAATTTTCCAATGCTAGAGCGAACCGCGAACCGCTTGGCAGGAAGCTGCCACAATAACTGCGCTGGCCGTCGAGGCTTTCCTGGTGCTGGGCCGTTCGTGCTCGAGAGATCGCCTTCGACACACCGACAACGCGGCCGCCAGACGCACTCAGCAACCCAGCTGGCACACACGGCGCGGCGTCAAATGAACGTTCCAAGATGCGAAAATACGCAAATGAATGTTTCTTCGAGCATTTCATTTTGTCTATCGGAACGTGTGTGTGGCTATATATTTTTTTGAACACACACTTATCCACAATACATATGCACAAGCACACATTGGTGGCTGGGAAAATTAGCCTAAGCGCTTTATAAATGGCATACACTCACGGTGCTCTGACGTTACGTGCGCGGTGTGCTAGCGGGAATCACCGGTGTGGTCGATGGCGTGGAGGTGGGGCGGCGGTCCGAACGCGTAGTGGTTGTGGTAAAGCGAGAGAAAAAACGGAAAATATTGTTTACTAATAAGCATTCATGTTCCTCTTTGCTAACTCGTGACTTGTCGTGTCTCGAAGATGAATTTGCAATATGTACATGTTTAAAAAATGCGCCGCTCTCAGCTTCGCTAGAATCTAGAGCCAATGCCTTAGCGGCCTTACTAATATCTCATCTGCCACCGCCAGCAACCTCAAATATTGTTTGGTACCGCAGTAAGCTCGTTATAAGGATTTTAATGCTCGCGTCGCAAATCAGAAAATATGCTGAGAATTCTTTAATAAATTTGCAGTTGGCCGGCTTCTTCAGAAACTATCGCAGCCGTGTAATGTGAACGTCAACGTCACTGTGACGTCTAAGAATATTCAATCGTGTGCTGCATTCGATTTTAGATCACCGGCCGCGCCTCGCTGTTCGCCTCGTCCGTTGACTTGACAGCAATCATGCCAATCTGAACACACCCATTCACACATGCGTGCACACATAGACCCATACGAATGTTGAACTTATGCTCGCTCACAGTGACGTCCAACTTTCTTCGTTGGCGATGGGTGGTTCGGAGATGTGGCGGACTTTTATTATAGGTATATATGTATATGTACATACATACATTGGCATGGCGATCACGACATCGCCTCATAAATTAACAGAATTTGAAGCAACAGAACTTGCGGGATTAGTTTATTTCTGTGCTAATCCTTGTCGTTTATTTGCAGATCATCGTCAGTGGAAGTGAATTTCTTTTTAGGAGGTGTGTATTGCTATAAGAATGAGTTGTTTGTAACAATACAAGCAACTGCTAAGTTCATTAGTATCTGATTTCTGATGCTGATTAGAATGGGCCATGGACCTTTTAGAAATTAAGTTAAGAGGATCGTGTTATAGCAGAAATTGTAATCTACAAATCGGCTTTTTCTCTCGAAGTCTTAACGCGACCGCTATGTATAGCATTCGTGAATTACTGCTATTATCGCTTTTGAAAGAATGTCGTTTGTAGATTTGCAGGGTTGGAACAACGGTTAGAGGTACTGGTTTGTACTAACCGTTGAATCGAGCAGGTGCAATCTTCTATAAGAGTGTATAGCTGCTGGCGTATGCCGATGATATTTATGTCATTCGCCTCAAACCCGCGTCTTTCGTTCTTCTTTTTCCAGACTGGCCTGGTAGTGAATGAGGGCAAGACGAAATATCCCTTGTCATCAAACAAACTGTCGTTACGTTCACGACTTGGCTCTCACGTCACTGTTGACAGTCATAACTTTGAAGTTCTAGATAATTTCGTCTGGTCCCAAGTACCAACAACAATGTCAGCTTCGAAATCCAAAGGAGAATAACTTTTGCCAACAGGTGCTACTTCGGACTGAGTAGGCAATTGAAAAGTAAAGTCCTCTCTCGACGAACAAATACCAAACTCTCATTATTCCCGTCCCGTGTAAGCTGTAGCTTGAGTAAAAATTGATGTGTCTTGGTATGCGGGTTGCTTTGCAAAAAAATACGAGTTCGTAGATGGGCGTAATCTGACCACGACCACGCCCACAAAACCCCACTAACCTAAAACGTATAAAATGCCATAACTAAGCATTTAATTAAAAAAAATTAAAAAAGTTGGCGTGGCCTCGCCACTTGATTCTTTCACTTTCCAGTACACAAAACAAGAAGCAATTAATAAAACGGGATACAAGTTTGCACTTATAATTTTAAGTATGCCAGTTGAGGAACCGGGTTCACTCGTTGCGAGTTAGGCTGACTTGTTTCTCTCCACTGCGACACCGCATTCCTCATCGTACCAGCTGTTCTTTGACCTTTTTTGAAACCCAATACCTTCGTTTGCAGCTGTACGTAAGGAGCTTGAAATGCCGCCTCACAGTTCCCTTATACCGAGTTGTTCAGAGAGCAGAAAAGCGTTTGGCTGTCTGTTGGGATTGCAGCTTCTCATCATCATACCTTCCAAGCGTTTTTTGCTACACAAAGGCGGATGCGTATCATGCAACAAGATATTGGTCCGAGTCAATGCTAGTACCTCGGAGCGTCTTCCGTCTATTATATTCCATGGCACACATGTATTTTTTTCAGGGTGAGGAAGAGATTTGGTTTTGCAAGTATACTCAAAGAACATTTCAATTGCAATTACGATATTAATTTGGTTTTTCCAGAGAACGTATGTATATAACAGAGAACGTTTATCATGATAGACGTTCTCTAATCATGATAAACGTTCTCTGTCATATGATAAACGTTCTCTGTAACTGAGAAGGTTCACGACTCAGATATATACGTTCTCTGTTTTCTTTGCTTATCGACGTTTTTGTCGAGAATAAGACGGATATCTGCACTAGTTGCCGCTAGATGGCGCGGATATCAGAAGCTTATGATTGGAAATTATTTATCAATTGACATTTATTCAATGTGTGTTGCAAAAGTTTCGCTTCCGGACAATAACTGAACTAAATTGTTTTAAAATGTGCATCGATACTCACCTTCGCATTTCAGACCCTGTATGAAGAAACCGGCCATTAAGGAACCGCAATGATCACAAAAAGTAGGCGACATGAAAGTGTACGGCTTGAAACGGTGCGGCATGTCGATCTTGAAACGTTCGCGCAGCAACTGCATTACAGGAAGAGAAAAATTTTGTCAGGTGAGTTTGAATATGTGTGAGTATCAGAAGAGAGTTTCACTTACTATTGTGCTAGCCGAATTAAAGACAGAGCCGGAGCATTTGCTTAGAAGCTTCTCGTGACACTTCTTGTGCACAGCCGTTTGACAAGCTGCAGACGTTACGAAATATGTTAGAAGAGTTCATGGATTTGAAATTTGATTTGCTTACTTATACACTGATAACCCTTCTTGCCAAACCCCCACACGAAGAGGTTACAAAATGCACAGAACGTCGGCTGTCGAAAGAATTTCGCCACAAAACGATGGCCATTGTAATCGTGAGTTCTAGGAGCAAATGAAGTAAAATTGAAGGCATAAAAGTTGATTTACGGATTGGTAGATCTTACTTGAGCTGTTTGATGGCGCCGCGCCGATTTGTGATGCTACGTGGCCGCGTTCGCCTGTCTTTACAATCACCGACAGTGCTGTGGTCCATTTCGTGCTCGTAAAACGGAGTATAGGCTTTTTCTTTGGAGTGTTGACGGGGCAGTTCATAGGAATGCGACTTGTGAGTACTAAAATTACTGCGATCACTGTAGTATTCCCGATCTCGATCTCGATCTCGATCTCGGTCTCGATCGCGATCTCTATCTCTATCTCTGTCTCGGTCTTTATCCCAACCCCGGTTCCTCTCCCAATCGTGAACACGCCCATTTCCTCTTGGCGGCGATTGTTTGTAGTGTGTCTGCAAGAAGAGAGTGAATCTTTTATAAATTTCAATTACAGGTTTTGGGGCTTCGGCAAATACTTTACATCCCATTCATGTTGTTGTTGTTGCAGATTGTGGTGCTTATGTGAGGAGCGCGATTGCACCTTCTGATTGCTGTTGTGGCCACTGGCCTTAGGTTTGCGCACTTGGGCCCGCGTGAACATCATCTTTGTGTAGTTGTTGTTGCCTTTATTGGAGGATCAGTTTATGAGGGAAACCCCCACCTTCAATTAACGACAGGATTATTTACTTTTTTAAATGCAATGATATGTATTCTTGGTTATGTTTCCAATGATCAATTTGTTCGGCCACATTCCTCAGCGACCTGCAGAACATACAAATAGTACGTATGTAAATGTATATGTATATGTACATATGTATTATAGTCAATTGTTAAAGAGGGAAATCGTAAATAAACATTCCGTTTTCGAATGATCAGACATATTTTCCAATATATTCATATTGAGGAGCATTCAACTATAAAACTTTTAAAAATCTTTTCAGATATAAGTATGTTTTCCTCCAGTTTGAAATCCGGAGGACTGTCTGTCCTTCCGGCCGTCCGTATCAGCTGTAATTTGAGTAAAACTGGAGACATCTTGATGAAACTTTGTATGCGCCTTCCTCAGTAAAGAAATGCGAGTTCTATCACACACAATAGCAAGAAGGTTGGCAAAAAATTTTGAAAGAGTGGGCGTGGCCCCGCCCTCTAATAAGTTAAATACATATTTCTTCCAAACCACTGCAGCTACAACAAGTAAATTTGCCCAGCTCAAATATTATAAGAACTCTTACCGATAGTGGGAAAATGGATGAATGAAATACCGAAGAGACATTGAATTTTACACCTTGAGAGGGTATAAGAAGGCCTTATAGGAGCCGGTGTGAAAATTAGACGATAGGAGCGGCATCACCCACTTTTTGGTGAAAGTCCATATCTCGGGATCCGCCCTACCGATTCCTTGTACCAAATTTCATGTTTGTATCTAATGTGGAACTTATAACTTTTGCCCTGACGACATTTAGAGGGTGGTCGTGGTCCGATTCCATCCATCTGAAACACTACCCTCCCTGTATAAAGTTGCATCGCGGTATCTCAATTTTTACTCAATTTATCGCTTGCACGAACGGGTGGGCATAAACAAGTAGATCGAAATTCAACTAGTCTCGGCATCCAGTTGAATATTTACTCGAATAGTTTCATGTGTTAGAAACAACCGTCAAAAAATAGAAGTTTTTAAAAATGCCAAACGATGGACATTTAAACTGTCTGTGGAATCGGGCTGTCGAGCAGGCGGAAACTTGGTTAGTCAACAATTATCGCAAAGGGTGCTGCTTCTAAATCGCGATTACAAATGTTCCGATTAATGCCCGTTTTCATAATTAGTGCAGCGTGTTTTCCTTAGGCGTCTGATTTCCGCTGCTATCTCAAAGTGTTTTTGTTGTTATGCTATTTATTTTTTATTGCATCGTGTTTGTTTTGGTGTGATTTTTGCGCGAATTCTAAATCAAAGCAGAAAGCTTTCAATTGTCCGTACAAAATTTCTCTCGAATGTGGAAAATTAATGAGTGCGCGGAAATGTTTATTGAAATTTCTCATCACTGAACGGTTCAATTCGAAAACAGTTTTCAAATTGTAACTAATGCACGCCTAGATTTTATATAAGCCTGCAATCAGCACAACATTTTTTGTAAATTTAAAAATTGATTTATGCATATTTGGTATATATGTACATATGAACTTATGTATAAATATATACATGGCAGCGCTTTTGTTTAGTTCATCTTGGTATAGTCTAAATGGCACTCTGAAGATGTTGGCTGTTTGAGGAATCACCACCAATTGAAGAAAACAGTCTATACAAATAGTTTTGGCCTCAATGCCTCAGCTATGAATTTGTCATCAAGATCGAATTGGAATGAACAGACAATCAGGATAATAGTTTTCTCCTCAACCATTTTAGTTTAAGAGACCCCGTATTGAGGTGTTGCGATTGCTAGTTGAGCTAGTGTAGTGCCGCTGGGTGGGTCGAGCCAAAGAACTGGATTTTTTTTCGGTTAATTAAACAACTTTCTATTTCATTTGTGATACATTTTGCAGCAGCAGACAGAGCAACAGTTGCCGCTGTTCGATTATTTAGCGAATATCAGTGATAAAGGCTCATGGCTGCGACGAGAGATCCAACCGCACACGGGCAACCACCAGCTACACACTCCACAGAGGGCACGCAGACTTTGAAGGAAAGAGTGTACGCGAGAACATAAGACACACCGATGCTAATTAGGCAAAACACTTGGGTTTTCATGACTTTACACCTCAGTAATATTCCCTCTCTTTTAGTGTCTGTTTCCTGTCTACTTTTACTACTTAAATACCACATATATGTGTATGTATGCATATACAATTATATATATAATTTGTACGAAGTTGAATAAATATTTTGATTTGCACGATTTACTTTGTGAACACATGCACATATTTACGTATACATATTTACATGTAAGTACATATTCAAATTCATTATTATCCGCAGTCGTAGGCTTCGATTTGATTGCGGTCCAGTAACAATCTTCACAGTTCACTCACAATTTTTCAACGTTGCTGTTGTTTTTACAAAATAATTTCAAGTTTTGTATTTTTTAACAAATTCACGAAATCTAACAAATTGTTTCTGAACGGATTTCGATAAATGGGAGAAGAAATAATTTCCTTTTCGTTCAACTGGCGCTTATGTTCTCTTTCTCCGCGATTATTTTGGTGGTAGTGGTATTGTTGTTGTTCGTTGGTTTTCAGCACGATATAAGCGAAATTCCTTAAATATTAATTTCCAGATGATATTGCACTCGTGCGTCGGTGGCTATGCGAAGTAAATATGTATGTACATTGGCCATATGTGGCTGCATGTGGGGGCCCTTGCTGGTATGCGTTCGGCGTGACGTCACCTCGCCTCCGATCATGTCCATATGTACATAAGGTAAATGAACACGAGCATTTTGTTTGACTTTAATTGTTTAGACACATATTTTTTCTACTTTTTATATATACACATATAGGTGAGTGGAATCATGAATTATATAGGTGCATGTACCCTTGTCAGTTTCACTAATTCTTCTCACTATTTTCATAGATCCGTCGTACAAATGTTCTCAGTAAATTATCTTGAAATCGTTTAAAAAGAAATCACTTCACTTTTCAATACCCGATAGGCCTTACGAGACGCGACGCACACGTTTCCATCGGCCGCTGTTGGCCATGACGCGGCGAGTTTCTTTTCCTTTCACTATAAATTCTTTTCTACGTTTGCTTTGGCTTTTTTCTGCCTGGCCAATTTCCACTGTAGCAATAAGAGCAACAACGCGCGCTTTTCAGTCTAAAATCGCTGCCCAAACATATCTTTTTCACGATTTTCCGCTTTCCCACACGTTTAAACAAGAGCACACGAAGATGGTATCTGAATCGGACCGCTCGAATTTTTTGGCTGGCAGTGCGTTGATGCCCACTTTCAATATACTCGTAGAGTGGCTCTCTCTTCTGGGCGATCTTTCGCAAAAAGTCAAAATGCTGAGATCAAATGCGGCAATGAGTTTACGAGAGAATAAGGAGGTTATTAGTCTCTCTTTCATCATTTACTGCAAATTAAACTTGAAAACCAGATGCATATATAGTAAAGGAGCTTTCATAAATTTCCCACAACTAGTCAAGTGGATAGTATATGGAAATAATGCCGCGATCATTGATATCTTTTAATGATGACAATTTAAAATTTGTTTTCCTGCTTGCGCGATCCAGACCTTATTGATAAGCGGCGGTTCACGCACGGACTCTCTTGTTGTCCAAAACTAACTTTTGTTTGTTCGTAACATATCGCTGCCAACAAATTCGGCAAACCTTTTCATTTTGAAATTCTTGCAACTGCGCTTTTCCAAATGAACAAGGGCAAGGGATGGCAATGAGCGACACCAAAAGAGAATTTGCCGATAATGAGTGACGAAAGAGTTCGAGTGTACATATAGTCTAAGGGAGAAGTTTCGACATTTTCTAAGCAATATTATTGAGAAGAGTGCGTTTTTTAATCATAAATCATATCAAATTCTTCGACTTTCCCTCTTAGTGGCCTCCATGCAAAGATTTCAAAGGTCGGCCAAACGTAAATAAGGTGCTACCATCTCGCTCTCGACTATTGGATTAAGAGACCAATCCAGAAACAATCCTCTAACGGTGTTGAGTTATCTCCCCATGATTTGATTCTCTTTTATCACTGGGTGCGCTTAATCAGGAAACTATTGTTCACAGGCGGAACTACTGATTCGCCATTTATTGGCAGATATTTCTCTTGTTTTGTCGTTCAGGTAAATAAAAGTAATGTAATAGACGCTATGGAAGAAGACGCCAACGCAGCACTCTCCGACGCCAGCAAGACTAGTAAATTAGTGAAGCAGACCCCTCACTTCCGTCGGGCGATGGATGGCTGCTCGTCAGTGGCGGACTGCCTTTGCCATTGTTGCTGGGCCTATGTGTTGATGAGCTGCTGACAGCAGCAACAACCACAACACGCTCCACGAACAAGCGAAGAACAAACGGCACAACAACAAGTGATAAAATATTTAATGAGTGCGTATTTTCGGTGTGCTGGTGATTTCGATGTTTCGGTCGGCTTTATGAAAAATTAATTTCTTAATTTTGGTGTTTTATAAGATTCATTGACTGTGTTGTTTACGCGCATTTTTCATTGGTCTTATTTATTGCTTTGCCTCGCCACCATTACCCTTGTGTTGCGGCATTCCAAACATGGCCCCCGCCTTAACCCAGCCACCTTTTCCGCCCTTTATGCGCTCACGCACTTTTATCTGCGCGAAGATCAAAGATACGCTTTCACTTTTCGTACACACTCATATACGCCTATCTAGAAGCAAGGGGAGCGCTCCGTTCTTTAGTTGGAAAAGGTTCAGCGATTTGGTTAAGATTGTGATTTTGCGAAACTTCAGCGCCATCCGAGTGCTCTTGAGATGAGCGTGTAGTGCGTGCCAGATTGTTTATGAATATTTTATGTATTTTACGGTATATATATATGTATTATATATACATAAATATGTATTATATGAAGTAAGTGAATGCATGTTGACTGCAAACGAGCCAAGCCAACCTCGCATATTTTATTTTTGCGCCAACTTTGTGGTGATGAGTCACTAAGAATTTTAATTTCTTTGTTAATTTAGTATTCGTATTAAAAATCGAGCGTCAATGGCATCGTATACATCAGAGTGTATATAATATTTATTTTCGGACATAAATACATATAAATACATATGTACGAATGTAGACACACACGAGCCCTGCAGGAAAAAACAGAAATAGAAGTTTTCACAGCAAGTGTTGCTGTCTCTCCTTTGTAAACTAACAAATTGAGATATAGGCATATATGCAAACTAGATAGTCTTGTAAGGCTGGTGTACTTTTGTATCGCCAAAAACAAAGCGGTTAGCTCTGTTAGCAGATAGTTTCAAAGCTTCTTGTTATTCTCAGAGTAGATAACAAACTTTTGAAAGCTATAATATAAGTAAGTAAGTAAGTAAGTATGTTTAAATATTTGGAAATGTTTTTGGATCTAAGATATTTTAGCATAAAATCATTGTTGAATCACATTTTTGAATTAATATCACTCCCCTTTAGCAGCCATATATCTCACGCCATTTTAGACCAGACCTGAGTTTAAAACACACCCTCATATTTGTATTCTGCATATTCCTTTGCTTTACTGGCAATTTGATTGTTTTTATTTCCGTGATTCTAAGTGGTGGAATTGAAAAAGTAAACAAGAAACTTTTATGTTCTTCAAACAAAAAAACTTTAGGTTTAAATTAGTTTACTTTTCACTCCAAAATTGATCCAGAAAGTTCTTTCCAAGGTCTGGTCTCTCAAAACGAGCTTATTCTCTGAATAATCGAAGGCTACCGTTAACTTTTCAGCCATGCTCTAAAGACATCTTCAATCAAGTTCCTTTATTTTTTTGTTCTTTTTCAATTTCCTTATATTTCTACCGAAGATAAATTGGTTGGATATCTGAATTGGCCTAGTTTTCATTTTAAAGGCAGATGTGCTATCCAAAATATTTCGAATTTAAAATTGTCATCGACGCAGTTTGCAAATGCGTAATTATGTGTGGGCTTTCTTTGACGGAAGTGAATCATTTACTGTTTGTTATTCGCTGCTAAAAGCAATCTACTCTTCATTTCAGCTAAGAAGCTCTTGAAGCATTAGTGTTTGAGTGCAACTGTACATTGAGTCCTTACCGCTAGATTTCCCAGCTGTTTCGTAGCTGTTGCCCGACTCACCACTTTCGGTTTGGTATCGGTTTTTACCACATCTTGGCCAACCTAAAGTACGAAAGTCGCCTTTCTACCATTAAATGTTGAGGATTTAGATTGAGTTATGAGTTTGCGAACGTCTGCAGCCACTGCGGCATTTAAGCAATTACGCGAAGTGTTTTTCACACTGCTCTATCCTTGGCCATAATGTGAAGACAGCGCGGTAGACAGATGAAAATATGAGTGGAATTTGACAGCGGGAAGGAATTTTTAATTGCTCAGCAATTATCTGGCACTAATGTTTTTCTTTTGCAAAATTGCACTCCAAAGCCGACGTCTTTTGCTTGGGTTTGGCGATTGATGGCTGAAGCTACCGCGTAAGGATACAGTCTGGACTGTTTCGCTTATTGGTAGCAGAAAGTTAGCTGTCCCTTCTATGACATCAACGCATTTTATCAACGCACATCAATGCATTTGCTTCCGTTGTGTACCTAGTTCGGGACACCGAGGCATCCGATCACCGGAATAGCCCCAATTAAAGCCGCCCAAATGATTTGGGACGCCTTTATTTTGTAATCATTGCAGGTTTGCTTTACAACAATTGGCGTTACATTAAGTCCGCAGTGCCAAGGCGGTAGTGGGTGGACAAATCTCGAGTTGGATACACAGTTTTCCAATAAACTGGCGTCTTCTGCTGTGCTTATGCAAATAGCGCCAATTTTCACTGGCATTTTGGCATTTTTGAGCGTTGGCAGTTTGAAAATTTGCATAATTACAACCAGCTGCCTCCAGCCGTGGCACTTCTGCCGTTGGACAGCGCCACATTTATATGAGTTCAAATGCACACACACTCCCTTACATGCATATGTGCGCATAATATACGAACATTTACGACGCGAATATGTTTGTGAACTCGTATGTGTGCGGTGTAATTTTCATGTAAATCTATTGAACTCAGCACTTGGGCCAAACGTGAGGGCAGCGAGCGGCCGAACCCACATTTGGTCGATATGTAATTAATATGGAAATGAGAAAACGACAGGCCAGCGAACTGACGACGACTATAAAGGGTGCTATGGAAACCAAACAGGTTCTTGAGAAAAAATGTTTGACAAACAAATATTTGCTTTTGACAAAAAAAAAAAAAAAAAAAAAAATGGACCTTGGATCTCGAAAATATATTAAAAAAAGTGAAATTATAAAATATTTATCTTGAAGCCAGAAGATGGAGAGTTTCACCATACTCCAACCAATCGATAAACCGAGTATGAGAGTGCGATCAGTATCGCAGGTGCGGTAGTTAAGAGCTAAGCACGAAATTCTGTCTCAAGGAAATTGTTGAAGTAGGGAAGTATAGAAAGGGTTTGTGTTAAGCTTATTCGGTCGCAATATAAGAACAGTTAAGTCCTATGCCACCCTGTTTCAGTTGGCAGCTGTTGATTCTGTACATTTTGTTTGAGCAAATTGCTCCGAACTTTGACTTTTCACTCCGCCAATATGCATAATTCTGTATGTATGTGTGCGTGCATTGCTTGTGTTTGGGTGCAAGAAGCAGCTGGCAGCCGGCAGCTGGAAGCTGGCAAACGTTGCGAATCGACTGGAGATGCATCGAGGAAGAGGGTGGCGCTTTGTGCAAGTTGGCACACAATTTACAATGAATAAATTTCAGTGGCACAGTGATAAGGAAAATCCTGTTGCCACTAATGAAGGCTTAGTCATGGACTCGATTACAGCTTACGCTCTCTCGTCTACTCCACTACTCCCCTAGTCGCGCCTGATGGAGCAGGCAATAAGCAACACATGCTGCTTTTAGGCGAATTGTGCAAAATAAAAGCATACTTTGTGGCTACGACAGCTCAGTTTATGAATAAATAAAAATAATTTAAAATTCCCATTGTGTAGTCAAATGAAAAATAATTATTCCACATACATATGTACACGAGGTGCAAGCGGTTGTGTAGGTAAGCGAAGATGAAGGAGGAGGGCACAGCCGTGCACACAGACACGTGCGAGGAAACCATAAAATTACATAACACTGCATTTATTAGCACAACAATTAGTAAAAGCCTCCTTTATGGCGACAAGTAAGTAGCCGACGGTATGCCGGCGTGCAGGTGCGATGAGGGGAGAAATTTATTTAAATTTAAATTCGTATTTCGATATTCCTTTGGCAATTGCCAATGTTATTTTGGCCAAAGCGTTTGCACACTCTCACACACGCCTCTTCGTCTTCGGCTCTGCTGGGCTTATGCCAATGTGCGCATGTGTGTGTGCACCCAAGCACATATGTGTTTCTATGGTGGCTGTGTAAGTGCGCATCCATAAGTATTTATATTCGAAATTCGGTGAAGCGGAGTCATTGTTGTTGCAATTGTTATTGTTCATTAAATTTGCATATCGGCTTACACGGCGCTGCCAGGGATTACGAGCACAAACGACTGCTTAAAAAGCACAGCATAGCCATGCACAAAGTCGAGAGGGGTAGGGGGGCGCATGGCTGCTGTAGTTTTGCATCCCTCGGGAGCGATTGCGAAATGATCAAGGTGTGAATTTCATCGTGTGCGAGTGTGTATACGGTTGTTTTGTCTGCTCGGATTGTGCATAATGATTGCAGCAAATATGTTTTGCCTTTTTTGCTGCTCGCATTCGCCGCTCAAGTATTTCCGTTTGAACGAAAGTTGATTAGTTTTGTGGGAAGGGCGGGGGCGTCGAAGAATGGCTGCAAGAGCGGGCGGCTGCTGGAGTCGCATGCTTTTTGAAGCCTGCAAACGGGTGTCTCTTCTCGAGCACTTGCTTCGTGGGCTCATTGGAATCCATTCGTTAAAGAATGTGTGTGTGTGGCTGTGTGTGTGGAAGATAGCAGTTAAGGATTGCATGTATTGAACTTCGTACATAGCATGTAGGTGTGTGGGTGTGTAGGTGGTTGTGTGTGTTGGCTGTTTCTTTGAGGCGCTGGCATATCTAAATTGTGCCTTAATTTGTTTATATTTATTTGAGCATATTTTATCTTTTTGTGTTAGCAATAACGCCAAATTGCTTGTTATTGCTGTTGTTGTATGCATTCGAAATGAAATTGAGACTATCAAAGAGCGCCTGTAGGATGCTTGCTTTGACTGGCAGTGCCTCGGCGCTGCTGCGGACTTTTTGTGCGCTGCATGAATGAGTTTAAGACCTTTGAAATCTGCCGGTGAATTATTGTGGAAAATTGGAATCGAAAATGGGTGGGCGGAGCGCTTCCACAAAAGCTGTTAAATTTATTGTAGTGGAAGTTTAATGTTAATTTATTGAAATTGTTGCATTTGCCTTTGGACCGTCCTGAAATTAACCATCCTTCTTCATAACTGTAAAAGAAAAGTTAATGAAGAAGTTATGGAAATTATGGAAACAAATTAACACAAATACAAGATATCTTACATTAAGCTTTTGAAAGCAACAACAGCAAAAAGCCAGTATACAGAGAGTTGTTGGCACCTGAGAACCAAGCGAAATTGCCGACATGGAAGAATTTTGTAAGGTATATAGTATAAGCATAGGTGTATTGGTTAGACTTAGCATCTTAATGACTGCCATTTGCGCATAAACAGAAATTTTCCAAATCATAGCCGGCTTGATATACTCTGCTTCGCATTAGCAATGAGTACTGTTATTTGAATGCATTCTTTAAGAGAAATGCCCTCACACCATGACCTCACATTACCCAAAAGAAACTATTAATTTCTCGACCATCCGGAAGTTTCAACCCACGTCTGTGCAGCCGCACATTTGTGCATGAGTGTGTTTGCCATGAACCATGCTCGTATATACTATGGAGCAATATGGAAAGAAGTGTCACTGATGGCAATAAAATCAGAGTAACTATGCGTTTCGAGGAAGACTTCACTAAATGAAAACAATAACAAAACCTCACGCTCTCAGCGCTCCATTGTGCCGAGCTAAATACACACACTCGTGTATGCCGATGTGTGTAATGCATGGGTATGGTGTCACGAATGGCTTTGTCCCCTCCTGAGTGGATCTAAAGACAATATAATCCATTTAGTTGTGTTCACTTCCTTTGGAAAGGATGTTTGTGAAGTTCATGCAATTATCAGAAAATATGCTACGTAAAAGCGCTGTAATGGCTACATTTCGTACGTGTAGCCCAGCGCTCCGGCACGTTGGCCCCCTCCGGTTGGTTATCGATTGCTTGGATTGTGGTTGTCACCCTGTCCGACTTGAAATTAAGCTAAAGTAGATCAACAGATAAACAAAACACAGTGTGAAAAATACAATAAAACCCAAGTAAGGATGATTTTTGTTCGACCGGAATCGCACCATGCCACACACAGGCCAATTCACAGTTGTGCTCTCTGAGAGGTTTTCTTATATTTATTAAGATATGAACCTACCACTGATGAGTTTCCAAGACTGATAATAACTTTGAGACCAATAAGTCGCATTTAAGAGGAAACCGAAGCTCGCCTCATTCTGACAACCTTAACAAGTGAGGTCCTTGTTTTCTCTTTTTTATTTGCCTATGTAAATGAATTCCTAAATACCGTTAAAAAGAGCCCTCAAATGAACAATGCTTTAATACGCTTTGTGCTACATTTTCGTGGTGCAAAGCAACATCCAAACGGGAAGCAGGAGTAGGATGCAACAACAGTAATAAAAACGATAATAATAACGAATGACAAGGCGGATATGAACTGACCCATCAATGAGAAAGAAAAATACACAACATGGGTACCGTTCTTAATGGATTCCGCACCACAGGTGGACAAATGTGAAAACCCTTTTCGCAGGCAAAGTAAGTGATTCTTTAGCTTTGCCAAGACGAACAAAGTGATGCTGTAGCGAATTCGGATAATAAATAGAGCCAATTAAGAAGTTACATACAAGCGAATATATATAATGCAGGAAATTAAAGTAAATATTTAAAATAGTGGACTAATGCACTGCCCTGCTCTGTTGCAGCTCTCAGTTTCTGATCGAATTAGTAACCTCTTAGTGTTGTTATATGGTCAAGAAGACGTCACCGATGCCAATAGGTTTCAAATACACGACGCGTTAGAATATGGTCGTGAAGTAACCAAATGGTAGGATGAATCAATAATGAAAATTCCCACAGACGCAATAGCAAATGGCTTTTCGAAGAGCTCCATTTTTTTGGGTATGAATTGAAGCATTCAATACACGCATTCGTACTTCGACAATTCGCACCGTGCCATCTTTTTAATTATTTAGTAAGGAAATTATTTTCGTAATTAGCTTAGCGGTTGACAGCTGCAAGAGATCCGTGGTATGAGTTCACGTATCGGATACTTGAGAAAGAAACTGATTTCGAAATTATGCTGAACTAGGCTTCAGGCTATATTATGAGATCATAATTACTTCATTAATTTTGAATTACAAGGAGAAAATTAAGAGGATCTTCTGTTTCTTAAAGGACCTTTAAATGTATTTCTCGTCTGACATTACGCCTTTCACAATAATATTTAGGGCGCCGACACCTTGGTTAGGAATGGATTAAATATGTCTGGCTTTATTAGTGTGCGAGTACCTTTGCTTTGATAGGCCATACTATAAATCAAATGGTGTCTAATTAAAGGTTATATATCTAACCTTTTTCATAAAATTTTATTCGCTTTTAGTTGGTATTAAGGATAACCTTGATTTCCGGCACTTTGCATCGATTCTTGCTACGGTGCTTCAAGAAAAAATAGAAAGATGGCCGGTGAGTAGTGAATGTAATAAAATAATTTTTATTGCGCTATTTGTTCTAATTAAGGCAATTTCGCTCATTTGAGTTTGACAACAGATTGTGAGTGTGGTGACCCTGTCTATGTAACGGTATACACATGTACTCCCATCTCCATATATGTCCTCTCAAATGCCACAAGAACGCCCGGAGTCTTTGTCCTCTTTCGGCGACTAACCCGTCGCATTTTGAAAATGTTCGCGGCGATGGCGAGAATGTGCATGTGTGCGACATTATTCACGAGTGCGAAGCGCAGAAGGCGAGAGAATTTTTATGGAGATTGTACGCTAATCAAAGGTAATTAGAATTGATGTAGCTATTCGGCAAAGAACGTGTGGGCATTTGAAATTTACTTTTCGCTAATTTCGATGAATCTTTTATGGCGACCACCAACTCGTGTAATTGCCTTCGGTACCGCAATAAAGGTAAGTCTTTAATGGGGAGGTGGAAAGTGTGCTTTTCGAATGTATTCATTAAGCAGTTATAATTGAACTATTCAGGAGAGAGACATTCTCGCTTCGCGAATTAATTAATGTGAGGTGGAAGATAAAATTTGATATTGCGAATTTTTCCACGTGCCATTTCAAGCCTAACGGTTTCTGTTGTTGTAACACAGCGAGTCGGTAAGTCAATTATTTGCTGTTGCAGATGCAACGTTGTGCTGCAACCGCCCTCTCACCAGCGCCAGGGGCCCGCTGCCAACGCGCGGGAGTTAAGTTTGTTCGGCTTGCATACTTCAGTGCGTTTCGAACTCAACGCTTCGAAGCGTTTGGTGTGCTCAAGTGCTCCCCGAGGCAAGATTGGCGCTGGTGCAAACAGAAAAGTAACAGCAACAAACAAGCACGGCACTACACCATTTGAACTGCAGTTGTGAAACATTTCGCACATCCGATGCAACACAGCAGCAGTGGAAGGGCCACACCCCCGATGCCCAAACTATAATCGCTACACATATACGTCCATAAAATATATATACGTTGCACATAAGGCATGCTCCAAAAATATAAAAAATCGCTTAGAAAGCCAAATAAGAGTTTTCGATTTAAAAATTTTCGATTTCCATCTTTATTTTAACTAAAAGTAAGCTGTGCAAATTCAATCCTACTTTCTTTCCCACCTAAGTCTCCTAACTATCTCGGCGCTTTGTCGAACTATTTTCGCCTAAAAAAATTATATTTTGATATTCTTGACCTTCAGTAGGACAACTGACTATAACTTGGATAAGAGAAGGAGGTTTGGAGTCTAAAAGTGAGTGGGTTAAAATTTAACTTGTAGGGATTCAGGTTATATGAAATGCAGATGTTCAAAACCACCAACTAGTCATTTGGATACACTGGTTTTCTATATAAATTAATGTGAGAGTAGAGGAACAAGCCTTCAACTGGTGTCATTTTTTGTGTATTTGCTGTCAGTACTGAAATGGCACGCGACTGGGCGGGCTTGGATGAAAACACTCCAGCTTTGAAAGTATTCGATGCAGTACCCGCCGAAGGAAGCAGAGGAAGAGGAAAACCTCCACTCCAGAGTCCAGATGGAGAAGGATCTGGCTGCACTTGGTATCCCGAATCGGCGCCAAATTGCTAAAAGAAGAAACTATTGGTGCGTTATACTCGGCTTTAACCGCGGAAGCCGTGTCTACGCCTTTAAAGAAAAGAAGAATTTACTGTCATTTGGCCTTTTCTTCTCTTTAATGTGTGCATATGATAACGATAGGCCTCCCTCTCCTTCTCTCTTTTTCGTTTTCGGTACTGTCAATTACAATCAATCATTTCAAAGCGGGTTCTGGTTTCGATAGTCGACGAAAAGAGCCGAATTTACAAATAAGGAGCATCTCTCACGGTTAAATTGGGGAAATACTCCAGAAATTGGTAAGTTGTCACACATTTCGGAAGCTCCGACTAAGGTTTCAGTGAGGACAACAAGTGTTAAACTGTTTTTGTTGTATGTCTCGTTTATGTCCGAGTGTCTTTCTTTGTAGTGTAATACCAATACTCACGAGTTTTCGAGCACCCTAGTGCCTGGCGAAGAGCGCTCCGAACTCTACCTAAAACGAGAGCAGAGCCGATTTACATACATGCACATAGAGATGCTCATGCGAGTGCGTGTGTGTTAGTGGACTTAATTGCATTAAAACCTCTTCCATTAGACTGTTGCGTTCAATTATAGTCTCTGACAACCACACTCGCAGCTGGCCATTGCAGTTATTGCTGTTGTTGCATGTTGTTGGCGTTTACTGCTGTCGGCAAATTTGTTGCCGTTGTTATTGTTGGCACTTGTCGCTGCTGTCGCAGATATTCCTGCATGGGAATTTTGCCACCGACGCTGCATGGAGCGCCACTAACGCCACTTGCACAAAGTGTCCAGCTCTGCCGAGTTAAGCTCGACCGTAGTTGGAGGGTCCAAAGGGGTGAGAGCCACTGAAAAAGTGCAACCAGCGGAAAATGTGCAAAATTTAAATAAAAATCGAAAATTGCATGGCATTAAGCGGAGTAAAGTGTTAAATTTTTTGCCGCGACTTATTGCGTGTTTGAATGGCAGCGCCAGTTTGCGAGCGCGAGCGCGAGCGCGATTGTGAGTGGCAGTGGGCGTGGCGGCCCAGTTATGGGGTGGCGGACAAAAACGTTACTTAATAGCTTTAATTCATTTTATTTAATGTGAGCTGCGCAAACTGCACAAAGCGGCGCTGGGAAGATACCGAGAATGGAAATAAATTGTATTACACTCATTGTCAGTGAGCTTCAGTTTTACGCAAAATTTGTTGATTAAATTTATTAAGTGGCTGCAAATGAAATGGCTTCCTGGTGATATAGAGCCTGCCATAAGAACGTATGTCCTTTGCTACAAAGCTCACGAGTGTACACACACATACATACACACAAGCATGTATAATACGAGTATAACTGTAATATAATAAACGCAAAATGTAATTTAATCTAAATGCCAGTAATCGAATATGTCGTCGAATATTAAACTAATAAAATTTTAACAAATTTTAATTTTTTACGGAAGAAGTGAGTCCACGCCTAAGCTTTGCGATATATTTTTATATTTAAGCGCTCATGGCATGTTGTCTCACACACATATTTCTGTATATTAACATAAGACCTTTAACGGGAAAGATAGGCAGTTCAAAATCAATGAGGTTAACTCCTTAAAAACTTCACAGCTGGTCAGCTTTGATCCAATTGAACTGTAAAAATGTCTTTGCCTTTGCCTAAATGCCTAGTTGTTTGTCCGATTTATTTACAGTTTTGCTCAAAATATAATAAGTCATTAAGCGAGTATTCTAGCCTAGAGATTAAAAAAAAATTAATCTTTTCTCATAATTCGATAGGTAAGGTATTAAAAAATATCTGCCTAAAAGGATTTTGTAAAACTTAAATTATTTCCCAAGTTATAACCGTTTTAGTGTCGTAGAAACGGGACCGCTTTGAGCTGTGGACGAAACTTAAAACGCATTTTATTCGAAACTGGTTTCTTGACGCGGTCGCCATCTCAAGTTTCAATCCGATTTACTTGATATATGGCACAAATATTCTTTAAAAAGCGACAAAGTTGAAAAATTTTGAAAAAATATACAACTATTCCTGGATAGATGATTGTTTATGATTTGTTTTTGCAGTTTTGCAACTTCTTGATATAGCGACATTCATACTAATCAAGAAGAGGACACTTTAACCGTCCTTCTGACGGTAAGAGTGTTAACTCGTGCAAAAATCGAGATAACTAGATGAAACAAAAATAACAAATAACGGTCCTTCCTGTAGCGTACATACCAAAATATTTCTCTTTGATTACACATGCCTCAGAACGGTGAACTCTTTAATAATGAGCAGAATTTTGTAGCCTTCGTGGTCGCAGGTCCCATGAACATTCAACGATAAACAATGAAACAATAAAGGTCAACTCATCAGAACTTAATTAGAGATAGTCGCATGACATCCTTTTATTTATCTTCGCTATCTTTAAGATTTTTGCGAAGTGAGCGGGATTCGTGGCCTCTCCGATTTTTCCTTTACAATTTCACATAAATCTAACTCATCATTTAAATAAGTTATACATTCACGACTCGGGAGTTCGTACTCCTTTGAAAAATACAAAGAAGAGTGCCCGAAATGCGAAAAATAGCAATTCTCAAATGGCAATGGGAACGCAAAGACATAACAATGAAAGAGAATATGCAGGCGATGCCAGCCAAAAATTACCAGAACAACACAACCACACCAAATTAACAAGTATTAAGCTTACCACTCCACATACCACCCGAGTTGGTGGCAGAAGGCGGCGAAATTCGTGGAGTTTGTTGCATGTTGCTGCTATCGTGTTAGCATTGCGCTGCAACTGTTGTTGCTGATGTTGCATGTTCCGTGGTGAAATATGTTGAAAGGTGCTTCCACATGCAACGCGGCATTAATGCGAGGAGATGCGAACAACTGCAAGTCGTGCCAGCGGCATGCCCCACATTTATCACAATCACAAGCGAATGTGTGAACTGCGAACACCAACTGCTCCGCCACAACGACTTCGTCCTCAGCAATGTCCAATGAACGAATGAGGGGGAGGAGAGAAATTCATGTCAAAACACGAGGACCAGGGCGACGCTTCCGCAGCGGGAGTTGCACAGTGGCATAGAATGAGTTCGGTTTTGCCTTTTCTCAACACTGAAATGACGACGATTTCGACTTCTTTAATGGATTAATGCACAAAGAAAAACAGGAACGAGATTCAAAAGCCCATAGGTTGACATTATTACTCAAAACAGAAGAGAGTACAGGAGAGAGTTGAAAAGTGCTTGTCAGCAATATTTTTATACAATATTACCGTGGAAACATATCAAACTTCGAATGAAATTTGCGCGCTTTTGCTCGAAATTGACACACTGTCCTCTAGATCTGACTGATTTCGAAATACAAAATGCCGGAAATGGCTGACCACACGACGTCACTTGCATATCGCGCCTCTCCATCATTCACCACCCTCCCGAAGAGTAAACGATGCTATTGTGAAAAATGGGCAACTACCAAAATGGGACTTTAAAGGAACGAGAATTAAGTTTTTATCATTCGCAGCAATGATGCGAAAAACAATTTAATTTTTTGCAATTATTTGAGTTGAAAATTTAAGGTTAAATATATTGAAGTGAAACACCTTTGCGGTTGTCGTAAAAATGCGATGTCAACGAAATGTGTATCGCAACGACAGTGAAGCGTGAACGGATTCGAAACTTCTTTGGATTGTTTGGTGTAATACTCAGATGGTTTAAATCAAACAAAATGAGAATATTTTCACAGATTAGGAAACTTTTAAATATCAAGAAATGCTAAAAATATTTAAGAACGTTTTCTGTAGGAAACAGGGTTTGAGAAAGGTGGCAACTGGTTCGAAATATTCTGTGTATTAAAATTGTTAAGATATAAAATGATTCCTTGAGGTAAGAAAATAGAGATATTGCGTGTTTAAAAATGGGTCAAACAAAAATCATTTCATTGCGAAGCTAAGTTCTTTGGTTTATTCTGTGTTAAGAGTACTGAAATAGCACCAAACACCATTAGACTGCCACCAAGTCAAAGCGAGCATTAATAAGAAAAATAACAGTGAAATCCGAACACTTGAAAACGCAATGTACACTGAATGCAATTCAAAAAAGGTAAAAGACAGCGGATCAACTTTAAATCATGATATCAACAGTAACGTATCTACATGTACACTTACGCATCTACACACATACACATACGTCAACGGCGCACTGACAAAAGGGCGCTCATTGCGATTTCTGGGTCAAATCCGGTTTTACCTCGATTGCTCGGCTAGAGCATTAATATGCTGTCAAAAATATATTTCCGAAAGCCAACGACGGCGCTTAAGCAGCGAGAATGCGAATCTTTACCAAAGCCGATACAGAAGCCGCCGACGCCGACATCGCAATCTCAGCAAAATTGAAACTGAATTATTTATGGGAAGATTGATAAGGGTAGGCAATGTCGATGCCGAACCTGATTAGAATCGCAAAAGTAGACGCTACCTTTGTTGTTATACCAGAGTTTGTTGGTATTTTTAAGTTGATGAAATGATGGAGGGAGTCTACCTGCCACTTCCGCTGGCTTACCGCTATTAGACACATTTGCTCTGGATACTGGATCAGCTACTGTGAGCTCATACTTAGTTAAGAGCGTTAGGGGGAGTAAATTTCTCTGAACCCAAATGTGGTCTTATTTTCGCAAATAAAATAAAATTGGTCTTCAAGAAATAATGAAACCCTTTATAGAGCTTGATTATAAAACAATATAATTTTGGGTTAGTAATCACCAGCTTGTCATCTTACTATGTCAATAATTTAAAATACAAAGAGTTGCTGAATAAACAGAATCTGAAAGTATTTTTGGGCAACTAAATCAGCTCACCCTAATATTGGCACATACATAAATACATTTATTCTTGAAGAGTTTGTATTATATTGAATAAATAGCTAATATTATTTATCTTCAAAGCTTTGAGGAAATCACATACTTTTATTAAATGTTATTGAATAAATTGAATATCTGATTGTATTTGGAGGAAGGTATGTATGTATGTATGTGAACGTGAGGTAGTATATAAGTATTTCGCAAAGTGCGAACTTTCGCTTCGATTGTAACTTTGCGGCTCTGAGAAATAGAAAGTAGTTACCCAAAGAAAACGAATATTCAGCGGAAACATTGTAAGCCAAAAGAGATGAGTTTTAATACACGGACACAAGTTCTGATTCTGATTTTGCGATTAATCCTTTGTGAATAAAGGAAGAAAGTTTGAGAAGTAATAACTATTATTATCTGATAGCGAATATTTATTTCACTTATTATTGCATATAGTTCATTTAAAAGATTTAATTATTTAATGAATATCTGCATAAGTCCACTTGAGAAAAGTCTTCAGCAATTGTTGCCCGTTGAAAGTACTCAGAAGTGCATTCACAACTGCATCTCTCAAAAAATGCAAATTGTTATTCCAACATACACATATTGTCACCCAAAATGCAAAATAACGTAGCAACATTTTCGGAAATTCACAGGGGAAAGAATGAAACACGTTATAAAATGGAACGTGAGTGAAACAAAACTTAAATATTCGTTAAAAATGGGTTATATCTAATAGCAGAACCTTAAAATATTGGACATATGTACTTATATACTTATATGTACATATGTAATTTGAAGTAGTGGATCGTAATCAATGAAACACTCAATTTCGAATTTTTTGATCGTATGTTATTTTGCATTTTAGGTGACGATATGGAGAGTGTTGTTCGATTGACAGCGGATAGAGGCGGGTTTCTATCTTGAAAGAAGCACAAATACTAGCAAAGGAGCTACTAAAAATGCCATGGCGACATGCCCTGAGTTCTTTTATACAAAATAATCTGAGAAATATAATAATTAGCACCTTCTATAAAAGCGAAAAACTATCATCACGATAGGGTCGTTACTGGATTATTTATAATGGTGAAGAAATCAAGCCTCAATATCCAAATATATTCAACATGGAATCAATTAAAGATCTTCGTTGTGTTGACATATCCAATGGCGCCAACTTGGTATCTTCCAAGCCGTGACATTTACATATTCGATCTTTCGACCATATTCATGACTCTTTGTTATGAGGTACTAATAATAAATATATGTATGTAGAAACATTGTTGACTTGGTAAATAGTCCACAATTAGATGAAGTAACAGAGAGCATAAATAAAACTAAAATGAATAATATTTTTTCGGAAATCGAGGTTATTATGCAAGACACTTTGCGTTTACTCAACGAATTGCTTCCGTCGTTCGGCACGCCTTCTCGCATAAAAATGCAAAGTAAATGGACTTTTTCGAAGTTCGATGAATGTCGTTAGTACACAAAGTAGTTACAGTCCAAGTTTGTTGCAAGTTTCACAAAGCTGCTATTTTCCGCATTTTCCAACTGGCAAATGTGCCGCCTGCCTTTGATGAGGAAAATTACCATGAAAATGTGACAAAATCGCTCAAGTCAATGCCAATGTACGAGCAAAGTTGTTGATTGTTCGCGTTGCCATTATTTTTCGATTTACATGAATTATTCACGTCCATTGTGCCCCGTCCGGCGGGACGTATGAGCGACATTTATTGTTGAACTTTTGCATTCACTTGACCTTTCCATCAGCCGCCGCATATAGAGCGCCACCCCTGCACTGCTTGCACTGCTGCTGCACCAAATTTATGTTGATTGTTGTGGCACTTTATGTGTGGGAAAGCAACAAATGAAATTAATGTTTTAAACAGTTTAATGTTAGCAGTTTAGAATGGCCAGCCACCGTTTCGGCTCTTGGCGTTTCGCTAATTAAGTTGAAAGAGTTGTTCCGCTTCAAAATTTTATTCATAAAAAAATAAAAAGAAAAAATTGTTGTTTAATGTGGCGCTAAAAATCAGTAAAAACTTAATTTTCATAGTCAAATCGGTTTGATGTTGAAACGTCGGGCAATAGTCGACTTCAAAGTCGATCCAAATTTTACAGCGAGTTTTTGTTTCTGTTTATTTCATCCTTAAGAACATACCTGTTTACCCTGACGAGATCCCGCAATTTTTTCTCTTCTGTAAGAGATATCGGAGCCTGAACTTATGTCGATTAGACTGATATTCCACTTATTCGTATCTTCATAAATGGGAATAACATTGGGACTCACTGGTAATGCAACTGTGATCAATTGGTTGCAGGCATATTCTTTGCTTTCGGGGTGCCCTTTATCCGTACTTTGTATCACAATAACGGTTCGCGAACTTTGCAATTTAATTAAAATTGTTTTGAATAAATTCGTGTGTGGCACAATAAAAACTAACGCCACGTGACAATTTTATAGGCTACGCCAACAAAAATGATGTGTAAAAGTTAATGACAGCGAAAGAAACAGAAACAAGTAGACACAAAGCAGCGGCTATAAAGACAGCTTGGCGCAAAATGGCTAACCCGTGTCCAAGTTTAGTTATGCCAAACTGCTACAGCATGGCAAAAACCAAGCCAGTTAGAGTTGGCTATGAAGTACAATATCGCTTTTATTTCATTCAACAAGTTTAGTTCTGGGTACTTGCATATACTAAGAAATATACGAAGCAAAAACTTTTTACTCAGTGACGTGGATTTAGGGACGAATTCCTTGTTTTCTCACTTATGCAATCTAGAAGAAAGTTCTTGGAAAGTAGTAGTTAAAATTTATGTCTGATAAAGTATTCAAAAAGAATTGGTTATCAGTTTGTAAGCATCGCTTCGTAGCAGATCGGATATGAAATTGCTCGCTGAGCTGATTTTCCGTGCGATTAAACTTGCTTGTGGTCGCGTGTGAATCGAATCGGTCTGATTATATTATATATACATATGTCAGAGCGTTAAAATCTAAGGTATCAGGTTGCTATTCTGTAAGTGGATTGTCGAGGAAACAGATTTGAAAATAGTCACCGATAGAAGTGCAGTCGGCCTCTCTTGAAATTGCAGACAAGCTTCCAGTGTCCGAGCGCTATTAATTGTTATCGTTAATTCTTATTTTATAATTTATTTTCGTGCAACAATTGAATCCGACGTGTTGCAGTTGCTCAACTTGTTCACATTCCCACTTGTGAAAATGCTTTGGCGTTATAAATTAGTATGTTGTTGTTTTCCCATACAGTAACACATGCTGAGGAGCTGAGGTGGCGCTGCAGTTCTTTTCAAGTTGTAACAGCGTCCTGCCCTGCCCCAATTCACTCCCTCCTGTCCGCCGTTTATTTATCTATTGTGGCAACTGCGCCATGATTTGCCAAGTGCTCCGCAGTCGCCGCAGCGCCCCTGGTCCTGTTTGTTGGCGGTGGCGGCGTGTCGTGCGTTTTCAATGCAATTATCCTGGATAAATATCCTCTTCCGTTTTAACTGTAATTACAAAAGTTTAATTGAGTTTTCACTGCTTTTTTAACTTTTCTTCTTTAGTGTCTTCTGCCGTTTTTGTCGAGCGCTCGACTACTGCCATTGCGTTGTTGTCCTCCTTTATTGTCTAGTTGTTGTTATCCGGCGCGGCTGTTTGAATTTGTCACCAAAGAATTTGTTGTCAAGACAGCCAGCAGCGGCAATGCCGGCGGCAACACAACCACAATAACAATAACAATAACAACAAAATCATGAGAGAATAGCAAGCGAAAGACGTCTACCGCACCACAGCAGCGAGTATATTGAAAGTGCTATCTGCGCCAGGCTTGAAGTCTCGCAGGCGCGTGAAGCTCTAACTTGGCGAAATACTCTTTTTTCCGCGTCCTCGCGCACGTTTTGAGTTCACGCATCCTTTCACTGCCTCGGCCGTGGACTGGGAGTCGCAACCATTTTTTATTGACAGCAAATGAGATTTGTTAGCGGCGGTTTATGGTAATTAACGTCAAAACTTGAATTTATTTTTAATTTTCGTCATTCTCCTCTATCTTGCCTTATTTGTATACACACATACACACACACACACGTAGGTCTTGAATCGCCCTTTTTATGATTTTTCTCTTCAGCAAATTAAACTCTGCCAGCCGCTCAGCTGATTTTTCGACTGAATTTTTCACTTTTGATTGGCTTTTAATTAAAATGCAAATCAACCATTTAATAGCTTTCACCACGGAATAATCAATTACTGCATGATTCTTAATATGTGTTCCCATAAGTGTAGCGAAAGAAATCGTGGTTTATATTGCTCTATGCGTGGATCTATATACTTGCATGCCTATCGGTCTCAAAAGTGAACTTGGCCCAGTGGCTCTTCCAATAAATTAAGATCGATCTAGATGATCATCACAATTGGATCTTGTACTCACAACGGTGGATGCAATTAGTTTCGGTATTGTTTCTGAGATTTCATGTTAGAGAAATGTAGAAAGAAAGATCGTAAACCATATCAATTCAAAATAATTCCAATGTTTGCTTTAAATTGATATTTTAGGAAAATAGCCTCCTCGGTATCAGCAGCGGAGTTTAATCTAAGTTCGCTTCAATTAATATAATCATTAATTTAATATCCTCTATAACAACCTTTGACTTAAAATCGATCCAGTTTCTGTTTTATGAACTCTTAAGCTCGCAGATACTTTGATTCTACGAATTGACAACCTTTGGAGCTGACAGCCTGCCGAGGCTCGATGGCCTTTAGAAAAATATGTGTCATTTGATTAAAGATTCGCCTGTACTTGAAGCCACCACTGAAGGTTAGGCTTTTGAATTTTGCTTAATGTGCTTACTTAGGATTGTACATGTTCGTAAATATTTTAATATACTTAATGGGTACGATGAGGTTATGACCTGCAAGATGCCGTTAACATTAATCGGCAACAAACCATTTTCATTACCGTAACAATAATAATCATTATTTTTGCAGTACTGTGTATTATTATTATTACATTATAAACATTACGATTATTGTGTTGCTCGCTGTTTCTACAGCACTCCGCAGAAATGCGCACATATGCATATGTATAGAACTTGAAGGATGAAGGTCGAAAGCTAATCGTGTGCGAATCGTCCCCAAAGGAAAGTTTTCCGAAGCCTTTCTATGGTGATTATCGTTGAGTTAGTACCATCTTCAAAACTTTTATCTTTACTATATATTTGAGTTTTATTTTTCGCATGCAACAAGTTAATAATTCTGCCTATTTTCCATCAATGGCCATACCTCTAAGAATAACGGAAAACATTTTTTACTTTCCGATGTTTTGACTGCAGGGTATACGAACACATATAAGTATAAATTCCGAAATGTCAACAGCGATTCAACACGCAGAAGCGCGGGCCCTCTCAAACCATTAGACCATAAGTGGCATGAAAGGCGAAGGAGCACGGCAAACGGAAATTACACGCATTATCATATGTCGAAGATGTTGCCAGCACATAAAACAGACGTCCGCATGCGTTCGGAAATTGCCTGAGATGGTGCATCAACAGCGGCAACGGAACCCAAATTGTGTCCTACAATCGTTATGCGAAAAGTCAAGCCACCGCTTCTGCCCCGCTACTGGTGCTCGGCTGTCTTCGTCTTAGCCGCCTCGGCGTGCCTCGCTTTGGGCTGTCGGTGGTCGTGCACGCATGTAGGTTTGTATGAAACCCTGTAATGGGGTTTGTAATTTTTGTGAAAACATTTAATTGCCATAAAAAGTGCCGTTGCTTTGATGATTTCGTTTGCAACATATTCGCCAATATTCATGCGGCGAAACAACGATAACGGCGTAAATGTTTATGAGTGGTAAAAATTTAGTCGTGTTAAACTTTATGGGGTGAACTTAATGCTGTGACTTGTGTGGAAAGCGGCTGGATGATTGCCGGAGTGGGAGTGGTGGGGCACTGTTCAGATTTATTGACATAATCATATACTGAAAACCTTTTATTTACTGCCGCACTCCCGATTATATTGAATAAAACCAAATTAACTTAAGTGAGAATTTATGTAAGACAATGTGCTAGTGAGAAGAAAGACTGAATTGAAGGGCGATTACGAAGTTCTTCCAAACAGTTAGGTTCCTTCGTGGTACCCCTTCGTATCAATGGTTTTCTGAGGTCGAAATATGTCCAAACCTTTAAAAAGAATACTAGTTTCAGAAAATCATAAGTCCAGGATTGGTGAAGCGTCTTTTAGAAAAACTTAAAAATAATTTGAGAATCATCAACCATCAATTGTAGATATGTTTACGCAATTACACCGCATTGCCGGAGTAAAATAATCCCTCATACAAGTATAAAAATGCAATCATTTTGTCGTAAGGCAATTTAGGGATCCTCACTGAGCTATGGCTGAGTTCACTCGAATGTGAAACCACATTTTAAAATCGTAATTACTCATATCTGCATCCAATTTAGAATTCCGCTTCATATTTTAAATTGGACCTATGAAGTTGAAGCAATCGAGTTTATAGTAAATAAGGTATTTTTCACGGACATTTGGAGAATATTTATTTCGAACTTTTTGTGAGAATCGAGGAAAATTACTGTTTATGGGGGCATTTTGAAGTGTGTTGTCTGAGTTGTGAGGCAGGTGACTGGCGTGCAGTGACTATCTCTGAGTGTTGCGCTTTGCTTTTGCTACAAAAAATGCATGATAAAACCGCAAAATGAGTGCCGAAGGCATTTAACTAAATTGGACGGGGGAGCGTCAGAGTGCACTATTTGTGCATTGTAATTGTTCGCTCTCCAACGGAGAAATGGTTGGCCCTAATGACTGGCAAAATGCGTGCAAAGAGAACAATAGCGCCTCTAATTGCCGTTAGAACGACGGCAATGGACACCACTATTCTCATCGGCAGCACCACTGCACCGCCGCACCGCAGCAGGAAGGGACATGAAAGCATTCGGTATTTTGCATTTTGCATGCAATTCACGCTGTGCAGGTAAAACAACAAGAAGAACAACACAAAGGAAAATGGAAAAATCTGGCTACAAAATAAGCCTGTGCGGACGTGATTTGCTGCCAGATGGAGACTGCAATGGAGCTTCAAACGGTCTGGCCATCCATCAGTCGGTTGAGTGATAGGCTCCAGTAGTGCTAGCCGATGTGTTTGACTTTGCCGCCGACGCCGTCCGGCAATAAAACTCATTGGCATGCAACATGAGTCAATCACTGGACACACGGCTACCTGGTTGCGGGGCGATAGGTGACATGAGATAGAAAGAAGGACAGATAATAGGATGCGTTGGGCAGGTGGTTGCTCACTCGAAGCCGGAAGCCGACTCGGAAGAACTAAGTTCGAGGAGTGAAAACATGCAATGGTTGAATGCTCCATCAAATGATGCTTGAGTGGCGTGTAAAGTGGGTGGGGGGAGGCGTAGGGGGTCACAACGTGAATGCAATGAAGTGTTCTGCGGCATAATTGTTAATTAATTTTTATTGTGGTCAACTGTAGTGCTAAACCGAAGTAATCCTTTGGCAAAAAGCGGTATTGTGGAGTGGATTTGTTGTTCAACTGTGAACGATTGCGAATGGCCAATCAATTTGAAGTGCTTATAACTCACCAATGCACACGTGATTAGTGGAAGCCATTATTTATGCGATGTTCGCTTAATTGCAATCACAGGCTATAAATATGGGGAATTCGTTTACGAGCTGCAACGAAAAAGTTGACTTGTTTGAAATGCAGACTGATCTCTGATCCGATCGCAATTTTTCTGTTTTTAAACAAGACAACAACAAAGCGTAATGTTATTCATATCGAACCATAACCATAGTTTCACGTAAGTGATTTGTTTTAAATTACGAAAATCTTCCTGAGTCTAATGTAAATATGCATCAGAAATTAGTAAAGCCTGGAATCTATTGGTGAATGCTCGGGTTTCAACCGAAGCCGAAGCCAATTGAACTTTGGTGGCTGCAAAGATCGAACCCTGTTCCTTCGGTTCATAAAAAGATGAGTGAGCGTAGTTCGGGAATTAATTAGCAACAAAGGTAATGACAGCAATTCTAAGAGCTTTTTGTAGTTGTTGTCATTGGTTGTGTATACATGCAAGGTAATCAGAAGAAGCAGAAACGAACAGTTCATATACTGAATTAGTAATTGTCTACGATGGTACAGCGCTTGCACTTTACTCTAAGGAGTACTGTGGAGCGCCCGCTCGTCTCGCTGGCGTACCAGAAAGCAAACATACATTCAAATGAGCCATATATGAATATAAATACAAATCTTAACGTGTACCTTGGGTGAACATAACCGGGAGCATGTGTTTACAATCGCATAACATGGGAAAAAGAGTAAATAACAACAACAACTTTATAAAATAAACGAAATCAAATCAATGCCAACATAGTCAATTTCGAAATGGCGAATGGGAACGAGCAACAGGAGAGCGCCAACGAGCGGCATGAAAGTTGCTACACGCCGGTGATGCCGGCTCGCTCGTTCGCATTTCAATTACCTAAATCAGAGCCCAATAGAGAGTCGCGAGAAGCTGGGAAGTGAGAGGAGATGGGCAGGCGGGCAGGCAGGCACAGGAGGAATTTGATGTAGTCCGTGGCTACACATGCGGAATATCATTATGAATTTCTTATGAGTTGACTCGCATACATTGCCCTATCCATGTGTACCATGCAGGACAATCCGAACTTGAACGGATACACCTATAGTTCAAGCGCTAAGGCGATATCTCCAAGTTTGTAATAATTTCGCGAATTTCTATTTTAGAAAATAGCTTAAATGCAAAGTGGTGATGGTGGTTAACGCTCTGGACCCGAACTAATTTTGTACTGGAACATTTTCTTTGAGGGTGGGTGCATACTGGCTGTGGGTGTAAACACAATGTTGAAACCAAACTGAGAAAGGTTCATTTCTTTGCAAAGTGTTCATGATTGCACTGTGAACTCCCATGGGTCTCGCCATTTCTATGCGGTTTATATGTGAAAATTTTTGTTGGCTGATTTGTAAGTATGCGCGTCTGATTACTACAAAGACTAGAGAGTACTTTACTGTAAGGGAATATGCCGGTTCATGCAACAAAGTAATCACATGCGAAATCAAAAATGAAGAGTTAAAGCAGCAACGAAATGTTGGCGCGCCAATTTTAGTCTAAGAGTAATGTAGAAGCCACACGTTGAGGCTGGAATCGGATTTTGCATCTAACAGGCAAATGTTGCGCAGTTTAAGTGTAAAAGCGGAAATGAATCGTCACAGTCCAACAGACACCCACATGCATGCTCGAAATATGAGTATTGCATGGAGTGATTAACGCCTCATGTGTTCCTGACACTTAGACTAGTACAAAAGTTTGCAAAACTGCCAAATTCTTCCAAAACTCCCTATAAAGAGGAATCAAGTGTTTCAGTATGTCATATAAAGTTTAATTCCGATTAACTGATCGCTTTGGCTAAGCATATTCCAATATAGTGGACTGATTTGCTATTGGTTCGTTAATCTGTGTGTTAGCAGCTCAACAGGGATGGAAATTAGGAAGGTATCAACTAAAGGACTTCTTCTTTATTGACGTTGACACCGCTTCCGCGGATATAGCCGAGTTTTTCGAAAACCAACCGTGCCACAGTTCCATTATAACGAGTTGCCGATGAGTGCGCTCAGAGAGCAGGAGTGCAAGTCGAATAGAAAACCGTTCGGCTGTCTGTTGTGATTCCAGCTTTTCGACGTCGAACCTTCCTTGTGTTTGTTGATGTGCGTTTTGAGATGCACAGAGACGAGTGCGGATCTACGATACGAGATACGAGTAAATGTTAGAACCACGGAGCGTACGCACGTCTAAACCACTGAAGACGTGCCTTCCGTCTATCATTACATGATTGATCGATCCGGATACAGCCAGGTAGCTTCATGAATTTGCTTATGCTGGAATCTAGTACTCAGTTAATGATATTTCGGGCCCCGGCGAAGTCGAACAGCCCCAATCCATTTGAGTATGTTTCATCGTGGAGGTTGAATTTACCGACTGTTTTGCTAAAAATACCTTCTTTACCCACTCTGTTAAAGTCACCAAGCACGATTTTGACATCGTGGCGGGGCAGCTCTCATAGGTGCGCTCTTGCGCATCTTTGGTCACATCGTCCTTTTTTCCGTCGCAAATCAGCCATATGTTGAGAACTTCGCTTTGATGCGGATTGTGGCTAGACGTTCATCCACGGCTCCCTTATATGGCCACCATAGTAAAAGTCATAAGAATCTATTCGTCTCAGTCCTTGTCCTGTCCATCGGGCAGCTGGGCAGCGGCACGTTACCAATTAAGGGACAGGACCTACCAGGTGCATGCCTTCAAATCAAAATCCTTAACACGTTTACAGGGGTCGTCATCAACAGCGATCACTTATCCAAAGGTGGGTCCCAAACCCAGCGCACAAGTCTGGGGAGGGGCTGATTCGCCTCATCCATGACTAAAATACAACAATCTCTTATGGGTTAAGAAATTTTTATTATCATTTTCCGCAGCCTCTAACACCCTTGTCTAATTTGTTGATAATACACTCGCAGATATTCTAAATCTAAAGGATTTTGGGAGTATCCAATCTACCAAATTTGTACATAGATTCCATAAAGGTGAGGTTGAAAGCAAAACAATGAATATTACCGAAGTGTCCCTTCGTCCTAGCGCCTATCGATTGTTTTGTGCGGACCACCCTGCTGAGTTCAAGGATATTGTATTCACAGGCTACTTTACTTCCTCAGCAGCCCGCTTTTAAGATCTGTGGGCTTTGTGGATCTCGTTAGAACTACCTTCTGGGCTGTATAATGGCGCATAAAGAATATAACAGGACCGATTAGTGACTTAATAGTGATTAGGACCTTTGGCTAACGGTTGCTAATATCCACACTTTACTAAAACTTTTATCGTTTTTCCAAGTGTCGTTTGCGGAAGGATTGCCTGCTTTGATAAGCTATTGCTGTTGCATAAAACAAACAGCAGGAAACATTAAAAAAGTTGCAACTACATATAACTAAATAAAAGGAAGTTGAAACGAACAGAAAAAGCACAATAATAAAGCAAAGTTATAATAACTCCACATATACATATATATAAATTTGTAATGGAAACACATTTGCGTCTGGGCCCCAAAAGCGGAAATGAACCCAATTGTTGGCACAGTGAATAACAAAATTACAGGACCAACAAGAACATGTCCATGCTGAAGTCAGTGGTTTGCATAACAACAAAACAACAAACACTCAGACTTTACGACATTGCAGCAGGTGTGCAAGCGGAAGCAAAAAGAAATCACCAAACAGAAACAACTTCCAAATGCAGACCAATAATGACCAGAGTCCGTGTTGCCTCATTACAAAAAGAGTAAATAAGTAAATAAATAAATAAATAAAAGAACACAAAACAAATAAAACATTGTTGCTGTGCTTGCTCGCAGTCAAAGCCTCAAGTTAGTCACCGGTTCAGTGTTTGATTTTTTATTGAAGCGCTTTCGGTGTGTTACTCATACGCCATGTCGGCCTAAAGGCCACTTTTTACCCGTGCTTGCGTAACTTCGAACGCTTTACCGGAACTTTTATCCCACCGAAAGAGCTTTTAAGCACATGTCAATTTATTTTTGTGGTTGTAAACACGTCCAAGTACCGGCAGAATTCTCGAGAAGTGCCAAGGTGTTCTATGCGATATTTGTCCTTTAAAGGCTTCCAATTTCATTGCTTTTTCACTGGCGGTCAAAAGTTTCTTTGCTGCACCACCGCATTTATGGGTGCAAGGAGTCGGTGTTGCATTATTGTTTACACCGAGATCTGCAACACACTCGTTGAGCTCACGGGCTCGTGCGCCGCATAGTTTATGAGTACACATATGGCTCACTAATAATTAAGAAGCTTGAAATAAGAAACAAATGAGCTCATGTGTGCCTCTAGGCAATCATTCACGCAAACACACTCACGCACGCGCACACCTACATATGTACATGGTTCTGTGGTGCGTTCTCAAAGGTGAAGAAAAGTTGGATTTGAATAGTTGATGACCGCTTTTCAGATGAACCGAGTAACTACAAAATATTTATGAGCGAAACGGAGAAGGACTGCAGCAATTTTGCTCACACAACTAAGCTGTTTTGCCGACCAGGCGTGTGTGTGCTGAGTGGCAAGAGTGGCCAACGCATTGCCGGCGTTTGTGTGCATAAGCATTGTGCTTTGTAAGATTAAATTAAAACACAGTGGCTCGGAATTTGCTGAAGCTCCCCTTCCGCCGTTTGCCTTCTGAGCACATTGATGCTGATTACTTCTGTTTTTTCGATGTTGCTGCTGTACTTTATGAAATTAATGCTCACTTTGATTGGCGCAAGCTCTGATCTAATACTCACCCGTATACACACACACACACTCACATACGCGTGCGGAGTCACTAAGTTGCGAAGGCAAGTGCTATTGCACATGTCCCAGCACGGCATCTGCACTGCAGTTAAAGTCTCATTTTGGTTTTGCACCTAACTGTTACATGAGCCGCAGTGTGCTTGCGTGTGTGCGGGTGCGGGTGTGGCGTGCAACTGCAGGTGTTGGCGGGTTTTTGTTGCTTGATTGGCACAATATCCATTGCTTTCCTCTGCTGGAGCACAGCGGGGAAAACGATTGTTCCAACATCCATCCATCTGGCCATTCGTCCGTCCTTCGCAGCTCACCAGCTAGCGCACTCCTTTTCTAGCGTCGGACTTTCTCGTCTTGGCCTGCGGTGCGAGCGACTTTGTTTGAATGTGTGTGCGCCAGCATTGCGGCTGAATTGTTAATTGAATTCCATACAAGTGGAAAGTAAGCAGTCTCACTTGGACTTTCAATGCCCGTCGTGTGTGGAATGTTGCTGCGGAACCCATATGAATGTCCATACAAAGGCACCCACTCAAGCAGTGTGTATGTGTGTGTGCGAAAGGGAAGTGTTCAAACAGCAGCCAATTTATAGCTGAATGCAGCTTTGAGAGCCGTTTTGCTGTTTCAATTGCCACAGTGATCGACTTTGGCCCGATTCGGTGTAAAAGCTTTTTCTTACAAGTTCTTGGCGGGTGCATCCCAGCACATGATACATTAAGCGCGATAATGGTCTGAGCCCAGTTTTCGTGAAAAGCAGTTTGGCTTGGCATCTATTTGTCCCTTATGTGTGCTCAGAAGCTTTGTTAAAGCTTTAGAGATTTAATGCAAAATGCGCTTTAAGTACGCCCAAATTGTGCTCGAGCTACTGGGGTGTTTGCTTCACTGTTCGGCGAGAAGCTGCTCGGGGCCATTGTGGCTTTAGCTCATTCACTTGGCCAACACTTACGTTTAAATGATTTTGTGATATGTTATTTCCACAAAGTTTATTTTAATGCTTCAACTACAATGCACACATGAGCACACATACACACCCATATACAATAATGTATACATGTAGACATGTGGAATGCATGGGATCCTTTTGGATGGGAAGTGAGGACTTGGCTTAGCAAAGGAAAGAAATTAAAAATGGCAAAAGAAACAATGCGCAAACATTCGCCGGGGGTCATCTCGGCCGACGCATTCAGGATTCCCTCCTTCTGCTGTGAGAATGCGATGGATTGGTGGAAACACAGCAACGCAAACACTGTTCCCTACCGTTGCATGCCGAAGCAGGAATCACTTTGGTTAAGAATAAAGTAGAAGAATGTCATTGCACCCATCACAGCCGCAGTAGGTGCCCTAGCCGGCTCTACCATGCCCGTGATTGTCACGCGGCTATGTCAGTCATAAAGCGGAATGTAGTTGACACGCCCATTCTTTTGCCGACGATCCAAGCGGGTTGAAAGTGTTTAAAGTGCGGTCAATAAATAGTAAGAAGTAGCAAGCAAAGGAAAACTTATAAGTACTAGATTAATTGGATGCGGATTAAGCAGCGAAAATATTTGGGAGCTCAGGGAGGCGAGGTTTTACGATCGCTCAGTTTAAGGAGAGGGGTAGTTTCTTAAAATATGTTCAAGTGTATCAGCGTATTTTCTTTAATCTTGCAGATCCATTCTTAATTTACATTTACTTCCCTTGAATGATCTAAACCTGATTTCTTAACGGCTATCAGAAGAAAGCTTGAACTCCTGAATGCCGAAATTAACATAACCATAAACAGTACAAGTTTTTCAATAAACAGATAATTAAAGGGAAACATCCATTTTGTCGGCAAAACACCGTTACAACTTTCTGGCGAATCCTTTGATTTGGAGCTTTTTACGTCATCGCACCATTTAAAGAGCAACCCATCTCAGTTTTCAAACTCGCACAATTGCGTTTTTCTTTGCCATATTTTTTAAGTCAGCCTTGCCTTCGCAGTGCAGTTATTACTTTTGATATGAAGTTTTCCATCCAGCTCCTCAAATAAGTGCGTCTCGCATAGCCGTTGCATCAACAAACTTTGTGGCTGCGCGACCGGAGAGGAACTCACATGAGGTGGGTGCGTCATTCTCCTTGCAATTTATTTCTGCTCCAAACGCAAGCTGCAGATAAGAGCGCCTTAACTTCTCTGGGTGTACAGGTGCCCTCCACACATTCTGCACTATCACAGCCACCAATACAGATCGCACCTGCTCCTGCTTGCTCAAAATTGCATTTTCTTAAAAATCATGATTTTATTTGGCGGTTTGTTGCTCATTCGTCTACTTGCTTGCTCTGTTATCCTACGCCGGTTCGGCTAGTTTTTGGTTGCAAGCATTGCTCCCCCGCCGTTGTCTGGCTCCAGCCGCTACTGAAAATTTGCGAATAAGTTTAAATTGCGGTTGACGCTGATGCTGGGCAACCGGCGAAAGCTTGCAACCCATTGAGCGAATGCCGCTCTTTGAATGCGAAAGTAATGCGGAAGCTTCTGCCATGAAAATTCCTGAAAACTGACACGTATTTGAACTGGATACCAAAATAATACGTTAGAAGGTTTTAGCGAGTAAATGTTTTTTTTATTTTATAGACCTTTCGTCTTGTAACAAGTTCTTACTTTAAGTAATCTTTCATGATGAAAACCGCTGTACCTAAACAGGCTTATTACTCACATGGAACTTCTAAGCAATACCGCATCTGTGAAGCACCTCGTCGCGATGCCTGCGAACTATCCAAGATTCGAAAGATTTTTCTGTTTTCCCGCACATCTCCCCACCTTTGATGTTTATTCGTCAAACTACTTTGGCAGAGACTTGTTGAGCTCGTGTCGTTTATGCCCGCCCACATCTACATACAGTTATATTGGGGTGTATTCTTGCATCGTACCAATACCTGAGCAAGCTGATGGTGGAGCTGCAAGATCCCTTGGAAATCCGTCCATGACGGCGTCGTCGTTGTTGCTGCTGCTGTTGTTGTAGGAAAAACTCTTGGGAAATTATTTTATTAAATGTAACCGCCGTAGCAACATTATGATTGCAGGTGAATTGTAAGTGAGTTGTTACTTATGAATTGACATAGCAACTATTTATTTTGCTGCTGCCGCCGCCCTTGTCCGCGCCGACGGCTGCAGCAGGGGCAGCGAGAACAAGCAATCCTTCGAACAGCAGACACTTTAGACAGGCGGAAGGAGAACGAGCCTTGGCGCTTACCAAGGCATTACCACAACTGAATTGCGCCAGAACGATTACACTCACGGCAAAAATATCAGCCGAGGAATGCGGGCAGAGTGCAATTTAATTTGGGCTGTGAGTGCGGGAATATTGGATCTAAGCGAACACTCAGATGCCAATCCGAGCAGAGCCGCAAAATGCTTCTTCGCAAGTAATTTCATAGACATTATTGTATTACAACTGCGGCTCGGTGCGATGCGGTGCGGCATGCGGCTGGAGCGAAGCTAGCGAACCGGTTATCGAGAGGGCGGGAGCAATAAAATTTAGTGAAATGAAATGAAATTGGCAGCTCCGGTATTTGGATTTGAGCATTAAATCAACATTCTTCTCAAATGTGAATTGAGAAAAATTAATTTCAAACGCGATTATATTCTTGGAAAATGCCACCACTCACCCCTTCAAACACCCACGGGCGCATTAGTAAAGCCGTAGTAATATAAGACAACGAGACAATCCCATACATAATGAAGAAATATTATTTCCATAATTCGATTTGAGCTCTCACTCAATCAGCAGGCGACGCGTAACAAATCGGCTGGCCGCCGTGAAGTGTGTGTGTACGCGTGTACTAACTGCACATGAGCACCCGCGCCCGCGCCCGAAGTGAGCAGTAATTGAAATTAGACGAGTGGTCTGCTTTGTTAACAAACAACATGCCGCGTATGGGCCCATTGAGCTGGACGGCTCCGTATGTTGCCTGCCTAAAAACGACGTCTGCCACATTACTCTGATGAGAAAATCCATGAGTTTTTGCAAGCATCCCATCAAACAAGCGCCACGCCACGCCACAGGGCAGAGCAGAAAGCGAAATCCGTAGCCAAAACACACGAAAATATTACATGAATTCGTAATGAAAACTGCTGTCAGTTGAGATCAGATATCCTTATCATCATCATCATTTTTACTCGAGCGTATCAAACGCACCAAACCAAAGGTACACACACACACACTTCGCCAATGCCCACATGTCCATGCATAACTGAAAAGTGAATGTGCCGTTGTTGTGGTTGTATCGGTATTGGGTCCACTGTAGGTATTTTATTATAGATTTTCCTTTTATTTTCGTTTCGGCAAATTGTTTTGTTTGCTTGCCATTTGAAGAATGTTTTCGTATAATCCAAGTGTGTATTTTATTTGACAGTTTTGTTGCTGGTCTGGCTTAACGGTTTCACTATTATTTATTCCGTTTGCTTCAGAAATGTAATTTGTATGACTTGAACGGCTTGTGACAAGCTGAAATTTGCTCGTTTCTCGAATTGGTTTGCGTGTTTATAAATGAATATTAATGATATTTGAATTTGATTTTCTTTCTGAATAAAACAGTGCTTGAACCAAATCTAATCCATGTGTTTATCAAAAACACTCTAATACAGAAATAAAAGTAAGGAAGAGCTAAGTCCGGGTGTAACCGAATATTTTATACTCTCGCAACTCACAAGGATCAAAACCCATCAGGTGTTGGCTAACTCGAAATTGAACTTAAAAGCATCGCCGTGATTTCATTCATTCTTTCGGAATTATATTAATATTTCCTAACCGGTAGATGCGTAAGTTCAAAAATATTTACGTTATATATGAGTATGAGTAGTGTGAAATCGATTTTAACCATTTTTGGCACAAGTCGTAATACTATTTCGACGATTGATGCTTAATTTGTATATTATATAGCCAATTCTTCAAAATTTTCAAACCACATGTGCCTCTCATACTGCGATCCCCTGTGCTAAATTACAGTTTCATATTTTAATTCAGTGCTTAGTTATGGCACTTTATATGTTTTCGCTTAAAGGAGTTTTGTGGGCGTGGCAGTGGCTCGATTGCGCTCACCTTCGAACTTGTTCCCATCTTTTGCCAGGGAACACGTGAACCAAGTTTTATCAAGATTTAATTTTTACTCAAGTTATCGCATGCATAGGCAGACGGGTGGACAGATGAACAGAGATTTCAACTATTCTCCCCACACTGATTATTTATGTGTACATAACACTATAGGGGTATTCTCTTGCTCTTGCAAAACCCTTGCACGGTGCACGAATTGCAGATGTTTCCTCTTGGTGCACCGGCACAACAACAAACACACGCAGAAAATTATTTACAATGGCTGTAAAATATGTCAGACCAAAACCCATGTTTATTTTCGTACAATGACATGCAAAAAAATAATAGCAACCCTGTGCTAGCTGCCATTTTACTTAAATACATATTTTGACGTAAAATTGTTGAGGAAGGAATTATAAAGATTTGTTACAGTTTCTTTGTTAAGAATGAATGCAGAAGGTGCGCTAATCCACAATAGCCATGCACAAAAGTCATTTACAATAAATTGACCGAATCAGCCGTTCATATATCACTAGATTTTGCAGTGGGTGCTCGTGTGCCCTTGTATATTTCGGGATAGGATTTTTGCAATCTGTAATCTTGCAAGAGCAAGAGAATCTCCCTTATATCTAACTCGATTATTTTTAGGTTATGCAAACCACCGTTAGGTGATCAACACCATTATACCCTGCAGCATCACGTTGCAAGAGTATAAAAAGTGAGACGGAGCTATGTTTAAACCGATGCGAACTTCAGAAAATGCCACCATAATGCAAGACTAGTAATTTGTATCTTTTTGGTTGTAGGAGACAGAGCACATGACCTCATTTCAAATATTTTCTCCGTAATTTATGGTGCAGAAGGAAATAGAGTTTCGTTTCATGGTCGGTCAATCGATTTCTAAAAAATTGAAACATAGGAGTACCAGGTGGTATATCGCATAATTTCTTCTACATTTTCATTAATATATGATTCACAAAGTTATAAAAACGGTCTATTCACGAGCACAAGTTGTTCATTTGAGATCCTGTACGAATACTCCACCCACTCTATTTTTTGAAAACACATTTGAGAAAAGTGCACCTGTAGGACTAATTAAACGAAAAAAATCTTTAAAGAAAACTGACTCAACGATTTCGGTTTTTTTATTTTATAATTTTAATTTCAAACGTTTTAAATTACCTAATTTGTTCTTCCGAAAAATTGTTAAATTAAATGAAAGCATACTTTCGAGAGAATATTCCTCAATGAATATGTTTCCTTTTTGGAAAACATTGTTTGTAAGTCTCAAGTCAGGTTGCATTCGCTCTTTGTCAATGACAACTCGTTTCGGTACCGTTGCTTTTATGTTAAGCCTGCTACTTACAAAAATATTTGTTTTTGTTCACACGTAGTACTTTTTGCTTAATGAAAAAACGTCGAAAACTCGATTGTTGGAATATTCGTAAGATGCTTTATTTTCGGAGTATTGCACGGTGAATTAGTACTTTTTAATGACTTAGGTATCCTGGTTCACACCATCTAGTCTTTCTGATTCGCAACTAACAAAAATCCTTCTAAAGGAAAATAAATCTCCAGGCGTAAATTTGTATTCTCTATGTTTCCAGACTATTAAGTTACATTTTTCAGCTAATATGGGCATTAAATGACGGAATCAAATACGAAACTACGCTGAACCTTTTGAAGTAATTTTGATACAAGACTATAAACTCCAATTTGCAAAGGAATAATAAATTCTGATTCCACTGAACCTAAAGCGAATATATAGACATATTTTCCTTCAAAAAGGTTTGATGATTATTTAATAAAACAAATTAAATTTGAAATTTCGAAAACTCCCCACTTCAGCTACAACACAAAGCGTTACAGCTCAGATCAGCTAAGAACTTTATTATTTTACCTTATGAAAATGTTTGCGCATAATTGGAATTGCGTGGGCGGCAAAGCAGTCCAACGAGCAGAACCGAACGGAGCGGGCCAAACCGAGCCAAACCGCACTTGCTCAGCCAGCCAAGAAACAAGTGCAACGAGCGAGCAAATCTCTTGGCTGAGCAGGAAAATGTAATTATTGCAGAAATATTTATTTATTTCTGTATATAAAATGTATTTTAAGCCAATAACTGAAATGAGCACACACACGCACCGCCATACCCACATCTCTATGTGTATCTATACAGGGCTTGTACTCAACACACACACACATGGTGTGCAGGTAGTTGTGGTTGTGCGCAAAAACTTTGTAAATAAAATGAGGGCAAAAGTTAGCAACGCAGAACTCCAAAGACGATTTGCAAGTAAAAAGTTTCCTAAGACGCAGAAGGCAGAGGCATTGAGGCAAATCGAAGGGCCTCACCGAAAGTGGAGCCGACCGGGTAAGCTGTGCGGGGAAGTAAAGAATGGGCGCTCTTGGAATTTATGATGTAATCGTAAATTGAATTTGATTGTCCAGCAGTCTTAATTTAATTTGTTCGCTGTTGTTGTGCATAAAATAAATCCTACAATCGCTTGGCCGGCGTCCTGCGTCCTGGCGGAGCGCCATTGCGGTCGCTTTGTTGAAAATTCGCTGTCACAACTGACAGCGCAACTGACAGCTTAGCATATTTCAATTTCATCCATTTCCTCTCTCCGCCCTCCGCCGCACACCTCATTTGCTGCATGGCGTGCACCTGGTCATCGGCTGTGAAATTTCGTTATACTCGCACAATGCTCAACTCGTGAGGCATGCGACGCCCGTTGCATTCGCTGCACTGCTGCAACGGCTTTGATATGCAAAGTGGCGCTCAAGTAGTTGGTAACGCTGGCACAGCACACCTGGGCGACATTCAATTGCCAAGGCATTGGGCGTACGAAATGTAAAACTATTTTCAATAACAATATCAACAACATCAGCAGCGACAGCGACAACGACAACGGCAACGACAACGATGAAGACGACGACGACGACGAGCACGACAGGGGCAGCGACAACAGCCGGTGCGACAAGACGAATAGCATTCGCACACACACACGAGCTCCCACAAGCCGCTGTAGTTATTTACTACGCTTGGCAGCCAGCTAGCCAAGGAAGCCGACTCAAGCTGAGCGAACTTGTGTCGACTCGAGCTGAGGGATACTTGACTTGACATTTTTCAGAGGACATTGCTGAGCATTAACTGAGCTGTAGTCGCCTGCAGCTAACTCGTTTATTTCATGTTGCATGTAAGTTGACTGCCAACCGAACGCCGCTCCTCCCAGTCGCCCAGACGCCCCACCGCCTTCGGCCCTCGGGCTGTTTGGCAAACTCAAGAAAATTGTTTTCCTTTCCACCCATTTTGGCATTGTTGTAAATTTCGGCGTTGTTGCTTTGTTGCCTTGAAAAGTTTTTGTCTTTGGCATTTTGTAAAATTCTCTGCCAAGTTTCTGTTTCGGTTTACCAGTCAAATTCATATTTTTCGTTGCCATTCGGTCCTTTTAATAAATAAATGTTTTATGCTTATCTGCATGTGCGCGTGTGTGCTGTGTTGCGGTGGAAATATGCTTTGTGGTGCTTAGATAACCTCTTGTGCTGAGCAGTTGCAGACTCGCCGAAGTCCTGGCCGCACATCAATCAGGTGTGTGGCGGTCGGGCGTAGGTGGACGGCACCTGAAGAAACTAACTACGACGCAGCCAAGAAGAAGAAGAAGAGCAGGAACAGCTAAGATAAGGGAGAAGAAGCAGAAGACACAAGTACTTCGGTGACATTAGTTCATGCCTTCCGCCAGCTTGTATTTGGGAATTATGGTTATGTCGCAACGAGAAGAGAAGATTGCCGGTAATGTCGTTGACTTTATGACAGCAAGTACGAAAACAACAGCAAAGTGCAGTGGCACAAATAAAAATACATTTTATGCAAGGACACTTGCAAAGCTGAAATGAAAATGGAAAATGTGGTGGACGGCTAAAGACAAAGGTCCTGATTCAATTATCGATGGAAATTGCAAGCCGCTGAGGCTTTTAAGATTCATTTTCCATTTTAATTGGGTTATTCACAAGAGATTCTAGTTGAGTGGTTGGAGATTTCCTGCTGATTCCGAATGCGAAGCGGAAGTTGAGATATCGAGCCGCTTCAATGTGCAAATATCAATCGCTTTGGTTGAGCATTGATAGATAAAAGTGTCTTCCTTCTAAAACAATATGATAAAAAGTCATTAACAATATTTTGAAATTTCAAACTGAACTATTCGCCTCCTGGATTGTTATTTGAATGTAAACAGTCATAAATTAGACTTGACCAGCATAATGCACTGGTTCCATACCGTTACTAGCTTAAGATCGTATGTTTTACTCCTTAAGCAGAGCCATTTCCGATTTCCGAGCTATTGTGGAGCAGTGAAAATTTGCCCGGTAACAAACAGAAATTTTAAGCATCTTCCGGAGCGGAGTATCGAAAAGGAGGCAAACACTATTAACCGTTCCCTTTTACCATTTTTAATTTTCGAAACTCTCTGTGCCATTGTAGATCCTGGTGTTTACTTGACCTATATTTAGGCGGTATACCCGTGCAAAGAGAGTTTTCAACTAATTACCGCACAACAGTTCAACTGATCCACAATGCGAAGCGAACACAAAGTGTCCGAGTATCTTTTATGTGCCACTTTCGTTTTTCTGGGGCGGGCAGTGAAGGCGTACTTATCAGTATATTTAGGACATGACTGAACGCATGTTTTTACAACAAAAATTAATATTTTACTAGAGACTGTGGCATTCAATCCTGAGTTTTTCAGAACTTTTCATGCGCCATGTTAAATTTCGCTTGAAAAGAAAAACATTAAAAATTTCGGGAAGGCTTAAGTAAGTGATCCCTGCAAAGTGTTGGCAATCCCAATTCTCAAAATGCGTACACAGACGTTCATGCGCAGGGGTTGTGCAAAACAAATATTCAAACCCCAGCTCACAGAATCGCCAATTGTGGTGGCCGTGAACACCCTCAAATGTGGTGGTCGCGAAACTGGATTAAAATGGATCATTTGTTTAGTTCGTTCCAGGTGTTTCGACCGGCCCTCTTCAACGGGTCATTGTGTTAGTTTTGTTTGTGTGTCTGATCTACTTCCAGCCGGGATTTTGTATGAGCACCTTTTGGTTTTATAAATGTTTTCACTGAACGTATGAAAATCAATGAACGCCAAAACTTTGCCACTACAAACTAATAACATTAAAAGGCCATTCCGAAAACATAAAAGACACCAGAAAAGGTTAGCAACGTACTCGGCCGGCTTAGGGAGGGCTCTGCTGTTCGGTCGTTTTGTTCGCCTGTTGGCTGGGCCATACATCATTCGCTGGTATCTTGATAAATGTAAACTATGTAGCACGTGTTGTTTTTGTAAGTGCTGCTGCTGTTTTTGGTGTTGGTGTAGCAATAAGCGGTGAAATGTAGCGTATACGAAATTATTGTACTTGCCAAGCTCCTTCGCCAATAGCCGTGGGCGGCTCGGGGTGCACGAAGGCTTGGCAGCGGGGAAGGTCTACTTGTTCGGCCGGTGCAGTCAGGCGTGCGTCGTCCAGCTGTTTGTCAGCGTTGCTGTAGTGGCGTTTCTGTGCGATTTTGGGTTCAACGAAGCGACGAAATGAAAACAACTCAAGTGAAAATATAATCATATTTTTATTGTTGTAACCATACTCGCATCTCACAATGAAAAACACATACACTGCACAAATATACATGTGTATATGTGTGTGTGTGAGAACGTTTTTCTTAGCTTTTGGCCACTGGCATTCACCGAAATGAAAGTTGTTGCAGAGAAGGTCGAAGGGTTTTGATGGCGTGCGATGTGAAATCAAACGGAATCCAAACATATGGACCGCCCAGCCAGTCGCGGCCACAGAGTTGGGAAGATGGAGCGAGCCTTGGACTAAACGGCTTCAAAATACAATATAATATTGCACATCGCTGGACATTGCCACTTTAAGCGTAAGCATATGAAGGATATTGCCAGGAAACAAAACGAAATTCAGTAGGAGTATGGAGGAGATGGTGCAACCAATTCGTGGAGGTCGAAACTCTGTTGAGCGACCTGCGCTTGCGGCTCGCACTCGTAAATGGATGAGTGGCAGTTTTGATTTCGCAATTGAACCTCATGTTTTCAGATGGTTATGTGGCAACCGGGTGAAACATCAACCGCAATAAAAACAATGAAAAACAAAACAAACCAAAAAGCATCAAAAATATTGAGACTTTGCCCTTCACTCCTCCGGCCGCTAGTGCAAAAAGTAACACACGCATTCAGAGTTACATGCGATTGGAGGGAGGGGATAACCAGTGCTTTGAGTATTTGTGGTGCACATTCAACACGCGAACATTCGTAAGTTTTCGTTTGTGGGCGGCAGCTTTCCATAACTGTTGATTGGCGGAGCGGCAGCTGTGCACCGATGGAATTTCCCAAAATTCGCAAGGAAATTTCGATGATTCTGAAGTAAACGGCCGCGAGGCAGAAATGGCAAATAGAAATCGCACAAACAACATTGCGGCTGCGAGTGTAACGGCATCGGTGGCATAAAAAGCGGCGGGTTTGAGATCGAGTTCGAGTGCAAGGCGAGTACAGCAACATTGGCATTCTTGCGACGTTGTTATCCTTCGGTCGTTATTTAGAAGCTGTGCCGCCAGCCTGCAGTGCAGCGATGATGGAAGGGCTTGCTGTTCGCTCACCTCAGTGCCGCCGCCTTGCTCGTGAATTAAATTTCGGTAAAAGTTCATTGAAGTGCAAGAGATGTGATATTGGGTTAATATGATAGACCGAAATTTCGATTTTGAATTGTATTTACGAGACTCATGAGACACATATGTGTGTCCATATGTAGATATGTATGAATGGGTATGAATAAAGTACAGTGAACACGTTTTCTTAAAGTGAAGAATGCAAGTGAGGAGATCGAGATAGACTTCTGACAAATATGCATGAATCTTGGTTTTAAGGATATTTGAATACAAGCAAGCGCGGAAGTAAGAAGAACTTGACTTTAATCTGGGAAACTTTGGCAAATGCTTTCCAAAGTGATCTTAATTAAAAGCATGGATTAAATTTCCGGCGTTAAGTTTTGATCTGATTTCTCTAGAAAGCACAATTGACCCGTATGTTCCTTCCCAAAACCTTCACCCCTAATGAAACATTGGAGATGTGTCCTCATTAAACCTAAGAATATATTATATACTTAATATAAATTAAAGAATGTAACATAGGTGCTAAATGTTCTGTATCAACGTTACGCAAAGGATGTGCCATTTTTTATGTCAACCTAACTCAAGTGGCTGAAGAAAAATGAGCTTTTATACTCTGAAAAGGGTTTACTAAGTTTGGGGGGGAGCTTGTAATACCCAGACGGAAACTTCGGAGCAAAAATAATTGATATTAGCCTTGAGCTCGACCTTGAGTCCGAACATTGCTGGCGTATACTTTAACTTTCAACCAATCTCATAAAAATAGTTGTGGGCGTCACAGCTGGAAATCAAGATGAACGTCCAATGTCACCACTTCTCAACATCAGACGTTTTCCATACCGGCGTATGTATAAAATGGTGCTCCCCATATATATTAGCTTCACCAGATCTTTTTCTTACATGTGTTTATAACTTCTTAGTCAATGACCAAGCTAGCGACGGAAGCTGCTGTGCTATTATGGGCCTAGATTCTAGTTGAAAGTTTGATTTGATCTATCTGGAGTGGCTAACTAAATATAACGGTATACGGTCGTAAAGACCGAAGTTGTTCTTTCGCTGTCCTTTGAAAAATATAAAAAATCGAATTGAATGTTACAACTTTCCTGTTGGATGTTGCATGCAATAACCCGAGCACGGAATGCGTGGTTATATATGTCCACTGGTGTATGTGTAGCGAATTACTCGGTGGCATAATATCGCTTCGTGCTTATGAATATTCATGACGAACAAAAATACAAGTAGAATATGCGAAAATAAAGCGAAAAGCGAACCCTGCCTGAAACTGCTCCACCCGTCATTAACGAAGTCCAAAGCCATTTAGGCACTGTAGAGCTTCCAGGGAGGTAGGCGGTAGAGCTAACAAACCAACTCGCTTAACTCCTTCTTCTCGACATCGCCGCCTCCATTGGTAGTTAGATATGGTGATGTGTTTGCAATTAATTCCTCTTTCATACCTAGACACTTTTTAACACTTCTTCAAGCGCCCTGTCCCCTCATATTCAGCTTAGTTCGGCAACTCCAAGCTGAAGAAAGCCATGCTCCGATATGAAAGCTTGATGGGACGACCGGTAGGGTCGTTCACTGTGTGCGCAAGCAGCCTTCTTTGCTTCTGCCCTCCTGCCCGGCAATGTGGCATTTTAATGAAGCGCAGTATCGGGCCAGATCGCCGGAGCACAATGGCGCTAAAATTAACAAAATTTCGCTACAGTCCTCGCTGCCGCGTGTTCCGGTTGGCTAGCTGTTGCTCGCCTGCAGAACCGCCGTGGCCGTAGCGACAGTCGGTGTGGCCGATTGTCACTGCGCAGCTGGCAGCTGGCAGTGCCAACACTAAACCACTTTGGCCTTTTGGCACATTTTGTTGATTAGTTTGTGTGAACGGGCCAACACCTTATCGTTGTTGACTCTGCGAAATCGCACGCTCATGTACACAGGCGTGTGTACGAGTGTACGATTGTGAGTGCGGGGGATGGTGCAAAGGCGTGGGTTTCTTTGACTGCCTCTTTCAGTTGCAGCGTTTATCTGCATATCCTTGAATGTGCATACATATGTAAACTTTAATTAGCCTTAGTTGTGAATATGAGTTTAGAATGTAAATGCGAGTTGGTAAATCTCATTGTTGCATTGTGGAGACAAAATTCATTTTGTTATTTGCCAAGCGGCTCTTTATTTGGTTTCGAATTCAAAATGAGATTTCAAGTAGAAGAAGTGGAATTAAAGCACATTTAAATACATACAGTAATAAATGCTGGCAAATATTTAAACAAGAGTGTAAGCAGTTTCATTTGAGCCGACTCTCCCACACCGCTGTGGTGGTGGAAGAGAGCGAATGGTTCGTGATGTAGTTTTAATTAAATGCGATAGTTTGTTTTGTCGTAACGAATGCTTAGAAAGGCAATACCAGTGGTATCCTATTGGACCTGGAAGCTAGCTGGCAGCTATTGCGGCCATTGCAGACATGACAAGTTGCCAAGTTGGTCATTTTAGGTTCAGATCCGTTCAGCGGTCAACATCGTCTTCTCAAAATGTCACTAATAGCAAAGTGAATGGAGACTCGGACGAAAGAAAAATTACGATATATTGAAAGTGATTAGAAATTATAAAATGGTGTGTTTAAAGAGCTTTTGGACCCCATCCATCCAGGTTAAAGAAATAAGGAAGGGTTTTACAATATCCATGGTTTTGTCTATGTCCAACGTAGAAAAGTCTTTCGGAAGACAATTCATAGAAACTCAAAACTCATAGCTGTAGACGGTCCCATTAGCATAATTTTTTAGTTCGAATCTCTCAATAATCTCCAAATATTATTCATATCGGTCCTCTGTAACTGCCATACGAGCTGATCGATAAAAAAACAAATTTATTTTATTTAAACTTTTATATTTATGAAGGATATTCGGTATAACCGGAATTTATATTTTTGGTTTTTTGTTTTTCTTCTCTAGCATAGACACCGCTTATGCTTCCATCCAGACGACATGACCTAACCAGCGCAGCCGTCTTGATCAATATATCTTATATAGCTCATCGTTCCATCGAATGCGATATTCGCCGTGCGCAAAAGGCCATACATATTCAAGAAAATCTCTCTCTCGAACACTAATAAAACCGACTCATCAGATGGTGTCATTGTCCATGCCTGCAAACCATATAGTAGGATGTGAATGTTGTGGGACTTGTAGAGTTTGGTCTTTGTTCGTCGAAAGAGGACTTTGACAATGACTGATGACAAACGATATTTCGTCTTGCCCTCCCACAAGCATCGCTTCTTTATTTTTCTCATTTAGCTCTGTAGCTCATGTTATTTTCTCCAGAAATAGATTGAAGAAAACACACGACAGAGAGCCTCCTGTTTGAAACCTCATATCGGACGGCTTGGATGACGTCTTTTTCGATCCTGACGGAGCTTTTGGTCAGCTTGCACAGCCGTATTAGCTTTGCGGGGATACCAAGTTCAGATATAGCGGCATAGAGGCAAGCACCTTTTCGTGCTGTCGAAGGCGGCTTTAAAATCGACGGAAAGGTGGCGTGTGTCTTTCACACACTACGCTTCGACCTTTTATGCGAAATTAAGGAGGCTTGTCCCATGGTAATTATTATCACTATAGTCGAGAAATGGAATATCTATTTAATCGTCATCAATTAGGGAATCGGGTTCGCTTTCTCCAGATGTTACACTTTCACTGCCGTTCAACAGGCTGGAGAAGTGTTCCCTCCATAGCTTCACTATGATCTGAACATCAGCCTCTAAATATCCTCTTTCTTCCGTTAGTCGCCGGATCTTTTCGTTTTTTTCTGCGTATACTACGTCTCTTTTTTCCCTTCAACTCTCAGTATATATCCTACCACGATCGTGTTGTTGTCGATTGTAAAATTGGGAAGTGGGCAACCCACATTTTATCTGTCTTATCTTGCCGCTGCATGTAAGGAGCGTGAAATGCCGCCTCACAGTTCTCTTACACCGAGATGCTGATGAGTGCTCACAGAGAGCAGGAGTGCAAGTCGAGTAGAAAATACTTAGCTGTCGGTTGTGATTGTAGCTTCTCAACGTCGTACCTCCTTTTGTTTGTTGACGGGCGTGATTTTTAAAACATTTTAATTACCGACGACATAAACATTCGTTAAACGCAATTTTTGGAACTGATTACTCTCACCTTTCGAATAGAAATAACTTTTAATCAGTGACTTACATCGAGTCTATATTACTATATATATAAAAACATACATGTACTGTTTAGAGTTCTCAGTAAATTATGTTCAACAGAAAAAGAGAATTGAAAGAAGGTCCAAGTAAAAAATTCCTCTATTTCGTTAAGATGTCTCATGTATTATACCTATTTCTGCAAAAATTGGAAAAACGATACATATATTCTATCATACATGTACATTACTGCAGTACCATTCTCCTGAGAGTGCCAAGAAACATCCTTTTTATTAAGATTTCTGTGATTTACTGAAATTATCCTTTGCAAGGAGGTACCGATAGATTCTGGTAATCGATTATTTTTTAATGTTGATAATTTTAGTAAATATGCTTACATAAATGCAAAATACCGTTACAACATTTTCGGAAATTTACAGAGGAAACAATGAAACACGTTATAAAATGGAATGTGAGTGAAACAAAACTTAAATATTGGTTAAAACCAGGTTACATATGATAGCAGAACCTTAAAATGTTTGAGATATGTCCTTACATGTTTGTAATGTGAAGTGGTGGATCGTAGTCAATGAAACACTCAATTTCAAAATGTTTGATCATATGTTATTTTGCATTTTAGGTGACAATATATATAAATACCTTTATAGGCTTGGTAGTTACAAACAATCGTTATGAAAAACTTATGTTTGAAGTGACATAATCAAAATAAAAATACTTCGAATAAGTAGATAAAAAATTCCTATAACTTCAAATGAAACTTGAGTCTATTCATTATAAGACGCTACACTTCAACACTTACTCTCTGGGTCTGATTAAGCAGCTGTTGCAGAACTGTTACAGTCGTCAAACTAGATGATAGAAACAATCTGACTTAAGCAGTTTTGAATTGCAATGGATTAACTTTTCCAAATCGTAATTGCTAGGTATATTCTGCACTCCTCCAGAGGTGCGGTTTTAAGTGTTGACATGTTCTTTGGTTGCCTTCTAGCGACTTTTTTATTTAAATGTGCTCACAAATTTTCTATGGGGTTTAAGTCCGAGCTCCGCGCGGATGTACCTTTTACTTCGCCGCAGTTATATAGGAGCCACATCTTCACATTATACTCTTTAAGTTTAGGGTCGATAAAATTTTTAATTTGGCTTGTTGTCGGTTACAAATCCCAATTTCACAGCACTGTGCTATAAATTGGCTTTTAAATTCAAATCACGACCTAAATTTTTCAAATGTAACAATCGGAATGATGTTAAATCTTTCTAGAGAAGTTAATGCCATGCGCCATACTGTACTAGGTCCATCGTCGTAAAGCAACATCATCTTTGTCTCGTAGAATATGACACCATCCCGATAATTCACAGGTTCCGAAATTAGTTTCATAGCAAACGAAAAACGTTTATCGACATGCATAGGAGTGTTGAAGCATGGTCTGGCGAACAGTTTCATCAGAAATCAGAATATTGCACTATCTTTTGAGCTCCTTTGTAAGACCAACCTGTTTCCGGTTTTCGGGTCATTAAGCGCTGTGTACGTTCAGTAATTTTGGGCTTAGGGCCTACTCCTCGCTTTGGTTGAAATCTTTCTTCATTTTCCGCGATTTATCACATTAAATACTGTATGCATTGGTTTATTGGTCCTATAGACTTTTAGACAAGTTAGAGGCGGTCATTTGAGCGATCTATTGGCCCTGCTATATAAACTTTGATAATGTAAAATATTGGTGTAATTTATTATTTCCTATTTGAATATCTGATAATCGATTAAACATTTTTTAAGTTAAGGTCTTCTGTTATTACGGGAAAGCCTTCGCCGACAACATCGGTATACCAGTTGTGGCATTTTCAGTCGCGTTCGTCGGAAGCTTTTTAATATGCACATATTGTATTTGCGACGTCTTCATTTAAGCGATCTGCAATCAGAATATGCGCATGTGTCAATGCATATTATAAAATGAAATGAGTAAACTGGCAGCTGGTCAGCGCGTCCGGAATATGCTCGGCGCAATGTAATTATCTCGACAGCGATTCCGAAAAAACATGCCATGCATATCATTTGGCGCCGCGGCCCGTCCAAGGCTCGAGTCCTGAACTTGCAGACCAACAATTCAACTCCACCAATTCGTCGAAATGCCAGTGCATTAACGAGGCCGATATTGTGGCAGTATTGTGCCATTATCAATACGTATGCATGTGTGTGTGTGTAGTGGGACGGCGCGGTTGTGGCATCCGTGGGTTGGTCCTGTCGTTAATAGTGATGATGCGGTCGAGTTGCTGGCGTATGAAATTAGCATATTCGGCAGCGAAGGTGAATTAAAATTACAATTGCAAACAGACGAAATTGGCAAAGCGATGCGACTGCGACTGCGGCAATGGTAACGGTAACAAAAATGAAAACAAATATGACAGCTGAAAGAAGCAGTGTCGGGTTAGAGGTGTGCGAGGTGGTGTGCCAAACAAAAGTGAAAATTCGGCATGGACAAGCCAAACGTGCGTGCTGATGGGGATGATAAAAGATGTGGAGGGGGGCATGTGTGCTTGTTGCAGCGAAGAGCCAGCAATGCGAATAACGCCATATTAATGGTCGGCTGACTTTGGGGGTGGCACTAGTGTATCCAAATGTGCAGCTCAGGGGTTTACAAGGATCTTAAAGTGGAAAACATTATGGAATTTCGTCAAATTTAGAGCGAACTTTAAGCTTTATTGGTTATTTTGATTTCCATTTAAGTATTTCAATGTTGTGCTTTGCGATGAGTTCGGCTTCAACCGATTCAATTAACAGACTCACTTGCTGTTCGCTGTTTGCCAGATCCCAACTGACTGTGGAGCTCACCAAGGGTTCATATTGCCTGGCTCGAAAGAATCGCACACATACACACGTTTGTGTCAGTGTCAGTATGTGTGTACTATATGCCTCGTTGTAAGAGCCGGCAGCAGGAACGGTAGACAACTACGTTTTTAGCCACCCAATGCTTGTTGTTGCAAAGTGTTTGAAGTAATTTGCAATTGTCGCTCCACACTCCTTTGTCTCGTCCATTCGCAGCATGCCCAACCCTTGCTGGCGTATAAAAAATTGCGAAATTCTTCATGTATGCAAAATGTAAATAAATAAATAAGGGAGTCTGGCAGCTCGGAGGTGAAGTCGCCGGAGTCTTTTTACGCTGGACGTGTGCTACCGCAGTTGCAAATCCCAGCAGCTCAACCAACTCATATTGGTAATTAAATGCTTTTGCGATTGACTGGCTGGCAGTGGCGTTTCGGGTGTATCACTCTGGAAATTTGATTTATTATGTTTTTCCTGCTCGCGTCGCACTCACTCAGCACTCTGCCATGTTTTGGCTGGCGTCCGTTGGCGGGATGAAAGCTCAGCCCTTTCACAGCGAGTGTCCTCTGAATCATACTGTACCGTGTTTGTTGGTGTTGTTGCTTTGAACGTGTCTGGTTGCTTGCTGCGGCACTCGGGCGGGGTGTTGACTGCCGTTATTGTTGGAGTGGCACTGCATTTGAAATTCGTCATTTCCGCTTCGCACCCTAATGAACTCATTTGTTTAGGCTAATTTGCACAAATAATTTAATCTTCCGTTTCGTATTTTTCAGCTCCAATTTATTTTGATGCAAATTTTTAAATGGATTATTGTTGCTATATTTGAAGGGATTACCCTTTAAGTAAAGAATAAATTGTGTTCCTTGGGAAGAGCACGTCAGTCAGTTATGACATTGTAGAATTTGGAACGTTACGGCTTGAAGTTTCAGATTGCTTGTAAGAAGGAAGAATTTACCACATAAATAAGAGGCCTTTACTTCCTTATTTTAAACAGAACTAGATCGGTGAAATTACAGCTCCTAGCCGATTGAAATCCCGTGCATTTCCGATAGCGAGAATAGTAAAATGACAGGTCTCTGCATTCTAATAAATGAAAGGCAATATTAAAGTTAAAATATGTACAGAATACTAACCGATCTACCTTGCTTCTCAGGGAATGATATCTAAAAATGCATTTGGAGCTTCTTAAGATTTCAACTTGCTTCTGTGGTCAAAAGAGCAGAAATTTCGTTTAAAACTCGTTTTGAGGTAAGTGCCTTAGGAATTCTTCTTTGAAAGTAAAACTCCATATTAGCTTCTTTCTTTGAATCACAATATATATAGTAAATCAGTTTTCCTCGTCAAGTTTTAGTGAAAATGAAATTCCAGTCAACCGAACAGAAAATAACACCTACGCGACAAGGAAATCCTTTGCAATTGACACTCGAAGGATTTGAAACGATACTTTCTGAAACTCACGCCTTTACTTTAGAATTGCATAATCTGCCTTGGTGGAATCTCATTTCCTTAGCCGCATTAAATGCTGACGAAGTGAGCCGCCTCGAGTGGTTAATTGAGCGCGCATATAAATTACTACGGCTCATGCTCGTACTTATGCTCCTAGAAGTGCACTGTCAGGGCGCACAGACGAATGCACGAGTGCGAGCCGTTGGAACTAGCCGAGGCAATGTGTCATGGAATTCTCGCCATTAAGCCAGTGTTGCACATTAAAGTAACTGTAAATTTACTGTTACACACACTCACAGCAGACACAGTATAAGCGGCGCCGGGAGTAGAGGAGGGAGCGGGAGGAGGGACGGTGACAAGTGCCAACACAAACAAGCATTTTATCCCCAACAGTTAATTGATTTTTTAATGACTTCTCGCATGCAGCGCCAAGGCAGCGGCGCGGCAGCAATAACGACAACAGCTGCAAACATAACAATAATGAATGAGAGTTGGCGATGAGCAGAAGCGGCTGTCGTAGTCGCAGCAGTAACGACATTAGTAATAGCTGGTGATAGCAACAGTTGGTGTCGGTGTTGGTGGTGGAGAGTCGCCGGCAATTGCTCTGATGTCACAAATGGCTGGCGTCCGCCTGGCAGTCAGTCAGGCAGTCAGTTAGCCAGTCAATAAACTCCGCCAATTAAGCAGTCAGGCGCACTCAGTGAACAACATTAAACGTCTGTTGCACTGCTGTTGCGCGACTGCGACAATATGTTGCACGGAGGTCGTCGCGTCTGTGGTATTGTTAGAGAGAAGTAACAGAAGGCAGCGGGGGGCTCTAGGAGGAGGTGCCGGCTAAAGTTTTAATGATGGATCACTTTTCAATTCGGCGTCGCAACGCATTGGCCCGTCTATGAGCCAACTTAATGGGCGCAATCCATCGTTACTCTTGCCTCTGCTCCAGCCGGATAATTTATGGTATGCGATTCCGTGTGCATACACCTTCCACTAAGCATAGCAGTTTTGAATTTGCTTTTGAGGATCTTTCGGAGAAATTTGCTCTCGACAACTCGAAATTGTTGACTTTTTCGTGAGATCGTTTATGACTAGGAAACAAATTAACTGAAAGAGTAGGAAGGATTTCGCAAACTGATTACTGAAATGTTTCATCTCGCCAGTTTAAGAGATACCCGAATAGGACTTTATTGCTTGAGGTTTGTCAAATTATGAAATAACTTCGGGTTTGCAAAATTAATAAAGCATACTTTGCAGTCTCATTTAATGACAATCAAGCGTTAACAACGAGGGCAGTTAAACCCGACGAGTACACACTGCCACGTGGGTGTGCGTCGATGTGAACGGGGCTCTTAAGCGAATGGCGACGAGCACCCGGTGCAATGGCGACAGCGGTGGTGCGGGTCAGGGGAGTGTAATGATGCGGAAGGCTATTAAACAGCTGCGAAAGAGCCTACAAAACATGTATGGACACGCCCGAAGAAAAAAAGAAATGCGGAGGGCTTCTTTCTACACTCCAACAGATATGTCGATTGTGGGGCTTGGAATGCCATTGAGCAAATATGTTCACATCCACGCCGTGGACCGTTGAAAGTTGCTTGACCGATGCCGCGTTGGAGCTCATCGCCGTCAACAAACTAATTTGCTGACATTCAATGAAATCGAGCGCAAAAACATTTACGCGCCCTCGCTGCTTTCCGTGTTGTCAGTGCACCGCGCCGAACATCCAGTCATTCGGCATATGGTGCAATCGTTGTCTAACGTATAAGTGGATCGGAGCCGTTAGTTCAGCTCTTCGCTGCTTTCGTATGTTTTTTGTAAATCGCAACTTTCACATGCAGTTCGTGTGTGTGTGTGCGACAACGTGTTGCCGATGTTGAAACTTTGTCGCCAATACATTTTTATTATTTTATCAACACCAACACCACTCTCCTCAGCTCACACCACGGCAACGTCGTTAACATCACCAGCCAATATCAACATACCGCCCCTTGTCCCCCAGAAAACGGCTGCTTTGTGCTCGATGGGCGTTGCTTCGTGTGTGAGTGCAACATGTGCGGCATATGGGCGTTAATAGTCCGCCAGTCTACGTTTACTTTAAACAACCACGCGTTCAAGGCGGTTACGTGCGTGTGTGTGTGCATGTGTGTGCTTTAATGCTCGTTTGTCGCATGTGTGGCCGACTGTTTGTCCTTTGAAGCTTCGCTGCGCTAAGGTGTCGACGCTGTGGTATTGCCTGTTGTTGATGGTGTCGTTGCTGTGGTGTGGAAGGACAACAAACGCTTTTAATTAATTTCTTTGGGTTCATTAAAGGAGCGACAATGTATGCAATCAATTGGCCAACTTAAAGTCAAATGCTTAAGCGTCAGCTACAACTTTAAAACCTCACACGAAGCTTCAAAACGTATACACACTAGAATCACATAGACTACAAAGAGCTGCACCTGGCTTTCCATGCAAGTGTCGGGTCCTGCCAAGGTTTTGCTCGAGATCCAAACTTACCCGAAAGCTACAAACGACTACGACTGCATAATATAAGTCCACTAAACCTGCTTTGTCTGTGCTGCCATTTCAAGGACTACACAATTGCTTAGTCGCCGCTGGCTCTCTGCTTTAAGGCCAATTTAAGGTGCATGAACTGCATTTATCTGAGCTTTAACAGGACTCTCATTCCAACGCCAGCTTATTTAATTAGAAAGCAGTCGTTGGCTCAGCTTTCCTGAGATTCGTAAAGGAAATCCCTTGAAGTGCTGCTATAACCTCAACAAATGGCAAAATTAATTTGAAACTGCAACAAAAAGGTTTCCGAGGTTTTCCTCATCAAGAAATTTCGGAACTGGTGGGGCCACTGCAGATGTGTGGGTGAGCAAAGCAAGGACATTTACGCAAACCAAAAACTGCAAAAACAAAATGTCAACACGATGGCAGATGTGACATTTTTGAGGGTAATTAAAAGTTAGGCGAAAAATTAGATGAAAATGAGTTTCGACTGGCAGATGAAAGGAAATACTTCTCGGCTTTGCTGCAAAGAAGCCTGTCTGATGGCCTGCTGTGACAAATGACAAAGCAGCCTAAACTCGCATGCAATTTGGACAAGTATCGAGCGGGTGAGAGAGCCGGGCGGCCGATTTGCACATGCAAGGCCATAAGTGAAATAGTTTTTGCACATTTGCGCATTGTTCAGGTGGCAGTTAGTCCATTTGCAAAGATTCAAAGTTGTTTCCCATGCACTTGTACGTCGGCATGTTCGTGTACGAGTACGGCCTTTCGGACACATACATACCAACATATGTATGTTTGTATGTCGTTCAGGCATTTTAGCATTTGTTATTTGCAACGAAATGCATTTTAATGGCATATTTGGACAACCCTTCGTCTCTCACAGCTCCGGTGCGGTTCTTTCACGGCGCAAACTATTGCTTTGAGACTCATTCTTCGAATTGTAAATGAGGGCTGAAGACTGAGGGCTGCTGGGTAACTAGTCTCTACGTATGCATGTATGTGTTAGCATGAATGTCTGTCCGTATGATCTTAGCCGGAACGGACTTCGAGGGTTGGTGGGGAGGCTGTCGGAATGTGGAAGCTTGGCAAAGCGACAATGCAAGGCAGTGGTTAAAACATTCTGCAGCTCTACCACACCCACAGGCAGAAGCTCACCAGTGGAGTCCGAGTTCTCATCGGCACCTTTGTTATTTGGCTTTTGCAGAGGAGCGTTTGTGTGGACCAAGGTCTTTTCCTTTTTCTTTCGAACTAACGGTTGTATAAAGCAGTTATTTTAACAGTTATTTGTAGACTGGCGACAGCTGGTACGAGCCTACACAGAAACATAGATAGATGTGTATGTATTTTTGCGCTGGAGTAGGACGAACCATAGTGTCATAATTTGTGACATCCTCGCTTTAATAGACCGCAGAAATTGAATGCCCTGCTTGATCAGATTAAATTATGTTGCTGCCAACGTTTGTCACAACAAGCGTTGCGTTTGGAATCAATATGAAGTCTCCTCTGTTTTGCCAGAGTCGAATTCGGGTTGGCTGAAGCTGCCGAAAACTTAAAACGCATGCCTATTCTGTAGGACTTTTTGACTTGCAACGTGACACTTATGGACGTCTTTCGGGAGACATATAGTATATCGACATTAAGGATTTAGCAACTTTTCTTTGATAATTTTTGAAGTTGCTTGCAATCTTTCCTGGGCATTTAACACTTTCTCCCAGAAAATGAATCCTTCCACTCCGGTATTACGTTCAAGCATTACTTAATATCCATATTACGGACCGGAAATTTCGGTTTCCCTGCAGTGCGCCATGCGACTTTTGCGTTCCGGCGCGATTTAAATGTCATCAAATGTCAGTCAAATGCAAACGTTGCAAACTTTCGAGAATTCGTTCTTATTATGCACGTAATACGCCACATTTTAGCCAACAAACGCAGCAGCGGTGCCGCGGTGCAGCGGCCCGAAATGGAAGCTGCACATGTCGGTGTTGTTGGTCGCGCTGCTACTTGAATTCTTTTGCTGTGCAAACTTTAGTTGTTTCATACTTCAATCTTGAGGTTCTTCTCCTAAAGTTTTGCTTTTATGATATCTTAATAGAAGATTTGCTTTGCCCTCCCCCGTCCCGGCCTTACTTGCTGTTTGCTGGTTTTGAGGTGAGCATCATGTTGCTGCTGCAGCTGTGATTATTATCTTTTGCGTGCCGGAAAACATAAGCTACACCACAAACGCTTGCGTTTTTCAGCAGTTGCTGTTGTTGTTTTATGCGGGCGCTGCTTACCAACTTATTTGTAATTCCAAAGGATTCCTTCATACTTGCAGCCGCTTTTGAAGCTTCCAAATAAATAAGAACACACACGCCAAGGTTGGCATTTCATATTCCCCACCTCCAAATGCCATAGCCTCTTTGTGTGCGTGTGTGTGTGTTGGTGCAAACATGAACTTTTTTCATTCGCCCTTTCATACTTGGCAAACACTTTTTGTGACATCTGGAAAAGTTTTTAAAGAGCAAAGACGCAAGCAACACGCCGACCGCACAAGGTGTCGTGTGTGTGGGTGCGCATCCCTCATGTAGGTGTGCTTCGTAGGTGTATAGAGGGAAAAGGGAGTTTCTTAATGCAAAAACTGATGTGGAGACACCAAGCAGTAAAACCGCAAGGGATGTTAACAGAGTGCGACCAAAGCGGCAGCGGGTGTAAGTACAGGTCGTGGCTGCTTGGAGAGGGATGTAGAGTGGCTGGGACTGGTGCGAGTAATTGGTTTGTCATAACTTACATCGTTTCAGCTCATTTTCAGCACCGACTGCCGCATCAGCCGCATCCCCGCCACCCAACCATTAAATCAATGCACATTTTTCTTTTGGATTTCCATTTTTCCTGTACTTTCATGTCAATTCATGTCGAATGAGTCTAAGTTGATGTCTCTTAATGTTTCACAGAGTCTAAATCTTTGCTTGTTTCATGTGAGTTACGTCTCGCTCGACGCTTTTCAAACGGTCCGCGTGTCATCAGAAGTCAGATCTATTCGCCTCGCTAATACGCTCATCTCCGTTGTTTCGGCAACTTTTATAAAAGCGACAAAAGTTTCGCATATTAGCTTCGAATATTTTGTAGTTCCTCTTATCGCCTTCGTGCAACTCACTTCTGCAGTTGTTGTTGTTGTACGCCATAATGTGCGAAGTTGCGGATACAATTTGCCCATATGGAGAATTACGAACACGCTTGCGAAATTAGTTTAGTGGTTTTCGTATTGGAAAGTCTCGCAGAAATACACTTGGAATGTTGGTGTAGAGACCATTACCTTGAAAGTGTTTGTTTTGTTGTAAGCCTCCAGAAATAAATTTAAGAAACAGGTCAAAGTATTTTTTTACAATTGACACAGGGTGGTTCATGAAAAACTGATTCTTAAAAGTTTAAGTAATGAAAAGAGTATAAAAAGTATTGTTGGTTACATAATAATCTATCCGTAGCATTATTATGAAGATGATTATAATAGAGTCCATATGATTAGGCCATAGCAATGGACCACCCTTTATAATTTTACAGTTATTTAATTTTAGGGAAAGAATTAGTGTCTACTTTTTTTATTCAAAAGTATGTATTTACATTGGATCAACGAAATAACCCATTCCTCTATCAAGTGCTCCTGTTATCACCTAATTCCTGAAATCCTTTGTCTGTCCATAGTAGTTTTTAGGTTTCTGACATTCATTTGTGGCTTATTTGTTAGCCAATGTTTGTCAAATTAAGAGTCGACTGGACTCACCAGAATTGCTAATTCAGATGATGTGGTCGCTGCTGATGTTCGTAGTCTATGAGTTTTGTAAATTTCAGAGTCGAGTCGTTTCTCTCCAAAATAATGCAAACGTTGCATTGGTACTATTTGTTCCACAAATTTTGAGGGCGGCACCTCAAAGGGTCGCTGTTATTATCCCTCGCCGTTCGTCGAAAGTGGAAGTCGATACAAAAGGTGTCAGCAATCGCACATTTTCTCGGTTTTCTTGTTGCTCTTAAGGAGAAGGCTGAACGGCGAATGCGTTTATAATTTTCTCTGTGCCTCTCCCTCTGCCTCTCTCTTTCGTTGCGTAGTAAACTGTGATTTGATTTCTTTGCAAAAACGATCAAAAGATCATTTATAAAGCCGGCAAGAGTTAAATGAGCGCCGGGCGGTGTTGCATTAACCAGCTGCCGCGGCCCGTTCCCCCCGCCGGCGTTCGCTTTATGGTCTGCACATTTTGCTCAACGTCAAAGTCAACATTGATGATGCTGGCTTCGTTGGCTTTTGTGCCTTTAACGCTTAATTGAATTTTTTATGAGTGTTGCTGTGCTAATAGTGGTGATGTGTAGGTGTATCGTTGTGGCTGCTGGCTTTTAAGCATGTGGCAGCGCCAACGCCTCAGCTGCCACTTGCCAAAGAAACTCCACGTATATTCGCTATGCAGCAGTCACATGAGCGCAAACAACAACAGTTGCAACAGCAACCGATATAACTATAACAACAATATTGGAAATTGCATTAAAGGACGCATTGCCATAAAGCGAAAGGCAACGCAACTAGGGCAACGGGCGGGCGTACGGTCGGGCGGCGGGCTTTAAACATTAAGTGCCTCATGCAAAATAGCATGTGGGCGGAGCTTTTTGGTGGGAATGCGAGCCACTGCGAGTGTGTCGGTTGGTGTTGCACATTTGCTTGTTGCAAGTGCAAGTAATTTAACGTATGTGTTGCTGATGCTGTTAAATGAATATTGCTTATAAATTCAATTAAGCATAGATGCACTCAAGACGCAATCGCTCGCAAAGAGATGCCACAGGGGCTGCGGGCGGAAGGCGGGCGGGGTGGCTGCTGGGCAGGCAAAGTGCTGAAGCTGCCATGTTTAATGTAACGGGTTTCTTTATGCTTTCCGTTTTATGCTGCCACATTTTGTCCGCTGGCACAGTTCATTTGCCTGATGCTGTGCCATAACCAAATTAAGTGTGTGTGTGTGTGTGAGCGTGGGTTTGTACATGGGGCTTTGAGTAGATTGTGGCCTGCTTAGGGTTGCACGCAGCTCATCTAGTTCCATGCAACTTAGGCAAGATTTTGTTTCTTACTATGAGAGTTTGTGGGTCTACATGGAAGGCCTCGAAAGACCTTGGAAACTGATCTCATGGTTATATATGTGCTACAACTCGGAATTTTCTCTTTTAGCTCTTAACAAAAAAACTACTCTAAACTGAATCGCATCTCACATAGAGGAAGCGAACAAATTATCAAATGTATTTAAAATATAGCAGAAAGCCAGTACATTTCAAATGAAAAATAATTGCAGTGACAAGTACAAGGCTTTCAATGCTTGAACGTGAATCGTTATGTTACGTTGGGTTAGCCTTAGTTGTAGTTCCAGCGATTACAGCATCCTAACCACCGAAGCATATCGCCTTATTCTGTGTTGTTTTCTTTTTGTGCTTCCCCATGCTTCGTCCTTTTGGCACTTAATCCATCGACGTGTTTGCTGCGGTAATTCCATTAGAAGGGTGAAGGCACTAACGGGATTTTCAAATGACTCCTCACTTATGGTGAGAGTGAGCTTCAAATACAAACATACTTACATACTTACATAGGCACTCATATGACCGTAGATATTTTACCTTACTCGCAATCTACTTGGTCATTTGAGCATGTCTAACACTGAGCCCCTGACTATAGGAGCCAGGTATCAGCTCCTAGTGCGACTGCTCCACGAACAGATTCACTCATTTTTGTTGGTGATTTCTTCTCGTTATCTTCACTATCTCCAGTAATATGTATTCCAACGCTAAGGCAATACCAATCAACTACTCCAAAAGAAGCCGATCATTCCTCAGAGTCGCAGGGGAACCGAAGCTGGGACCAGCGTAGCTGTAATGAGGCATAGTGATGTGTCCTCTTCGTGATTGTCGCAAAGTTTAGTGGGTTAACATTGTGCTTGTGTCTATATTATATTCATGTAAGTTTGTATTTGTTGTTCTCGCTTAACGTTTCATTGAGTTTTATGTGCTTCTTCGCTGGTCCTCAAACGGGCCATTGCATGTTGCTTCTGCTGCTGTTGATGTTTTTATTACAGCTGTAGTTGTGCACTTTTTAGGTTTCGTTTCTTGCATTGATACCACTTCGGTGCCATTCTCCCCTCCTCTTCGCCGAATCCATTTGTTTAAATGTTTTTCCTGTTTCACTTGCTTTTCTGTTATTCAGTTATCTGGTCCATCGTTCTGTTCTACAATTTGCACTTCATTTTCCTACTTCATTCACTCAGAGACACTCAATGAAATTTCCTTTTGTTGCCAGAAGAGTGTCTTTTCAGCATTGAAAAGTGTCATTACACCGAGTGTGTTGTGTCCTAACGGTTTGCTGTTGTTTGCAGCTGCTTGTTGTTACTATTGTTGGCGGATTAATCATTTGCTGCAGATTGAATTATATTTGCGCATCACTCGCAACCAATTGCCTACAGTGCTCAAAGGACACGGTGTACTCAGGGAACTCAGAGTGCTTTCCATTTATGCTTGTTTGGCTCTTCGAAGCGAATCGTTTGCTATTTTTTCCATTCCTGTGCATATCGGATTTTTAGCAAATTGGATACCGTTCAGAATATATTTCCCGAAGAAGTGGATCTCGGCAAGAATTTAAAAATATCAATAAACAATTTTAATAATATTTTTAGCGTTTTTTACGTGGTGGATCACAAACCCAGCGCACAACTCTGAGGAGGAATAGTTCGCATGCAAACGGATGTTCTTTGACTAGTCAGAGGATACGTGGTCTATGGCCGGAACTAGTGAGCTGCTTGAGCCATATATAAAAGAATAATTTCTAGCCACTCCCAAGTGAATGGGAATCAGAGAACGTTTCTCACTTGCGTGAACTTCTACACATGACTTCATCCTCCTGGTGGTGAACGAGGGCAAGACGAAATATCTCACGTCATCAAATAAACCGTCGTCGCACTCGAGACTAGGCTTCCACGTCACTGTTGACAGTCATAACTTCGAAGTTGAATTTAATTTCGTCAATCTTGGAGCCAGTATTAACAGCAACAACAATTGTTATCCTCGAAATCAAACGCAGACTAACTCTTGTCAACAAATGCTACTTCGGACCGAGTAGACAATTAAAAAGTAAAATCCTCTCTCGACGAACAAAAACCAAACTCTTTATGTCACTCATTAAAGCCGTCTTGCTATGTGGTACAGAGGCATGCTCGATGACCAAATCTGATGAGTCGACGTTATGACTTTTCGAGGGACAGGTTTTGCTGAAGCTTTATGGTCCTTTGCGCATATCGCATTCAATAGAACTATGAGCTGCACGAGATATGCGGCACCATTGGAAAACTTTGATAGACGGAACCAGGCTCAAATATGTACAATTAACCAATGGGTTCCGCTTGAATGAAAACGAAGCTTAAAGGAGAGCTAGGAAAATTTTGTTAAATTAGATTTGGAGCACATGACTTTAAGCTAAACCTTTTGATGTGACTTTGAATTATATTATTGTTACATATGGTAGTTATACAATGTTTACTGAGAATACTGGGACCGTGGATCCTCATCCAATTGAATTCCGGGCAATCAACAGAAAATATGCTGAATTCTCAGGCTATTCAAGCTAAGGTTTCCTTGGAATGGTCAATTCTGTTACATGTCATACCATTGCCACAGTTCGATTTCGGACATGTGTGTTTTCGCAAATCGAAAGCTGATTTGTTTGAGGCTTTTGTGATCTGAATTTGAGTTGTGCAGCGCAGAGACACGTAACGACTATTTGTCTGAGCTTTCCTGCCGCTGCCACTGACGGGAGGCATTTGTGCCACTAAGCATTAGCTTTCGCGAGCCCTTCCTCTCCACGGGTGGTGGTTGGATGACGCTGCTGATGTGTGGCTCCAGTCAGTGGTGTTGTTGTTTACAGAAATTTTGTTGTCATTGCATTGTGTGCCTGCTATGTGGCACAAACTATTGCCGCAGTGATGTGGCGAGACGCCTTTATTCACACGAGCGCATCCCCTCGCCTAAACCGACTGCAGCCATGCTGCCCAACTGCCTGCCACTTACTTTTCGATTTCCGGCGTCAGACAGGCATTTGCCCAGCGAAGGGCATTAATGGACACACATTGTTGCAGCATGTTCGCATATCGTTCATGTAATGGCTGCCGTTGTTGTGTCGCTCCTGTCCGTTTCGTTGCTTTGGCAACGCATTTGCGGCTTTTCCGTCATAAGCCCTTTGGAGCGGCTGCGGCGGGCGCTGCGGTCGTGCGATTTTTTATCATTTCCCCAAATGCCGGCTAGCTGCTGCATGTCATTGCTCTGCCTTGCTCATCGCACATATGTATGTACGTGTCAGGGCTCTGAGAGCCGCCCTCCGCTCGGGGCATGGCGCATTTCGTGGCTGAGTGACAATGGGCGCACTGGCAAGGACGTTGAATGGGTTCTCACCCTGGTGCCTATTTGTTTACTTACGTATTTCCTGCGGCAGGGTCGGGAACCTGCAAGCATCCTTGCAGCTGCCCCACCCTCGACGGCATATTGCGGTATATTTCAATAATCAGCTTTCGATAGCGGATTTACTCAACCTGTGGCAAATTTTTGCCGCTGCTGCCGATGCTCTTGCGCAACTGCTGAGTGCTAATTGAACTGTGTGGCATACTTGCGGTTACCTTTGCCATTAATTTCCGCAAACGCTGCGCGTGCACATGTGTGTGCGTGAATTTGTTTTCGAAAACACGCTTCGTTTGCTTACCCGATTGCGTAAGTTGTGATAAATTATTTATTAATGTCTACAATTCCTTTGTTTTTGCATGGCTGATTGCGCTGGCTTTTGCGTTTTGCGAGAGTAAATTGCTGGAAGAGTTCAACAATTCGAAAATTAATTTCGCAAGTTGAGATGTGAAGCCACTTGTGTGCGCCGGCAGCCTTAAAAGGGTTAGACACTTTGCAGTGATGAAAAATGAAGTTCGGTGAAAAATTACCACCTGCGAAAGCACCGAATAATTTAATATCTGAAAAAGCCAAACATTTCCACAAAGCTTACCTAGAGCCACAGGTGAAGTTTCCATCCGTGAAGTGAGTTTTTCTCTGCCTTTGGAAATCATCAAAAGGAATACCTTCAAGTTTAGCTTCGAGTAATTATTATCCAACCTTGAGGTCTTTTCATGCGAGCACGGCAAAGGGAATGCCTAAGCCAAGCCTTGACAAGCTCGCCTGCATACTTGTATGTGTGCGGAATTTTAAAGCTCCTGAAACGCACCGTGTTTGTAGGCGCTCTAAGCCATAAATTCCTTTCGCCAGACATATCTACACATGCATATATTGCTGGAAGCACTGCCAAAAATTCAGAAGCTCCTGCAACGAGGCAAAAGTGAGCTCGAATTCCACTGCCATTCGGCGCGGTGGAGAGGCGGGGAGCGCACTTTCATCTGCAAATATAATTTCTGCTTGCATTTCAACAAATCTGTCCCAATGGCGTTGTACGGCATAAAATTCGCATGGCACGACTGCTGAGCAGCAGCCAGTGCTTCTGGCCACATGGAGCCACGCTAAATGTAATGCGAATTCAACGGCAAAGCAGCAAAATGAAATGGCTTAGCCATGTAACGGTATTGCACACAAGCGGCTGCTGCCTGCCTCTGCCCCTGCGTCCTGTGAGTGAGAAGTATGCGTCGGCTTCTGGAGGGTGTGGTTGTCCAAAAGCATTGGCCAACGCGGCACTGGCCCACCGGCGGCCGCGCGCGCCGAGTGGCGTTGAGCGTGGAGCGTTGAGTGCCGGCTGAGCACTCTCGCTACATGACAACATAATTTTATTCCACTTTAGTTTTATTTTTCCTGCATTTTATTGTCGGAGGTGGGGGTTCGTGCATGCATATCTGTCTGTGTGTATGTGTGTATTTGTGTTAGTGTTATTTTTGGCTTTCGGTAATTTCTACTTGTGCGCTTCGTGCCTCATAAGAAATTTATGAAGAGACAGCAAAGGCGAGAAGACCACGAAAGGACAAAAAGATACCAGCGCAAATGGAGGCCGGCGGGCGGTGAGCGGTGGCCGGGTGGCTGTGTGGCATTTGTTTGTCGGCCGGATTGCGGCGGCATGTCATGTTCATAAACTAAAATACACTAGAAATTCATGTAGTGAACGAGTGAAGCGCACAGACCGGGCGGCGGCAGAGGCGGCGGCGGCGGAGGCAGTGGTGGATCGCAAAAGCCACAATGTGTGCTTCAGCCGAACTGGAATCGTTACTAATATGATGAGTAAGCAAGGATACTTGTGTCATGTTTTGCCTTGTCGTCGGGCCATGCAAGGCACTCTGCTGCCGCTAACGAAAATGTTGCAGCAATAAAAGTTTCACTTAAATTGCGAGCACTCAGCAGCCGCGCGTGTGTGCGTGCATGTCCGTGTCGGTGTGCAGGCGTCTGTGTGCGTGCGTGTAAACATGAGAGCGTGGCGCAGCTGTTGCGGGGGCGGCGGCGGCAGAGGAGGCGGTTGGAGCACATGTTTCCCGCAATTCGTATAAATAAAATTCATTTAATTTGGCGCTTCGGCAGTTGGTGTGGATTTTTATCTCAGCTTGCCGCCATTTGGCGTAGTTTTCGCTGGCCGTCACACCGCCACGCCCGCTCTCAGCGCCCCTCTGCCCCAAATGCTCAAAGGAGGAAAGGTCGTCTTGTTTACCAACGCAAAGTGTCACTGGTAGGCTTTCCCTGCTCTTGTCCCTGATTTACTTGTGCGCATACTACCATATACATCTATGTGCACGTGTGTGTGAGTATTGGTGCGCATTCGGCTTTTCGGCTTTGGTTGTTGGCTGTTTGATTGTGTCATCCACTCCTTTGTGCTGCCGATTGCGGTTCCTTTGCTGCCGCAGCCACTCTGCACACACTCTGGCTCTGTGCGTGTGTGCGGCGGTTGGCGCTTTTGGAGTTTATGTTGCTCCGTTGGGTTTGTTATTGCTTTTGTTTAATGCTTGTGCCACTGGCATGAAAGTGAATTGCGCTGCTGCCGCCGAACGTAAGTGTATTCATGTTTATTTGGGTTTGTGGTATTGGCCAAATGCTGGCTGGCACACGTACAGGTACATGCATATACACACACGCGCGCAATGGAATATGTAAATGTGCGCCGAGGCTTCTGCCGGAGGGCTTTGTTTGTTGTATATTTAATTTCAGTCGCGGTTTCCACATTGTCCTCCAGTAATAAGCTCTGGTTAATTTTGTATTACCGTGTAATTTGCTTAGCCAACAAGACCAAGTCGCCTTGTGCAGCCCATCAAGGGGCTGGCGGGAGTGGCCGGGGCCTACCTGTGGCATCTGCAATGATCATGAGTTAGTAAATGTGGTCAATTTAATTTATTTTAAGTTATCCCTCGCATTTGTCTGGGTTTAAGGAGACATCAACTCTAATTGAATTCAGCAAAGGATTTGTCAACTTATTCTTTGCGAGTGAATCCGTAAGAAAGGATTTAATTTCACTTTGTGGCAAAGAAAACGTTTGCCTCACCGCACTATGATGCGGTGAAACTTATTTCTGAAATTCAATAATTCATTCTGGGCATTTAATTCCAGCAACTTTAGTAAGCTTACTTAGTACTTTTGGGTTGATCAATCTTGGTTTAAGCGAAAGTAAGAATTTTGAAATATATTTTGGGCAAACGGAAAGGATCTTCAGTTCAATCTGTTTTTATTAAAGCATTGGCAGACGCTCGTTGATGAATTTTATTAAGAAGAAAGAAGAAATGTCTATAAGACATAGAACAATGAACAAAATTTAAGTTTTAGATCTAATTTTTTATGAATTCGGGTGTTTAGTGGAGCTAGCCCACTAACTTAGGCAATGCAAGATTAAGTTAAAGGGAATGTTAAGAAATATTTATCAGAGAAATTGTTGGGATTGCCATTTGGTTTTGGCATTTGATAATCCTCTTTCTAGTGTCAATCTACTTAGAACTCGTTAACCGACAGCCTAAAGACTTCATTTGAAACAGATTTTTTTAAATTCGATTTTATTATTAAATATATGTGCCATCGAGCACAAACCTTGATTTTGCTGATCTTTTCTCTTTTCAATGCAGGGTCTACTATTTGTGATTTGAACACCCCTGTTTAGGCCAGTGGCTAAATTCTTATCACCCACCCTAGTGAGTATATAACAAACTATTGCCAGTTAGCTGTTGACATAAACCGCTAACAACTTTCACTCAACTGGCAATAGTTTCGTTAAACTCGCTACACTGCACTCGGTGGCTTGGCGGGCTAATCACTTTTTTCCAACGTTCAAAGAAGAAGGAAGAGTTCTTACGAGACGTCCACCGGCCATCACCACCATTAGTATCAAGGTAATTTTCAACCATTTAATAAATTCACTTTTTTATATTAAACACAAAATTGGGTGGTTCTTGAACTAACACATTTTTTTCCTTTTTCCTATTCTTAATACTCGACGCATTGTCCTCCTTGAGTGACGCGTCGAGAGTTCGAGAATAACCATTGGTCCTTCGAGCCTGATTTTCAAACAAATATATTTCAAGGCGCTGCACACCAACTGACAATTAACACCGCACACCGGGATTCTTTTTCAATCAATAAATTTACGTCGTGTTGCAGGGTTTGTCCGAAAAGTAAGAGGACCGATTTTCTTCCGCAGCGACTGTACTTTGGAGCGTTCACTTGTCTTCGAGCACCTGGAGAGTCAGGACAAACCTTTTGCGTGACCTGTTTCTGTGAGTGCTGCAAGCCGAAAATTCAGCGTTCGTTAGAGCAGAGGTACGCAATTAAATTCTGTGTGAAACTCGGTAAATCTGCGGCAGAGACTTTTGATGTGATCAAGCAGACATACATAGATGTTGCTCTAGCAAGAAGTGGTGCGTTTCGATGGCACCAGGCGTTTTTGGAGCACCGGGAAGAGGTCGCTGATGACCCCCGGCCATGTCTGAAAAGGCCAATGATATGCAAGCATTTTGAGACGACAGAGGGGATCCCAGCAACTTGCTTGCAATGCTTGGAAATCGCGTTGGCTATGTTGTATCGACGTAGCCTATTTTGAAAGTTTTTAAAGAATTGTATTGATTGGTTCAATAAGTTTTTTTTTTAAATCAGCTCAGTCAAAATCAGCTGTCTATTGGACGCGTTATATCATTTGCCTTTCTTTGAGAGCAATACAAATTCTTCAACCAAAGATTGTGCTTCATTGATACATAAAACTCCTTCCAAACAGTGACTTTTTGAGTGACCGGTACAGCCCTGTATTTATGTGTCGAATTTTGAAGAATTGCCACTTAAAGGCCAAAATCATTGTTAGGCCTTGATTTCCAGTTTCGCTACAAACCTGTGAGTTCACCTCTTCAAAAGAAGACACGCTTTTTTAATTGGTCATTAAGGTGGAGAACTCTTGCGGTTGCAACACATCCGCATATGCTTCGTTATGTAATTTAGATTTTCTTTGCCAACGAGAGGTCAAGTTTGGCCTTGCAATGACCTATGACCTATGAACTTCTACGGTGCATCTATGGCTGGTCATATTCTAACCTTTATTCATGTATTTACAAACCTCCGCTGGCTAAGCTGAGTTCCCGCAAAATTAAATGAAACCGCAAACATAGCGGAAAAAGATGCAACTTTTTGGTTTCGCATTCGTCGATTTAAATGAGCGCAAACGGCGGAAAAGCGCTGCAATTCAGACCCCTCCAATGTGGTTAGAGGTCACCCAGCAGCGACGACAGCACCTCCATCCGTGAACTCATTATTAGTTGCCATTTGCAAGCACTCACACAGTCCTTTACCTGTGTGTGCTTGTGTATGTGTGTAGTTTAGTAGCTAACCGATACAACAAACTCATACAAATCCACCTGAACTCTGAACTGGTGGGCATGATTCTGCAACCTCGTGACCAACTGCTGACCAAACGGACTGACAGACGGATGATTGCATTAGGGAGGGGTTGAGGGGGAACAACTTTTTAATTAAAACAAAACAAGCGCCAGCAAGCGTCACTTCGACTGTATTTTTGTATTCAGAGGCAGAGAGGGGGGTGAGCAGAGAGCGAGTCAGATGTCTTGCTGCGATTTAAGGGCAAATGTGAAGCACTTCAAAGAGGCGTAAACAGAAATACAAGTTGCGATGAAACACTAACCAAAAAACCTGCAATGCCTTCGGTGGAAATATGATAAAAAGGCAACAAAGGCTAAATTAGCAGGAGAGTAAAAAATTAGAGAAATAAAGCAAAGCCAGAAGAAAAGCAAAAAAAAGACCAAAAAGCGGAAGAAAGTGCGGTTTGGCTGGCTTGTGCTCGCAAGGGCAGCGCTAGCGCTAAATGCTGGAAAGTGAGGGGGTAGGAAATGGCGTTCGCCACAGCGACAAAAAGGCCGAAAATGTGGCTTCAAAGAAAAAACCAGCGGCGCCGCAGAAGTGGAAATGCTTGCCTTGCCGCTGTGCAAAAACAAAAACATATTTTTATGTTGTGCTACAAAAAGGCATTCAAGCGAAATTAAGTTGTTACATTATTGTGAGCATTTGGACCATTCTCCCGGAAAGTGACGGTCGGCCGGTGGCTTAACAATGAGGATGACTTCAGAAGCGGCGGTAAACAATTCGATCAGCTCACGAACACAAAGTGTTCCTTAAACTGTAAGCAGTCGCTAGTAACTTGGTTCAGGGTGTCATAAAATTAGAAATATATATACAGATTTGAGACCGATCAGGGAAGTTTCTCTGCTATGACCGCATGATGATTCGAAACTCCCAAGGAAAAAGAATTATCAGAAAATGCTCTGAAGCTCATTAAATCCACTCAAACTGTTCGAGAGATCGAATGACCTGAAAAAACCACTGGAGATATTTTTACATTTTCAGTAAGCCGTGTATGGTTTTTCTCAAAGAGGGTTTTAGAGGCCCTTGCATTATTGGGAAATCTTTTGCTCGAATTTTTCTTTTATGGGACTTCTTTTCGTCTACTGTGCTTTTTACCTTTTGTCATGAAAGGCGTCATTTGTGTCCTTTTTTCTGTTTTGTAACACAGTTATTTTTTCCCTAGTTATTACTGTTTGTACTTTTGCCATTGCCGTTATTGTTGTTGTAGCCGGTGCGTTTTCACATTACAGTTGACTTGTTAGTGGCAGTTGTGAATATGAAGTGGCCATAATCCGCGCCGGCAAAATGGACTATAGTGCGAAATTAAAAGACGAAAATATTTGAAGCGCAAGTGTTGCGCATTGTTCTCCGCGGCGCCGCCTAATCCCGCCGCTTATCCACGAGCGCAGCAATATTTGCAGCCTTTTTATTTTACGACTTGTCTTGTTTTGTTTTGTTTTCACTTTTAACATTCCAATTGTGTTGTATTCTTCTGTTCCAGGTACGCCGGAAAGGCACTCAAGGGAAAACAGTTTTACCTATAGAGCAACTTTGCTGGAGGGGCCATCATATATACCCGGCACTGACAGCTATCGGTTTGTGGATAGGTTGTTGATTCATCAAAGAACTTACAGATATATTTTACTTGGAATTTAATTGCAGAAAGAAGTATCTTCATTTTTTTTTGTTGAACTCAGAAATTATAATGAAAATATGTTTGTTGTTAAAAAATAATTTAGCTTATCTGTAACTCGAGCATATGACGATGCACTTGCCATAATGAACTGTAGAAAATAGGGATGTGCGCATGCCCGCTCTGTTCATTGGTGCAACTGGCCGAATTTATCGCAAGTATTTTCTCTTCACAACTCTCTTTATAAGATGAACCTTTGGATGGAAATGAACGCTGTTATAATTTTCTAAAAATCACGGTTCCTGCCTTCGCTTACGTTCCAAGAAGAATTTATGGAAAAATCAAGTTATAAACCTGTAGGTGTTCACTAACCTATATTTGAGTGTTTTGAGCGCCATAGTAACTGAGCCGCAAGTGGGCTTATCAAGCTGACCTATATTAATGTCATGTAAATATGTCGTTGTTTCATTTGCTGAAAATTAAATGTGATGTTTAGATGAGCTCTTGATCATAAGCTAAGATTGTAAGTATTCAATTTTGTGTCCTCATAAATAATTCTAGGTACTCTGCTCCGCTTAATCTCGACCAAAAAATTAAAAAACACTACGTCTTAACAATAGTCTGAGCCAATTTGGCAAATCGGTTCAGAGGAAAATGAGGCTATGTTGTTGCTTCAATTGTCAAACTCTGTTTTAAAAGTCACTAAGATATTTCGTTTCGAGATATAGGCACCTGTGCCAAAGGGTGTTTTATTTTGCTGTCCACTTCTCTGGCAATGCATTCCTTTTACAACAATCCGCCGGATCACTAGAAGCACGATTCCATATTACGTCGGCAGTAGTTAAATCTGTTGATTTTTTGGAAAAGGAAACGAAAAGACTTTCAGCTTTTACGGTCACTAGTTTGTTGTTCTCAACGTCGACTGACCTATCATCAAAGTTCTCAGGTTAATTTAAGTGTACTCTAAAGACAGAAACCATGTTCCCAGAAAGATAAATAATAAATGAGGCTTGCACCCCTCAGCGACTCACACAGCCCCAGCACATCGATAAATTCCAATATATGGGTGCCATTGAGGCGATGGGATCCCTCTTCGAACGCACGCATCCAAGGGCCTTAATTTTGCGTCCGTACTGTACAACGAGATTCAGACTGAATAAATTAATCAATCCATCGAAAAGCGAATATAACGAAAGCTGTGAGGCAATGTAAAAATTTCATATTTAAAATGAAAACTTAATTTTAGGTGATTCCCTATTGAACGTGGTTGTAAAATCTCAAATTCTTTTTAAAATTACTACATTTGACTTTAAAATCTCCTATGTGTCCAATAAATTGCACTCATTCTACTGCGAACGAACCGATTGTAAATATTCTCTTTTAGCGAACTTGAAAAATTAAACTTTGGAGCTTCAGAAGTTGTCGTTCATATAAAGCTTAAAGCTTAGTGGTCTCCGTACATCACAAGTTATTATAGCTTACAGAAGCTTGAGAACAGATAAACGAAAGTTGTAAAGCTCAGAGAATACAAAATAGTATAATCTCAAAGCTTTTTGTTCGAACTTAAAATCTGTGTTATTAGTACGGCAAAGCGAAGTGGTGTTGGAATCTGATAAAAGTTGTTTGGTCCGTTTTTTCGCTTTCAGCGTTTGCGCGGAACTGACGTCATAAGTCTCAACTCAAAATGCTAACAAAATTGAGAGATTGTCATTTATTCTATTTTAACAGGTTCGAATATTCCCCAAGCTTTTTGATTTTATAAGGAGATATATCGCGGAGATATTGATGTAGGGAAATTTGAAGTTTAGATATTTAGAAGTATCGCAGTATAGCACAATTGACGGAGCTTTTATTTTTATTTCCAGCCATCCTTTGAGAAATCCGTAATTTCAGACAAACCTCCGTTTTTGCATATAATAGCTACACAGGGCTTTTTATGAAACCTGCGAATTACTTAAAATCACACTGAAATCAGGATCTGTCATCCATAGGAGGCTCCGGAGGCGATGCTTTGCTCGCGGAGGTCTTTTGCAAATGCCAACTGGGAAGCAGCTTCTTATTACTGTCAATTAGAAGCGGAACGTGGGGATACGGGAGAACTCGGTTTAGTTTTTTTTCTATAAATGCCGGGTTGAAATTGTCCGTCCGTGCGTGTGCGAATCATGGCTGTGGCCGATCGTAAACAAATTGGATTAATTGTGCATCCATGGAATTGAGGTTAATTTCAATGCATTTTGCGGTTAATTGCACAGTGGCCACCGTCGGCCACACCGCTTATCACCGCTACTATCAGCCGTCGTTGCCAGCCGTTCAAGATAGTTGTCATATTTTTTATGATGCATAAAAATGGCTCTCACACATACATACATATGCATATATAAGTATGCGTTTGTATGCAGGCAGATGGCTGTGTGTGCGCGCATTCTGCGGTGCTCGTGGGCGTGGACGAAGCGGTCTTGCGTAAACCGTAATTGTCATAAATTTGTCGCCATCTGAACGTAATTACATACATGTAATTAATTGTTTACAAAACGAATTCACTCCCCAGTGGAAAAATGAAATAAATACAAGCGCAAATATTCTCATCAAATGGGAGTGTGTGTGTGTGTGCGAAGTGCGCTGCGCCATTGTTGAAACGGTATTTCGCGTATCTGCGTATTCTGCTTTATGTTTCTGATTTATTCAATTTGCTGACTCTTACCTTCCCTTTAAAGCGCATTAATTATGAAATAACCAGCATAACCTACATTTCTGTACAGCTTTAATGCCACACAAGTTTAAATAACTCACACACCCATACATGGCGTCGACAGGGTGCATATGTAGGTGTGCCCTGGAAATAGCTGCGTGGGAGTCTGACCGGTCATAGCTGGCTGCGTTCACAAATTTAGAAATAAACGCCGCGATAATCCGCGACTGGAATCGCACTAAGCTTCAGCATTTTTAGCTCGATGCAGCCAACAAAACAAACAAAACAAACAAAAGCAACAACACAAGCAGTGCTGCTATCGGCCTCCATCTGCAGAAGTAATCTGGGCAAAAATGCAATCGCGCAAAAATAGATACGGCATTTGGTCGTTCGACCGGCAGGTGATACGAATACAACGCTCACCGAGGCGACCATAAAAACGCGAATCAAACGCAAGGTGACCGAAAAAAGTCGAACGAAAGGCTGCAAATTAACGTTGTATAAAAGTGTCATGAAATTTATCGTTGATTCATGTTCTCTGTCGCTGTCGCTTTAATTGTTGCATTTATTGTTGTTATCTATGGCACATCCGTTGCCATTGGCCGCCCGACCGCCCGACCACTCCTGCGAGTGGAAGGCGAGAGTTTAGTCGTGGGAAAAAACGGTCTGCACCAGCTTTTCACAGGAATATTTTCGAAATGAATTTTATCGCATTTAAATCACCTTTCTTGTCACTCGCCATGTGTTTGTGTGCGAGTGTGTGTGTATTCGGTGATTTTTTGCTGCTTGTTGTTGTGCAATATGACTACAATTTATATGAATAATAATAAAATTAAATAGATGCGCACTTTTTCAGCAGCAACTCTGTAAATAGGCACACACACATCTACACCCGCACGCATGCTGCATGTGTGTATGTGTGTGTATGTGCACACTCGCAGGATTAAAGCCATTATGTAAATGAAAATTCGGGCAATCATTCAATTTAGCCATGATTGAATGTTTAACTAAAAGCAATTGAAGTTTTTAATAATCCCCTAAATTAAATTTAAAAAGACACGCGCGTATTTGCGCTTTATCGGTCATTTACAAATATTGGTTTGACCATTTGCAATGGATATATTTATTTTCAGCCAACAGCTTTTGCGCCAAAGCAGCGCCGTTTGCGTTCACAGAACTGCAGTTTGGAGTCCTCTTCACTATTATCGTACTAACACTGATTTTCAGGCATAGATTTAGCTTAGAAAGCGGGGCCTTTGCTAAATTCGTGAGATTTTATCCTTGTGCCGAAGCCTGCAAGGCGATAGGCTCATGTAAGATGCGGATCCCATCATGGCTGTGGTCAGTAATAAATAGCAATTAAATCATTGCTGTTGTTATTGTTATTGGAGCTGCGTGCGCCCGTGCGTATGATCAACATTTTATGACACTAATACGAGTGACCGATGTCTGCTCGTGTCTATTGAGACGATGGTTTTTTTTTTAAATAGGTAAAGAGGCCTGGAGGCTGCGAATTAAATTAAGCTGCTGCGTAGAATGTCCGAAGCCTGGCTATATTTATGGATACATTGGCGATTTTACGCTCGAGTTGACCCTGCATTCAGCCGTGAAGCAAAGCTAATTTGCATTAATCTCACACAGGTTGCACGAGCTTAAGCATAAGGGCAGCAATAAATATGCAAATCCTCACATTTGGGACTTTTCTATCATTTGAGTGCAGTTACATTGCTTTAGTTCGCCTTTAACTCTTGAAATATGCCTCTTGCTCTGTCATGATTTGTGCTTGGATGAGTGCACTGCGAGTTGATATTGGAAATACGCACGCCTTCGCGTATATGTATGTGTGCGAGCATATCGGTGTGCAGCGCGTCGACTGCGATGACGACAAATGTCACAATTGCCACCTTTGAGCCTGCGACCGGTGCAGATGTCATTTCCACATTCCTTCCGCCAGCGCCAGCGGCTACTCGGCAGCTAATGCAGCAGCACCTGCAACCGCATGCGACGTCGTCACGTGGCAAGCACGCAGCGGGAGCAATCAGTGAAATATCCGCTTCAGCTGCAGGCAATTTCGCTGAGTTTCCAATTGCTTGTTGATTGACTGGCTCGGCGCGGGGCAGCGGGGTGCGGCATTACGCTGCGCTGAAGTCGAGTTCCTGCTTGCGAAGTCGGCCGCGAAACGACTGCCTTCGAGGACCGGCGGCGATGCACGGCAAGCGAAGCGGGCTGATCGTCGTCGCTTGACTGTGCGACGCACTCGCGGCGGCAACGGTCTTGCCATGTGGAACGCGGAGCGGATATTAATTTTAAGCGTGTGATAAATGCAACGAGACGTGCTACAGGATGCCGAACAAGTGCGCGCATGTATGTGTGTGCGTGTGTGGGCACGTTTCACTTGTCGCAGTTCTCAAGTCACTTTTTTCTCGGTTCTCATTTAAGTCCTGCGAGGCTTTGACGCTTTCATCATTGGATCTTTCATTTTCATTTCGTTTCCTTCGTTTTTCTTTCTTTCTTTGTTTGCATTCGCTTTGGCTTTGCGATTGAATTACGTTAATCGATGACGGAAATTAGTTTTTCCTTACAGAGCTGGTAGTTTCGAGCTTGAGAGTTCTTAAATGGAAATTCCTTTACAGGAAATTGGTTTTGCAAAGGTGTTGGATTTCTCGGAATGCAGTGGCCGCGTAATTAAATATCAGATTCTGCAGTTGTTCCGCTGAGCATGCGGAGTGAATTTCAGCAAAGAGTAGCTAATACAAGTAAATCGTACGTTTGAAATATGAGCCTTTGATAGTGTCTTCACATATTTTTTAACATTCGACTATAATGAATAACAACTAAATTATTGGGTACTCAAAAAGGTCTTTTCGTATTTCTAATCAAACTTCAACTTATTTCTTTTTTATATTTATAATGAGCTTTAATGAACCAAATATGCACCATTTTGGTCGACTACTTTTTGTCATTCTTCCACCAGAGACATTATTCCATCAATGTAAAACTTTTCTGGTGTCTTGGCGAAAAACTGCAACAAGTAATTTTCACAGGCTTCTTTTGAAGCTAACTTTACTCCATTAAGGGAGTTCTGCATTGACCGAAACAAACGGTAGTCCGATGGTGCAAATTCGCGGCTTTATAGTGGATGCATCGAAACTTTCCAGCCATGCTCTCCCATTTTTTGCCGAGTCATCAAAGATGTGTGTGGTCTAGCGTTGTCCTGATGGAAGACGAGGCCCTGTCTGTTGATCAATTCTTGACAGTAAAATGTAGAATCAATGGTTCGACCAGGCTGAAGCAGCTCATAGTGGATGACTCCATTCCCATCAAACACTCAGCATAACATTTCGAGGCGTCAGTCCTGGCTTTGCGACCATTTGTTGAGTTTCACCACTCTTGGACCTTTTTCACACATTACTGTCGTATTTGATCCACTTTTCGTCTCCTGTTACCATTTGCTTCAGAAATGGTTCGATTTCATTTCGTTTCAGGAAAGACAATTCATGTGGTACACAAACATCGAGCTTCTTTTTACAGCCAGCCTTTTTTAAATGGTTCAAAACCGTTGGATGATGAATGTTGATGAGCGAACCATTGTAGTGCTACACGAACTGATACAGCATTGTCTCCATAAACTTCATTGGTGGCTTGCGGGACATTCTTCCCTGTTTTATAAAACAATTTCAAAATATACCTAATTTCTTCATTGTTTTCACTGATTTTTTGAACAGCTGTAACTTTTTTTCAACTTCCCCGAATTTAATTTTCTTTTTGTCAAATGAAGCTTAAAATCTCACCTTACCAACACTATATGGTATGACACAATGTGATTGGTAGCACTGGAGATATACGATTGCAACGAAATCTATTGACAAAATGTGACTACCCAATATATTTTGAGAAGTATTGAAGAGGGACTTGAGATAATTGAAAGACTGGTTTTTTCTCGATTGTGTCTTAAAGCGACTTTGAAACTAAATTAACTCTTAACAACCGTGTTTTGAAATACAACTGTTAAAGCAACTGACGGGTTTTTCTTGAAATGACTGTATTTAACTAATGTCTGGGTTATTAGGCCAACTTTTGTGGTTGAAGATTCTAGTTGTATGGATTCATATGCCACATAAATGACTACTATTACTTGCATTCCGCTTGACAACAGCAACTTTCGGACAACTTGAGAGTTCCATTCCATTTTACATTCAAGGATTTATAAGAATCTTTTGTATTTGGTATTTATGAATATTGTTTTTTTAATAGACCCAGTTGCATTCCCTGTGGTAATAAACTGCGATTTGCAGCAAATGAAGTTGTTGAAACGATTTTGGGAGTAAGTAAAATATGGAGCCACGTGGAAGACAACAGTGCAATTTGAAGAATAAATGGCGAGTAAATAGAAAAGAAAAAGTTCTTTGCGATGAGTGAAAGCGAATCACCACAGAACGAAATCGAAATTGGAAATTAGTCAAACGGCGAAGTGGCTCAGTGTGCCAGTACAACATGCTGAGCCGATTGCAGGCGTCGATGGCGGGTTTGGTGGATGCGAGGAGGCGGTCGCTCCAATTGCATGGAAAGCCGGAGCTTGTAAACGTCAGCAGATATGAGTCAATATGCTACTCATTGTGCGTGCATTCAATCCCGTTAGAGTTTCTCACGCATTCACAAACAGACAAACGAAGCACTCTTTGTTTACACACGCTCTCGTTCCCCTTTCCTCGTAGCCGAATAAGTTTCCGAGTGCTTTTTGCTCTGGAGACCTGCTTCTGTCGTGAGAGAGATTTTTTGCGCCTGAGAGAGTTTGTGCGAAGCTTTCCGCTCTTATACTGTGTGGCGACTCCTTCGTCAGAGCGAGAGCGTGTGCCTTGGGCATTGTTGTTGGTGTCCGAATTTGTGATTTGTTGACAATCTGTCTGCTTTCTGGTCGTTGGAGCACGAGGGATGGAACGATGAATGTTGCCAACCAATTTATGCTAATGGATTTTAATAAAAATTAACAAGATACTCATATAAGCTTACCAAATGCCCGATAAACACTAGAGATTCACGATACAAATACGCAGCTAATGACATGCCCACGCTGCTCTGCGGACTATAAATAAACTGTTTCTTTCTGTTTGCCTAAAGTTTTTCTTCTCTGCTGTGGAGTGATTGTATGCGTGAGTGGCGCTTAAATGGGGCTTGTGGAGTGAGCGTTTGCTAAGTAAAGACGCTTCATTCAAGAGGTAAAACATGTTTAGATACTAAAAAGCATTATTCGAAAGAAATTGAAATGAAAGCAGGAATAGTAGAAGGATTTGATAGGATTATGTAAATTAATAGATAAGAGTCAGAGGTTCAATACAAACGTCGATTCAGTTATCTATTTAAGGTTATGAAAACTTATTTTCGAGAATATAACAGGAAAGTTGGTGAACCGGTTTACTTTAAGTTAATTGGATTTCGAGGCTGGTCTCCTATCTGGTGGATATCACAGCTAATAACAATAAAACACCGTTACTTTCATACATAGATTGCGTCTATCATCCGAATAAAATTTTATCGTGGATCCCCAGGACGAAAAGAGGTGTCTGGTTTTAGCACTTGTATCAGATGTGGCTTGTACTAGGTTTTAACGGAAAGTCCTGCAATTAAATACGCCTTAGGGTCTCTTGGGTATTATAAGAAGTTAAACTTTAAATTTGTTACTTCTCTCCGCTGGTTTGCGTCCCTACTCGCTTAGTTTCCTAATAACTTTGGAAGCAAATGTTGTGGACCATTTTCTGCGAGCTATTACTTTCTCAAACTGCGACTTTTTGTTCGTGATGTGCGAGTTAAGCGGCTCCCGGCACTTTTAAGGATTTAATGTTCCATTTTAGCTCTTAATTAAACCATTTAAGATGAAATGCTACCCGTTTCACCCTCGCTCCTTCAATCCGAGACGATGAACGTCAATTTGGAGCTGATCTGCTTGCAACGTCTAAGCTGCCACATAACACCTTCACGTGCCACTCGCATGCCTCTGTGGAACTGTGAAAGACAAATAAGTGCAGTACAGCATGTAACCGCAGTGTGTGTACGTGTGTGTGTGTGCGTGCAAGACATGTCGTGCGCCCTGGTGCATGCGTTCGAGTGAGAGTGTATTAACAATGCCCTAATGAACATTTAAACTATCTTCCACTTGGCTAATTCCAGCATTGAGGCGGCATTCCCACCAGCATTCACACACACATAAACGCCTTTACATGTACACATGTGAGTACGTGGGTGTATATATAAATAAATAGCTTCGTCGATGTGTGTTCGCTCTGGGTGTGTGTGTGTGTGTGGTAAGAAAAATAGTGGGCTGCGGATCTAGTCTCACTTTGAACTGACAACAACGATCAAGTGAAATTGCTTTAGCGGTAATAAATAAAAAATTCAGTAAAATCACTCCGACGGGATCCATAGCGGGGAAGTTAGATAAGGTAAGTGTGACTGATGATTGATTGCGCTTACCGGGTTGTCCTGGGCTTGATCTGATTACTCGGCATTGAGAGCCGCTCGCTCTAGTTATTGTGTTTTGACTCTGAGCGAAACTTGTGAACTTCCAATGCAAACGAAACTAGGTTGGCCTTTCGCTGAAGCTCACCGGTCTAAAATCGAATATCCTGCTGCGGCGGCTTGCCATGTTTTACTTAATAGGGAGCAACAAAGCAGGAAAAGTGCAGACTTAAATGCAACTAGCCTCGCATATAACTCTGCACACTTGACAGGCGGTATCGCCGAAGGGTCCTGTGGCATCCTCAGCGTTCCTTTTATTGTCACACTCGCTCGTTTACATGCCACACGTGCGCACACCCGCACACGCACGGAGTTTGTGGCATAATGCAGTGTCAACGTAATGAAGTAGGGTTAGTGAAGTGACGTGTGTGTGTGCGAAAGTCGGGTTTCTGAATGTGTGTGTGTGTGTCAATGTGTGCCGCATTTTAAACCGTTTCATGTTGACTTACGAAATTTGCTGATTGCGCCCCGGGTGATACTCCTGCGTGCCCTTGCCCCCTCTACCCTGACGTACTTTGCTGCAGCTGAAGTGTACGCACTTGTTGTTGTTGTTGTTTCGGTAATGTCTGTGGCGTTTCTGTCTTAAATTTGTTAATGAGATTGCTGACGCGATAATTTGTACATCTAATTTACCGTTTCGAAACACTCAGCACACATTCACATGCATATGTATGTATATAATGTATGTGTGTGTGTATGGAGGTATGTGCAGAAGGAAAGTATGAATCCTCCAGGTCGTCGCAACAAAAAGTTGAGCAAATCCATTCGCAACTTTGTGCAATCTGTGAAATAAATGTCTCACTTTCACTTTTTGGTCCCACACACACAAACGCACATGCCAAAGCAGGTTGTATTCGCCGCACAGTGCAACGACTCCCTTGAGCTGCGCTTAAAAAATTTTCAAATATATTCCCTCTTGGCCCCAGTAGGCCACGGGATGCCAAGGGCTCACGTGAGGTTGAGGGAACGTATGTGTTTCCTGTACTTGCCACGATAGCCAAATTATTACTGTTTTTTCTCCAGCTTAACTGCTGCAAGAGTTTAAACTATCCATTACCCAAAACCACTTGAAAAAGGATATGAAAATCTAACGGATACAATTTTCCCATTTTTGTACTCTTGTTGGCGTCTTGCGTTACTGTGCGGGCCCAGCTGAGGCTGAGTGTGGCTCTGCGTCCGAATCTTTTTGCTGTTTGACCCTCGAACTTTTGTTAACATTTCACCCACTTCAGATTAGATCGGCCAGGGGCATGAGCAACATTGCACGACAACAACAAATATGGACAAATTTATGCTAGAATGGCCAATGAAGGCCAAAATGTTTGCCTAACAATGCGCTGAAGACATAATGGACCGGCATCCTCAACGCACACTCCCACCTACTTAGACATACGGATCACATATGGGCACGACCACACACGCGCACACTTACGGTATCCAACACCAAGATTGCTCTCAAGATTGACACATCGAGTCGCCGATATTTGCATTCCCTCTTTATTTGCGTTCTCATTTTCGTATCATTGTCCATTTTACGAGCTCCAACCCCGTCCCGGCAGCATTCCCTCTGCCCGCCTACGCTTGTTTAAGCGCAATTTCATATTGTCTACACTGCCTTTGTGTCTGGATGGTGCGGGGTGTGGATGGAGGACTCTTGTTTCGCAATTGCGAGCGTGTGTGTGCGTTTGTGCGTGTGCGTTGATCCTTTACCTTCATCATTTTTATGGTTCGCATAAAAAGTAATAAATTGTTTGAATATTGCACAAAAATGTACTCAATCGCTCTCTCGCCCGCCGTCCCTGCCCACAGGCTTCTCATCAGCCGGACCCCTTTCCCCTCTGTCGGCTTTGGTGTTATCAGCAGCGCCATCAACGATGTCATCACATTTTTATGCTTTTTCCATACTTTCCACTTTGGCCCGTGGTGCGCGTGTGAGTGTGTGTGCGAGTGATGTTGCACGACTGCAATTGGGTCGTTAACACAATTTTCTCGCTTTATTTTATATTCTTTGTTCTTCGGATTTTTATTGTAGCATTTTCGCAGCTACGTCCGCTGGCTCAACGCTTCTAACTACGCTTTCATGGCGTGTATGTGTGCGCATGTGTGTGTGGGGATAGACTTGCATTCGAGTCGGTGTGGGAGTGCATGTGTGCGTGCGTGTGGACTTTTTACAGATGTCTTCATTTCAACAACCATTTATCATTGTCCTGCTAAGTTATGAATATTTCCCATGATTTACGAGTATGTAAATTCTCGAAACAAGGAATTGTGTGCGATACAATAAAAATTGCCAGCCGAATGATATATTTATGTGAGTTTAAGCATTTCCAACCGCAAGTGTGAATTACGATCGCTTTTGTTGCTTTTGTTGTTGGTGTCGGTGTGTTTCGGATATTCTCAAGCGGCGTGTTTGCTGTTTGCGGTTCGAAATAGAAATTTGCTGCGCAATAGTTCACATCGATTCAGCAGAAGCTTTTGCCGTTTTACTGCCATTTCATTTGTGGGGCAGTGCAACGCGAAGCTTCACGAGAGAGAGGGAAATATGCAATCAATTTGGTTGACGAACTTTCGAAACTGTGGCAATTGCTCTGATTATTCATAACCTGCGATTTCTCAAATAAAGTTTTAAAACTGAGATTATGTGTTTGGTTAAAGTTGAAAGAGTTAAGGGCACATATTAGATAATGTCCCACCCTTAAGCTATCTCAAATTTGCCACATCAGCAAATCAAACTGATCTACTAGTAGACCGTGGGGCATGATGGGCAACAGGTAAAATATCTTAGAAGGTCATTTCACCTAAAGATTCTGGGTATAATTATATGGTGCACCGATTCCATTTAGTCAATTCATTAATTTTTTCGACACTGGGAACTCTTATGTCGTACGTTATACTATACAGGGTTTGTGCGGAAAGTAATATAACTGAGTCGATTTAAAATAAAAATATTGAACCAATCGTAACAATTCTTTAAAAACTTTCAAAATTGGCTCCTTCTGCGTCGATGCGGGTCTGCCATAGTGATTTTCAAGTATTCCAGACGTCATGAAAGGCATTCACCCGAATAGCTTCTCTGTCGTCTCAAAATTCTTGCTTTTCATCGGCCTTTTCAGACAAGGAAACAAAAAAGTGCGGGGTTGCCACATCTCGGCTGTAGGATGCCGGCCTTCGTTAGGTAGCTGTTCACAAGAAAGGCGCTGTGAGCCGGGACGTTGTCGTGATGCAACTTCCAATCGGCCGATTGACCCTTCGTTTGAGTCTCTTGAGAAGTTCTTACGTAAAACTTGGCATTGACGGTTTGTCCAAGAGGAACAAATTCATGGAGGACAATGCTTTTGATGTTAAACAAGGTGTTTGCCTAAGTCGAAGGTCTCCCGATACGGTCTTCAACAGCGACCTCTTCCCGGTCCTCCAAAAACGCCTGGTGCCATCGAAACACATCACTTCTTGCTAGAGCAACATGTGGGTAAGCCTGCTTGATCATATCCAACGTCTCTGTTGCAGATTTACCGAGTTTCACACAGAATTTAATTGCGTACCTCTGCTCTAACGAACGCAGAATTTTCGGCTTGCAGCACTCACAGAAACACGTCGCGCGAAAATGTTTGTCCTGACTCTCCATGTGCTCGGAGACAACTGACCAGCCGCTCGTTCTTTAGCTGGGAACGCTCTCTACCGACTTCAGTCGGTGCGCGCTCGCTCCGAAGTACAGTCGCGGCGGAAGAAAATCAGTCCTAATACTTTCCAAACCCTGTATGTGTTTCTAAGTTTTCCTTAAAATGCTGGCGGTGTCTCTTACGGGATAATCGAAAACTATATTATTCGGAACAAGAATAGTACTTTCTACACTCATTATGAATAACGGCAATCCTTAGCCAGCCGAAATGTTTAGATGTTTCCCTTATTTTCACTCGCCATCTAGTAGTACTTAGAGCACCACTACCGTTATATTTGTAGTCGGAAATACCTCCGAAGCCTTACTAGTGTCATCGTTTAAGTATTACCAAACTGTTGTGCTCTGTTATGGAATTTCGGATTTGAATTGAGTTGTCGGCAGAGTTATATTCCGATGGCATAAAGTTGCCATTTGTCATAATATAATTTTATAGAAATTAAGGATTGACTGTGAAACGCAAACGACTACTCAGTCCGCGACAGTGCTTAGCTAAGATTTTATTTGGGCACAAGTATGGACTTTGAAACCGGGCAGTAGTAAATTGAAGTTCGTTCCAACAACCTGGCATACGAGAGACATCTTGCTTTCAAGATTGAATCTTACGCACAACATAACAGTTACATAGTTTAAGAGCTCTTGGAATCGTCAATGTACTATATATGTGTAGTGTAATTAAAATGCATATAGATTTGTAAACACTACACACTAACCACCATCCATATAAATAAAAATTTGTTTCAGAGGAAAGTTTTGGGCTTCCGCTGAGAATCTGAAAACTTTCTCCAATAAATAACTTTCTATAAGAGCGATTTAGTGGCTTCGTATAAGCAGTGGAAGCTCTGCCAATAAATTTTTTATCGGCCAATTTTAAATACACTGAATATTTACTTAAAAAGTACTTCTGAGTTATGAAAGTATCAATATCCGTATTTTGGCTGTCCTCATGGTTCGAAATACATAGGTACAAAACTTTTACTTGCAACTTCGGTCGATTTGCGATTGCATCATTTTGTTCTGGTCGTCCCAAAAGCATTCGCATTCGGACAGTTTTACTCCTTCTTTTCTTATTGTTGCTACTTTGTGCTTTGTTGTTGGTCTTCACTGACTGCTGAGTTGTGCACTTGGCTCACGTAGTTCTTCCCGCTGCACAGCGATTTGCTGGCAGGTGGCTTGGCTTTCGGAATGGATTTTCGCCCGGCTGCACAGTCTCACTCTGCACTTGTCAGTATTTCATGCCATTGCGCACTCGATTAGGATTGTTGTTGCATTCCTGAAATCTATTATTCTTTTATGCATTCCTAAGCGCTGCATTTATTTTGCTCCTGTTCAGCTCGTTTGATCAACGTTGAATGTGATTGTCAATGGAAACCGTCTAAGTTTGGGAAATTCTCGGCATTTAGGTAGAGAAAATGTCAAAAATGACGTCATCAGTTCACTCGTCATTGATTCCTTCTGGAATCGTCGTGGTAAATTGAGTCTCTATCATCAGATTATAAGGAATTGATTTTTTTATGGCATTATTGTACTTCTCTTACCCAAGTTGTTATATTTCTCGGGATATTTGTGGATGTTTTAATTGTTCTGTTTCATTTGATTTGTGTCCGTTGGACTCCCTTTTGGCCCTGCCGTCGCTGTTTTGACAAATTCAATTTGGGTCAACGCGGTATTTAAATAAATTTGTGGCTCGATTTTAAATATGTCATCCTGTCGTGCCTTCCCCTTACCAATTAGCGCCTGGTTCCCACCCCATCCACTCTTAAACTGATTACTTAAGCCTCCCTTTGTCATCATAGCTGCCTTTTTGCTGTTCCCCTGTTTTTATTTTATTGTGTTTTTTTTTTGTTAATGTTGCAGTTGTTTTTGCTATAACGAGGCAGGATGTTATCGTTTTGAATTGACTGCATCCGGTCCAGTGAGTTTATTGCGCAAATAAATTATGTCTCGCAAATTTGACTGGTCAGTCGGCCATTGGTTGTTGTTTTTGTGTGGCCATTAAAGTCTACGCAAAATGTGACCGACCAGTGGAGGCCCATAGCCAACAGCGAATCAAGTAAAAAAGTGAAAATCAATAAAATTTCATCAACAACAAAAACAAATTCATACTTTTATTTAGTAAAAATGATCCCCACGGATTCTTTAATAAAAACAATTTAAATTCGGACTGGTTTTAGTTATTTTCCGCCTTGGATTCTTGATTCGAAGTGAATGAGCGGCGGTGTGGGTGCCGGGGTACTTTGTCTTTTTTTTGTCGTCCTGGGTAATGAATTATTTTTGTTTGTTGCCACAGAAGACATCTCTTGCAACTTTCTATTCCCAAATTTTTCGAAAGCTATAGTGAGCGCGGCGCCCTCTTACGGTAAAATCGAGCGTTTTCGAAAATTATTTGTGGAGACTGTATAAAGCTTTGTGATTGAGACTATGCAAAGCTTTCTAAATCTATCAATGAAAGCATAGCGCTTTCTACTAAACTTAATAAAGCCTTTGCACTTAAGCTTTTATCCTTAACTTGATTTAGCAAGAATTTTTTATCTTGCTTTCTTTTTTTATAGGTCGCTACATATATAAAAGTCAATGATATGTCAATAAAGACTAATCTTAAATTTAATTTTCGCTTGTGTCTTAGCCACTTTTAGAGCATCTGCGACATATCATTTAATTTTTTCGCTTAACTAACTCAATCAGTTTATTTCGACTACACGATCTGTGACATTTTTCTCTCTCCAACTTTATTAGATCGGCTTCGGCCGCTGCAATATACATTTTTATACTCTGGCAACACAGAGAAGATACAGAGAAGAATAGTTTTGCTCACCGTTAGGCCGTACTCGTATGTTGTATGCATCACTTAAAACCTTCAAACTGTAACTAACATGTGAGCAAAATTTTTTGAAAAATTGTTTACAAAGTTTAATGAACATACATCCTAAACCACTAAAGCTAAGATAACCAAATCCGCCCAGCACAAATATTACAAGAACTCCTACTGGTAATGTGAAAATGCATGAAAACTAATAAACAAAATATGCCCGAGATGATATGAGAGAGCTTTAAAGAAAGCGGGGTAAAAGTCTTGTAGATTTGTGAGATCATCAACTCAACAGCCTTAATCTCGTGATTAGGCATCGGTCGGTACATGGTGTTTATACCTATTCTTTTCGGTCTAAATATGCGATTTCTCTATTGCGTCCTTGCACCTTCCTTATATACATATCGTCAATTCGAGATCGAGCGGGTCTTGAGTTGGAATAAGTCTTTTACTTAAATGAGATGTATTGTAATAACTCAACCTCTGCCCTACAGCAGGTCCAAATTTCACAGACACACGCAGTCACGGGTTGTCATAAAAATCGGTTTGCTCGAAGTGCGATTTTGTCTGTATTTCTCTGGCGGGTGAACGCCAAACTGCGCTCTTTATAAAGTAAAATTATGTATGTAGGTCTCTCCCGAATTTCGCAGTTCATGAAATCGCCAACATAATGGCTGTCTTTAATTTAATTCATACAAACTTTTCAATTATTCCTTCGATTGCCATTTCCAATTAGCCGGGCCGAGAATTCGCGAGAATTCGGCCAGCAAAGATGCTAACTGAATTTCGGCTGCGCACATGCGACCACTAACTTATCCATGTACCCACACACATACATACATACATACACATACTATATATCTGTATAAATCCGCACATGCATTTTTTAAATTCGAGCCGGCAATAAACCAAACGTTTAATTGCTCTGACATTTCAGTTAATTTAAAATAAAATGTTCCGCCGAGTGACGGTATAACATCTTTATGCTCGTGGAAGCGAAAAAGCAGCAAATCTCATTAGCCGACAGAGAACTGAACGATTGTGAAAATTATATAAAAGTCAAGAGGACTTTCACGGAATTGAGTTATGCATCGAAATGGACTCGGCCCGAAAGCGGCAACAAGGAGCGGGGTGCTGTGCGGGGCGGGTCGACAAGTAATATGAAGTGGATGTGTTGAAGTGATGGGTCCGCAACCAGTGCAATGCATTGCTGCCACTTCAATGGAATTAACGAATTAAGAGTAATCAGAGTCGCGCGCGCCAATGCCGCACACATCATTTTCTGGAATGCGAGAGCAGCCGATACAGCGATGCAACGGCGTTGCTGCAATGCCTGCAACATGTCCATTTCCCTTTTCTGTCGCATTCAATCTGCTCACATTTGTCCACCATGGCCAGCAGGTCAACCGGCCGTCAACTCCGGTGAGTGGTGGGGGCAAGGCGCCATGAAGCGATGCAGCATCACAAACACGACAGCAGCAACAATATCAGCAGCAGCAATGCACAGCTGTCACACAACATCAGCAATGACATGCGAAGCTCCCCGGCAAAGCCACGCCTTGGCCGATACAACAGTGTGGACCCTCAAAGCTGACAGAATTTCAAATGGAAAAACATAATTTTCCACCCGAATAACCTCGCACACATTTAAAGCAGCAATCAAATTAAAGAAAAATCACGGATGAACCTGGGCATGTGCCACTTTCTTGGCGCTCAGATGACCATTACGGGAAATTACCGAATGCAAGTGCATTGCACAATACCGTCACATTGACTTTCTTTTCTAATTTCTAACAATATTTCGCAGAACGCAAAAATACTTTGGCATAAAAGAGTTTTTCTAGTTCAAGCTCCATCTTCGGAGCTTTCTTAACGCCCTGCCGTTAGCCGCACCTTATGCTCCGATATTCGAATATTCAGGAACAAATCACGGGGCACGTCAAAGCTCCTCCTTTGGAATGATGGAATATTGTACAGTATTTCTTGCGTATGTGTGTGTGGGTGAAGACGTGTGTGACTACAAAGACACCCAGCAAAATTATTTCTCGATTGATTATGCAAATCAATTCACAAGTTTCTTTGTTGTGCTCATCATAATTGTCAACAGATATGGATAAATATCTTTTGCGTGCAACAATACATGCCGTGCCCCCACCACCCCGCTCTCATGCAGCACATTGAACAAACATATGAATGATGTATTGCCATTTTTCTGTTTTTCTTTCACCGACGCCCCCTCCTCCCCGTCGCCGCCTCGTCTTAGCCTGCGCCTTCGCCTTGGACTCGACTTTTGCTGCTGCGTTTGCTGTCGATGTTGCCACGTATGTTGCATATAATTTATCACTTGGCTGGTGTGGGATTTCAACCTCATTTCCTTGGCATGTACACACATGCAACACATGCCACACACACCGTACACATACTCGACGCATTTGTGAACACAATGAGGATATTAGACACTTGTGTATTGATGTGTCGGTGTGTGTTCGGTGGTCGTTATTGTTGGCAGCGATATTTTTTATTGTCAACCTTTTGCATCATTGTTCGATTCTCGATTTGTCGCAAAGCGGCACTCACACACGCACACACGCAGACACATCGGAACACATCAGTTGGTGTTTCACACATTAATTCGTGATAAAAATATGCTTTGTGCTCCGACACGGGCGAGTTGCTGAATAGTTTTGTTTGTTGTGTGTGGGGGGTGGGTGCTTGTGCGGCGGTGTTGCGTGTCAGAAAAATATACACAAATCCATCATTCATTAAAATATTCAACCGCCGTGGTGTGGTCCGTGCGGCTCACTTATGCGAGACGCTGATAAGCACAGATGTCGATTGAATGGGCAAGTTGTCGAACGAGTGTGTGTGCGTGTGCCGTTAAATATGGATGTAAGTGCGAATGAGCTTTTGTCTGTCTGCCTATGTCGAGGTTTCGGTAGAGGGTGGCAATTAATTTCTAATGCGGTTGTTGCACATTGCGTTGCTGACACTCACACATACACTTCTCCAAAGTTGCAGTTTACAAAAAATTATTAAATTTGAGTGGAGTGGCACAATATAGCTTTGGTCCAATTAAAATCGCTTCTATAGTCGGAAAAATTTCATGTTAGCACTTAACAGTAATAGCGGCATATGGATGTTGAGAAAATATGTGCTCTCAGTTTAACGTTAGCTTTATTATATGTGATCAATCCACGCCATTTATTGTCAATCACTTCCTGAATAACTCTGCTTGGTTGTAATATCAAACCAGACTGTTTCTTATCCTATTGATGTGTGTGCCGCCATGAGTTGACACTTCAAGATCTTCGGTTACTTAATACCTACATATATACAGGGCTGTACGGAAAGTAATAGGAATTCAGAGTGGATTCGATGGAGGGCGTTCCTAGCTAACGAAGGCGTTCAGTTGTCTCCGAGCACATGGAGAGTCAGGACAAACATTTTCGCGCGACGTGTTTCTGTGAGTAGTGCAAGCCGAAAATTCAGCGTTCGTTAGAGCGGAGGTACGCGATTAAATTCTGTGTGAAACTCGGTAAATTTGCGACAGAGACGTTTGATATGATCAAGCAGGCTTACCCAGATGTTGCTCTAGCAAGAAGTGGTGTGTTTCGATGGCTCCAGGCGTTTTTGGAGAACCGGGAAGAGGTCGCTGTTGAAGACCGTATCGGGAGACCTTTGAATTCGGCAAACACCTTTTTTGACATCAAAGGCATCGTCCACCATGAATTTGTTCCTCTTAGACAACCCGTCAATGCCAAGTTTTACGTTAGAAGTCCTCTCGAGAGTCAAACGAAGGTTCAATCGGCCGATTGGAAATTGCATTACGACAACGTCCCGGCTCACAGTGCCTTTCTTGTGAACAGCTACCTACATTCTAGCCCCTGTATACGTAATATACATTCGCCTTTCAAACTTCGGGCTGAATTCAAATTGAATATATCTGTGAATATCTCAAATGTCTTAGCAAAATTAAGTGAACGAATTATATTGGTTATATTACATAGTATACAAACATTATAGGAGAATTGGAATTTTTAGTTATGGGAAGTTCGCGTATAACAGTTGATAAATGAACTACCACACAATTCACTTGCAAAGTGTGTTTGTGTGACGGAATCAAGAGAGCATTTCGTTACGTAAGGGAACCACCTTTAGCATCTTCAGAGAGCATTCGTGTCGATGAATTCGACCACATCCATGAATGTATAAAATGCACTCACATATATTAACAGTGAGAGAAATCTGCGTTCCACCCACTCAGAACGCAAGGATGGTTGTGCAACATTCCTTACCCTTAGGGCCATGCAAAGGAAAAATAAGTATTCGCTGCTGTATTTTTATTATCTAAGCACATTTTCCTGCGAATAATTCTCCAACAGTTTTATGTTCCTTTACGGAATTTTATGCTTCAAACTTCGAAGCATTTCGACGCCTTCATATTTGCCGATGCCACGAGGCATATGATTTCGTGCGGCTGCTGCAGTTGAGATGAAATTTTCATGACTACCGATTGCGCGCATTGGTTGGCCACACTCAGGGCGATGCATTGCGTGTGTTGTTGTAGTCAAAAGTACTTAAGGTTACAGCAGCAATTGCATATTATGCACTAAAATCCTTACAAATTGGCGAAATTGTTTGAGCGACTTTGCTTAATGGAGCCTTAAAACAGCGACAACACCAACACATGCGCATACAATGCTTCACACTTCGATAACAAAGGAACGATTGAGCTTAACTGAAATTGACATATTGATAATTTTGCTGGGTTTTGGTTCATCATTTCTATGGCTAGTGGCGTTTTTACTTTTTTACAGTAAAACTTTCCTTCAAATTTTCATATTTCTATATAAATTGAATCTTGAGTATTCATAAAATGTGCCGCTAAAGTAGTTTTCCGAAATTGAGTGTACTGGGGAAGTTACTGAAGTGAGGAAGTAAGGTCTTTTCATCCCGTGGCCGACACACCTGAATTTTCAAACATGTTTTTCTTGAAACTACATTTTATGAACTGGTGCCCACGATTTTGCAAATATGGTTCCAGCGATTTTAAAATTTTAATAGTAGACTCGTAAGTGGCTATTGCCCGAATTGGATGTTTGAAAATCCTGGTAAAGGTTATATGGGGGCTAGGTAAACTTTTCGCCCAATGGTATCCATTTTAGGCACTATGAAATACTGCTGTGAGTAAAATACGTTCTGAAATTTTTATTGAGATAACTTAAATATTGGCAGATGAAGTTCGAAAAACTTTATATTAAGCATATGGGGGGCCGATACAGGTCATTTCTGATACACATAATTACAATTGTTAGGAAAAGATTCTGTCTGAATTTCAATTGTATATCTCACCTTTAAATACTGGGGTCCTCATATTCGGTACCTAGGGCCTTGAATAGTTTAGGTTAGATTTGGATAATTTTTAGTCAAAAGATGGCCTACTTTAAGGGAATTATTACTGCACAATTGTATTCGGATATATTAATTACATCTTGATTTGAGTATTTGAAATTGAAAGAATCAAGTGGAATTTAAAATTGTGCTATATGGGAAGGAGGCGTGTTTATAGTCCGATTTCGCCCATTTTCACACTGTCATATAGGAATGTGAAAATAATGCAACGCAATAAATTTAGTCGAAATCGGTAGGTCAGGTCTCGAGATATGGGATTTTATCAAAATCTGGGCGAGTCACGTCCATCGTGCAAGTTTCGTACCGGCTCTCATGAAGCCGTCTCACGCCATCTTGGAGGTAAAATCTAATGCCTCTGGCGAAATTAGTTATTGATTTACTGCGCTTTTAATAGCTTTGAACAGTGAAGGCGTTGCCTTCCGATACTCGTATCATCAATTTTCACACCGTTGGTAGGAATTCTTATAATATTTGAGCTTAGAAAATTTGGTTGTTGTAGCACTTAGCACTTTATAGGTTTTCGACGATTGTGGGCGTGACAGTGGTCCGATTACGCCCATCTACAAACTCGATTGTTTTTGTACTAAGGAACCTGCATACCAAATATCATCAAGATAACTTAAGTTTTACTTAAGTCACAGCTTGCACGGACGAACAGACAGACAGTCAGCCGGATTCCAACTTTTCTTGTCATCCTGATCATTTATACTTATATATATAACTCTATATCTATCTTGATTAGTTTTAGGTGATACGTACAACCGCTAGGTGAACGAAACTATAATACTCTGTATCAACAGGTTGCAAGAGTAAAATGAATTGACAGCATTTGTAAAAGGTCCTAGTTTCGGCGATTGCCCTCGCAATTAACAAAATATTTTTACTTAAGAAAATAAAAAACTATTGTAAAAAGCTTGAGAAATATTTAGTAAATATTTGGGTGCCCTTTGTCACTCAGGATGACCCACGTGAAGCTTCATTCACAACACACCGTCTTCGAAAGATTTCGCCCGGATTCTACCTGTTGGACGGTTACCACCCATGTGCTTCTGAATCGTTTAGACAAGTAAATTTCAGTCGGCAAAAACCTTCGTTATAATCCTCGCCATCTTATGGCAATTAATCTGTTAGTTCATGAGATATTTGAAAATGTTCCTGCAGACCAATTCATGGGCAAATATTTTTATTGGCATTGCCTTTGACATATTTTCTTTTGCCGAATATACATATATGGATAGATATTCTTGAAGTAGCTTAGAAGATTGAATCCATGGAGACCCAAGGTTCTAGTCAGATTGCCTAGGGGCTGGATAAATTACCAAATAGTCGGAATTGAGTTATAATGCCATATAACTTGCATTTCTAGAAAGATATACTTATAAATTCGTTGTCCCCTTTGGAGGAAGAGTTGTGTGTCTCTTCTATGAGCGTCTCTCCGGCACACACTAGCAACAAATGGAAAGATTATCTTGCTGATAAATTCCAGCCTTCTGTGTCGCCTCACACTCTGTGGCGTCGTTTCATATCCGTTTTGTGGCGCGTTCGCCTGGCATTTTTCTGCGCTTTGTGTGCTTTGCCATGTGAAATATTTGACAATGCGACAAAGCGCCTTGCGCTCGCTTTCATAAATTTCTGGCAAGTTTCGAATATTTACACGTTTCAATTTGTTGAGCTTTTTGTTTTTGGCAAAAATGTGTTGACAGGTGAATAACCCGCGGTGACAAGAACAGACACTACTAAGCACATACCCATATATCTCCATAAGGGATGTGTGTTATTGCATCCCTGCAGTAAAACCCACTAGTAGGAAGCCGAACTGGTAGTTTTAGGCCTTGGCGTCGCTCGTAATGAGAACTGCCAGAAAATACACCAGTCTCACACTAGTTCAAAACAGAAAAATTGTAGTTTGTTATGGAAACTGCGTTTTGGTGCCCTCGGGTCGCCCAATTTACCCTTATGAAGCCCAAACAAACCATAATTGATATTGCTCGCCTGATTAACAAGAAACGTTTCATCGGTAGATCGGCCTACAATTGTTATAAATCCGAACTATTTCGACTGGTTCGATTTCAGCCGGCAAATTTTAGCAGTAAAATTGTAATTATTCGCCCTGATTAGATTGGTTCTTCACTGCAGGAGTGTTTTGGTCGGCCAACTGGTTGTGTAACTGTAACTGAGTTCTGCCATATTGCGTGTGTGCCTGTGTGCGCCTGTGTGCGGTAAAACTTTCTCTGCTTTTCTTGTAACCGCATAAGACAGGAAATACATTATAAAGTATGAAACATTAATCAAACTCCTCTGAAAACTCACCTAACCTGTATAAACGTGTGTAACTTTCACTAAAATGTTTAATTATTTCACATGAAGGTGCTTAGCAGAGTTAGAGCCGGAAATAGGGATTTACACTTTATTTACTTCATAAGTCGGCAAACAAAAGTTCGCATTTATTTGAAGAGTTTAGTGGTGGGGAAAACAAAAACAAATTTTGGAAATTTTGACATTGAAAATGACTTAGACAGAATTGCAGATCTGAATAAAGTCGTGAAGGGCGGTTATGGCATAGTCCGTCTTGCCAATCGACTTCAAAAACACAGTTTCGAAAAAAGCGCGTTTAAAGGCGGCGCTCTTAGCCTAGCTAGCCTCTAGCGCACAAGTTTTCAAGGCTGTATCTCCAAAACTATTACTCGTACCAACTTAGATGTGTTGGTGAATTTTGTAAGACAATAAAAAATTACGATTTTTTTGAAACCCGTAAACCCATGTAATCCCTTAAACGAATATCTAGGTTTGAAGCCTCGAATGATAACTCGAAGTCGGTGGTTTCAAGTCAGACGTGTGATTGATATTTTAAAATTCTTGAAAATAAACCGTTCGGTTATTATATATTTTTTGGCAATGGTTTCCGCAGAACTTAGTTAATACTAAAAAATAAATACAGAATTTAGCTTTTACACAGCACAGGTTCTTTTAACCAATTGTTGCCTCTTTGTTCTTTCTCCCGTTCTTCTTCCCTTTTTTCTTTCTGTAAATGGAGGGTAGAGGTGAAACCGCAGAAAAGGATTTAAATTCCTGCTATGAAGAGCACTTTTCGCTTTGGTTGGCCACACAAGCCGACGGATGAAATTCTCCAAAGCAACCGCGGATGTGGTTGCGCGCCCAAACATAGTTTATCCAGGTGCAACCCTTTCTCGTGACTGCCTCCGTGCCTCCTGTAGCAAAATGTTGATAATTTTTAATGAGCACACTAAAGAGCGAAAACTTAGAGTGTTAATGAAATTGAAAATGTTCCCGCATTTATTTAACATCGACACACTTTCGTGGTCTATGTTGTTATTGTTGTTGTTTCTGAAGGAACGCAAGCGAAGGCAGCCGAAAACTGAAAGTCTGCAGACAATCACATTAGACTAACGATGTTTTCGAAAAAGTACTAATTGCGAAACCGCAACAGCCGACGCACACAAGCCGAGGCACACATGCGTGAATGCCGATTACCCACACACACATGCTCAGACGCAGGCACACGCTCACGTGCAGGCGGATAGTTCGCTCGTGCATATGTAAATGTCTCAAGTCGTCTTTTGCTTTACGTCTCCACATGCACACGCATAACATTGCATATCCATGTGTGTTTCTGTGGTAAGGTGACAAGTGCGGGGGTCGCTGTGCTCGGATATTGGGAATGCAGTGGAAGTGTTAAAAACAATGGAAATTATTTTATTATACTTATTGTGTCTTCCGCGCCGACTATGCGTTGAGGAATTCTAATTGAAATTCCACTGCGACAGCGGCAACTGACTTGCTGTCACGTCTCTCCCCATTTGAATGAAAGACCGTTATTCGAATAGTGACTAATGGGGGTGTGCAAAAATAGCTCGGTTAAAGCGGTGGGCCCCAGGCTGTGCGGGAAGGGAGCAGACCAATGTGTCAAAGGCAACAAGTAAGGAAAAGAAAAGTACACACTCCTAGTATCGACTTTTCATGTGAGTAAATCGATAGACTCTTTGGAAAAACTTCATTTATTAATGCTCCATCTTGGTGACTGAGCGACATTTCCATCCATCTTTTGGGGACTAAAGTAGGTAAGTGTCTTAAAAGACTGAAAGAATTGTGCCTCCAATATGACCCTGAAGCAGAAGAAAGCGAACCTTACAATCTTTTAAAAAGCTTATTTTATTCCAAGAGTGCTTCGAAAGAAAAGAGTTAGTTTTCCTACTATTTTGTTTGTGTTTATTTTCCGTTACCTTCATTACTGAACACATACCACATAATCATGAAGGCAACGTAAAATAAAATGGTTTCAAAAATGTGTTGTCTTCAATGCTTTTTTAGGCTTCTAGAACGTAGCCAAGCAAAGGTACGATTTTCTGTTATGAAGAGCTATAGCAGTGGGGTAAGCAAAAACAAATATACAAAGATCCCTGCCGAATATTTAACAATTTCAGAACCTTCGGGATTTGCTACACTGCGATCGCATGTATTGCACCGATTCGAAGGAGCTTTCCAGTTGAGGTTTCAGAATTTTTCAATAAATTGTCTACGGTCATGAGGCAACTGCTTTAAATTAGGGATCACTGGGCACAAAGTTTGATCAATCGGAAGAGTTATAGAAAAAACAGGCCGTTTTGTTTCAAAAACGTACCTCTCTTATAGATACATAGTTTCAATATGCTTCAATTTTATGGTGATTCAGTATTGAAGACGCGGCGAAGAAGCGCGAGCCATTCGCTAGGTGAATGGGAATAATTTTGTAACGAAATGAACGACATTACCGATTATGCTGGCACATATGGATTTTTATGTAGTCGATTTTACTATCTTCTGCCCCCTCCAGTTTTGCTTTTCATTTTGCTTATGAAATTTCTATTTTAATGTTGCTGCTCAAGTGTCTTGTGGTGCTTGGATTTGGAATTTTATGACATGAGCTCATACATTTATGGCATATGTGCTGATTTTGGCTTGTATTGTTCTCTGTTTTGTGGTCTATTTATTTTTATGCGATTTGTCGAATTTTTTTTTTCATTCTTTCTATTTATTTTTATTTGTCGTTTTTTCATTCACACACGAGCTGGCTGCTCCAGCATCGACGTGTTCGCACTAAAAGCACTAAAAATTTGCATTTAAGCAATAACAAGCATATGCTTCCACTCGAATGGCTCGGTACAGAGGCCCATTACTGCGCTCCCATCTAAATACACACGAGCTCATGCCGACTGCACATGAACTCATATTAAGTAAGTATGTATGGAAAGTGAACTTAGTTGCGGAATTTCGCTTTTTCGGCGTTAATGAATTGAATGGCTCATGAATTCGGCAACTTTATGATACTAGAGCATAGCGACTCGTTATTCCCGTTATAACGGTCACGCTCACTGCAGCGCCTGCAACGGCAGTGGCAGCAATTACGATTCCCCAAGGACATTTTACAGCCACGTTTGACATTTCATTATGTTAAAACTCACTAAACGGCAAATATGTAAAACAACACGCCGCATAATCGTAAAGACATCGTTTTTCATTCTCGCTCGTTTCTTTCGACACTCACTCGTACGTTTTCTGCTGAAAGCGTGCGCCGTTGTTGTATTTGTTGCATTCGGTGTAGTATTTTTGCGGTGTCGGGCGAAGAATGTCCTCGCCGCACCTTTGTCACATATTTTGCTGTAACCATTTGCGGCATTCGGAGCGATAAAGCGCAAGCACTGGTGTTTGAGCGCTTGTGTGTGCGTGTGGTTGAGGAGCGCTTGACTGTTAGTTCAATAATATCAAATTGCAATTTTCCCTTTACCATTTATTGCTTCGCATTTGCCGTTGTTGTTTGCTGTTTGCTTTCTGAACTCTCCTGCCACCGTGCGGCAAGGGTGGGTGGGCGGCGAGTGTCCTCAGTGTCCCGTATCAGCAGTAACAGCATTAGGAAAATCAAAACGATCTCATTATTTTTCGAAAAGATATCATATTTTACGCTCTTATGACTCTGTTATGCTGTTATTGCGCCGCACCCCGTGTTGTCATAAACAATATGTGTGCGTGCCTCCGCGCTGGCGGGCTGGCTTCCCCGAAGGCGTGTGTAAGCGATCGGCTACGAGTGTAGTGCGATGTGCTCCACAGCCTCACACATAAACCTGCACTTCTACAAATTGCGCTGGATAGCAACATAAGCGCACAAATTCATGCCGCTGCCGGTAGCGGAAACATGAGACCTCCGCCTTGCGTCGGCAGTCGTAACGGTGGGCTGACGTCAAACTGGTTGTTGCATTCTGGTATTATTAAGAAACGCAAACTTTTTAGCCACTCTCAAATAAAATACCGACTTATAGGTGAACGTCATCATACACACACAAACTTCTCTTAATTCGGGAATTCGGCACGGAAAAGAGCTAAGATGATGGCGAGGTAGGGAAATCCGAGGAAACGAATGGACCAGTGCGGCCGATGAAAGCGATTGCTGAGCGTCAACCAAGCGAAAGCCAACAAATTTGCTTCAGTGATTGCTCCGCTGGCCTACACTGCGGATTTTATGGTAGGGAGAAAATGAGACTCTGCCAAACTTATCTTATTCGGACCAACATATGAGGCTGCTCTCCACTCTTTCTCCGCTGTTGCTAGTGCCCAGCCCACCTGGAATACCTTAAGAGCCTCCATAGCGCTTGTTGCCCTATTTTGTACTTCTCAAAGGCATCCGCGAACTCGGCGAATTTAAAATTTAGCATTGTTTTGGTGCTAAATTTTTGCAGTGCAGTCGAACACGCGGTGTTGTCGATTCTGCCGAACATTGACAATGAAATTTCCATAATCTAATATTGCGCAGTTATAAGCCTTCAAATGATGCCCCTGGGGAGTTCGACTCCAGCAGTCCACTTACCGCCAGCAACCAGTCTGCAACAATAACTATTTGTCTCTGCTACATCCACTGTTGCCGGCAATCGACGTCGTCTTTGTCATTTATTACCCGCCGGTGTGGCAACTCTCAGCTTGTAATGCACACTTCAGGACGCGTGTGTTCTTCTACGAGTAACTTCGGCTCGTCGAAGGTGCGGCAGTAGGTGAGTGGGCGTGTGTGTGCATGTGTCATTGGTATATTTGTGCTGTCACATGAGGAAACTTGTAGCTTTTCGCACTGACGTTTTGCGGCAAGGCGTGAAATAAGAATTTTCGTATTCTGCAGCCGTCCCGTTCCCGTTCCCGTTCCCGTATGCGCTACTTGTGCTGTTGTTGTTGTTGGCTTGGGATCGCTTTTGGATGTGAATGGAAATCTGAATTAAATCAACATGACGCTCTCCAGACGTATGCATTGGGAATTCTCGGCGCTTTCAGGCAGCGCCTTAACTTTGCTGCGAACGCAACAGCGCGCAGACTGTCTTGCCGCACTGCGGCTGCCACAACCACAATCAACGGCGCGTATCGCCGAGCGCAGCAGTTTCCAGCGCTCGGATATATGTGAATGCGTGCGTGTGTGGCCCGTGTGGCAAGTTGTTTGTCAATGGACTATTTTGATTTTGCGTAAACGTGCGTCTGCCACAATCTGTTGCGGGTATATGTGCTGGATGTTGGTGTGTGCGTGGCTGTGGCATGCAATTCGCCACAGCCTCATTTACATATATATGGGAGGAGGAACAACGCAACGGGGGTGGATGTGTCAGCGGAGGGGTACGCAAACCACCTCTTCAATTCCTGTTGGACCGGGTAATCACATGAAAGCCAGTGTGTGATACGCACGTCAGGCAGTCAGTCATCATCGAACAGTAGTCGCGGCGTGTTGGACGCCACAACTGATGGGAATGGTGAAACAGTTTGGCTTCAGGACCTCCCCTCTCAGCGCAGAAGCAAATTTATGCAGGCAAAAGTCTATTAGATTTCTAATTTATTTATATACATCCATACCTGCGCTCAAAAAGAAAATAGTATTATGATTATTCAAATAGTTTCTTTTATTTATATTTGTTTTCTTATTCGAGCTTGGCACCGCCTGCGGCGAAAGTGGTCTATTACAGTAGTCATACACTTCTTGAAAGTGAGTGGAATGTTTTCGAAGCCTGAAGTTCTTTAATAATTCGTAATTGGCAACCACGGAGAAGCATTTTTGGTTTAATTGTCTAACGTTGCCATATTTATTAAAATCATTAATATATTCAGCTTTCCACACAAACACATCTAATTAAAAACACCGAGAACACACATGTGGACCTCAAATAAATTGTATAATCTACAAACGAATATAGAAGTAGATATAAGTTAGGGCGGTCCTTTCAAACCGTTGGTATTGGTGCTAGCTGAGCCCACCGAGAGAAGTTGTAAGCTGGATCGAGTTTCTCCCGCTTGTTGTATGTTATTACGCAATTGCAAGTGAATTTGAAGGACATAAGTAGAGTAAGATTTCTTCAATTATGACCAAACGGCAGTTGTAAGCGAATTTGAAGGAGCATACGTTTGTCCTTATATTTCCTGCCGCCTGGGTGACCCACATGTATGTATAATGAGTTGTTCATTATTTTTACTTTACCTATAGTAAAGCTAATTTGGATGGAACCCAAAAAACTGACACGTTCTCTATTTTTTTGAGAAAACATCGTTTCCATTTTATGTACAGCACGCACGTATCCAAATTGGCTTAGAATTTGATTAGACGCCTTTGAGCGATGCCCATTCAGTATATCAAAGCTTTAAGTGATTTTGAGTTAAACTCAACAATTATTACATTTAGACCTCATAGATTTCACATTCTGTTTTACCTTGTAAATAAGTTTGGTTTCCACAAAATTTTAATAGTTCCGAAACTTTAGAAAGTCCTTGTGGCAAGTTCCAAACTCGATGTGCGAACGATTCACTTCTTCGCACAGTTTGAAGGGACAAAAAATGAAATAACTTGTCGAACCCATTGAATTGTCGATTTTTAAGACGCACCCTAATATACATGTGTCTACATTTGATGTTGGGCGTACATATGTACGCTATGCTTTAGGAAAAGTCCTAATTGCGCTCGTTGCTTTTTAAGTGCGCAGAGAAGCTCTAAAGTTAATGAATAGCAAAATTATGTTGATGACTGCCGACAGCTCATTTCTTAAGGGCCGCGCTGCCAAAAACCATAGCGGATTGAAAGGTAATTTTTGGAAAACGCCTGCCACTCCTGCACCGCCAGCGATATTAATTGCATTCGAAAACTCCACTTATAAATCAATTACGAAGTTGAAGTGCGGAAAGATGAGCTGAAGGCGACGAGAGACGCTGCGACGCTGTGCCGTGCACCTGCTGGGCTGGCGAGGAATTAATGAGGCGAGCTCCCGTGCTGCTGAGCCGCCGAGCTGCTAAGCTGCCGAGCTGTGTTAGGCATTACCCAGGAATGCGGGTGAAAGCGATGGAGGACACACAAGTGTATTTAGAAATATGCGAGTTTCGATTGATTGTTTTTGTGTGTGGGTGTGCTTACATGTGTACATAAATTTCATTTTACATTCAATTAATTTAATTTCAACACCATTAAGTAGTCGAGTCGGAATCATTGGCAACACTGACGGCAACATAACCCAGCGCCATCCTGAATCTAACTTTTTCACACCAACAAAATAGGCACTCAAACTTAGAAGCACCGAATCGATTCGCATAGCCACACACAAAAGAACTAATTGATTTATGTCTGTATATATGGACCTGAGTAAGCATTGTGTATGTGTGCTGCAACGCCAAGTGTGTGAAGAGGAAGAACAATGGCAACAATTGCTGCAACATCTGCAAGGCATTATGCTCTCAATGTGGAAAGGCGAGTTAATATAATTAGAGAAGAATAAAGTTTGGAATTTTAATTAAGGTATAGCTTCACCCACACACACACACAGCTGGAGGTAAATAAAGCAAACTCCTCCGCACGTGTGCGGGGCAAATCCATGCTTTGGTTGACGTTAGACTAGACTTGTTAGATATATGTACATCGGGAATTGTGGCTTTCGCTCAGGCTTGTTTCTACGGGTAAAATACTATTCAAATGAACAAAATCTGAAATTAAGGAAGCCCAGAGTGAGCATACAGGTATTTTGGACTTAGACTATTTTCTTAACTCCTCCCCAATTGCTCAACTATCTGCCAGAAATACAACTGAAGCGTGGACTTTGAATACAAAAGGCATCCCAGTGACACAACCTCCATTTGATTCTTTTCCACACGGCGTAGAAGGCTGGGGTTAACTTGAGCTCACCGAAAATCATATTAAATCCATATTATATCCACTTGGAGGGAGATTTGGTGATACCGTTATTTATAAGAACTTTCGATTTTGTTTACTTTCACACTCAATTTGAAAAAGGCACAAAAACATAAAACAATTTTGGAATTGGTAAACAGAATTGCGCTGCAAATGCTCCATATGCTCGTCATTTGCGGCTTTGGCGGCCGCAGCTTCGGAACAATGCGCAGGTGGTATGCTAGTGAAAGGCTTCAAATGCCAACAATACAATTACACAGATATGCACCGTCCATTTTCTGTCTATGTGTCTAACATTCCCACTGGATTGTCCGTTTTCATTGTGAACGGACCGGCTCTTCATTAGGTCTCCGCTGGTGTGGTAGTGGAATTGTATATTCCTACTCCAGTCTCGACGCACTGCAATCCAATTCGATGGGTTCATTGTTTGTGGACAATGAAATTGAATGGAAATGCGCTCCGTCGCGTGATTCGCATATTCCGACCAGTTAGGCGGGGACCAAAATTGGCAAAATCGCATTTTCTTTTTTCTCACTTCGTTGGCTTGGGAGGCCTGTTACATCAACGTCACTCTAGTATTGGCGTGTGTCATGGGAGATCGGTGAAGTTTGCTGTATGGACGGTCTAATGAATTTCATCGTATTTCGAGTTGCTTGCAGCATTCAAAAGCCATTTTATTGGCTGCGTTGGAAACTATAGAAGTAATTTGTATTGGCTTTTTTAATTAAACATTATCACACTCAGCGCGGGCCAAAGTTGAAGCGCCGATTAGGCGGAATGGCTCCGATTGTGGCTTAGATTAACAATACGGTGGTTTCCGTATCAAATATATTTATTTATTTATTTATTTATTTATTTAATAAACCATACGCCAATCGGCTTTATACATCGAATAGTTAGTAAAAATATACAAAATGATGTAGAGATAAGAATGTGGAAAGTGTTACATATACACAATTGGTTGAATGTAAGTAAAGAGTTAGTGGTAGATAAACAGTAAATTTTTGGTTTGCGAGATGAAAGCTTGATATGTCCCTCCATAAAAATCAATGTCTGCGTGTAGTGAGATTAGCAATCCTATTATTTGGTCCGTGGTATACGTAGTTTCGTTGAGTCTTCGCTGTTTTTAACAGTCTGTTATGCCTGAGCAAGAGGCTAGTAGGAGCAAGCTCAAAACTGCTGAGTGCTTCTGATGAGTCAATCAGACCGTTGACAATTTTGTAGAAAAATGCCGCATCAGAAACCTTCCGACGCGAGGTTTATAATGATTGAAATATACCGATTTTATTTCGAGAGATGCCACGCATGTCTTAATCAACTCGGAGCCTGACATCACATATGTTGAGGAGCTTATTGGTGCCTCCGCATTTGCTTTGTGTTGCTCTTATTAATATTCTGTCACATAATTTGTCATTTGTCATTTTTAAAGTGGCTGCCATAATTGCAAACAAGCGGTTAGTTCGTGGGTCCGAGGTGGTGAGTACATAGGTCAACTCAAGGTGCGTCGTATCCAAGGGAACCGTTGAAATAACGCCGGCATTGTAAACAGTGATGGCGCAGATAATCTCCTTGATGCATACTTTAAGGCGCGTCTAATGGCATTTTTTATTTAAATAAATGCGCGCCATTTTCTACTTGGACCAGCAGCGGCTTCCTCTGCCTAAGGACATTCACAAGTGATTGTGTGAGTGTGTGCGTGAGTCAGCTCGCGTCTCAAATTTCGTTGTCGCTGTGGCATTGCAATAGTTGGGAGGTTGCTTGTTTTCGTTATCATAACAAATCCATACTTTTCCTCTTATGAATTTATAATTTGGCCGGAACGGCTGAACGTTGAGGGCTCGACGGTGCTGGCTGCCGTTCAGGGCTCACATTGTCTTTGCTTCTTCGAATTTATTCTTTAAGCTCCAAAGCGGAATTGTTGCTTGTTTGGGACATTTTGCTTTTGTTTCGCTGCGTGCCTGACAATGCAGCGATTACCGACTAAGCCTATAAAGTTTTTCAACTTCGCCCATTCCAGGGCTGAGTTTTTTCTACGCCTGCTGCAGTGATTACAAATAGCTCCGGCATTTCTTCCAACCCCACTCCTCAGCCCCGCCAATACCCTGCCATTGGCCTTAAACTAGCATTTAAATGCATTGAATGCTTTATACGGCTAACGCACACACACACGCACTAAGAATACTTAGACTGGAATATGTAGAACGAAGTGCGCGCGATGGAACGACAGGGCTTCTTCATTGTTTTCGTATGCTGGCAACGTTCTGGTGATGAGCACATTTAACTGATCCTAAATGGTTTTTTAACGGCACATTTAATCCATAAATATGCCTGCGTGGTCGCTGCTCGTGCCTCCAGTATCGTTCGTATTCCGCGTTCGGCTTCGCGTCCTTCGCGTAATTCAGTAGCGAAGGTCTTCGGGACCGCGCATAGCAGACGGCGTTGAGTTAAACTGCCAAGCATATGTGGAATCGGTATTTGTCTTCATTTGAGCTTGAGCTTTAACGGCTGTTTTAAACAAAGTTGGCCTTTATGAGTTTTATTGTGAGCATACTTTCCGCTGCTTGCAACTTTGCACATCCCAACTGCATAACTTCGTAATGGCCGAGCTCATATTTGAGCCATAAACTTTTGAATAGAAATGAAGCCTGTGAAAAAATAGACATTGCCTATTTTATATAAACACATTCGCTTGAGCCAAACGGCTGATAATCGACTGGTTTTCCGACGGCAAGCAGAGTATATGTCTGTTTGATATGATATTAAACATAAGTATATATTATATAAAATTACTAAAGTTGCTTGAATTTGGAATACATAATCCTCGATAATTTAGAAACAGACGAATCGAACATACAGCGAAAGTGATTGAAGCGTTAAAAAGGGTTGAAAGTCCCGCATTAACATCGTAAGGCTTTGACGATTCTGTTGCGCCTGTTAAGGGGTGCTAATTACTCACCACGGTCATGGGGAATATACCGCAATTACGCAATCTTAGTTCGAGAAGATGGTTGAGCTCCTAGTTACTCTTAAAGTTACACTCACAGCCATCACTAAAAACAAAAACCAAGGATTAGGGAATATTTTCTAAATATGTATTGGAATTTTCCTTCATCAGTTATTATGCCCTGGATATCTAAAGCTGATTGAGAAAACATTACCATTACCAAGTTCCGCTTTTCGGACGTTGCTTAGACTGCTAAGTAAAGTAAAGCAATGTTCTCTGAACATTTTATATTAACACAATCTCTTTTTTGTCTCAGACATTGGACTACTGAAAACTTTACGGGATCTCCACTTTTCAAAAGCCTAGGCGCATACTTATCTATAAGTAGTGGTGAAGGTCAGATAGAAATGGGAAGGGCTGTAGCTCACTTCGATTGTAAGTGATGCGTGGAGACGCAACAGCTGTGGCGAGCAAAGAAGCGTAAATGACCAAAGCACTTAGGGCGAATTTCAACATTTCCACACACAATTTGGCTGTGTATGTGGTTTGATGAGGGCATTAGGTACACACATGTATGTGTATGTGTTGGGTATCATGTAATTCGAAATAAGTATATTTACATGTGTGGGATGTAGCGCATTCAAATTAGTGCAAGTGCCGCAAGGGTGTTATGTGTGTAGATAAGAAGGAATATCTGAGCACTCCGTCCCTACTCCCATCCGAGGTGCTCTCCATTTCTTCGCTACTTCGCGTCATGTGCCTGCTGTGCATTTGTCGCCCATTTGTCGAGTGCTTTTTCATTTCACGCTTAAATTAAGACATTTGCCACAATCGATGTCCCATCTATGTGCCGCATGGCGGTTCAATAGCTCTAGGAAGTCGGTGCTGCTTTCTTTATTTGCTTCTACTCGTACTTATGGAGCGAAGGATGTTCGTATTTGCGAAATGGCACTTTGGCGGCATTATATGGGGCGAAGAAACCGCAGTGGGTCCGAAGGGGTAGCCAGCCGGTAATGGTGAAATATGGTGGAAGTAAATTTGCGCTTAAGTGCATTTAATTTATTGGCAGCGGTGCCCAAACCAGTGCGGTCCTTGGAATACTTTTTGTCTCATAAGTCATAATAGAAACTGAATTGAAAAACTCTGCCTAACACATTGGAGTTCGAAAGTAATTTTCGCTTATTTACAGTAATTGCCGGCATGTCGATTACTTTCTCGGTGTAATCGGGGCTTGCAATGAAAGTTTAATTGTGAAATGTGGCGCAAACGGGAGGTCTGCGCACTCTGCTGCCACACACCAATATCCACACACACACCCGACCGCCTCTATTGTTGTGGTGCTCTTTAAACACCGCAACAGCGGACCGACGCCAATCTGAGCACTAAGCCTGACCGTTCGACAGGAGGACGCAGAAGAACGCAGGAGAATCGATACTGCAAAACCAACAGAGTAAAAGGAAGCGAGCAAACGATCTCGTATGTTGTCTGATAGTTTGTGTTGTCGTGGAACGTGCTGCAGCAAATGTTTGCCGAGCTTAACTTGAGTGTTAAACACAAGCAGCTGTCGCGTTGTCTGGCCGCCCGCCTGTTCGTGCGGTTTCTTCCGTGCTCCGGCGTCGGCCGCCTTGTCGCTAGTTGCGGTGTGGCAATTTGGCGTGGCATGTTGCACGCAGTAAGTTCTTCCGTAACGGCCTTCTCTTACACACTCGCACACACACACACACATCCGTGCACATTCATTGGCAATCGGACGACATTCTTTATTGTAGCCAACAACAACAACGAGGCAAGCAGGGTCTGTGCAGCATGGTGGAATGGCTGCTTGTTGGCCAGTTGGGCGATTTCCTTCCGATATATTTTCGCTTTCGACAAAGTGCTCGCCGTCGCCATTGTTTTTGCTGCAGCTTTCAGCCGTATTAGTTCGACAAGTGCTCTTGCTTGTTGCTTTTTTGTAAGCTGCGCCGCACCAAAGTTTACTTAAAAGCAATTTGAGTTATCGAGCCGCTGCCATGTTTATGGATTTTTTATCCCCACACCAACGCGGGCGCACCACACCCTGGCTGTGCTGCTCCAAAGCCGCAGACTTTACTGCCTTCGTCCTTGTTGTTTCTTTTTTGGCGTTGTTGCGCCGAAAGCTGTGAACTTTTAACTGCATTAAAAAGCCGGGTGCTGCGTTGTCTTAGCCTCGAAACGGCTGGTTTGACAAATTTCGCTATAAATAAGAAAATAGTGGCTTTCGCCACATTTCCTTGCACTCTCGCATTCTCCTTTCAAGTCAAGTTTACTTTGGCCCTATGTGTCTCCATTCGGCGTTTGTTAGTCGCTCGCTTCGCGCCGTTCATGTGCTGCCACAACTTGCCGTGCAACACAATCAAGTACAGTTAATGGAAAGCATCTCGGGCATTTCTGCAAATAGAAAATTGATAATTAATTATTAATGCAATGCTCGATTTCATTCATGCTTCCCTGATCATTGACTCTCGACTATCGACTCTCATCGAGTGCTTGTGGATGATTGCCTCGTTGCTGTTTGTATTATTTATTTACATTTGGTATTCGATTTTAATTTAATTTTGATGTTATACACTTGGCTCAGTTGTATCAACACGTCCTTAATATTCCTAACAGGTTTTGCAAAGAATATTTGTTGATTACTTCCATTATTAAAAGCGCCACAGAATGCAGGGAAGGCGCCGAGATTTGTGATTTGAAATTACGAAAATTCCTTTGACACATGCAATTACTTAGGCCAACAGGATAGCCATCAGCCTGGCCTGGCGCAACGCATTCGAGTTTCCACATGGTCCGGAGCTGGGCATTCATGGCTTTCTCAGCATTCGTCTTATCAACGCTCGAGTATCTCTTGCATTTTTAAATTAAGTGCGTGCGTGTGTGTGTGTGTATGGTATTCGTGCTCGACCTTATCGGCTTTCAATTAAATTTGCTGAGATCAATTTAGGCTGCCGCTGTGGCAAGTACTTTCACTGCTCGAGTAGCCAGCAAGTGCGTAAATGCGACCTCGGTGTGTGCTTGGCTGGTGGCTGTGATGCTTTGTTTGCCCATCTAATTGGTTGATATTAATTCATTTATAATTAAGATGTAACAATTGAATAGTTCGAGGTGGTCGGGCTCTGGTCGGCAGTGGGGAGCTGAGGGGCGTTGGGAAGTGGCAGAAGGTGAGCAGGCTCATGCAGTCGGAATCGGATTTCCATTCCGAGAAACTATTAGTAACCGCAACATTCCTAAGATGCATTTGAAGATTTGCTCTCGTATCGCAATGAAGTGAGAGCACACTCGCATATGCGGCTTGCAGCTTATGCACATGTGAGAGAGTGTGCATTAATAATGCCAGAGCAGTAGCCGTAAGTAATCAAGTGCGTAGTTCTGTGGAAAATGAAATTCACATTTCCTTTTAATTTACTTAAGTTGAAGATATCTCTCAAAGATAGCTGGAGCACTCGTACATATGCACAAGGCTATTTGCGCTTGGTATCTTGGTGTATATTGCGCTCGGGTGTGTGTGTGTGTCATATGCAGAGCCATCTTCAAGCTGGCCCGACAAAGGAGCGCTCTGTGACATACGCAGTATTGCCTGCGATTCCAATCGAATGGATCCTAATGAAATTAGCAAGACACAGAGCCACAAACACAAGCGCGTGCATATGCTGAAGGACGCGTGTATGTGTGTGAGTGTGTGGGTGTGTGAGTGTGTGGGTGTGCTAGACATTCCTTAGTGCATTTCGATAAACAGTTATCAACGCTTTGCATTGCTGCAGTGCATTGGACACCGGCACACCCGGCTATGTGCGTCAAAGCAGTTTGCATGGCAACCAGGCGTCCTCGCTGCCCTCTCCGCCGCTTCGGTACGGAGCATAAATTCACGATTCACCTGCGTGTTGTTTACGGTGTTTGCTGGATGTGCGAGTGCTCAGCAGCCCGAGTAGCGGCAGTGACGCGTATCCATTGGATACATTTGTTGCCCTTCCGCCTTCCGAATGCCGATTACAACGCTCTTGCCACACTCATCCGAGCCCCTGGTACTGTGGTACCGTTGCCGTTGCCATTCGCCGTTGGCTCTTTGTGAATTGGCATTTCATATTTCATATTTTGCGAAATGACATGGGCCCCCTGTGCTGTCGCCTCTTCCGAGGGGAGGAGGGGGATGATTTCACTCATTTGGCCCTCTTAAATGGTAGCTGAATTAAGTACCCACTTAAGTGCTTGCCAGCATGTGTGCTTGCCTCTCACACGAAATGCTTGCCTTCATTGGGCTTTTGCATTTGCAGTAATAAGCTATTAGTTCTTGCTCAATTATCGGAGCAATGGAGTGCCAATTACAATTCTCGATTTGGCGGTTCGAAAGCCTGAGCATTACATAAATATGAGTTGGAAACCGACCTCAGCACCGAAGTTTATTTCCTTCTGATCGACGAAATTATAATATAATAAATTATTTTTTCCTTATTTATGTTTTCTGAAAGGGTTCTGGTAGACTACTTCCGATCTGCCTTCGTTGAGGGAGCATCATACGTCTTCGTAGATCAGCTTTGGTACTTTTACTACTGCTAGAAGTATTCCGAAGTCCTTGCAGTCGCTCTCAACTCTTGAAGGCCTCTCCGAAATAAATAGTTATGTAGGTGGTCAAGTTGTAATTATGGGCTCGACTGGGCTCCCCATCTCAGTGATATGCACACCACAATGGCCCACTTAGTTTTGAACTGTTGACCATCGAGCCTTTGCTCTTTTATTTAAGCCCCGCTGTTCATTTGCGCATATTTGTTTTGCTGCTAAAATATGTCGCCTATTGTGTTGCCGTTATTATGCCTATTTATGAATAGTTTGTTTGAATTTATAATTGCGTGCAACAAAAACAAATTTGATTTTGCTCAGTGCGTGGAAACTCGAAAATAATTTAGATGAACTCGCGGCGTCTGCTGTTTGTGACTTCGAAACTCCGATAAATGCACTCAAAATTATTCAAAAAAGCAAAAAAGCGAAAAAAACAAAAACAAAGACAAGTGTGGTATAATAGACAACAACACCTTCGCACAGCGTAACGCCACTCTGCAGCAATTAACAATTAATTATTTAAATTAAATGACAATTTACGCTTTTTCATGATTTCGGTTTGAAATTTATGGCGTAATGCCTTTTGCATTTGCCCGCGCAGTTGTTGTGTTTGTTTTCCTGATGTTTGCCACAACTACAACAGCTGAAAGAGCGGCAGTTGCTGTATCATTTGCCGCGGCAGTTGTGTGCTTTTCAGTTTCAGTGTTTTTGTTTAATGATATAAAATGACAAAAATTAAATAAATTACCAATTCACACAAGGCAGTCACGTGTTAATATTTTAAATCATAAATAATATCAATTGCAATCAAGCGAGCCGCTGCTCGTGCAACACTGCAGCGAGGGTGAGCGTTGGCGCCTGCGGCGGGGCGCGCGATGCAAGTCAAGTGTGGCTGTCGCAGAAGAAGGGGAGTGGGGTTGCTGCGGCGGTCGCCCATGGAAACGGTGGACACAAGCGTTTGCGTGGGAAATGTGGCGGAAAGAGAAACAACGAAATCATATCTGCGCACTGTTGCACATAAATTAGCCGTGCAACAATATGTGCAGCATGCAACGCGCGCTGATAACCCGACAAGAGCCGCCGGCGTCCCGCTGCCCGCTGCTTGCCGTTGCGCGCATTATTGGCGTCGAGGCGGCGGACTGTCAAACATGTCGAATGGAAAAATGTCCGACTCATTTGTTTGCAATCTCTCTGTTTAATTTACACATTTGCGACTCGCCGGTGAGTGTGTGTGTGTTGCGGTGCCACATCGATGACTGTCAATGTTTGTTAACAAACACTTGATGCATGTATAGGTGGTTTTTACTATTGTTTACCTGGACTTGTTTACCCGCGCTCGCAGCTCACCGACACACCCCCACATACACGGCCTTACATGCATATTGTGGCAATTATCGCTAGTCTTTCTGCTCATTTTGGGTTTTGTGACTTTAATGTGGGGCTAAGTTAACAAATTTTCAAATAATAAAGATCATCAGTCCATACATAAGAGTTGAAGCTGCAGTTCCCACCTCGACTCCAGTGAAAATGAGGCCGCAGAAATATTTAATTCATTAGTCCTTAGTCGTCATAGGCTTCAGAAATATTTTTTTTTAGTTTAATTTAATTTAATTTTATTTACATGCCAGAGCTTCCTTTCCCAACATGTCTTCAAATGAATGAGACGGCCTAGTCACACTTAGGTTACCCTATTCTCACCAACTATTTTCGAAGAAAACCTCCTTAGAAGTTATTTGTCAGTTAATCACCAATACCCGTAGACTTCTCGTGGAAAACGAAATGTACTTACAGGGTTTGTCCGGAAAGTATTAGGACTGATTTCCTTCCACCGCGACTATGCTACGGAGCGTGCGAGTACTGACTGGATTTGGTAGAGACCGTTGCTAGCTAACGAAAGAACGGCTGGTCAGTTAACTTTGAGCACCTGCAGAGTGAGGACGAACATTTTCGCGCGAAGTGTTTCTGTGAGTGGTGCAAGGCAAAATGCGGCGCTAAAGCAGAGGTACGCAATTTAATTCTGTGTGAAACTCGGTAAATCTGCGTCAGAGCTGTTTGATATGATCAAGAAGGCTTACCCAGATGTTGTTTGAGCAAGAAGTGACAGATGTTAAATTTATCAAAGTCTGTGGTTCATGACATTGTGACGGAACATTTGAACATGCGAAGTTGCAACACGACAACGCCCCGGTTCACACCGCCTTTCTTGTCAACAACTACCTAACCAATGCCTGCATCTCAACGCTTCCACTGCCGCCCTACAGCCCAGATGTGGCCCTCGACCCTTTTGGTTTCTTTGCCTGAAAAGTCCGATGAAAGGCAAGTCTTTTCAGACGACAGAGGGGATCCCAGCACGCCTTCAACGATGGAAATCGCGCTGGCAGCGCTGCATCGACGCAGAAGGAAAGGAAGTTTGAAAGTTTTTAAATACTCGTAATTGTAACGATTGGTTCAATAAATTTTTTTAAATCGACTCAGGTCTATTACTTTACCTGGAGGAGGTCAAGTTTTACAAAAAAATTTGTGTGGTTGCCTCTCCAAGGCATGGAGAGAGGAATGTCAGTCCTTGGCCGGATAAAAATATGGGTCCGTTCCGATTACTTACATCCAACTGTCGTGGAAGTGGGAAAATGTTGTTTTTTTTGTATTTGTTAATTCGTTAATACATGCGGTATATCACCCCTTTCCCTCTCGAAGTTCAGTCCAGCTGGTAAGCAACCCGAAAACTTTGCAACGCTTCTACTTCTAATGATCGTTTGCGGAGTTCAGTAGTGGACCCAGGTCGACCTTTAACTATTTGGGCTAATTTTTTTTTAAATTTTCTCAGTCGAAGAAAATTGTTCATTTCACTACTTTTGACATCCACAGAGATTGAATAAAGGGCGCTTCGATGTGATTGATGCAGATATTCGTGGTCAATGTTCGGTGGCAGCACTTCAATGCAAAAGTGTTGCTTCCTGAGCTTGAGCTTGTTGTCAATGCAATTAGCGGTGCCTTTTCCTACAAACTCGCAATCAGTCCAATTATTCCCTCAGCTCGCATGATGAATGCCGTTTATTCATTGGATGAGCTTTGTGTAGAATTTAGAGCGAACGCACCAAATTAGTTTATCCTTAATAACAGGGATCAATTTTCCAATTTAAGTGTTTAACTCAGAGCGGCGTAAATCTAGAGTGGAACTGCATCCGAAGCAAAACAACAACGCCAAGTGTGAATGTAAAAACAAGCAAACGGTTTAATTGATTTCGTGATTTAATTAAAATTACTTTTTATTTCATAGGAAAAATTGAAATTATGTCATAAATAAACACACACACACGCTGCACCGGCCCACATACACACATGTGAGCACGTGCAGCATGCAGCAAGCAGTGGCGATGGACGCGAGCGTGGGGACGCATATGGATTTTAGTGCGTGGCAAGTGCGAATGGAATATTTTATGGCGGCATATTTGCGCCGGCACATCGCCGCTTTGAGTCGCCATGCAACGCTGAATGATTGGCCCTTCCCGTTGGACACTCGTCTATTTGCTTGTCCTTTTGTTAGCCGGCTCTGCCGCCCAGCTGTTCTTCGAACGTATTTATTTGCATAAGGATTTTTTAATTAAAACTAAACGAAAATATAATTGAAAACGCGATTTACAGCCAGCCGAAGTGCTGAAAAAGCGACCGAGTGCACAACAAGCGGCGCCACCGCCATACAAATGGAAATAATTATTGTTTTTTCACATCGCATGCGTAGCTGCGCACCCCACACGCGCACACACCAGCATAAATACGCATTAGCAGGACGCGCGCGTGTGTGTGTGCAAACCGCAGGAAGTAATAACCAGCTGCAGTGTTTACACGAAGGCAGCGCGCGCGTATTTGTGTAGTTGCGGTTGTGGGTGCTTAAATATGCTAAGGCAGCACACTCGCACGCACTCGCGGCGGAGGCCTGGCAGGCGCGTAGTCGAGCGTGAGTGCGTATTATCTCTGTGAGTGACTGATTCTCGATAGCTTTGTGTCAGTAAATTGGCCACAGCTTTTTGCCAGTTGCAATGCGTTTAAGTGGCAAATGCGCGCAGAGATAAAAAGCGGCCAGCACTTAGCATATGCAGGCGCTGGCGTGGAAATATTATAGATATATAGAATTGCTGAGCGATTGCTGTGCAAAAAGTCCCGGCCTCGTCATTGAGGCCACGGGGCGTATGCGCAACTTTTACGGCGAGCAGTGAACTGATTCTTGCAAATCGAATAAAAGCTGCATTATTAATGCGCGCGCTGTTGGCCATCAGCGATTTGGCCAACAACAACTGGGGCAAAAGTGCTGGCCCATCCATATTCATAGAGAGTTCTATGCGGAATGCTTTCCGTCCATAAATAATATGATGCAACCATTGCATTCTTTTTCCCACCCAGTGGAGGTCAGAAATTTTTGCCGCATATCATGTAATTGATGTTCTGCGGTAACTATTTATTGTTTTTGTATGTACAGTTATGTTCCGATAGCACTTATGGTTTATTAGCAGCGAGCGCGCCGCAAAATATGCTTTGATATCAGCCGCGCGGTAATTAATGTGAGTGGCACAGTGTCGTGCTGTCAGACGACGCCCGCTGCCTGCGCATGCGCGCCAACATAATTCTAAATTCATTTACGCTAGAATTCAGCGTACTATTGCCTGTGGCGCCTCTGCCGGAGTCGAGATAAGACACTTTCGAAACCAGCCGCGTAGGAGCTGGAGCGGAGGTTTTACTAAAGCTCTTAAATAAATTTAATATTCTAAAAGGTGTATTTATATGTATATATGTAGCTCATTATAGGGTTGCCATTACAATTTGAGGAACGGGCGGGAGTCTCTTTGAGAGAGAGAGAGTGGGGAAAGCGTTTTAATTACACACCAAATTGCAGTCAAAATATTCGAATGAGTTTGTTTGTCTGACATGACTTTCAGACTCACTTGAGGGCCTGCTTTAACTAGGCCCTTCCATGCCACGCCTTTCGCTTGGCCCGACATTTTTGAGAGCCGGTACCTGTGCTCTGTGAAAGCTGACGCCAAAGAGCGGTTGAGTGTTCGTTTGATATGTATGTTGAAAGCAGCGCATCTGCCTGGACGGTGACGCCATTATTGGTTGAGTTAATTTATGCACAACATTAACGTCAAAATGTTTATTATAAATTTGCTCGAATCACAAATGCAAATCAAATGTTTCCAATCAAGCAAACATGCGTGTGCATGCATCCAATAATCGGAAAATAGAGCTTTATGTGCACAAATATTTACGTGGCAACACAAACACACACGCAAGCACGGACGAACGCCGAGCGGCAACGGCGCGCCGGGCGGCTCGGCTCAGCCAGGTCGAAACTAAAGCGATAAAGAGTAAAACTCGAATAGCGAAAATAATTATCAGCAATCAAAATTCGCATTCACGTTCGCCGCTGCTCAATTGGCAGCTTGTTTGTACTTGCAACACGGCGGTGGTGGCGTGGCTGCTTCTGCTGTTGTTTGTTGTTGTGGGTGGCGAGCGGAATGCCAGTCCGCCCATGCGAAATCACTTTAATTAACAACAATTAGTAATAGATATTTCACTTTTTGCACCAGTTTGCACAGAAGCAACACGCACACATACAGAAAAATATTGATGCGCTCGTGCTGGCAGGTGCATGCGGCAGCTGGTGCGGGCGGTGTGTGTGCATGTGTGTTGATTTGTAAACAAATGGCCATCATAAGCCGGCAACCGCAGCCTGCCGCCAGCCGCCGCACCGGCTAATGGCCCGCATGCGAATCGAACGGGCCGCTGCATTGCGGCGTCGGTGCGAGTGTGGCGGAAAAAGTCACAAAGCATATTTGCGCATTTGTTGGCACTTTGAAGTCGTCGCCGCAACAATTCCCAATAATTCGAATGGAAATTTATTAACAATAATTACGGGTTATTTGGCGCTAAATACGATCAACTTGATTTCAGTTTGGCCGGCGGCTGCCTTCGCCCTCTGCGGCATGCGTTGCACGTATTCAATTCCACGAAGGGCGGCGAGGTTCAATTTGAATGGAACAAACTTTTTAATATGGGCTTGCGTCCAGCAAATAGTTTTCCAATAAACTCTATGTCAAAATGATGATGAAAGGTGTCATATTTGCTTCAATACTTTTTCTTAATAGAAAGACTACCAAAACCCCAGAACCGTGGATTGCACAGTGTTTGGCGAGCGGACAAAACTCGTTCGCAATAACCGTTGATATCTTAAACTCAACTTTCATACAGTTACAAGGGCGCTTAATCTTCGACTGCTTATCATAATGGATCCATGATCACGGATAACCTCTACGCCAGGTAAGTGTGGATCCATCGAGGGCATTGACTGATTCTGCTAGCCAAGTTAATGACATTTTGTATATTTTGGGCTTAGACCAGCGGATTCAGAGATGAGAGTTAATGATACTCCATTCCCGTACCCGAAAGCTTTGTTTCTCTTTGCGTAAGATAACTTTTGGCGGATACTTTGTTGGTTCTCAAACACTGTGCCCTGTCGTCGGAGTGGGCGAAGCGTGCCGTTCCGTAATAAAACTTTTCCCATTTATATTTGTACAATTTTATTTCCATTTATTTAGAAGAATTCTATAACTGTGGGAGCTCGCACTGACAAAGTGAAAAAAGCGGCATTTCACACCGCTGCATGTAATTCTTGACACTCTCTCACTGCTTTCCGCAACTTTCTACATAAGTTCGCCTCATATTAAAAGTATGTTTACGTGTGTATATATGTATATGAATGAGGGCACATCATAATCACGAAACATAAACTAAACAACTTTTGCTATTAAAAGACTGTCCACAGCCCACGCTCACCCACCTGTGCGTCACGTTGTCCATTTTGAGGGCAGCCATTTTGTTGCGGTGGAGCTGAAATATTAAGATTTGCTCGCATGAGACATGACAAGCATAAGCAAAGACCGCAAGCCGCAGAAGGGGTTAAACGTATGACCACATACTTTTGGAGGGATTAGCACAAGCCCAATGAAAATTAGATAATCAACGGAGGGAATGCGAGCGGGTGGCCGGTTTGCCGGTTTGCCGTTCATATGCAACTGTCAGCGGGCAGCCGGTTGAAGACCTGTCAAACTAATGACAGGGTATGAATATGAATTGAGTTCTTCGGAATTTTCGGTTGGCAGCAGCTCATAAGATAAGCAAAATGCATTAGCTTTTGTCCGTTGAAATGTTGATTAGCTGCTAACAATTCCATTGATGGTCAAGACATTTAAATGGAGTTTTGTAAATACACTTCTATTCGGTACTCAACTCAAATATTGTCCTTATCGATTTGCCAGTGGTTAATGGCTATGCTAGCAACTTGCCGATCCTACGCTTCATAGTTAACGGTGCACATGAGTAGTGCAAGGTTTAGTCTCGCCTGTTAGAATGTGGCTGTGCAGTTGTCAAGCCTGACTGACTGACGGGCTGTCGGAGGAAAGAAGACACGAGCTATGGTTATATATACATTTAAATTCATTTCCACGCACACCCACCCGCCTACGAATTCGAATGCCGACCTATCTCTGCTGACAAAAACAATCCCTGGCGGTTGTCGGCTTATGCACCAAAGTGCTCCGGTCGCCTGGTGGTCGGTTGCAGCAGTTGGCGTGGTAATTTATCTAACTTTAAATATTACATGACTTCGTCGGTATGTTGATATTTTCATATTTAGAAATTTTGTGCATATTTTGACATTTGCACGCACATACACACATGCGAGCACGCATCACACATGCCACACTCACACATGCATGAACGCACAGATGGCAAGGCCCGGCTTCAGTCGGACTTGCATGCTGGTGCTGGTGGTGGTGGCCGTGGTGCCTTGCTGGGCGGCTGGCGCTGCTCTGCAATTGGCGTGTCGTGGCCCTTGGCCAACCCGACGCCCCTCAGGGCCAGAGGTCCTGACACTGCGTTTGCTCTTTTGCCATATTTGTGTGTGGAAATTTGACAAAATTTTGATGCGGGCTCACGTAATTTCGGAAAACTTTGACATCAAAAAAGTTGACAACTCAGCAGCAGCACCAGCAGCAACACCACCGATATGCACCAGCATCCATGCTGCACACCAATGCGAGTGGAGCATGTGTGTTGTGCAGCAAGGCAATAATAAAAATAACAAAGCTAGCCAAAAACAACAGCAAACGTAATTTGAACTGGAAACAGCAACAGCAACAGCAACAACCACAATGCAAGCAAAATAGACATGCAGCAACGCACACCGCCACCTGCAACGGCCGACGCAGCCGGTGTCTATGGCGGTGGGCTGCAAAGCAAGCAAGAGAAATTGACTTAATAGCTCATCAATGATTCAAACGGAAATCCTGTACGTCCGAGCGTATCCTGTACTGCTGAGCAGCGGAAGAGCATTAGCGTCTGTCCAGTCGGGCGCTGGAACAATCGGACAATCAGACTATCGGTCGGGCGTATCATCGGGTGCACAGTCCCTCGGCTGAATGCATTGTTGTACCTGCAGCCACTCACTTCGCTTGCCGTATGCGTGACTGAGTGCCTTCTGATGTCGTGTTGCCCGTGGTTGTGTGCATGTGTGCGTGTGTAAGGCGGCGTGTGAGTGATTACTTGAATATGCAAGTGTCTGCTATGCTCTTTACAATACCCACACATATCCACACATGCATGTGTTTAGACAGACGCCCGAATAGATGGCTGCGTGTGGGCCTGCAATCAAATTTGCATTTCGTTATAGGACAATTGTTGCGGTTGAACTTCACAGCCCTAAGCATCCCTTTAGCCCTTAGCCGAGGAACTTTGAAAGATTTTAATGAAGAGGGGCTCAATTCACTATTAGCTTCCTTTCACTGATATTTCTGGACTCTGGTAAGAACCGTACACAAGGCATAGAGGATATCGATTTTTTAAAGACATAAGTTACCTCCGTGGGTTCAAATAAACTGATATGATCCAAATGCACTTATTTTGTTGGTATGCGTCATTTTGGATGGCTTTTCTCCTGTACCAACGAAGAGAACATAGTGCGAATGTTATACATCATTGCTTGGTCCCCTTTGGGGATGAAGTGCGTAAGTAAAAAATTTTTACCTAGAAGTGAGTGCCACCACACCCAGTTTTCAACTTGAGAACTTATTCGTGCATGGATCTACTTCTCACCCACACTATCTAATACTGTGAGGGGTTAGTATATTTAAAACTTTACCAAGCCGTTAAATGGAAGAGCGGTTTCTTAAATGCTTTGTTGCTGAGATTAGTTCTATTTCTATAGCAAACTTATGAAAATATGTGTGTCCATCCTCATTCACTGGAATTTGCAGTTTTTTCGGATATCTGACCGTCCAAGTTCCGTAAGAACCTAAGGAAGCCAACTGGAAATCACTTTGAATCATTAATGTGACAATTTTGACATATATAGTTCCACATATATCTCGATTCTTCCCCTTCCTTTTAAGGCTTATGTTTATTTCGAGCGATTTTTAGTATACAATTCGATTAGTCAACAAGCCAAGATCAACCCTACGCACTTGTAAGCTGAAGATTTTAGAGGTCATCAGTTTACATACCCTCAAGCATTAATCTTACATTCTTATTAGAAAATACATTTCTTGATAGCATCTGACTCGCAGCAGTCGATAAAGTCAAATTACCGGCTTAAAGAGGCCTTCTAAGAGGGTTTTAAAGTCGCAGTGATCTGTGCTTTCCGAGGATATCACAGCGCGCAGTACAAATAAGAGAAGCGCCGTTCAACTGAGATTCCACAGTCAAAGCCCTGTGTTTGTATGTCACACTGCGAAGTACTGGGTAGTGTTCGCCCTGGCGACCTGCCAAAACATCCGCATCCGGAATCAGCAAGCATTACTGTGGCAATTGGTGCAGTCCTTGGACATTGTGCTTAGCGATAAACATAAGTAAAAGATAAGCCGCAACATAAGACACGCTCAAATGGCTGACATAAGTTGCCTCGTGAATGCATGTGTCCGTCTAACCACAATGAGCTGCTTTAAAGCTTCTTTGCATGTGACACACACACACACACACACGGACACTTGCATTGGATGTATGCCACATCGTCGTTGTGAGTGTTTGCATGTGTGTGGCGTTATAATACTTAGGACAGGGAACATAAAATGCATTGTAAATCAATTGAAATCACAGCGTCGCTCCAGTAAGTGCCGGCCGGGCTCCGAGCCAGGTGTCTGTGTGCTTGTGCGCCAGCAATTGATGCAGAGGGGCATTACAACATCGATAATAGGCATCTAAATGCAACTTTGTTATGCAGACCCCTGTCCTACGGCCACACCTAGAGGCTCACTTATTTACTTGTGTGGCTGCCTATTAGTGATGAGCCTTCGGACGGCCAAGCATGCCGCATTGAGCAATGAAAAGGTGACAACTGAATTAACTTCCTACTTTTACCCCGTTCGTGCCTTATTTATGAATGCTTAATCACTTTGTGGCCTGAGGTATTTCAGTAATTAGAATGGTAAAATTTCATAAATTCAAATTTACCAAGAGAATGCTCTGATCTCCGCATGAGTAAGTGTCTACATGTGTGTGTGTGGGTGGGTGGGCTTATGCAAATAATACTTAAATACTTGTGAGAAAGTCGGAGGATGAGTGCGACATTTTTGCAGACATTTAATTGTTGTCCTTCGAGTGACTGTGGAGTTATTTCGTTTTGAGGTTATGCTCTAAATTTCTTTGGGCTTAAATGCCGGCAGAATATCAAGACGATAACTAATTGAGCTGAAACGCATTTGCATTTTACTTGCCGTATGTTGTTGTAAATTTAGCTTTCGAGCGGTGAAGCAGTTTTTCCATGAACAGGTGAGGCCATATTGCCCATTTGTTTGGTAGTATTAAATTCCTGAAACGGAGGAAATTTCTTATTTGCTTCTAGCTTTTTCTTTGTGTTTTTCCTTGTGGTTTTCCGTTGCCCTCAACAACAGTTACTTTTTCATCAGAGAACGCTTAGAGCTCCTTAAAAATTTTTCTGTATCATTTGTTCCCTAGTACTTAGCGCTTTAAACGCTGATACCTTAAAGACCTAGGCCAGCGCAATGAATGAGCTGCCTATGGCCAATCCATAAACACGCATTTGACGTTCATTGCTGTTGCTTCGCTAGTTATCCTTGCTATTTAACGCATTCATTCTACATCGCCCAATGTTCTTTTTGCCTCTACCGCTTCTTCTCCCAAGACGTGTGCCGATACTCGTATGTGCTCTTTGCTTTCCATGCGTCATTGTCAGTGTTCCGTTGACGGCCTCGGATTGTTGTCACAATGAGTGAAATATAACCGAAACGTCGGCTGTCAGTGCCGGACATTGCGAATTCGTCCTCCTCTCTGCCTAGAGGGCCCTTTGCTTATGTTCGCCAACTTTCGTCGGCACAAAGTAATCGCCGTGATTCATCAGTCGATACGGACAGAGACTAGTTCGCCTGAATATTTGCATAAGGACCGAAAGCAAGAACAAAGCAAAAAAGAAAATGATGAATGAGTCTGGATTATGAAGTGGAAGCTATGTACGAGTGTGCATAAAGAACCGAGAGCGCGTTCCAGACGCAGAAATCAGAAGCTGTCAAATTGCATCGGAAAATGCTAAATATGGAGAGTGGTATCTGGGAGCTATGCGTAGCTTAATATAAAAGAGAAAGTAGGCGGTCTTAACTTAAAGAAGGACTATGTGCCTTTAAACTACTGAATTGAGTGTTTAGTTTGTGTAAACCTCTGTCATAGAAGACGCGTCATTTAAAGCACGATGCCGTAGTTCGAAGGAGAGGCAAGGCCAGGCGAGTCAAATGCAATGTAACGAGCTTGATGATCCATTGTCAAATGTGAATGTGCGAATAAACGTGTGCGGCGGTGGGCGCTGCGTGCGTGAGTACGTCGCTTGCCACGCGTGCCTTGATGTGCATACAAATGTGGGGCCGGTCAACCATCCAACCCGCTGACCGCCAATCCGCGTCTATACATTGTCATTGTGACCGGGTTCGGCTCTGGAAGGCTAAAGGCCGAGCATGTTCCGCCGCTTGAATGGCCAAGTGCCTGCCGCAAGGCACCTTCTTCTACGCTGTTCAGTAACGTCGCGCCACGAAACTCGCATCGTTCGCATTCGTCATAGTTAGTATGGCTGTCAGTTTGTGCAGGCATTTAAGTTGTGTGGGTATCATTGGAGCAACCTGAGAGTTATGCCAACAATGCGACTGTAGACAATCGGATCGAATGAACATTGTGCCGGCATGAGGGAGGGCGTAAGTGTGGTCAGCTTTCGAAATGTGACATATTCGTTGCAAGCCGGATGTGTAACGTTCGCATGTGGCATGGAATATTCAATTAGGAAACGTACGATGACAAAATAATTGCATTCAAGTGGCACTTGTATGTGTTTGTGCTGTACATACACCGCTACATATGTAAATATGTATGGGCACTTATAAACAGATGCATCCTTGCGAGGAAAATCTATCACAGAGTTCCATTCCTAGGAAGGGTAGACATTTGTCGATGGCTAAACGATTTCGATTTCCACCTTGAACTCTTGCATTTGAGCCAAAACGCGGTAAGATAACATGCATTAGATATAGGCTGCCCAAAAGTGTCTCTATTAATGGAATATTTTTCTTACAGGGTCTCTTATGAAGTGCCATAATATAATAGGCTTGTGTGTGATGTAACAAATTGTTGCAGCAACATTTTGATTAAGGAGAGAAACGGCCGACGTTGGTCATCGATTGAACTTTTCAAAGGCTTGATCTCAAACAGACGAAGTGCATAATGTCATATCGACCTGGGTTCCGAATTCTGCATAAGGAAACCGATTACCGTTGTTAGATATCTCAAAGTGTGATTAGATTTCATTTTTGCCCTTTACAGATGTTTGACTCCGAGAGGATTTTCCATTTTTCAAAATTCTTATGATAAGTTTCCGGCACTAGCCAATGTCTCTTTAGAATTGTTTCAATAAATGTCCACATAATCCCTTTTAATGAACTTATAAGTCTTTTAAATCCCATTTTAATTGTGCGCAGAGTATTGTGCTCCTTTACTGTTATCACAAAAGATCCTTAAACGCTTCATACACATGTTCGCACAAATATGTCGACCCGAGTCTGCGACCATTTCAATAAACAACTTGAAACACCCAGCACTTTTCATAGTTTTCGTTGATGTGCTTTTCTTTGATGTGACCTTTTCTTATGTCAGCGGCAGAAAAACTTTTCCTTTGACTCGTTCATTTCCAATCTCCCTCGAGATTGTGCAGGCGTGCCCCGGCCCTTCGTTGCTTCTTGCGCCCAACCAGCCTCACATATCACTGTCAAATAATTTCGCATGCAATTGTCAAGTTTAAACTTTTCGCTTGTGATCTGCCTGCACTTAGTGCTTAAATGTCACCGGCAAACAACACAACTTCGCTCCACTGCCAAGCTCTGCCCGCTCGTACGCGACATAAGCTCAGTCCGGCCCGCACACACATTTGTTGTTGCTGAGTACTCATCAGCACTTTGGTGTGGCTACTTCTTTGTGGTCTGCTTGCACATTCGGCAGGATAATTGTCCGGCCATTTGACTTTGCTTTTATTTGCTCCTTTATCCCTTTTAAGTGATTCTTGCGAGGCAAGTACTTGGGTCTCGGCTTTACAACATCCACCTCAAACAGCATTCCATTTGCGTACCCAATGCAATAAGTGTGTATGTGTGTGCGGCCGTTGTGCTGTCCTGTTTTGTATCCCTACATACAGATAATAAATATAATAGTCATAGATATATCTACTCACACCCTAATAAGCTGCGTATGTGAATTAAGAGAGCGCTTTTATTGCTTTGCTTCTTCGGGGAAAACACGAAGCCTGTTTCTTAGCTGTTGATGGACGGATTGTTGCACTGTGCTGCCGGTTGCAGTTCTCGACAGAACGCCAGTGATTGCGGGCGTACAATTTGTATGTAATTCAACCGATTTTTTACTTTTATTAGTTTCCCACTACTGTCATCAAATGCGAGTAGGATGGGAAAGTAACGACGATACATGCAGAAAGTGCATGGAAGTAAGCACAACAGAGATGCTGGAACACCTCCAACGTTTCTGTCTTTCCTTAACTAGAACTGGGCTTAGATATCCCAGGATTTCGTAGTTGAACAGGCCAGATGAAGTATATAGTAAATCAAGTTGCTCTAAAAGTTCGCGAAAAGCGTTGAGGTCCGGATAACGAATACTTCAGGACCAAAAGACCTATGCATGCGTGGTACCTAGTTTACTACTAACTCGGCAAACTAATAAGAGACCGCCTCTACCATCCTGAACATAGCATGTCCATTACATTTCTAATATTTGCTTCTTAAGTTGTTCAGAATTAGAAAGAGAATTACTATTTTGTTTTACTTTTATACAAATTACTCTTAACTATGACAACGAAGAAACTCAAGAAATTGAACACAGCTGACATTAGACAAAAGCAGAGACATCAAAAATACTTTATATACATATCTTCTCAGTGTCTACCACAGAAATAAATGCTCCGTCATAGAATATAGACCATTCAGAATATGTGCCGTGGAGAGAAGTGGACTGTTAGGAGTTCTATATAGCCATTTTAAATTACGTCATTCCGGTGGCGAAAATTTTTTGGAAACACTTGAAATGAAAGAAATGGTTGAACCTTCTTATTGCCAGATATGGCTTTTTGTGACTGTTGCGAAAAGAGACCAGTATCTATTCTCTTCTCTGTGCTATATAAGGTGTTTTGAAGTAAGGCCAATTTTCGAACTCTGAAATTGGCTCTTCTAAGTCTCGTACCTTTTGATGAAAGTTGAAATCTAGGCTACAATTTAAAAGTTCTTTTTCCTCATAGAGCTTCCGTGCCCCTGCTCCGCTTGGTGAGCGTATGGATACTCTTTTGAAAATGTGTGCAAGTACAACAATTGGCAATCTGAGTGAGCCGCTGATTTCACTATTCTCGAGTTGAGTTTCCGAAAGAATTGCATTTATTTATGCTAAATGTGTAACAAATCTGATTACAAATTATTCGAGCGACAGCGCATCAGCGCCGCCTGCCTGAGTGGTCCATTATAACATATTGTGCCTTCGCGGTGGAGGGGGCCGGAGGGGGATTATGGAGAAAAAATGTGCAAAGAACAAACGGGGATATGAATGAATGAGTGAAATGATTTACAAGTAAAAGTGAAGCGAAAACCAAATAAAATTATGTACCAACTCTCGTCCGAAACTTCTGTGCAGTTCAGTTTGCTGCTGGAAAACTTTCCTTTTGCGTTATTCAGTAGAAATCTCATCTTCAGTCAAGTCAAATGCGCTGCCGACTGCGCTCATACATACCGATTCATAAATTCGTACTTACGCACATATGTATGTATGCATGTATGCTCGTGTATGCCGATGGGAGGAGATCGGGGCATCCGTTTGCCCATGCAAACTTGATGCGAGCGGCGACGTGCAGCTCAAAGACACTTCAGCGCCAACATGTGGAACAGGGCCTTGAGGGGGCGCATGTATGTGGGAAGCGCGTCCTTAGCTGAAAATTAACTTATAAAAAATTATGTGAAAAAATCCCAGCACGTCAGCTGGTTTGATACGCAGACAGAATTCATTACAACGCGAAAACTGACAAATATTCCACGAAGCGAAAGTAGACGAAAAATAACAAGAAGATGGAGCGGCGCGAAGAAACAAGTCTCAGCATATCAAAAAGAAAATCAAAGGGGCATCCAGCAGCGGCGCGTGGAGCTGCTGCTGCCGAGCATGTGTCTGACGAGCAGCCGCACAGAACGGAGGGTGTTTCGGTTGGTGGGCGTGGGGGAGTGAGTGCATGCCCGATTCCTTATATATGGTACGCATTCAACATGAATTCACTTATTATTCCAATTTGTTGTACTATTCATACCAAATTTGAGTTGTTAGTGTGTTTCTGCTACTACAACTTTTCCAGTTTTAACAACGTTTTGGGTGTTTACATGAGTTTGCTGGCGCATTTTGAGTATCGGATGGCTGGCGGGTTGGAAGGTGTCTTGGTGGGTTGCTTGGTTAGTTGGCACTTTCCCCCCATTAGTTGGCAATTCATATGAGCAGCGACGCGCACTTGAGCAGTCGCACGCCTTCTTCGTCGGATCTGTGGAGCTTTCACAGCCGAGATTGGCCGACTTTGAATTCTCATCAAAAAGTCTAACTATATTCTAGTTTGTGTCGCTGCGCATGCAATCGCCCGCATCCCGCAGTGCTGTATTTTCTGCGTCGACGAGGCTACACGCCATTCCCTGCTATCGTGACTGTAGCCGTGAGTTGGCTTTCGGTTCGATATCCGGCGCCCGCTTAGTGAAAGTGTCATTGCACGTTTGAAGCAGCGGCACGGAGCAGCAGTGACGACGTGGCCGAAGCGGAGTTTGGGGCTCGAAATGGCTGTTTCTAATGATGCTACGTGTTTTTGACATCGAAATTTCGGTGCTTAAAATCACACATTGCTCGTCTTGCTTCACACGACACCGCAGTACCAGTGTTTGCAACATTTCCCCAACAACAAACCGCGAGTTATTAGAGTAGCTCTGAGCAAAGAGCTGCAGGTGGAGTTAGTCTGTTGGCTTTGTAGTAAGACATGTACGCAGTTTGTGGCTTCGTTATGGTGGTGGGCGGCAAGCTGTTCCCCGGCACTTAGTCTGATATGAAAAGTTTTCAAGGTCTTTGATTAAATTGAGCGAAATTACATTAAGGGCACTAAACGAAAGCGGATTGCAAGTTGAACGCTTGAGCACACATCTAACGATCATCCAAATGTTGTTGGTTGCTGCAAGCGTGTGCACACGATGGTTCATCTTCGCAACGGGTGCATTAACTGTACTGAAGAGACAGCGAAATCTGCTACAAAAAGTGAATGATAAACAGCGGCAATAATATTTTATGTATTTTTTAATTATTATTTAAAGCCGCTGAAGGTCTCATAAGAATTTCTGAAGTGTTGAATGTATGAACGTGATGTTCTTGAATACCCAAGTTTCTAAATAAATATTAATGTTTACTCTCTCTTTTTAGAATTTCCGGTGGTATTGAATCTCCTACCACTTTGTACGCTGAACATCAGACTTACTTTTCCTTTTGACTGAATATCTCTCGATTTCTCAAATGAAGGTTCCACGTGCTTTTTTCTGTCGGAGCCGAAGATTTGACTTAACCTGCCAAGGCTAACTACAGTTTTTATTATATAAAGGTCTATATACATCGTTCTGCATCAGCCATGGTTAGAAGTCATCTGCGCTAATGGCATACATATAGCTTTTTATAAGTTGTTTCTCCCGAATGTCTTATATGTTGTTGCATTAAAGGCAAAAAACCGCCCATCACACTTCCTTCTTCCTTTGTGAAAAGCGCTTTTTGCTACACCGCCCAGTTTTTCGCCTTAATTCAAGGACTTTCGAATTCATTTTCTAATTTTACCATAAATCATGCGCCGAAATATGGAATTCATAACTGTGGGCGAGTTGTGCGCACACTTTCGCTTTCCAGCTAAATCAATCAAGAGTCATCGAGTGAACAAAGCACAGCGGTACGCCCTGCCAGCCATGCCAACCATGCCACTTATCCAAAACAGTGGTTGCGCCTGCATGCGTCCCCCACGCCCTCCGTTGGCCTAGAGAGCGCGGCATGCGCTACCAAATCCAATTCGCTGAGTAACAGACATGAGCATAATTCAGTTAATTTCAATTTTCCACATCAGGCAATTGTCAATATGTAATGACACCAAATAATGGGTTGGTCCTCGGGTGCGCTTCCGATAAAAAATGATCAAAAGTCAGAATTCAATAAAACCAACATTAATAAAATTAAAATTGAAAAGCGAAAATATGAAACGAGAAGAGGAAGCAAAGCAACTCCACATTATTTCAGCGAAAACAAAACCAGTTCCAAAGGCAAGAGGCAAGACTTCAAAGCCGAATTTGGGAGAAGGAGGGTGGCCAAGAAAATTAATACGTCTGAATTCCGCAGTCAATGGCAAACTGGCGGCGTGAAATGGTTTGTGAGATGATAACCAGCGGGCAAAATGGAAGAAGTGGGAAAGGGGACTACGTACAAGGCTCATAATCGAACTTGTTGTGCTGCAGCATAGTCAATACTTCAAAACTCATTGAACCAGTATCGTAGTGAAGTCAAAACAAGTATAAGAACTACTAGCAAAACAAAGAGGAGGCAGCGAAACAAAAATCCGACAACTATTCGAAAGTTCAAGAACAAAAGTTTGACTGCACAAATCCAATAATAATGCGAATTATGCGGGCGAACTCATCGCTGTCTCTGCTTTTCCGCAGTTATTCAGAAATAGCGCCCTCGGCCGCACCAGTGGCGCTGCCAATATGCCAGCAGCAGAGTGCCATATGCAACCGGCCGAGAGAGATGATGAACGACGCGGACGCAAATCGACGGCACACGGACGCCCGGCGACTGCCAAAGACGACAATGACTTTCGCTAAGAAGATGGCCTTGCCAGAGATCGGTTGCTGTCGTTTGAGCTATTATTGCTGCCACACACACACACACTCACACCTACCCGACACTTAATATACGCTTTACTTTGAAGAGGAGTGCCGCTGGCTGTTCCCATCTAGATACCACGGCATTTGCCATTTTTGCCATTTACTGTTCGCTATTTGCCATATTCAAAATGTTGCGTTCGAAGTCATAAATCATAAAATTGCTGCAGGATATTTAATCATAATCACATAAAAAATAAACGGAGAAGTAAGCAAATAAAATTGCAATTTATTAAATTCGACTCGATTGGTAATGGGCAGGTCAGAGGTAACGCGCCTCTTCAAGCGCGGTTGCAATTGACTTCGCGCCCTGCGGAAGATGCTTTGGGTGTGTTCGGCTTCCGGCTGTTGAGTGGATGCCGTTAAATGGTGGGCGTTTACCGCTTTTAAGGCTGCCTTCTTGGAATTAATGATTTTTTTTTTTTATTTGAGGAGAAGGTCCCAGTTGCTAGAAAAAGAGCAAAGAGTTGCTACAAAACAGTTTTAAAGAGCTTTCGCTTTGATGCAGTTTTACATAGAATATTCGTATTCAGTTTTGAATCTGATAATCTCAGCGATATGTTTGATTGAAACTTCAAGGCTATGTAGTAAAGCCAATGAACTCTCGATAAGTCAAACTCTCACCTAAACTGGGTTACGCAATTATAGAGTTCCCTCTTAAAAAAATTATTATAAAGACATTCATATAGAAAACTATGTCGACGAAACTGGATGTCGATATATCAATGTCAAGAGTTATTCGAGATGAATTCTTCATGACAGTATACCGTTAGTCAACTGGTCATCCTCTGAAAACGCGCTTGAAGCAAATTAAACTCCACAGATGCAAGCGGCTCAACTGCCATGAAAGAATCCTATATACAGATAATGAAATGTTGACTGTTGTGAAGTTTTTAATAAACAAAACGACACAGTCTACGCAAATACTTCCAAAGACGTCAAACGACGTATTCTAAGTGTTCAACGTAATGGTTTGCGTAGGATTATCATATAAAAGCGTTACTCCTCCTCACTTCTGTTGAGAAGTGGGTAAAACTTTGACAAAAGTGTGCCAGCAGGATGTTTTAGAATACGAGGCGAAGCAGTAGAGCAATGCTCTCTACCCGCCAGAAGTGGCTGAAGCCAATCTTCCGGGCTTCATAACTCCAGATGATTGGGCGTCCGAAATTCCACACGGAAATTTGGAGAGTCTCAAGAAATATTTGATGCTTCTATGCTCGCGTCAATGCCAATATAAACGCTGACCACATCGTTTGAGAACTTGAGGGTAATCAAAGGGATACTATTTCGAGTAAATTTTGTAGTTATTATACATAATTAACTTCCTTTGCTTAGCTTGCCCGTAATACATACAAGACTTCAGCCCAACTTCCGGAATCTACAAAAAACTGTTAGTATCTCTCCGTAATTTATTCTATATGCAGCAGATTGTAGTTAAAACAGCCCACCTATTTATTATGGAAAAGGAAAAAAGTTGTGATTCTGAGGCAAAAATCTGCACATGAACTCAAAATACGCTGTCGTGAATATTCCGTTTCTTTTCGATGACATCTCAGCCCCTTAGACCATATGAACATGCTGCGTGGTGTGTGTGTTGGAGCGAGCGGGCCTGCGGGGTTCTTGCAAGGTTGTCACCGTATTGTGCTTCTTGTCGCCGTTAGCCGTTTGTTGTTCGCATGCTTTTTGTCTTCCCTCAGCGCAAACGAAACAATTTTTTTCGAGGAGTTTGTTTTACACGAATTTTGTCATAAATTTCGAAATATTTGCTCTGCAAAACGAATGGGCGGCACTTGTCTCTGCCCCTCGACAGCTTGGCAACTGCAAACGTCTGCGTATAAATGCTTACGTACAACCGCCACACATGCAGACACACACTCCGCCACGTAGAGAGAGCCTTCGGTGTGCCAAAGGACAAGGACAGTTTACTGAAGTCTTCTTCACTGGATCATATTAGGGAACTACTAACTGCCACGCTGGTGGCATGGTATGAAGCATAAAGTTAAAGAAAGAGCGGAGCATAGGTACAAACCGGTATGGGCACTGAGTTAAAAGCCAAAGAAGTTTCTTGTCAAAAACTTTGGCAAACAATAACAATGGTAATTTCAGCATTAGCAACAAATTCGAAATTCGCTTAGAGGGCGATCAGGAATAGGAAGTTGCAACTAATTTGCCAGCACTTGGAAAGTTATGCAAGCGACCGAGACGCCCGGCGCCGGCAGTATGCGGCGGAGGTCCGAGCCACGAAGCTGACACCACATTCGGTTAAGGCGCATAAATTACAATTAAATTTAGCGTTATTCACGTTTTCCGCTTTCAAATATTTCTACGCTGAATTATTGCGGCATTTGTGTGCCCCTGCGGAGGTCTTAAATTTCAATTTATGCCTTTATTGTTTTCTCTTCCTCTACTGCGCTGGCCAATTAAGGTAAAATGTCTAATTAAATGAATGAGATGGAGCAAAACAAAAGCGAGCAAATTAAATATGAATAGGTTTGTCTGTTCATGTGCCTTCATTGTGCCGTTATGTGCTCCAGCCTGTTGCTGAACACCTCACACACCTTCAGAGCTCCTCATCTTTGTCAATATCGATATCAATGTACTTGTACATATGTTTGTATGCCTGCGGCTCATTTTAACTTGCAACAGGGACTATTTACTGCGTCACACTTGTTGTTCCAATTTATCGGCGACGAATGAAGTTGTTTGCCCCACGCAGCTGTCAGGGTCACATAATTGAGTTTTTTCACCTCCTCCGTAAACGGTCCACTCGGACTGGACAACGCGACCGCAAAATAAGTAAGAACGGCTTCGCTAATATAAGGGTTTGTCAATTGGGTCTATGCTATCGGGGTGGTTTGCTCCATTAGTCGCTGGATGCGTGTGTTTTTTAATTATTTCATGGTTTTCTTTGTCTGCCGTTTTCTCATAAGTTAATATAGCTAGACAGGTGCCCAAGTATCTTGCCTCAGCCCTAATTGCCCCAACCGAAAACTTACCGCAACTTTAGTAAATAATTTTCGGCAGAATGGTTTGGAAATCGAAAAGGGCTTAATGGAATTCGTTAATTCCGGTTGTATGTAACTTTTAGAACCAATTTCCACTAAAGCTTAGTAGCTTTTAATTTCTTGAATCATATACACAGTTTTCTTATTCCTAAAGTTAGTAAGGCACAGGGGTGCACAGAGAGTGGGCTTTTCATTTTGTCTCAACTGGCGGGGCTATAGTCGCCAACCTTCTTCAGATGACTTACCACACTTCACTCAAATTGGTATTTACACACTACCCAAGGTTCCGTCCATTACCCAAACCACCAGTTCGGCGTTCCAATGAAATGGCCAAGAAAAGACAGGACACCAAGAGAGGGAACCGGAAAAGACACAAAGTTAGATAACATTTTCGAGTGAGCCGCGTGTCGGAAAATAAATTTATATTAAAATAAAATTAAAGTCTGACACGCCAACGGCTAGGAAGAGACACCGACTTTTGGTCGCTCGGTAATGCACCGATGAGTGGCAATCACAATCACGCGCTTCACTAAAACACAGCGCCGCTCGCCGTTGCGCACAGTCGCTGGTGATTAGTGTGCGGGGAAGGTTTCGCCACACGAAGCCGAGCAGTGCGGAGCCTCGCAAAACTGCCAACTGCCTACTGTTGCTCTTAACGCTTTCGCATGCAATTATCTTGGTGAGCAAATTTCATTTGCTTAATTAAATGTTATGGATGAGGCAGGCGGCAGACCACGTCCGCCGGCGGAGCGGCTCGTTTGCGTCTTGTGCGGCTTTCGTTAAAGTTTAAGTAATTTTACGACAGCGAAGGAGACCGCTGAGCGCCGACTGCATGACATAATTGAAAATTACGCTTTAAAGGCGAACCATAAATATCCACTACTCGAAATTCAGTAAATTCATACGGCTGCAAATTGAATTGGCAACAAAAGAAATCGGCTTGGCAAAGTTTGGCTGAAGACTGCAGCTGAGAAAAGAAATTTATATTAAATTGTGAATTGAGCGTCGCGAATAAAAATCACGTAAAATATGCAAAATGGCGATAAGCGCGAAAAAGGGACGAAGAACTGCTGGAAATCAAATTAAATGGAGCAACACGTCCTGCTAGAAGACAAACTAATATTAGAAGATTGTCCTGATCCCAACAAAAGCAGTGCCTATTGCTCCTGCAACAATTCAGCTACGTTGAGGAATCCAGCCAGAACGATATCCCTCTCGCGCACCGTTGAGTTGTGGTAACTGCCGCTGATGGCAACTGTTGCAGGCGCAACATTATATTGCGTCGCTGTCACGGCGTCGAATGTCGCATCGTTTATTGTGGCTGCCTGTTACACGGTGGCAAACGCGGAGCTGCAATCGCGAAACGCAGCCTGCATGCCGGACTGTCACGCGCTGCAACGGACAGACGCACGGCGAATGCAGAATCGCACTGCTTTCATGGCGAGATGTACGAAAATTCTCATTTCACACAATTATGTGCAGTCTCCGATCGGCTTGCCTAAGTTATGCTGTCGGCTTCGGTGTGTCAACCGGCGATGTTGTCTTTTAAGTATGTGTGCTGAAACGGCGGCCACAGTCGGAGAATGGCGCTTCATGCAAATGGAAATGGCACCACAGGTCCGCTACCAAGAATTCACATACCCAATGGAGATGCAACAGCTTGCCACAAACAAATGATGTTCACCATGCGTTTGCATTTGCTTATGTGCTTGTAATGTAGGTATGTGCCTGCTGAAGACCGATAGTATTTGTGGTGTCGGTCTGTGGCCGCCTGGAAACATTTGATCGCTGTCCCTCAAAAATAATCGATGGAATGGAGTTTGCCTTTCCGCCAAGTATGCGTGCTCATTGCAGCTGGACTCCTCCAGGCGAACAATTGAAGAGCAACCATTTACATCGCTTAGTGTCAACGTAATTGCATTGTTCGCACCACAAATTGCAAAATGAATTTGTTCACCGTGTGGCACCAATGCCAGAAATGAAAGGCTTCTCGCGTGCAACAAAAATACACCTGTAAAATACAGTGCAATCCGCGAAAGTCTGCATCGAATTATTGCCAAAGAATATTCTTTGGACTCACCTGATCCACCACCCCAGACTTGTGGAGTTCAGAAAGATGCTCATCAGCTGTTCTCGGTCATAGATATATATACAAGTATTTCCTGGCTGATAAAAGAATTCACTACGTGAAGAAAGCGGTACATATAGTAATTCCCACCAGAGTTGAAGTGCGAATAACTCAGGTTTAGCTGAGCTTACTTGCGGTATCACATTTTGTTTCTCTTTCCTAAATATACTTTGTAGGGGATATAGAGATCCACGAAAGATATCAACAACGCAGTATATTTGCTGAGCACGCTAGAGTTGAGGTAACTCATACGACCCCGGGAAGTGTGTGTTATTTTGTAAGAAGGCAAATGATACAGTATAAAACGACATAACTTCAACTCCAACTGACTGCTCCTCATGTCTTCTATGAAGCAATCAAAAGAGCTGACCAAATTTGAAGGCGCAAACATGTTCTACGGTACTTACAAAGAACACTTCCTCAGGCTTTTTTAGTATTGTTTTTTGTATTTGCATCATATGTTGTTGTAGCGAGTGCTCCTCTGCCGAGAATGTGGAAACATGGAGTTGTGACATTTGACATCTTAGCGGTGTTCAAAGGCACACGTACCTACTTAGGTAACTAATAGTGCTGTAACTAGTTTGCTCATTTTGGTGGCAGGGCAACATCTGTTTGTCCTCGGTGCCCTCATTGTCATGTGGCGAAGAATCAATTGTGTGTGACCAAATTAAGTTCATTTGAATTCCAGTTGTCAAGTGGCAAACGAATGGCAGCCATTAGAACGGATGCAGTCATTACAATGCGAGACGGAGGAGAGCAGCGCGCAACAGCTTTGCCCTGGAGAAAGGATAAAGAAATGAGAAATATTATGTCGGTCGCCGTGTTGAACCGAGAACTGTCGGGCCACTGCGATAGTTGGTGGGTGTCGGTAATAATTGGATTTCAGTTGGAGCGGCAACGGGTTGCCAATGTGAACGAGCTAAGGAAAGTGCCATTCTCGTGTAGTGGTGCCACATGGACAGATGGCAATTCATGTTGCTTTCTAGTCTGCAACTAATTTCGCTTTGCTCATTCGGTTTGAGTTTTCGCCAAAGCAACTAATTCGCAAAATGAAAATACCTTCGCCATAAGTGGTGTCAAATCATTAAATTTAGTTAAAGCAACGTTACCTCGCATGGACTAAGTATTTAATATGGTCGTTCTGAGCTCTTGAGGTTCTCTAAAAAGCCTGCTTAGTTTTCCGTGTAGGTGAGCAAGGAAAGTGCGGTCATGTGATAATTATAAATTTGAGCACATCCGCCTTACACTGGCCACAAATATAAATTCCATAAGACACCGCAAATCTCCGCAGTAGCTAAAAACACCACAGCGGTGAAGCAGCTTTGGGGGAATGTTTTCTAAAGTGCAAACCAAGTGATATTAGAGAGACAATAAATGAGTTTGCCACTTTCTTTATTGTTCTTTTGTTGCTCTACGGATTGTTCACAGTTGTTGTCCTTGATGAACCCGACTCAGAAGGCATGAGAGCAAGACGCAAGCGGTCTCCAATACGATTCCCCATCGTTTGTTTGGTAAACAAAAGCTAGCACATATTTGCGAGATTCTTTAATTAATAACTGAGCAAATAACCATCAAAAGATTATGGCGCAGCCAGCACCCGGCCAGCACTGCCGAGTTGTGTGAGCATATGTGGGCGCTTAAATGCCACTAAACGCCATCGAAAGTGTGCGGGGCAAGTGTGTGCCTCGGTGACAATGAAGTCTTAAGAAAAAGTTGATGAGTTTAATTATTTCGATGCTAACTTTGTAAGGCATTTCTGTTTGTCAGGCAGCCGGTTAGTTTACGTGTTTGTTTTTCGTACCCCCGCTCTTTCGTGTGAGCGATTGTGAGTGCCTGTGGAGTCATGCGCGAAATAATGGGGCCCGGTTGAGTGCGATGCCAAACAAGCTTCGAAAGAAACTTTGCTCGCTGTTGGTTTTGCTTTGGCCGTCAGCAGGCAATAATGGGCTTCTTCACACACTCACGCTTGGGCACGAGCCCACGCCTAATGGTGTCCTTTCTAACCCATGGAACGTGCGGGCAGGAAAACAAAAATAAACATGATTCGTGCATTTTGTCTTGGGGCAAGCTAAGGGATTCGGATTTTCTAATGAGTGTGTGTGTGTTCCAGTGTGGAAAGGCTGCATGCCCGAGTGCGGTCATTCGTTGGGGAGCCTAATGGCCTCCGTAGTGGTTGGTGATTTTCCGATCATTTAGAATTCTTGCGGGTTAATTTTTCTGTTATTGCAGTCCGAATGACGCAGCAAATATGAAGTCGCCGCCTTCTCTAATTTTTATAAGTTCATCGCTAAGCTTGGCTGTGTGGCAAACCGTTGACAAGGTTTCTTGTGCGACGTAATTGAAATACGTAATTTCCGCAGGCAGAATAAGAGTAAGAGCAGTGCTATCTGACACCATTTTGGCTTAACTTAATATCGACACGTTGTTGTAGTTTGGTTTTATTCCCGTATTTCCATTATACTTTAGTCTTGAATCAGCTAGTGGCCCATAAATCGAAACATGGAGACATTGACTACTTTCAGCAGTGACCCTATCTCCGGCCGGACTTCATATTAAGTAAGGGGGTTTTCTATGATATGTAAAAGTGAGACATGCAGATATTTTTTAAGCACGTTAAGCTTTCTATTGAAAACGATCCACCTGCCTCAAAACTCATAGATGTACCTGCCTGAAAGGGGCATCCTCTGCGAATATGTTAGGGAGGCAGTACCTTGAAAACTTGACTATTTAACTTTACTTTCCCATTAAGCTTGAGTTGATGGGCCCATCTCCCTTTGTTAGAGCTATTTCTTAGTTTCTGCCAATCAATAAGGAAGCTGCGTCTTTCTTCGGCAATAATCCCGCTAAATGTGCCTTCTTGGCTTCCTGAGGATATCGAATAATGTGCGACCCTTAATCTTATTATTAACTATCTGCAGATCCCATTTTAATGTTTATTTTTTGTAGTCGCCATAGGATATATACTTATATAGCAGTAAAAATAAAATGTCGTATAAGTTCCCTCAAAAATCTCGGATACTCTTGAGCTCTTGTTAAAATTTAATTTTGGTCTTGACCTTTTTTTCTGTAGACCCTTCGTTAATTTCAAAAACGAGTACATATTGAGCGTCTTGATAAACATCGAGCTTTCGCTGGCTTTACAGAGAGAGAAAGACCCCGTCTATCTATAACCATGCCATGAGCCATATGCCATCTTCATCAGTTGAACATCGCCTATGAAAATTTCGACTGAGAAAGGACTTTGTATAACCCTCTAATTGGTCACAATTTGTAGTTTTCAGTTCCATCCGAACTTGCCGTCCGTTTTTGAAGAGCTGAGGGACGAAATATGGACATCTGAGATATATGAGCGAAAACATTTCATGGTGAATCATACATTTAAATTCGAATATTAAAGTTGGGGAAGCACTTTAAGCTGCTTCATCTCACATATACACATGTTCATATGTGTGTATGTTTTGTACATTTGTACAGGATTGGCTAAAAAGCAGTACATTGTGATAATTCGCCCAACACAAAATTAAACATTAATGAGCGTTTATATTTATTGTGGCTTTGAATTTGTGACGCGTTGGCAAAATTAACAAAAATTTTATGCATCAACGCACAAGCTAATGCAACGGACGCCAAGCGCCGCGCTCCCCCGGCGCTCGGCCAGCGCGCTGCCGCTGCATGTTTGCTCATCTAAATGCCGATTATGTGTTGTGTATTAGCACTGCATTACCGTTGCCACATTGTTAAAACCGCTAATGAATACTTTAGAACGCGCGCCGAGCAGCCCACATCAACAGGCCGGCCTGCCGAGCTGATTACAGGCGCCGGGGGAAGGGCGCGGGCAATAGAAAAATTTAATTAAATTAAAACCATCAAAACCAAACCGCAGCGATACGCAGATGCCCAAGGGACCGCGGGGCGGCAGACCGAATTGACTGATGGACCGACGGTGTGACGATGCGACGGACTGATGGATGCAGGTGGCAGGTGAGCGTGAATTATGCTGAGTCCGCCTTGTGCGGGGGATCTTTAATGGCCAAAATAGTAATTTTATATATTTTGCATATTCGGCAAAAACATTCTCTGGAAATTTGTAAATATCGTTGCGCTTGTGTGTGCGTGTGTACGTTTACGCAACGTTGGCGCATGTTTGCTGCGCTGTGCATTCGTGCAACAAGGTGCGGAGTGCGTGCGGGGGCCATGTTTGTGGTGTGAATATGCAAATTATGCAATAAATTTGCAGGTAACTACTTCAGCAACTGCATTTAATTCGCAAAATGTGTGTACTCGGTGGAAATGTTGGCGCTGCCGGCGCAGCTTTCGTCTCCAGCATCGTCTCTTTTTTCAGTGCTTTCGCATCTATTTTGGGAGGTGCACGCCACGCCACGTGATGGCTGTGACGTTAATGGCGTTGCTGCCACGTTGGCAGCTCGCTGATGCATTTTCGATTTTGATGAACTCATTTACTTCAACATTTTGCATTTAAAACTTTGTTCATATTCGCTGGGCCGAGTGCGAGATCGCTGCGACGAGTGTGCGGGGCGCGCTGGTGATACTAATTGAAATGCACCTAACGCGTCGCTGGACGAGAATCAAACGTTTCGACGGGGTGTGAGCCCGGCATTGCCGATGGTTGTCGAGCCTGCGCCGGTTGCATAAACGCTTCATTGGCAACCACACAATAAACAATTAATTGCAAATTACATGCAGCAGCCGAGCGGCGAAAGCAATAATAAAAGCAAACGAGCAGTGTTGCAGCGCTCACAGACCTGGGACATGGCGATAGGACCATATTTCAGCTTATGCCAACAGTGTATTTCACATGCGTAAAAATGGCCAAGAGTGACACTAAAATAATATTATGGTGCTGCGTTTGGCATCCAACGACGACTCTCTTTAGTAATTTTTGAGAATTAAAATAATAGTTTTAGGGACGTCCCTGTGGTTTTTATTTCAATTAAACTTGGAGAGTTCAATATCCAAAGATGAAGAATATTTGCATATAATTATTATTAGAAAGTAAGAGGTGAACTACATTTCTTGAAAGTATGCATCCACTTCATATTTGAACTAGATGGAGCCACAAAAGATTTTGTGAGACCCACCGTAAGCCTCAATGCTTATTAGTCGTCGTCATACCTAAGAAACCCCGAAAATGCTTCCATGTTAATCGATTTTGCCAATTAATATCAGCAGTGTTTCGTCAAAGCACAGCACAGAGATGCTATTTTGTTCCCTGCTTTATTCAAGGCCACCAAATTGATAAATTGATAAAATGGATCATGAAGTGCTCGACTTTTCAGCGAGCTACCCACAGTTCTTGTAAATTATTTAAAAATATATCGGTTAAAGAATTTCAAAAATTTCATAAAAGATGGCGTCGATTTGAAAAACACAAAATTGAGTTGACATTTGGCCCCTGTCATTGACTGCGCCAGCTTAGGTGGCACGAATGAACAACATGTTGCCTAACGGTGCAGTGGTGCAACGGGCGAACAAAATGAAAAATCAAAATTCGACAATAAGCGCATTTGCGGAACAATGCCTATTTGCGGCGCCTCGGGGTGAAAGAGCACGACGGCAACGCGGATTGCAGCGTCGCCTCCTGAAAATGCACATTTGCGGCCTTTGGTGATGCCCTCATTGAGTGATGATGGCACATCAGAAGCCGGCTAGTCACAGCAACAGCATTATGGCCGGCGACGGCATTATGAGCCGGTCGCCCAGCAGCTTTTCTCACGCTGCAAGCGCCGCAATGAGCCGCAAAGTGCAGTGCCTGCGACAAAGCACAACAACTGCAGCAACTACAACAATATGGCGAAACGCCATTCGCGTCGACTTGACGAAATAGCAAAACTAATCGCTAAATTTGCATTTTTCCTCACCTCATACGCGAGCATATGCTGCGGCGTACACAGCCCTCGTGCACACACACACTCACGCATTCGCAGTGTTATGCATGTGTGCGCGTGTGTGTAATGTGGGCATAATAGGGTACGTGATCGTTGAGGCAAATATAAATTTTAATTTAAATGCAAATTTTCAACTCATTTTCAACATATTACCGTTATAGCGCCGCACCGTCGTCCCTGGCGTCCATTAACCGCTGGCTGCCAACCACAAGTCAGCAGTCAGCAACCACCAAGCGTCAACCCTCAACCGCCTGTCGTTGCGCCCCATCCCGCAGTCCCTCATTACTCTCGCATCACCGCGCTCCACATCGTTGTTGTTGCTTTGATGTTGTTTACATTTTTATTTGAATTTTGTTGTAATATAATATCTTGTTGTAGTTGTCATCATCTCGCTGACATGTCTGGCGCACCGCACACAAATTGCACAGCGGCGCACGCAGATTCGTGCTGCAGCGTCCTCTCCACGCCCATCCCGGTGACCCGCCCGAAGTGCATTTGGCGGGCGCTTCTGGCGCGTCCACTAGGTATTTATGTATTGTATTCGGTGCGTGCGCAGTTATTTCCGCCGAGTTGGTCAACCCCGCGCCTCCTCAGCCACCAATGAATTTGACGCGCTTGCAGCTACGCTGATTGATACAGAGTTGCATCAGCCCATGATTTGGACTGATTAGACCTCAAAAGAGCAAAAAGTGATTTCTCAAAATAATTTCGTAATTTCGTGATTTTCCGCACCACAAGCTGTTTTTCTACAAATACAAATTATGTAGCCAAATTATGGAAATCTTTTGTTTTATGTTCTTATTTTCCTCGGAGTGAGAGTTGCTTGTACCGATACTTATACAGCTGCCAATTGAACCAATTTTAAGATTTAGTTTCCACTCCTCGACAGCGTGCCATGCACAAAGTGTGTTAGTCTTACCTCGTTGACATTTTTCTGAACTGTTTTATCAGAGAAAGGTTTTGAAGTCATTCAAATTTTGCCTCAATGCGTTTCGTCCATCCATCCTTGCTAATGACGATAAGATCGAATAAGTTGGTTAGTTGGTTGAAAAGGGTGGCGTGTCAGCGCCAGACCGCAGGGAGCCGCACTTAGGCTATCGTTAGGCTCATTGTGCTCCCGGCAGATAACCAATTTATGCCTTATCCAGCAATCCAGTGGATTTGGTAAAAAAACTAGTTCTTTTGCACGAAAGCTGCTTAATGTATCTAAAGTTGGATTATTGCTAACCGTGGAATATGGTTTTCTGGCTGAAGGCTGGACATTCGCAAAGATATTGTTTCAGTGTTTCATCCTCCTCCACGCTTGCTCTACATTCTCCCAAATCCACTTTTCCCACCTTTCAAATAGAGTGCTCTGTTGTGACATCTACAATATTACTAAGCTCCCTTTTGCCAGCAGTAGGCACTTTTTGGTCTGTCCACCTTTCTCTCAACTTTCTCTGTACTACTTGTGTTCCAAGACCTGAGGTATTCTCCTAGGGTCCATTGCCGCTAACAATCTTTAAAGTAGCGGAATGATCTGGAGCAGCTTAGAGGAATTGTATCTGCAGTAACTTCCGAGGTGGTCAGCTCGTCTGGCTTTTCATTTCAATTACCCACTAAAAATCTAGTTATTGGCTGCGTTAGGTTACGTACCGCAATGAGAGATGCCCGAGAACATAATTGAACACCCTATATTCGCCAAATGCATCATTACTGATGACGAGACCTGGGTTTATAAAACTGAAACTGAAACGTTAATCTATATATACATATTCATATATCATATAGTACATACAAGTATATCGCTTGACTTTAAGATGGCGTTACAAACAATGGTCAGGTGATTCCACAGTGAAGGGCGGGCGGTACTTACTCTTAGATAATGCTGTGTATCTGTATACTATATAATATAGTTTTAAATAGCGGAGTAATATTGAACAACTCCAGTTGCCTTTGGCCTGAAAATGTGTTTTGCTGTTGTTGTTAAATTGAAATTGAATTAACATTTAATTAAAAAATCACTAAGGACTCCTTTCTAGACATCAACAGCCGCCAAGAGACAGCAGCGAGTGGCATTGCGACATTCAGCGAAGACACTAGAAGATGGGTGGATTGGCGCTTAATTACCACACCGAGCAGTTACGGTGTTTCTCTGACAGCAGCAGGTTCTGTTTCTTTTGTTGCGGTGCAGTTGAACCTTTGCTTCGTGCTAAAATCGTGGCACAGTGGCGGTGGCAATTAGACATTTGTAATTTGTACAACAAAAGCAATCACAAGAACAAAGACCACGATGCGAAAAAACAAAGGCTAGTTTCGCCGAGGATTAGTGGATGCATGCAGACGAACATGAGTTGCGACTGCTGTGCTTCGTCGCTCTGTGCCGTGTGGCGCTGCCAACGAGTGACCGTCCGTCGCAGTCAATGGCGTCGCATTGGCGGCAAAGTTTTGCTCTTCAAGTGCTTTCCGATGCTGCGTTGGAGTTGACACTAGACGAGAGCGTAAGTGCTCTAGCTCCCCATTCTAAGTGATAAAGTGGATCTGGTTTTGGAATTGAGTTTCGTTAAGTGTTCCAACCAACAACAATGGAACTGAGTCACGTGACAAATGAATGAATTGGAGGTGGATGAGAAGAGTTGAAGAATAGCGGGTCTTGTGGGTGAATCCGTAAGACTATGAATGTGTTGTAATTAGTTTTGCATAACCCTCTTGTTTGCTTGATGAAGATACCAAAAATAGTCTATTCCTTAGCTTGCAGCTCCAAGCACATAGCAATCGACATTTTTCTGTTTGAGTTCGCTTTATTTACGACTTGGCCAGTGCGAACGCTGACACTGCTTTACGAAATGGAAAACAATTTGCATAATTAGTGATTTCTTGCCATTTTTTCTCCTTCTTTCTCCTCGCTTTCAAGAATTGTTCTCGCCGGCCTTCCTTGGCACGCTGTGTTTTCCTCGCCATAGAGTAGTGTAGTCTCGATGTTTGTTGACTGGGTGGAGAGTATCTTCCTTATACCCATGCACAACTTGTTAAATGCACAGATCCAATAGCTGTGCTCACGAGTTATGGAGATTTATTTCTTTGTAAAATGGCAAACATTAAGTGACGGAACTGCGTTGCTCCTATTCAGGCACAGCATTCAAACTTGATAAGAGTTGCCTCTTGTCAGACCAAAACCTGGTTAATGACAATCTTTTAGGTAGCGTTGCCAATCAGTCAGACTGTAGAGTCAGATACCAAATTTATGTTTAGGAAAAGAAACACGTTTGCTTTAAAAGTGACAGTAAACTGCTTCCGACTATTCCCCGTAATTAAAATGTAAACACTTTCCAACATTTACAGTAGTCAGTTCAAAATGTGCTTCGGTCTCATCCTAATTTCGCGCCACCTTACTTGCTTTAATTACTAGTAGTTGGGCTTAAGTAACATCGATTCGCTTGAAAAACGATTCAGTGACGACCGGCGTCTACCCAAGGAAGGCGAGAGCACAACAAACGCGCGCTACTCAAACTTTCTTTTACTTTTTATTCTCCACTATTCTCCACTATTGGAGTGAATAACGAATATCTGGACGAAACTACTTTATTACAATGTATGTTGTTATTGTATTACACCTTCAAGGTGTCAGCGGGCCTTTCGACAGTTCGAGAAGCACTGGCAAGCAATTTAAAATTATTTATTATCAAAGTGCGAATGTGTGCAAAACATATTTCGTTCCGCATTCCTGAAGTTATTTGCATCCTTGATTCAATCACTTTAGAAAGGATTTGTTTCGCCGACTCGATTTGCTTTAAAACGCACACATTTGCATTTATTTTCTTTTAGCACGTTCTTGTTTACTTTTACTGGCAATTTCATGAGAAATTCATCATCGGATTTGTTTACAGTTATTTCCATTACTCTAATTACCATAGTCGAGGGTGTCGCTTCTCGCTTCACGCTACAGCTACAAGCCCAGCTGCCGCCACTTCGCGCTGTTGCCGGCATCTGCGAGCGTGAAACTTTGTTATGGTTGTTGTTGCTTTCAGACTCATTGTAACAGTAATTGTTGTCAAAAAATGTGCATAAATTGTGAAATTTAATGCCGGAGCGAGACAGTTTCATGCAAAAATCTCTTACAACTTTTGTTTCCACTTTTCCGGTGCTGTTATTGCACTTTTCGAATTTCCACGGAGAGCGGGGTAGGGTGGCGGGTAAAGGACCGGCGGACATTGGCACCGATTCTCGAGGCACCACACCCGCACACGGTGCTAAGAAAATCGCTAAAATCGATAGAATAGTGCCAACAAAGCTCTTCTGTGGACACACATACACCAGAAAACACCCAATCACTCACACAGTCTTTTCTATTTTTTTGTTGTTCGCAGCCAAACAACAAACAATTACTGCAAGAAAAATGTTGTCTGCTGCAGCAACAGGAAGGCGAACGACTATGGAAACTTCGAAGTGAGAGATAAACATTGACAAGCTGGGAACTGCCAAGTGGGTGCAGCCACCGTTCAGAACGCATACCCGGGTACAGGGTGAGCGCTCTTTTATATCGGTGTCTAAACATTGAGTAAAGTTGACTCTTACTCCCCAATACCAATCCAACTCCAAAGTTGTGGTTTGTAGCTTCAGAAGATGGCATGCCGTGTCACCACTCAACGGATCCTACAGCAGCACGACATAAAAATGACTTACCCTGTGCAGATATATAGCAAACACATGGATATGCATGTAGTTGGAGCAGTTTTGAACGAGACGCCTCTATGTCGCCAACAACCGAAAAGTTTGTCACTAACAGCGAAGCGAAGGTAATAACAATAACAGGTACACCAATCTGCAATCAAAGCCAACTACCTCTGCGTCCCAACAGTGCTCATCCACACACATAAAGATACTCGTACTCCGGTATGAATATTTGTGCGCAATTGCATATTTGCTTGCTTGTGGGAGAACATGACCACCGTAGAATGAACTGGCGGGTCCTGGCTGAGAACAAACCTCAAATTAGCTTCCCGGCTTCGATATTCATCCGAAATTTTATTCGATTTTGCATTTCACATGACCATCGCCGGACTCCGGGTTTCTGGCTAATACTTAGAAGTTTTTTCTAATGGCGGTGGATCTTCACAAAGAATAACCAAGCCCATTCCTAGCCCATGCATCTCCAATTTTTAGTGGCACACAATACTCAACTGCGTGGCTGCAAATGAATTAAAGTTCGGCAAATGGCAAAAGACCGGTCTAATAATCGCGGCAAGTCCAGCTATTGAGCCTTCTCATATTGGCAATTAAGTGGTCCAATTGGAATGTTTAATTAGGAAAAATTCAATTCCAACCGTTAGTCATGGAACTGTTCCCGGTTGGATTAACGAAATTTACTCGGACACACACTCAAATCCACCTATTCTCTATGTGCGGATGCGTGTTCGCTGCCACATATGCAGCGGCATAAATTACTGTCAATTGACTCCAAATTAATGTTACATCAGCAACCTGGTTGGCGCTGAATTAATTCAAAAAGGTATTGGCACTAATGCAAATGATTAGAAGCGGCAGTGACAGGCGGCAGCAGCAGCGAATTCGGTCGAACAGAGAAGTGGATCGATGTCAACCGAGCGACGACCACCTGCCAGTAGCGCAACGGTCGGCCGACCGTGTTGTTGCTGTCAGCCCGAGGATGTGGCCGCTCGGGTGGTTAGAACCTAAATGGACCAGCGCAACAGCAGCTAACAACAACTAAACAAACTGGATGAGGCGTCAGTTGAAAAATGAAGCGGGGATTTGTTAAATTGATGAAGCCGCGCTGAACAGGAGCGAATTAAGTTGAAATGTAGCGACAACGTCAACAAATTGTCAACTTCATTTGCAATCGACAAGTGAACGGGAGTGTTAAGGAGAGGGGGCTCCGCATCGTGCCGTAGCTCTTGGACAGAGTGACGAGTGGAGCGGTGGCATGGCGAAGCAGCTCCACTATTCGCATCAAATAAAGTCGAATTCGTGTTGAAGTGAATCGAATCAACTCGAATTGACTTTTTAATTCGTCTGCGGATGCGGAAAAGCAACTACAAATGCAACATGAAATCGCATACCGTATTTTCCTCACGAATACAAATACGCCGATATTTAAGCATAACACATGCATTTTCATAAAAGCAGTGTCCATTCACAGCTCGCCGCGCACCATTCGCCTCTCATCGTCCACCTTTCACCACTCAGCAATCGCCATTCACCGGCTGACAACGGAAATGCTTAATTGAAATTCCAAATTGTTGCAGTTGCTGCCTCATCAAAGATGTTTGCGCTGATGATGTTGTCAGTTAACTCACCACTGGACAACAAACCCCGTGGCAAAGATATGAATGGACTCTGGTTTGACTCTGTATCCGCCGTTTCTGTGAAGTAGCAACCTGCTTTAGTGAACGCACTACGAACAGGGACTCCGCGAGTTCAGCAGTCGCGGTTGAAAGCATTTCCGGCCGAGATCTCGCACAAATAAGTTGATTGCTCTCGGAAATATACAACAAAAGCACCAGCTACATCTCGTGGAACTGGTTAAGCCCTCGCTTCGGGACTGCCGGATTTTCTATGTGGTATTGAGCCTTTAGTTTTATTTACATAATGGGTGTGTGTGTGTGTTCATATGCGGACTTTTTCTGTGGATGTCGGTAATCAGCAACAGGCGGCAACGGCGTTGGAAGTGTCCATGTGCTCGCAAAGCGAACAATTAGCGAAGTGGGAAGAATATGCAATGGCCGAGCGCTCAAACGAGCCGTGCAGGATGAGCAATTAATTTGATGGGCGCATGACAGCCCACTCCCCACGAGTACTCCGACCAATCAATGGTTAAATGAATGCCGTAATGCAACGGCATATTCCCGTGACTATTCAAGCGATCCCTTTGGGCATTGGGAAATACGCACACACACACATAAATCGGCATATTAAATTGGTATATGGACCTGCGTTGCAAATGTGAATTACAGTGTGTGTAGGTGAAGGAGTGATATTTCCGGAGTGGAGTGGTCATAGAGACCCAGTTTCCTCGAAATTAAAACAAATTTCTTTCCGATTTTTGATGAATTTCAAACTTATAATATTTCTTTCGAAAAGTGTCGAAAGCTAATAGAAACTCTTCTGTCTATAACAACTTTGCTGAGTTATGTGTGTGCTTTGTGTGCTAAGTAATTCCAAAAACAACGCCAGTAATTATTATTAATTATTAAGTCCAACCACAAATCTTCTGGCGACTTGTATTTTTATTTGGCAAATAGTCTGGTATTGAGTTTGTATAAGCTTAAACGCGGTGAAGAACTTACCTAATTCTACCGTTTTCTTTTTAACCTTTTTTCTCATAAATGATTTAAAGAGTTCTTCTTGCATGCTAAGCATCTTTATGCGAAATAGTCGAAGGTTTGAAGTGAGTTCAAAATATTTCTTGACGCTCTTTCACTCAGATTAAAATTCGTTCTTGATTAAAATACTTGTATTGGAGGCGATTAATTCAGAAGTGTAAATATTGCAACTAAGCACAAAAGCGATGCCTCACGCTCACGCATAACATTTCCGGCTTCGGCGCTCGGGCGCAAACAATGTACCACGGCGCCCAACCCCTCAGCCGTCGACATGATGAGCGGTTAGCGTCCGCCGAAAGTCCTTTAATTGTATTCATCATCCATCCCTCCCCTCTTTTTTCGATGTTCGCTAAGCTGCATATATTTATTCAAGCATATTTGAATAACATTTGCCCACAGCATGGGCGCGGGGTGCGAGAGCGTAGCGCGACTGTTAGGATTCATTTCTGCTGTTGGCAGGCCTCTTTCTGTTTTGTTTTGTTCGATATATTTTGGCTCGAACAAGGACTTCTATTTTCGGCTAGTGGGTATATTTTTGGCTGCTTTGTCTTTGTATGAAGCCACTTGGGGTTGATGGACTCATTTGCTGCGGCGGAGGCGGAAAATAATGACGGAATCGAAATGAGCGTTGGCGGAGAGCAAGCATTCCGGCTGGAGCTCTGCTGCTCCGGCTCGTTCGCGGGTTAGCCGGTTGGCGGGGGAGTGTCATTACGCTTTGTGGACATTGAAATTGAAAAGCAATATCCGAAGGGTTAAATAAACAAGAAATACGAATTCGAATAAATAATAAAATGGAAGGAAATGAGATGGGCTGCAGTGACTCCTACTTATTTACAAACAATATGTGACAACAGCACACGCAGCCAAATACTTCAACATAAATGCAGAGCAGCATGGAGCGACAAGAAACGCTCACAGAAACGTCTACAGCTTGATAACTTTTATTACTCTGTGATTGGTTGATCGGCATAGTTCTGCAATATTTCATAGAAAATTGATTTCATATCAAATATTAAATGGCATTTGCTTAGGCAAATAATGCAAAGAAAACATTCTGCATAGAAAATTTGAAAACAATTCCGGAAAGAACAAAACGAAATGGGCTGCATTGCTTCGAGTGAGCCCAATGGCCAATTTCCAACACCATTGAACAAATTGCCAGTGAATAAACCGATATTTCTGGAGGTTTTCTTAATTGAAAGATAAATGGAAGTGAATTCTACAAAGTAAACAATGTGACAACTGCATAAAAGAAATTCCTATTCAGCTACCCCATTGTGGTTGCCGAATTATTGCCTCAATGGAAACACGAAAGTTCTTCCGCACTTATTATTTGATATCCTACACTTGAAAAAAAGCAGAGCAAGTCATCGTTTTTAAGAGAGTTGGGTCAACAATAAAGGTAATCTTATGACCCCATCTTTGTAATCCCACAAGGTGATCGAGCAGTGGAGCAATGAAGGTACAAGTCTATAGGAAAATGTCTGGGACGATTTGAAACGAAAACTTAAAGATCTCACAAAAGACCTTGTGTCTAAGTTTTCTCGCTAAAATTGGAGGGATATTGAGAAAAGAGTTTGTTATGGAATTTTTCGAAAATGCTTCATTTAGCACTCTTTACTTGCGATTCCTACAAATCATCAGCAGTTGCTCCAAGGCTCACGGGCAGTCTGCTTCAGCAGGATAGCTAATGTGGCATGTTGCATGTTGCAGGTGTATCGGCTCAACGTGTGCAAATTCAATTGTCAGGTTAAAGTTGGCAAACTGTGCTCAAAAATTATACGTTGGATTCTTCTTTGATTTTGAGCTTGTGTGTGAGCGTGTGCGCTTGCCAAAGGGCCGAGCGCAAACTTCATATTCTGGTCATTGTAATAATAGACTTGAGCTAGATTCTCACAAACACGCCCACACACACTCTGCAATTTTATATTGTTCGGCAAGAGGGGGTGGAGAGGGAAGTCACTCAGTTTGCATTCAAGATTGTAATTGAATTTTCGAGCGAACGCTTTGACAAAGAATGTGATAATAAAGCACCATTCGATGAACCGAGTCAGTGCATTGCATACACCAAGGCGTAAATTTGAGAAAACAAGAGCAGGATTGCACACTCGTCTACCTCACCCCTATACGCCGCCCTTTGGCACAAGTAAGTTCGTGTGTGCCTAAAATAGATGATGGGAATGTGTGTGTGTGAGTAGCGATGATGCGATGCATGCATGCAATATACCTGTCTGAACGCCGGGCCTGGCTGAGATATCTTGAATATGGGGAAAATTGAACAATTGAAGAAAAATTGTGTTTCAAAAGAAAACCGAAGTGATTCAATGCCACCTTAGTACACAGACGGGTGGTGCAATCGCCAACAACTACAACAACTTGCAACTCAATGCACACACAAAAGTGAACGTTCACACACACACACACACACATGCCGTATACATATGTACGCAGTAAAGTTGGGAAACTTTTCGTTTGGCCTTCCCCTGGGCGAGGCTGAGAGAGTAATAGAAAAAGTTGACAAGTCAACAGGAAACACAAACGTCAAACATATTGAAAGGACACACTCGCACACACACAAGCATCTGGCATCCCAGAGTGAAATCACGAAGCTTCTTTTCTTGTTGAGCGCAGTTTTGGCAGGTGGAGCTGGGATTTCTCACAATTAGTGCTGGAACCGTTACAGTTTTTAATTGCTTATCGAAAATTAGTTCAGTGCCTTCAATCAGTATAGCAATACCAAGAAGTCTTGAAGCGTTAAAAGTCAGTTATGCGCCGATAAAGCTACTTTCTCCCAAAAAAAAAACACAAGTGAGAATGGAATGGAACTGGTTAAAAGTGAAGTGAATGGTTGCGCAAGACATATTGTTCGGCTTTTCTGCAGGGTATCATCTCTTCATCGCACACACACACCCACACACATCTGTGTGCTGGCACTTGTGTTCGTGCGGATGTGTTCCTGTGTGTTGGCTAGTAACCAGGAGCGCACATTGATGGACGGACCTGCAAAAATAATTGTCTATCACTCCGTTTGTGTGCAAATCAACAGGCTGGCTTGTCCGGGCTGCCTCTGCCTCGATTGCTCTCGTCATAGTCTTGTTGCCGACCAATAGACTGTAGCCAATAGTTACTCCTCATGGAAGTTGTTGTGCTCTTCGCCTCAATGACCTTTATTAGCCATTATTGAACAATGACTTCCGATGTTCTTTCAGCACCAAGATTCGCGTCTCGGTAGTATTCAACGTTTCAGCTCATCCACCCCGCAAACATACACATGCACACGAGCACAGATGCCCAATGTTCAAGCCCCCTTGTCCGCCGTCGCACTCGGCCCCGTGATTTTTGGCACTTCCGTTCAATTTGTGCGTTCAATTTCATATCGAATTACCTGGTCGTCAGCATAATGTGCTTGCTTGTGTGTGCGCGCGTGTGTGTATTCATGTGTGGCGTGTTCGATGCTCGTGCTTTCCTTCAATTTGTAACACAATCTCTTGAAAAATGGTCGTATGTTGCTTGTTTGCCATTAATTATAGACTACGGCGGCACTCTTATGCTGCTGCGATGTTGGGCTGCTGGCGCTTCAGCTGCCGCCTTTAATTTTGTATTCTTTGTTGTTTGATTTGTTGTTGTTGGTCGGTTGCTTGCTTTTTCATTACCATGCAATTGCGCTGCTGTTGCCCAGCCTAGAGTACCGAGTCCAACCAGGGGGCGAGCGCAAAGCCCGTGGTCCCGCCGCCACTCTTTCGAAAGAAAAAAAGTGAACTTTAATTACGGTTATTGAGTCATTCGCGACACCATCGAAGGAAGTGCTGCCTCACGCTGGTCACCTGTGGCAAAGGCATAGCTTGGAAATGACGAATGCTTTCAAGGTGTTCTCACTGTACTTGCAAAGTACCCGCCTATGTGAAGGCGCAAGGGTTACTGCTGTATCTTTAAAGGGCTACTTCGAAATTTAAAAGAGGTAATCTAGTATTTAATCTAAGCAATAAGTTATAACTGTAAGTTTGAGTTAAATTTTTAAAGAAATTTATTTCGCTTATCAGAGGCGCAAGCTTTCGGAAAAATGAATCGGAATCAGGGTATATAAACGTGCTTAGTTTCACCCATTCCTAACAACGCTTCTCAAATTTCAAACAACAACAACATAATTTATTTGTACACGAAAGAAAACAATCAACACCGTTTTAGACTCTCTACCAGTAAATCGTTTTCTGGTAGTCAAGGTGCAGAAGAATTAAAGGCCACGCTGTCTTAAGGATATCAAGATCTGTTAATAATAAAACCTGCAAAACCAAGTCTGATATATTGCTTCTTACCAGTTCCAGTTCCAATTTCTATTGCTTTTACGACCTTCAAAAACAGTGCACCAATCTACTCTGCTTAATACTCCAGAAGAGAGTGTACGAGGTGTGTTCAAAAAGTATCGCGAATTTTGTGTTTTTTCAAAAATTATTTATTTATTCATGAATATCTATTTTGTCCGCTTCAAAGTAATCCTCATGAGTACATATTATACACTTGTGCCAACGGTTTTTCCAATCTTCGAAGCACTTCAAAAAATCATTTTTTGGAACGAAGTTCCTTACGGCAGGCTTGCCGAAGATAGGGATTTTGCTGCGGGAGCTAACTGAAAAAAAAGTGATAGTAAAAACCGTAAGAAAAAGACTGTAAGATCGCTAGTTATAGCCTACTTTTAGGTCTTTGAAAATAATTAGGCATGAAAATCTGTAACATTATTGTGTATGCAAATTAGTTTTGAGTGAAGTGCGGAACACATAGAGCGCGACAGACTGCAAACTACATCTGTCAAATATTAAAATACAGACGTTCTTATGGACACTGTTATTTTGACAGCTGCACGACTACACGACTGCAGGCCGACAGTTGTCGTTCCCGCTAACTTGAATATTTCCTATATTTGCCGACGGCAGTAAGACGACGGTAGAGTTGACAGTAGAATGGAAGATAGAAAGAGGAGGTAGAGTGGTGATGCCACTAATATGTAAAATGTAAAATTATTCACAGCTCTAACAAACTTGACGTTATTTTACAAATAAAAGCATAAAATAGCTCAATTATAGCTCTATTATATCATTTGTAATAACAATTGATAATTTAAAACAAAAAAATGTTTACCAATTTTTATTTAGATATAATTTGAATTATTTTTTTATTTTACGTAATTCACTATTTCTTAAAATACTAAATTTTCTTAATACTTATCTGTACTTAAATAAAAACTAATCAGCGAAATTTGAGAGAAAAATCAGGATAACCTACATAAAATAAAATTAAGCACAATTTTTTTTGCAAATTGTATCGATTCTACACTATCCGAAGGAACTTCGTTCCTACCTGGTGTCCCATGACAGCACATTTCTTGTTTTTTTATCTTCTTCAGCTCCTCCTTCGATGCCATCTTTATTTCGTCAAGAGAAGCGTAACGTCGTCCTTTCATGGGCCTCTTCAGTTTAGGGAACAAGAAAAAGTCACAGGAGGCCAGATCTGGGGAATACGGTGGCTGCGGCATCATTAGTGTGTTGTTTTTGGCCAAAAAGTCGCGCACAAGCAACGATGTGTGTGAGCAGGGGCGTTATCGTGGTGCAAAAGCCAATTTTTGTTCTTTCACAAATCCGAGCGTTTCTGGCGGATTGCTCCGCGCAAATTGCGCATAACTTGCAGGTAATATTCCTTATTGACCGTTCTTCCCTGTGGCAAGAACTCATGATGCACCACGCCCTCCAATCGAAGAAAACTGTCAGTTACGATTCGCGATACTTTTTGAACACACCTCGTAAAAGTAGAGTGTAGAGTGAAGTCTTACTAGGCGCTTTTCAATCGATAAATTAGGGAATATCTTATCTCTAACCGATCGAAAATGCAATGCAATTCTGAAGTTAGAACATACACAAACGTAGTATACCCAAGATAATAGGACGGGCCAACCCCCACATTGATAAGGACGAGGGCCGCGCCGACACGACGAGAAAAGCCATCAATCTTTGGAGCTGTCAATTTAATTTTATTAAAATGCAGACTAAAAATGAATATATGCGCATAAATATTTTATTTATTGAGTGTTGGGCATAACAAAGCAGATAGGGAAAATATATTTATAACCAAAGTGCTGTGCTAAAAGAGGCCCACTTCACCTGCTCGACTACGCTTTGGAACGAAAAGAGTCTTCCACAAGTATTACACATGTAAGTGCGTTTGTGAGTGAGGAATTGCCTGTGCGTATTTTTAATCTCAGAGGCGGTGTTTCTCAAGTGTGTGTGGTGGTGTGGGTGTGTGCACGGGTGAGCTTTCGCAAGAAGCAAACAACGGCATGCCGAAGATGAATGAATGAATAAATATTTTGCGTAAATCCACTTAAGTTCTGTTTACATGTGCTGCCAAGCTAAACTCCGTGAAATCCTTTACAGTTAATGCATAATTTCTTATTGCTCATATTTTCACACATTCAAAGTCGAGCATCTATTCTCACGTACCCAAACAAAACCGTTGCGCGCGAAGCCCACCTGCGAGAAAATCTGCACGGTCGGTGCTAGTGTGTTTGCATATGGGCACCGAAGCTGTAAACAGGGTTGTATTTCCTTGTAACAGCCACTATACCAAGTGCACACAAAATGGTTCAGATTTTGCGAAAGTGCCGAGCGCCGATTTCATCGATGGCTACAGTTACATGCCCTGTCTTTAGTCCTACTGGGGTGTGACTTCATAAATTGTTAATCAGACCCGCAGTTGAGGCCAGGGATACCAACTTAGCGAACTCTCTCAATGGGAAAATAAATTCGTTCTTCTTGCCTGGGCTTTTTGAAAACCATTAAAGTGATTGGTCAATTTTCACTTTTGCCTCTCTGTGAGCACTCAGAGATATTCCTCCCGTTGCAGCTGTTCATTCCAGCTATATTAACGGTTAAAAATTTTGCAAAGGCATGGGGTATTATCGCCATCAAGGCAACTCTATTACTAAACACTCTCAATTGTCAAAGTAAGCACAAGATTCCATCACAATGCATTTCTGACGTTTCCCTATGCGCCAAAGTATTTTTCAATGTTGTTTCATTAGTGTGTTTAAAATATGAATGCCGGCAGCAGCGAGGAGTAAAGCCCTCCTCCTCCTTTTCTTCCGCCTCTCGTCGCCGCCCCCTCAGCATCGCGTCGCTTGCATTCCTGCGTGTGTAATATTTTATTGGACTGGGTGTGTGCGGATTTCTGTAGCGCAACAACACGCTGAAGTGCGAAAACGCTCAAAATGTTGCAAAGGCAATAACAACATACATACGAACATAGGTGAGTGCAGAGAGGGGTGTACCGGTTTGGGTAGGAGAGGAAATGCTCCTCTCGCCTTTTTCGACTTTTTATTCATTTATTTATTTATGATTCTCCATTCTTGTGCAATTTAACAGTGCGCACATTGCTCGCACGTGAGGGAGTATGCTTCCAACGGGAACGCGTATTGGCGCATATGAGCGTATGTGCATATGACTCTAATGTGCAGTTATAATTGTATGTGAGTGCGAAATGATGTGCGAGCTTAGGCAAATAAGTGGCTTTAAGCTACCCCGTCCGACAACGGCCCATTTTAATCTTTATTACCCCCTCTCCTTTCGCTCCCCGCTTCGCCACATACTACACCCGTTACGAACGGAGCCTGCCGTCTGATTGGCTGACTGGCTGGCTTCCTTCGTCAGTCAAAATGGCGTCATGGCGCGAATTAAATATTTATCAATTTTATTCATCAGCCTTTATACTGAGCTTGTGCTGACAGGACCGTCAGACCAGACGGGGTTGCAGCAATTTTTTTAACTTGACGCCTTTGAAAGCGGATTTTTAGCATTTTTTGCTTTTGCTCTGTGTCAAATTGAATTAAAACTGCCGAGTCGAGAGTTATGGCTTTGTATTTTCGACGTAAATCAATTATTACTTTTATTTGTTTGATTTTTATTAGAAACACAACTTTATTCACCGCTGTAGTAATGAATTCTTCGACACACAGGTATCCACAGGATGCATTGTATTTTATCCACACAGTTTTGTGATTTCTGATTATCCGCTTCTCTGCTGGACTTATCAAAGCTTCCGAATTTACGTTCCGTGATACAATTGGCTTAAAATTAATGCTCAATGAGATGCGCAAAATAGGTGAAAGACAAGAGAAAAGAAAATTGATGACCTCCGACAAACTTATGACGCGTCTTGCGCGCTCCATTTACTCGGCCCCGCCGCATGAATACTACAGACGCATGTCAGCTTAAGCGCTCTGCAGTTGCTGTGTTTTGTTTTGTTCCTGCCGTTCAACATCACCGAGCGTGGCGTGTTCACACCGCCCATTCCCGTTGCCCTCCGTCAGCCAATCAACCTAATTAATTGTTAACAAATTCTCGAACAGATTCGATCATTAATAATGCGTTAGGTAGCAGACAATATTAATGATCATCCTGCGTCAGCGGTTGGACATGGAGGTACTTGTAAACAAAGGTAAATAGGCATGTTCAAGCGCTTGGAAGGAACCACAATTTCGTTGGGGTTTTAAAACAAGAGATTTCAACAAAATTCCCATTTCAAGCGTAAAATGCTTTTACTCCCCATAGTGCGAAAGGTAGATTGTTATTTCGGTAAAAATTATTACTCTTCCACACAAGCAGGGCCTTGACGATTGCATCTATTACCTATTTAGTAAAGTCCTCCTCTACTACATAAATATCCTTAGATTTTATATTATTAATATATATATAATATATATGATATGTTTATTTTCAAGATTGTGGATACAGAGGACGGTATACATACATAAGAAAGCAGGTATTAGGCGGAGTGCTTCTCCGTGAATAAAGCAACGACTTGACCACAAGAGCCGAGGCAGAGCTCACACAATTCAGTACTCTGATTTATGTAGCGACAATTTCCTAGTGACATGAGCGAGGGAGGCGGTGCGCAACGCTTGAATTATATACGCTCGGTACTTGATAATGTTCTAGTTCGGGGTACAGAAGGCAGAGGGTCGCGGCTTAATCAGATGCGTGCTAGGTCGCCTTGAGGGCTTGATAGATGCGCTGCATCTCATTTGTGAGGAAGCTCGCCTCGCGCGGTGGTGTTATTTGCTGATTGGTGTTCAAGTTTTTATGCGTTGACTCTGGCAGCGCTCTCCATTGTTGCGCGGTTGCACTGTTGCAAGCAAATGCTGCTACTAGCACTGTTGTTGTTGTCGACTTAACTCATTCATCATTTAGCAACATCATCAGCAACAACTGCGCGACAGCTTTTTAGTTGTAATTGCTTTCGCTGCCGCCGTTTCCTCGCCAGCGTTGCCACAGCGTCGCCCGTTACGCATCGCGTTGCCTTGGTGGGCCTGATTTGCAATGCACAGCAGATATATTTGCATGTAGTGGCTGCAGAGTAAAATAATAACAACAAGAAAACACTCACATCTATCTCTTTGGCGGGCTCAAGTGTCCACATGCCACAGCCTTTGACATTGTTACTATGCACATCGCAGCGAAGGTAACGGGTGCTCCGAATATTATTTACTTATTGCCACTTCGTGCAACGCAGCGATGAAAGTCCAAAATGAGAAGAATACAAACGGAAGAACGCTATCCAAAGCGACAGGCTCGTGTGGCAACAACATATCGGTCTTATCCATTTGCAGCTGGATTGGAATTGTGAGACGCATTGGAGTCGATATAACATTTTTGTTGCTTTTGGACCACCCATTTGAAAACATGGCATTTAAATAAGTTAATGTTCTCCAAAAAGACACGCATGCATCTGGGCCCTTGTGTGTGTTGGCGCATATTAACTGTCATGTTTGTAAACATTGCAAATGTCCTAGCGCCGCGCTGCATCCTTTGACCGCAGTTGACTCCTAGTGCTTTTATGCCCTTAATGATATGTTAAGTAAGTCGCTTGCGAAGTCAATTTTTTCCTGTAACGAGAAATGCTTCGGGCGTCGCAAGTGCAGCGTCGCAATAGGGGCCGGGCAGTGCGGACTGCCGGGGTGGCGTTTGCGGCAAGTGGATGGGAGATAGCAGACAGCGGACGGCAAAGGAATAGGAAAGACGGCGATTGTGAGAGTGCCGCTGATGAATTAAACATTCGCTTTTTATGGCCTTTGAGTGTGTCGCCGTAATGCATTCCGAGCTCAGTGCTCGACGTTTGCGCAGGAAATATTTTTGCTGTTGGAAAAAGATGCAGTTTGCATTTCATTGACAATTCCAAAGCCCTGCTCCGTCCTCCGCGCTCCCCGTTTTGAATGCAAGACGAGATGCAGATGCACCACTCAAGTGAGCTCATGAGCCGCTGCAATGGCTCTCGTTTAAAATGCAACAGTGCATCACCTTATATAACCGACATCACCCGACTGCCCTGGACAGCTCGCCTGCCCCTAAGTACTTCAGGTATTTTGCACTTGCATAGATTTGCTTGGGTCCACATGCGAATTTGTTTGGGCAAATTAGATGGCTGCTGGCTGTTGCTGGTTTGCTGATCGCGAATGCAGCAAATACAGGTACACGCGGTAAGCTCTCGGATTACCTGCGATACTAGCGTGCTCTGACTAAAAGTGTCCCAAGAAAAGCTTCTTATGTCCATCCTTTGCTCGCCGCTGGCCAATCTGCGTGTCAAGGCTGCTGCCACATCATAGGCGACTTGTGCGCCTTATTGCGAGGCGGAGAGAAATATTTTATACAAATGGTGATTGCTTTCACATTTGCCTGTCTGTATGGGCGGCGGAGCGTACCTGTAATCTGTTTGAGTACTTTGAATTTGTTTGCGGAGATGACTTTTGCAAGTGTTTACTCGGCGTTAATGGCGGATTTGCTGTTTGGATATGGTAAGCGGCTTATGTAAGCATTTATTTGGCTTGACAAATAGTTTTTCAAAGTTCACTGCATTAGAATGATATACGAAGAAGCTTTTCCGAGACCGCTTGACATAAATTTCATCTCATGGAAGTGTGTGAGTTATTAACGGGGAACGGAGAGGGCTTCCAACACCAAACACTTCAAGCACTTCTAAAGTTAAGAACTATTTAGGGCCAAAAGCCATCGTTTGCTTCGAAGAAAGCGCAATTGTTCTTTAGATCTTGGAGTCGAATTTTAAATGTCGTCCTTTGTGGTAATACCCCAAAACGCTATTTCTTCGGCTATATTTATTCACGTGTAGTTACCTCAAAATTAACCGTCGATTAGAAAATCCCTTTCATGCATAATCAAAAGTGTGATATTTTCTTACAATAACAACAAATCTGAATGTCACAACAAAATGTATGTGAGTGTGTTGGCCCATTATATGCGACAAATCGAGGAAAGGTAGCGAAGCGCGAGCACAACGCTTTTTATTCGCCAGCAAGCCACTGCTCCAGGTTGTAAGCGATTGGCAACTTCTTCGTTATTGGCGTCGACGAACGAGGACGTATGCGGCCATGTTTGCATGTGTGATTTGAGTGTGCTTCGAATGTGTTTTTTGTACGTTTTTTGCGTAAATGTTCGACGGGAAATGCCATAAAAATGGTTCGACAAAAGTAAAAATATTCGCATAAGTACGTCAATGAAGCGTACCAGTTAAAAAAAGCTCTCTTCACCCACACACAAACGCACAAATGCTCGCGTACGTACAAATATGGCCAAATAAATACGTGTGTTGTTGTTTATGCTCCATCTGCTCGTCGGAAAAATATTTTTCGACATTTGATAAATGCGTTCGCTGGGCGATTGGCACTTCACTTCTGGTAATATGTTGGTTATGACGGAGTATGCTCGCTTTGTTGTTGTTGTTGCTGTTGCCGGAAAGTGCTTAAAATGTGTCAGTAGCAAAGCGTGGTTTTATGGCCGCAAACGAAGCGTGGTAATGGATGTAAAAAAAATTCAACGGAGCGCTAATTCGCGAACCTGCCGGGGCTTTCATCTCGTCGTGTTCGCAAAGTCATCCGTCTCATTGACGTTCTCCGGTTATTAAAAGTCATTGGTCGATAACGATAAGCTTGGCAAGATTCCTCAAGAATCTCCTGGGTGTCAAATACAAAAAGAGTTGTTTTTAATTTATTTCCATCTGCAATCACTGATTACGTCGTAAAGACACTTAACTTCTAGAGTTTCAGTTCATTTCAGGATCTGATAAAAGCACATTAGCAGCTAATAAAATTCTTGTTTCGGTTCGTCACCCAAGTCGCCTATGCAGTGCGGCCAAAACACTAAGAATATTGTTCGTGGAGACGGTTGCCCCAGTAATGCGTTTAAAGCACACAATTTAGAAAATGCAAGATGGATGGTCGAGTCGTTAATTGTGCAAAATAACCGACTGTTCGCAAGAAAGTTATTGACTCAATGATTTACTTATAGCGCCGAAAACTAATTAAGAGTGTGTTGAAAAGCGTCCTCTAACAAAAGGCTGCGATTATTGGTTTAAGGGGTCAGATGGGTTTCAGAGGTAAAAAAAAGGTATTTTTACGATTTTTTTTTTCATATAAGCAAACTTATATTTGAAAATTATAATATGTTATATCAAAGGTATATATTTGAACAATATCTGCTGAAATTTCTATACAAAAATGTTGAAAATTCAGCCGTTGAAACCTCATTTCCCTGGGTGTCTCACAAAAAAGTGCTCTGGACAGCATAACTTATTATTGGTTCATATAAAATTAAAAAACTAAGTTAGTACATATATGTATAAATCTCGTTTTGACTTTTCGCCATTTATTGGTAAAAAAAAAAGTTATACTGAAACAAGAAAAGTACCTTCGTTCAATAACTAGATAATGTTATTTTAAAAACGTGTACACAATACGAACTAACTCGGTCGGTAACTTTTCGAGAAATCGTGTCCACCGACTTCAAAAACACGGTTCCGAGAAAAACACGTTCAAAGACGGGGCACTTAGCGCAGCTAGCTTCGAGTGCACAAGTCCTCAATGCTGTAACTGCTGAAACATTACTCAAATTAACTAAATTAAAAATTAAATTAAAATTTTGGACATATTGTTTAGAGGTATTGTAGAATTTAATAAGGCAAACAAAAAAAAAAATCGATTTTTTGAAAATTTCAAACCCACCTAACCCCTTAAATGAATGAAAAAGTTTGCTACTGAAATATGATTCACTAAAAAATATGTACATATATAGTATTCTTCGCGTATACCTGGAGGACATTCCGTTTCTCATTTAACACCAACGCGCGCACTACAATTGGGAGGAAAACGAGTGCCAGGCTCTTGAAGAGAGTATAACAGTTCATATGCACAATCTCAACTGCCGAGAGGGATAGTTAGCCGCTGAAAGGGCTAGCTAGCTGCCGAAAGGCTGTGAAATGTGCCGCCGATTAACACTACCCACACATTTTTATTTTTAACTCTGTTCGGTGTTTATGTGTTATGCGCCACACACTCGCCTGGGATGAGGTGATAATTTTGCTTAATTGAGCAGCATTTATTGCAATCGCAGAGAAGTAGAGATCCGGATGAAAACGGGACGAGCGCTCTATGTTCCCGTCGCCATTTCACGCTGTTTTTTCTTCACCGGCAAAAGGGCAAACATCTCAGAAGTGCCCACGCATACTTTTAAGTGGAATGCCGTCAAATGGAGGCAAGCACAAAAAATATGGAATAAAGCCACGTTAATTTAAAAGAAAAATAACTCAAAGTGAAGAGGGCAAAAGTGATGGCGTCAACGATGCTTAATTTTCGGGTATCCTTTTCATTGTTTCATCATTGTGACACTAGGCATGTCTTTATTTGCTCGAGCTTCGCCGTCTGTGTATATGCATGTGTGTGAGTGGAAGCGTTTGGGGCACGAAGTGCAGACACATATCGCCAATCCCTCGAACCATCAGGCCGCCACAAAGTGACTGAGTGGTTGCTTGGCTGCCTGTTTGACACAAACTTTCACCAAACGACTCGCGCCAAAGTGAAGTGGAGTTAAGAAAAAACGAAACACTCACCAACAAAAGAGATGACTGGCAAAAAGTGTCAACCTTCTGCTGTTTCGGCTTCAAATTGCCAACGTGTTGTCGGGTTATTTCCCCCCTTTCACCTCTCGGGCCAGCAGAGCAGAAGCGCGAGGAAAAACGGTTTGGATGTGCGAAAGTTCTGCAGAAGCGGCGCTTTGTGTCACCATGGTGAGGTGACCGAAGGGGCGGACTGCTGCGAAAGGGTCAGTAAGGCGGTGATACGCGTTGCGTAAAAAGCGAATTATGTGTCTGTTGAGTTTTTGTCATTTGTCGTTGGTTGCATTACTCGTGATGTTCTGTTGCCTGCTTAAGCCTCTCTCCGTCCCGGTTTGGTGCCCTCATTTTCCCACAGAGTTCCATGGAGCATTAATTAAAAGTTGCTCACTTTGCGCGCTGCTTCTGCCACCCGAATATTGGGCAAGAGCATGCTTTGTCGTCCCGAAAATGAGCTGTAGGCCTGGAGCACCGATGAGGAGTCTTGGCGCTGACGAAGATTCATTGCTTTATAAATATTTGTTTTGTGGCGCGTTCTTATATAAACATAAGTTTTTCAAACATTTTTTTTTATTTTGTTTTATGGCTTTGGATATCGTGCAACACTTTAAGAAAAATTAGATGACTTAACTTTTGTTGGCAAACGTGAAAGTGTTTCTCATCACGCGTCGCCGGCGCGGTTCCAGTTATGTTGGAGATTAAGAGCCTAAGTGCTTGCAAGTTGCTTTCATTCGCCGTTTCTTCTGGCATTTTCGCCGTTTTTTGGTTTCGTTGGCCATCTTAAGGCACTTGACCACTAATCCCGAGATTCTTCTTGCAAGGCAACTTTTCGGAAAAGTCAGCAGCACACTCACCACAATACATACGTATATGTTCGCAGCCATTTTCAACATGCCTTTCAACATACATACATATATCAAAGCGCCGCCATTTTTCATTCTCTGGAATATAGAGAAAGTGAAAGGGAGTGCCTGCCACAAAACAATCAGCCCAATATCAGCTCGTTGTAAAGCAAATGCCCATTTATCGACGCAAATGCTAATGAAATATTTGTTTTGCAGACAATTTGAAATGCCTTTCGTCGTAAAAATATTTGCTCATTTTAATGAGAAATTAGTTGCGAACTGCCTTAATTACTTTCAGCATCGAATTGATATTTTATGATGAGATTAACGACGTAATTCCCAATCTAACGAGAATATCATGTTCGTCACACATGGCTTCGCCGCCGCCACCGCCGCCGCCGCACGATGTCTTACCACTCTCTTGTGGCGAGGGCAAGGGCAGCGTAGTCCGAATGGCACGAGGCGAATCTTGCATTAATTTAATACTTGCTAACGAAATGTGTGTCGTAATTCCGTTTTAATGCCTCGCCGCATGCAAAGGGAGAAGAGCGTAATCGTCAAATGAAAAGAGCAATAGCGCGATAAAAATATTGCAACACCATTATGTACACAAGTCGTATCACACCACTGCAGCCTCTCTCCGTACGCCCGTACGCCCAGCCTGGTTCCCTTGCGGCCGCATCGTGGTCGCCATATTTTGTGGCGTCAAAAAATCACAATCATTTCTGTCGTTGGCTGAAACGTGAGTCCTGCAAAACTGTCACTGCCACGGGACGCGTCGCTGCCACCAACATTGGGAGGATTCTGTGAGTGCGTGGGCATGATATGTTCGAAATGGATTTTGTGCGTAACTGGCGGGCATCGAATGCAACAGTGCCAGTGGTGAGGGCGCGGGCGGGGTAGAAAAAATTAAATCGTAAAATTTTCATTAAGAAAATATGTTGCAGCAACAAGCAGAGTTGGCGGCGCAACAACAATGGCGACAGTAACAATTTAATGCATCAAGTGGATTTACGAGCGCATAAACAATGTGCTGGTGTCCTGCTTTCGCCTACGGATTGCATACTTAGTCACACTGTAACGCACATAAAGCATACATACGGACACCCACCCAGCCGTGCAACGCGTAACTGCACAGTAACAGTTTCTTGGGGAGCAGCATCGGTCTTTTTCGTCCGCTCGGTCCGTTTAAATGAGGAATTCACTTGGAAGAAAATTTCGCTGGACAACGCAAGCACACCGGGGAGTAGTTCTGCAACGAAAGCTACGTTTATACAAAAGTGATTGTGTGTCGTAACCTCTCACAGCTGAGTATTATCGGTCGCAGGCATGTAGTTTATAGAACCGAGCAACGCTTACTCGTAAACTCCATTTAACTTCTATAAAAATATGAATTTAATGCGTTCTTAAGCTGCCCAACGCTTTTCACGCTCGCCAAGACAACGGCAGTGCTGCTGCCACTTCTCAGTTTTGCTTTTATTGGCAGACGAAAAGTGTCGTTAGATATAATTTTTTGGTCATTTAATTTATGTAAAAGCAAAGCAGATTTTATGGTTATTTTAGCACCACCGCAAATCACAACACACACAGGCGCTCTTAAATACACACATGCCCTGTAGGAAATGCATGGAAAGTAAGGCTCCCTGCAAATGGAATTCGTTTCAATTCATTAGTCCATACGAAATTTTTGCGGAATTCGGCGCTGCGGTGGGGTGTCAAGTGCAAGTTTTGAGGTTATGCTTCAAATGCCTTTAAGTATTCGCTTTGGTATCTTTCAACCGCTACTAGCTAGTCCCGCTAGACCCCTTAAATAAAATAAATAATTAATTTTTCTGCTCGATTATTAGGTTTTATTCAGCTTAAAGTACGTATAACTACTTGCACTCACGCTCCTGAACGAGTTGGACCGAAGCGGTATGATTTTGTACTGGGGATATGCACGATTAGATATCATTTTCTGCAGGGTAGGAATGTATGTATATTGGACTTACACTAAACTTATATCCAGCCACATGAAATTGCATTCGCGTACCAACTCAGCTCTGCGTTCAGACCAAAGCAGCTTTCCGGCGGGGACTCGGTTCTGTGTGCCAAAGACAGCGTTACAGCAAGTCCTGTACCCGCATCACCCTAGTTTCTAATATGGCTCGCCCTTCCCCCTGACCACTGCGGCCGTCCACGCGATGTTAGACTGGAGTTGCTCACACACACCCCTCCCTCTCAGTGTGATGCGAGTGTTACTGTGCACACATCTTTATAGTTTATGGCTGTGTGTGCGCATGGTGCATTTGATGTGTTGGCGTCTTTACGGAATTGTTATGAATTTTTATTGGATAATGTAAATTTCATTATAATGAATTGGCTTATGCGAACCAACAAAGCCAGCAGACGTTCGCCCTGCTTCACACTCAGTGTGTCTATTTACGATCTTCAAGTGTTTGCCAAATATATCAGGGGCTTTTGTACAGTTTCGGATAATATATTCCGGCCAAGGGGGAATTCAAACGTCCGATGTTGGACGTTAGTGTTTGATTTTTGCTTTTCTTCGACCCTAAATAATGCATCCGGGGTCGCACTCGTCATTTGGGTGGAGATAGAAGCAGGAGTAAGAATAATAGTAAAAATATTGCAGATAATGCAACTAACCTTCAAGTTCTTTATACTTGTCACTTGTGAAAGATTGTGTCAGATATCTTCATTATATTAGGTGCTTTAGCTTCTTATAAACGGGAGGGTCCGAACTGGACCTCATGATGAAAATTGGTCACAGAGCAAGTTGGATTTCCGCAACAGGAACCTAAACTTTGCGGTCTGCAAAGTCAATTTAAACCCTCTGAGAACATTTATTATCGTTCTCGCTTCATAGTTATCGCCCCGCCCGCAGTAAAAGTCTCGTATGGTTTCATACATGAGTTTTATGTTTTTGTAATTTTATTTATATCATTTATTTACGTTTATAGACCCTTGATATCCTCAGTGTAATCTTTGTTGTTTTCATATTCGCTTTTGCTTAAAATGCATCATTTTAAATAATATATACTCTTTAATGTATAGTTATTAGCTTATAATTAACTTTATTAACTTAACGTAAATCATTTCTGCTTAGATCGTGACAAATGCGCTCTCGCTTATGGAAATCGTTTGTGGGGCAGCAACAGACGTTCAATATTTTACATAGAAATGCGGTTCAATGTGGTTTTCGAGATGTTGCAACTTTGCTTTGGCCACAAATATGTATGCGCATGTACAGTTATGCTGAACTAATTGTTGGTGTGATTACAATTCTGAATAAATTTCTTTACTGCTTTGTGTTCAACTAAGGTGTAAGGAGTTGCCAGGAAGGAGGGGGATGGCCTAAATGAGGGGAAGTAGAAGGTTTTGCGCAAACATATCCTTCGGTGCACATACATATCTATGCACTATATAAATACGTCCGCCGTGACACACATACACACGCAGTTAAGTGTTGCCCTCTACCTATCTCATACATTACATCCTCTGCTGCTCACTATATATGTATATGTATATGCATCTGAATGTATTAGTTCATAAATAATTTTAAATATCATATTTCTCTTGCTCGGCGGCATTGCCTTATCATATTTATATCGCACATTCAGTTTTCTCTATATTTTGCTTATAAATTCTTCCCATTGTAAACATTTATTTTGTCTTTTCCTACTTTTTGTTTCCGTTTGGTTATCAGTCCCTTATCACTAAAGAATTTCGCCCACACGGCGCTGATTTCGCCGCGACAAACAATATTTCATAAACTATTTCGAATTGATTCCCTGTTTCTTAAATTTTCATTTAGTTTTCAACTGCTTCTTAATTAGTTGTCCTTCTTCTAAAAATACAATAGTTTTTGTTTAGTTTGAATATTTCTTGCTATTTTTATATTTCTAATTGGAGTTGGCGGCGCAGGCGCACTCGCTCCCTTGGGATTACATATATACAGTTTGGACGAGTTCATTTCATAGCCGCTCGGAGTCCAACAATTAAGAGTATGAGTTACACGAATTAAGCTTGATTATGCATTAAGCCCGTTTGAAGCCCGACCCAGCCGTCGCTGGGAACCAATCGCCACAACCCTGCAAGTTCGACTCACAAACTGCCGAAATTGTGCCGACTGGCTCTCCTTCCCTTATATTGCTTTCGTGATCGTTTGGTGTTAAGCATTCAAATTGATTTCATTTTCTTTTGTTTCCTTTCGTTTTGTTTTGTTTTATCTTATTGCATTATTCTATCTTGCACGTTTTGGTACACGGAGGCCCACCTAGTGGCCAAGTTAGCTTGTGGAAGTTGGTCCCCTCGATTTGATTTTGTTTTGCTGTTCTATACGAGTATTTTAATCGTTATTTGGGTGTGTTTTGTTTTTGTTTTTTTTTTTCAGTTTTTCGTTTTGCGTTAAATTTATAGGTAACTGACTCCTGCTCTTTCAATTATTGGATCGGGTTGCCAATTATTATCGAATTGTAGACATAAGAAGAATGGTAAAAACAAAACAACAACTCTTACAGTATACATACATACACACATGTATTTGTTGCAGGATATTTGGTGCACTTGGCCCTAATTAATATTATCCCTAGTTTACTCTGTTTCTATATGTATATGTCTATGTGTATGCAAATGTGGTGTGTTATGTCAAAAATTATTTCCGATTCTAATTAACATTTACAATTATTCTACGCCAAATACTATTTACAAAGCCTGCCAGCTCGTGAACTCCCCGCTGCGGAGCGGTTGCTTGTCGGTTGGCTGTCGGTTCGAGTTGAATCCGACTAACCGGCTCACCGGCTCAGCGGCTCGCTAATTGCATTTTTCATGCATAATTCGCGGATCGGCCGATCGGCTGGCGCTGCTAATTTACAACATTTCAATTAAGACTAATTAGATTATAAGGATTTGTGTTGGCTCCATGCAGAAGCAGAGGAGATGTTGGATATTAGTTTGGGTTCAATACTTTACACTTTCACTTACTCACTAACACACACACACATGCGCACGCACGTGTGCGTAACTAATTCTAGGCTCAAAGCATCACAAATAGCGGCAAAGGGAACACAAAATTTTGAAATATTTCTGCCTCGAGCACACACATGCAAACCAAAAGCTCCTAGGCAGCGAGTTACACGCAAAACAGGTTCCATTCAATGCATATTTTTATCACAATAATTACAGTGTAAGTAGGATAATCACTACTTGAGCCGCACTAATGCGCGGGCGTTGCTAATATCTGCGGCAGAAATGAAATCTATGTATTTTGAGTGAATTGTTTTTGTTGCTGGTGCAATTGGGATATTAATACTTTAGGGTTATTCATAGCAGGGGTGGGGTGTAAATTAGGAAGTGCTAGTCTCATAAGCAACGGATATGCGCCCTCATATATACACACATACATACATATATCTTAGCAGATAATATCTTACATAATCCCGTTGAACGCTACAATTCATGCAAATCAGCACATATATACACACATCTACATAAATCTAAATCTTGTGGCTTATTCGCGTGAATTACGGTTAATGTCTAATTTCATAGGAGAGACTTGGCGTGCTTTTATTGTTGTTGTGGTTGTTGTGGCTGATAAACTTTCTGGTTAGTAAAAATTGCATTCTTCAGCTATTAACTACACATACATAAACGCATAAGTTCAGATCGCGCTGCATATTAAGGTGTATGTGTTCAGCTAAAGGACACGTGGGTGCCAGCAAGCCCGGCAGCGATGGCAGCGGTATCTTTTGCGGGGTTCCTGCCTTCTATGGGTGTATTTTTCTATTTATTGTATTTTACTTTGTTGGCTTATCCGATATTTATGTGATATTATTCTTGCTACACACTGTTACGCACATACACACACACATTAATAATACTATGAACGAGTATGCTTAATTTGATTCTCACTTTGCTAATGCTAAGTGCGTTCTGCGCTCTACCACGGCTCTCGGCCGCTTACTGCCGGCCACTTTTGTTGTCCAATACCTCCTCTTTCGACCTCGCCCTCAAAGGTTGGAGGCGCATTTGGCAGCAATCGTTCGGCCTCCTTGCAGGCTCGGGCATGTACAATATAAAATTCTACTTGGACTAAATTTAACATTTTGCTGGACCGTTTCAATGCAAGCGTCTAAATTCGGTAAGTACCAAAGGCAATGGCAAAAGGAATGAAGGATAAATGCTACGCAATGAAATGAAAGTTTGTAATTTATACTTTCTCTATGTTTTCCTTAAGTTCGGGCTGAAACTGTGAGGTGAATCACCCTTCAGTGTGCTGCAACAGAGAGCCCTTGCCGAATTGTGCCTTCTCTTATTTAAAGTGTTTCATTTTAGGTTTTTTGATTTTTCGATTTTCTTTTGCACAAACATGGACGGAAGTTCATTGCCGTCTCTGCCGAAGCACGAAATCGATCTTGTGAAATGCGAGAAATTAGAAAAATTATGAAAACTTATTTGCTCTGGGAAATAGCTAGGCGTGCACACACACACATACGCACTTGTGTTCACTGAATGACGACGGAAATGAAATGCAAATAACAATCAAACGGAACCAACACAGACAAACAAGTGTTTGTTCTGCTTCCTTTCTCTCTTCGTGAAATGAAAACGTGTCTTGTTTTGTAATACTGCTTTATTGGTTTCAAGCTCTTTCCTTCATCGCCGGTCGCCGGTCGTAGGAGTCGGTGATGTCGATGATGTTAACCGTTAGCACGAGCACTTAAAAATATCTAATAATTTTAACAAAAAGGCAAGCGGAGCTGACGCTGAAGGGTAAAGCCGAAGCCACCTGTAACTCTGCAAGTAGTATGTACACATGTACGCCATCGATATCAATTTCTTATACAATTACTGTTAACTAATAATTTTAGCATAATAAATTCTTTTCTTCATTTTAGACATTTTCGGATATTTGACTTTTAACTTACTACATATTACTGCCACATTCACCTTGACTTGAATTGCCCCTGTTCAACCCGTCGCAATCGGAGGAGGTTGATCTCGATACAAAACAATTGAATTAGTTCAGCACTTTTACTAGATTTTGCGAGTCCTCGCCCATTTTTCAGGCTTCAGTTTGGTATTATTCTAAATTAATTTATGTTAAATATGTATGTTGTTGTTGTTTGGCATTTCTCAGTGCTTTGCATGTTTCAGTTTGAGCATTTCACCACAGCTCACCTCACCACACCATGTCAGTGTGTGCGTGTGTGTGTGGGTATGTCTGAATGCCTGAACTCGCCTGCTCTCAACGCAGCTAACATGCTTCTGTTCTTGTTGTTGTTGTTGTAGTTGGCTTACATTCGAATAGGTGTAAAATTTTGATTTCCCCTTTTTATATTTATTACATTATGTAGTTCTTAATGTTAGGACATAAATTATCTTATCGCATAGTTATATATTTATTCTGTTATTCTGCATTTATTCACTACTGTACACATATAAAACATATTTACTTTATTGTAATTCATATTACTATTTCATTATCTTATTATGCCGTTAATTCGTCTTCGTCGACCCATGTAAATAATCGACATAACTGTAAATTTACCAATCTACGCATTTGTTCTACAGAGTTCCATTTTCTAAAGTGGAACCGAATTAGTCTGCTCGGGTCTCCAAGCACCTACGAACATAGCGGTGTTTTGCACCGCAAGGCTCTTTTGCTCGCTTTGTTTATCGTGTTTCTTATCGTACATGTTAGTTCATACCGTTACTAATCTAGTTTCAGCTGCTTATCATTACCTAATATTTTTATTCTCTTTGAAATTAACACAAATTCATTTTCTTCATTCTGTAACCTCTGCGCTTCGCCCGTTGTATCACTGTGGCTAACATGCGGTGTTGCTGTTGCTTGGCCGGCCTTCGAGCTTTCGCGAGGGTAAGTGCCGTCTCGTGAGTGCGCTCAGCGTGTCTTTCGCCGTCGCTCCTCTCAGCTTTTCGTCGATATTACTAATGGCCTGTATGTCCCTTCTTCGTCGTTTGCTTGGGTTGGCTACGCCGGCGGCGCCACCCGTTGCGCCTTTTTTCTTCACGAACTTTATGTTGTAGGGATCTTCGGCTAGTTCAGGGTACAGCGCGACGTCGTGTATGTACTCGCCTTCGTAGTTATTCGCGTAGCTTTGTTTCAGTATCTCATCGATCTCCTGCTGGTTCCATTCTATAGCCGTTGTTAAACCATTACGTAGTGCCTCCTTCTCGCGGTGCCACGCCTTACGTACCGCCGTCAGTTTGGCGTGATGCATGAGTCGCTGTTTTTCTTTCTCAACCGTAGTGCCATATCGTAAGTTGATGATGGCATGAGCTCCGTGAATTTTTACATCCAAATAGTTGTTTCCGCTGCCATTTTCTCTAGAGTTTTCGTGGAATGTCGTATTTACTTGCCCTTGAAGTCGCTTTAGTTGTTGTCGATCCTCGCTGGCACGCCACGCCTCCTCCTTGACGAAGAAGAACGAATCTTGTTGGGCATTATGCACGACAAATGTGAATGGCAGCAGCTTGGAGCGGTTGAAGACTGATGTGTAGACATCGCGATAGATGGCATTCGCGGCAGGTACGCTGGACACGATGGCTTGCCCGTCGCTGGTTCGGGACACAACTATACCTTTGCCGAATGGTGGCTCAGTATCTGAGCCGATGTTTCGTGGGCTAGGGTCCATGACATCGAACTTGAGAGCCGATTTTGGAGGTGCAGACAATTCTTCGAAGTTCGACATCCTACGAACATTGAGATGTGCCAAGAAGCCGCTTTCCACGGCAATAGTTGGTATGTTGTCTATGGGGCGTTTCATATTTAGCGCAATTGGGTTATGTGGTGCACGTCCCCACAGCGATGGCTGCTCCCAAAGATTTCGCGTTAGTTGTGGTATCATGTTCTTTATACTGAAGCCAAGCGTCTTCATCCATGAAGAGAAGTCAGCGGGATAATTGCGATCGTGATCTACATTTATAGGATCATTACCATTGAAACGATAGAGGTGCATCTTGGTTGGTGTTATGATACGTTCAGATACGTGTTCCCAGTTAGGAGACATCCATTGACCTATTAGCGGATCGTAGACCCTTCCATCGCCCATATGCACGAGTGCTGTTACCGGATCCAAGATACCGCCACAAAAGTCAATGGGCAAAAACAGGTAAGGGTTGGAATCATAGACGATGTGCCCGAATGGTGAACGCATAATCTCCCGAATGTCCTCGCCATACTGGTTGAAGATCATGATCGGTGTGCCACTTTGATCTGTGGCAACGTAGTATTTGTGACGGTACACTTGTGCATAGATGAGATGACCTACGTCATCATAGGTCAGGGACATTAGTTTGCCGTCACGTGGTGAGTAAATTTGTGATACTTCATAAGGACGTTGTTGATTATTGTAGAAAAACTGTGTGACATTGCCAAAGTTGTCCTTTCTGGTGGTTAAACGCTTCATGTGATCGTAATAGTAACGTACATCGAACCTACCACGTTTTGTCGCACGGACGAGCAACCCTTGTGTGTTATAGTGAAAACGCTCTTCTCGTGCATTCTGAGCAACAAGTCCACGTGTGTCGTACTTGTATTGACCTTCTCCGAACTTTACAATTCGATCTTGTGTATTGTATTCCATTGGGATGGTATTGCCACGGTAGGTCAAAGAAAGAAGATTGCCGTTGTCGTCATAGCGGAAGCCCCACGGTTCCTGAGCCTCAACACCAATTAACTGTCCGTCGCAGTCCCAAGTGTAGTTCTTAACATTGGTGTATGTATTGACGGCCATGTTGCGAGTGTAGGTGCGTGTCTGCGTTATACGCCCATGCATGCCAAATGAGAATTCCATACGGAACACTTCGAGACGATGTATGGACAACGTGACCTTCTGTGTCATGAAGCGGCCATCGACAGTGCGAGTGAAAGTCCCTGTACCATCGTAAACTTGAGTTTGATTCAGCATCGGATGCATGATTTTGAACTGACCAATCAAGCTAGGCTGACCTGTGCGTTGATTGTAGGCGAAATTCTGTGACGGTAAATTCTGGCCACCAATACGCCCTTGAATTGAGATAACCCGGAAATCGGTATCATACTCGTAAGTGAACTTAGCGTTGCTCAGTCCTGTCTTTGCCACATAGTCGATGCGTTCCTCGCTTAGCAAGCCTCCTGTGTATTCGAAGTCCCAACGATACTCCAATTCACGCTCGGTGTGCGAGACAGTGCTGGGCATGCCAGTAGCATCGTTGTATATAAACTCGCTCTTGCCATCACCATGGACGATTTCCGCCAGCTGACCACCGGAGTTGTAACGGTAAACGATACGGGCACCATCACCGGGGAATATGGTCTGGAGTAGAGCACCTGAATGACTGTAATGCTGTAGGTAGGCACGTGTGCTACCCGGGGGAGTGTATGTGCAACGAATGAAGCCAATAGAGGTCTGCATACTGAAGGAATGCTTTGTACCAGATGGCATTAAAACGTGTCGCAGGCCGCCCGAGTCATCATATTGCAGTACAAACTTTCGCTGGCTGGCCAATCCGATCTCCGACATCAAATTCCAGTCATTGTATACAAAAGAAATGATGCCGTCTTGTTGTGAGGTGATTTCGGAGAGTAGACCATGCCGATCGTAGGAGTACTTAAGCTCGGCCGCACCCCAAGCCCATCCTTCGACCCGATTAAAGCGGTCGTAAGTGATGTTCACCGGGTATCCATTAGTGGGATAATATGACTTGGGCAAGCCCGATTGATCGTACGCCACGATTAGAATAGGAGTCCGATTCATGTCGTAGAATGTCTCACGATTTGTAAATTGATCGTACTCGACTCCAATAACTCGTGATTGGTTTACCCAAATCTCGCGGTTGAGTGTTTGCTGAGGATTGCGCACATCGCCCACTAAATTATACACAGAGTACATATTGTTTGTCAAACCCTCACCCATGATGACGCTTTGGTGGGACCACATTGCCAACATTTCAGCTTCCACCGGCAAGGCAGCCTCGAGTAGGGGGTGTCTTGCAACAGCCGATGATTCAACAACCACACCATTAGCACTGTGAATAACAAGTGTGTTGTTCGGTTTAATTTCAGCATCGGCGTTCTCTCCGCCCTTCTTCATAAAAGTAGAACGCACACCGCCCAAAACAAGTAGTTCATTGGTTTCGCCCCGTTCGCGAGAGAAAAGTGACTCAACCGAGGCGTGCACATAAACGGTCAAACCTTTGTTGTCGGCCAGCTGTGAAGTGATGCGTACGATTTCACCACTAGGCAAGATGGTGCCAGTAACACGTCCGAACTCATCGTACTGATAGATGTAGGTTTCACCGCCCGAAGAGCGGGACATAAGCAACCCGGTGTTACTGTCATAATCCAATTCGATCTCTTGACGACCCTTCTCGCTCAGCTTGGTCATAATGCCGATACCGTTTATCTGTATCTCTGATTTGTGATCCTGTGTATTTTCAATGGAGCTTACGACATTGCTGTAATCACGGAGGAATTGAATCTTGTTGCCGGAGGCATCGGTTACGGTGGAAAGTCGACCAAAGGAAGTATTCTTGGAGTATAGGAAGCTGTAACGTGTCTTTCCTGAGGTGAGGTCCTTTGTGGCCACATGTTGACCATAACGATTGAAGACATAAATTTCACTAGATGGTGGGTAGGGAATGTGGAATTCGCCATTTTCATCGTGCGATGGAAGATAATGCTCAAGGGCAAGTACATGAAGAGAACCTAGAATGATAACAAAAATGAAAAATAGTTTATTAGCGGGAGTCGCTTGTGAGTAAAAACAGTGGCAAGCTTATTACTAAATATCCACTATATAAAAATGGCTGAACAAATATTTAGGGAAAACACAGAGTGGCAATATAAAGATTAGATTAGCTTCAAAGCTCGTTGTTTAACAAAAACTCGACGATTTCAAGAAGTCACTACCTAAAGCGGATGGCCTCTATTCAAACCCGTAAGCCACGATTTGATGATTTTTGGTTAGAGTCGCAATAATTTGTCATACATTTGAAGCATAAAGACACTTCTGTTGAGATTTGCAGGAAAAATGCAATGGCTTCAGGCAACCCACTGGCTACTAATCCCACAGTACAGTACGCTCGTCACCGCACAGTGTTGGTATGGCAAAGTAAATTCTCCATTTGGCCCTTAAATACTCATACGTTGGATTTTCTCTCGTGTTATTCACATTTCACTTTTGTGTGAACACTCTGCGGAGCCAGTGTGTGTGAGTTCGTTTGCATATTTGCGTATTAGCCAAATATTGAAGCAATTTATGAAATTGTGTTTTTCGTCCGGTTTACACTTGTCCCTCGTCCGCATACACACACATACACACACACCTCGTTCTAGCCACTTCTGTGCACTGCTGGTAGCTCGGCAACTACAATGTGGCAACATGAGTTGTGGCAGGCGACGCAGTGCGGTGATGGCAGCACAGATGCTGGTTATGTCAATTTTCATATGGAGCAACATGTTAACTGACGAGATGGAAAGCCCTCTCCACTGCAGCTTTGCATGCGCATGTGTGTTCAGTGTGCGTGACAGCAAAAAAGTAAAAATTGGGCAACCACAAACTGCAGCGTTGCACTGCGAAGAGCCAAGGGCAGGCGGGTGCCGCATTGTCAAACACGTGCGAGGGCTTATGCGCGCGACAGCAGCAGAAGAGCTGAGTGGAATGTGGTTGACTGCAATGCGAAAACTTGTAACCAGCAGTTCTGCTGCCAACAACAACAGGTTGCAAGCGACAGGGTAGATTTTTTGCATGTCGGATTTTGAGGTGATGAAATTGGCCACAATGCAAAAACGTGCAGCGCTCACTCTGGCGCTGGCAGCACAACATTCGAACAAGCATGGCGCCCGATGCCATATGAGAGTGGCGTGAGTGAGCGCGAGGGTGAGTGGGAGGAGGGAAGGGCGCACGCAAGAACGAATCACCAGAATGCCAAGCAAGTGGCTCCGCTGCTATTGCAGGGCGCTGCTCGGCATTCCTCACATGGTAATGTACGCAAACTGCAGCGCCGCTAAGTATGCAACATGCGTTCGTGCAAGCATTGATGCAAATTTTATGAGTGAATTATTAGATTTTTAAATGAAAGTTCACTGCGCTGTGCGGAGCATTTAATTATATTTCCAGTGCAAACTTTGCTCAAGTAGAAGTTCAGGAATTCATTGCGTTAGCGCTTGGCAAAATAACAAAAATTACGGTTTTGCACGAGCTGAAGGGCTCCTTCGTATTTAATTATTATCCACGTGGCACCCTTTTCTCCCAGCTGTGTTTACAACAGTAATAATCGTTCCTAATTTAATTATTTGTGTATTCTGTTTTGCGGTAAATATAGATACAGTTATTTTTTATTAAAAGTGTAAAAGAGATGGAAAGTCACATCGAATAACAAATAATACCAGAACCTCTCATATTTTTAGTCTTGCACCAAATATCGTAGACATTTTAAAATTGAGGAAGTGTACCACTATTTGGATCACTAACATAACTTCTATCACACAGTTTGCAAGTAGACCATGAACGTACTCATTCGTGGAAGACACAGGCCTGTGATATCGCCTTAAGATGCTCTTGGAAGCAGAAATGTATTAATAAGCCATCCCGAGTTCATAATGCAGCAGCACTAGATTAACGGTGTATTACTCGTATGAAGAAATTCGCCTGCACGAGGATCGCATCGCATAATCCCCGAAAACCACATTCACCGTTAAGGTATTAAGAGCTTTAAGTGAAAACAGCTTAAGAAAACAACCCGATAAGCAGGCGGCAGCCAAAGTATACAACGCAATCCGCTAAACGCCTGCAGCCAAGTCAATTCGAACGGCCAACAAAAAGTCAGCCGACGCTGGCGAACCAACGCCAGGCGGACGGGCGAGAAGGCGAGGCAATTCCCCAAACACACAATTGCACCGATTGAAGGCTGAAATGAAGCAACCGAGAAAGAAACCGACCAATTCAAAGGATCTGTACATTAAGCCTTAAGCCTACTTAAACTAAAGACTTCAAAGAAGCTTCGGCGCTTGAGAACAGATAACAGAAAACGGCTGAAATACATAAGTAACCGAATTGAGAAGCAAATGGAAGAGGAGAACCTTGAATGTTGGCCGCGCTAAGAGCAAATAATGAGTATAAGAAGCACAAAAATCAAAATGAAGAGCCACTGCAAAAGAAGTGGCCAAGATTAACGCGGCTCAGTGAGCTTTTCGCAGGACTTGGCGCTCCCAGGTCGATGATACCACCAGTGGTGTGAGGGTGTTGGAGGCGCCAGGTTTCAGGTACTTTGTTGCAATTCGCCTCCCTCTGCACAGCGCACAGACATAAGAAGCGGTTGGGGTCATGCAACGCGACGAAAGTCATTGCACCAAATAAAAACTGTACGTCATAACGGGATGCGAGAACACAGGCCTGTATTTAAATGTGTGCCTAGCAGCAAGTTTTTTAATATACCTATTACGTTTTTTCCGTTGGACTTCCGCTTTGAACAAATGTGAGATTGCTCCTTTTGTTTCGGCGCTTCGCGGACTATTTGCTAGTTAAATAAATGAAGGAGAAAGAAAAAATGAGAGCGCGCACAGTGGTGCTGAACAAAGGATAGCGTTCGCAGGCGACACAAGGCCAGCGGCAGCGGTGAAATTGCTGGCAAAATAATAATTTTTCGCTTTGAAATCGCAGAAAAATAACGCGAAAAGTTCGCCTTCAGCTGGGATGCTCCCCTCGACCCCTCACTTGGCTCTTGTCTGGGCCGTGCGTATTTTGTATGGGTGCAAGTGTCCAGCGCTTCGTGCGCTCGCTGCCTGGCATCGCAGTTTAGCAGTTTAGTAGTTTCGCAGCTTTTCGGCTTCTCGGCTTCGCGTCCGCACAGCAGGTCGGCGCGGCTTACGGTTAAATGCGAAATAAAATATTTACGAGTTGGCTGAAAAGTTTTGCAAAGCAAATTAAAAATTTACCGGAAAAGTGCGAACCTTTTATTCTTTCAAAGCGCTTTTAGTTTACTTTCGAGGGAATTAATTTTTATTGTTAAATCTTTAAAGAGACATTGTACCAGTTGATATGTGCCCTTTCACGCTTGTTCACATGTAAGTTGTTTTCTTTCCGGTGTTTTCGTAATTGATGCTGTCAATAACCATATTAGGTCATGTCTTCTCTACAATTCAACAAGAAATGGTTTATATTACCTAACTACACTGTGCTCATTCGAAACAAAATACTAAATGCTGCTTGGAACGCCAAGAAGGGATTATGTCTTTTAAGGGGTTAGGCCACTCTAGAATTTTGGGAAAATTTATTTTGTTTTTGTTTTTTTTTTCAAATGATACATTATGGTCTCATAAATGTTATCCCGAAAGATTATGACAGGGAAAAAACTCTAAATGCCCCATTTTCGTTATCTAGTCGAAGGCCGTTCGTTCGGCAGGGAGCCCACTCAAAACTTTAAACGCGTTTATCTCAAAACTGTTTTCTTCAAGTTGGCCGGAAACATAACTCAAATAATTTACAACCGATTCACTTGAAATTTTGACAACATTTTCAGAAATACATTATCTACAGAAGTACGTAGGATTTTTTTGTGCATCTTGCATAGTTTGTTTTTTATTAACAAATTTCGAACAATTTTTTAGGCCAAATTGTTACTTGTCCCTTTAAAAGCCCTTTGTCAAAAATGCATATATAATCCTACGTACTTCTGTAGCTAGTGCTATTTACAAGCGGAAACCGTTCAACAACTTATTAAAATAAAAAAAATACAGGAGCTATGTGTCCGGCCGTGGTTCCCGAAAAAACGGAGACATCCTAGGGAGAACGCTCTGTAGCCGCAATTTTTCAATTAATTATTCTTCAAAAATAGTTATAAGCTGTTAATTATATGTATAATAAATCTCGTTTGTTAAAAAAGGCCTATTTTGTGGCCCTCTAGAGTGGCCTAACCCCTTAATATCAACTACGATTGTGTGTCTGTGAAAGTGGAATTATGGTAGAGCAAGCCATACTGGATGCTGTAAGGGTTCTAAATGTTTTGAAAACTGCAATGGTTTGAGCTTCCGCTAGTACTGCTGCAGACTTACTTTCCAAGCGCCGCTTGAGTTTATGTCGTCAGTGAGCACAGTGTGACAGAAAGATTGCTTGAATACGCCTTTTGATGGGTTTCTTTTAGGAAAGCTGCAGAAGAATATTTTTAGGTGTAAGGTGATCATACCGCCGGGAACAATAGCAAGGCAAACAACAACAACTTAAAGACACGAGGGAAGGGTTAGTGTTATTCTAACAGGACTACTGTCAAGCTGGGAATTCTGTGTATTTTTGTGTTTGTTATTTATAATTTTTAATTTTTTGTTCGAACGTTGTTGTTGCTGGCGTTCTACACAATTTCACTATAATTTAAGGGCTCATTGTTTTGCTCTCCATCGCACGTCTTTGCTCTCTTCCCAGTGTTCATATTTAGTTATTTGTTTATTGCCGTTAGCTATTTTAGCTTTCCTACTTTAATATTTCCTTTCTTCGTCCACTGCTGCTACTGTTGGCTACTTCCTTTATCCCCATTATATATGCCTTTTTATTATGGCATCAACAACAGCTATTGCCACAGCAAAAATAATGAAGAAGATGATTGCTCTTCTTTCAGCGATTGTTGGCCACAACTTTTTTCTCCATTCTTCACCACCATTTCGCTTTACAGTTGCACGAGTATTTAGTGCGGCACTGTCTACAGCTGCCCCGCAGTGAAACCAACAGCAAACTCAACTAGTGCGAAGACTACCCTTTTCTCCCACAATGGTTTCATAGTGGATGCTTCATAGGTTAGCAGTCGTTAAGTTTCACTCACACTACAGCTACAAAGCCAAGCATTGAAAAAAGCGTTTATTTCTAGGGTGCTTCTGGAGTGAATCTTTGGTCAATGAAATAACTCTTTAATAAATGGATTTATAATTGGCGCGAGTCTGATCCTTTTCGGACTAGTTAAAAAAAGCTCAGTTGCAAACCGAAATGTTTTGTTGCGGGAAAGTATTTTCCTTGAGTGGTGTGTTGTTGCACTGCGGGTCTGTCTGTGACTGTGGCTGTGGCTGTAGTTGCAGTCATGACCGTTGACTGCTGGTTGCTGCCTGTGCCGTTCTGCCCTGCTTGCTGTTTTTGCTGTTGTTGCCGCCATTATTACAATTACTATTGCAGTTTAACATTGCTGCCGATTTGTTGCTCACAATAACGACTGTTTGCCGGCACAAACTGCAGCTACAGCACAGTAACAGGCATAGCAGCCATAGATCAGTAACCGGGGCGTCGGGATCAAAGTCAGTCTGCACAAAATTAAAATATCCTGGCAACGAGCGTTGACTCCTTCGTTTTTATTGTGCTGTTTATTGCTGCTTCTGCTCCATTATTGCTGTTGCTGGGGTTATTACTGTGCCCGTTTAAGCTAGATTCGTTCGCTATTGTTATTGCTGTTGCTTGGCTGGCGCATCTCTGCCGCTGCTGTGGCTCATTTATAACGACAGATTTCCGTTTTTGTAATTGCGCGCCAATTGTGGGTTGCTCGGCTACACTTGTCCACAAACTAGAAGGCGCTTGCCGGTTGGTGATAGAATGCCACATTCCCCCACACACATACACAAAGTATCATTTTCACATTTACACTTCCTCCATTATTTTTGCACAAACTGTTTTCATTTCGACCAGCTGACTTACCCCTCGAAGTTTACTAAAAATATTTAAAGATGGAAATTTCTAAAATTCAGTTTTTATCTTCCTCACTTTATTAGACTTTGTCTCTACACCATGGCAGACACCTGTGGTTCTAAGAAGGGAGATAGGGGGAAAAGAAAGGAACCGGTTGAATGGCTGCCACGAAAGTGCTCAGGGCTTTAAGACCACAACTTTAGGCTTTAAGACTCTGTTCCCGGAAATGCACGGCTGGCACATGCTTTCTTTCTGCCTTTCAACAACGGATGTGTGTGTGTGTGTGTGACGTGAGTTTGTTGGCAGAGAAACCGAATCAATATCTCTGAATAATTAATTCTTTTATAATTAAAATTCTTAATTACTTGCAACAGTTTGTTGAATCAGTGAATTGAGAAAGCAATTTATCCAATCGATTTCCATCTAGACTCAACCATGCGTGCACACATACGCACGCACGATGAAATGCCAACTATCGAAGCAATTAGAATTTATAAATTCCTTTTCGGCAAATTTACTTGCCACACTCGTCATTTATTCCAACTCAAATGAGCGTGTTATTTGTATAACTGTTTATGCAGTTATTCCTTTTAATGAACACCTACGCCGGCTGAGCAATGCATGCGCGTGTGCGTGTGTATGAGTGTGTTGCCAGCTGCTCAGCTGGGTTTATTACAGTCGGCTTGGTTGCATCACAGTTCATTTGCGTGGCCGGGTGTGGCGCCTCCCTGCGCTGCGTCTGCGTCTGCGTCTGGGCAACGGAGCGCAAGGAACCGAATTCCCCAGACACGAATTCCGGAGCAGCAATAACATTTTTGCAGGCACTTAACGCAATCAAGTGTATTCTGCTCCGTGCGGCGTGCGTGTGTGCGTGTGGTGGAAGCGTGTTTGTGCAACTTAAATAAAACTTATGAATGCGATCAAGTGTGAACTGATTCACAACAAAATTAGTCGGCATCCACCGGAGGCAAACGACACTCTCCTGCTCGCATGCGTCTGCCTGTGTAGCATATGCAGGATCTCCTGTGAGCTCTGACATATTCGAGAGTGTCTATTACACACACACATTCACTCTCTCCCTAACACAGTGTACCCATTAACTTAGTTTGTGGAAAAACTGAGCCAATCCGCCTTGCAAAATGTCATAAACTGAGCGCCGTATTAACAACAAGCGAATATATACATAAGTGCTCAGGGTGTTTGTATACACCGAAGCTATTTTATAGTTTCTTGCAAATTTTTGAGGTTTTTACAATACCGAGGAGAACAAGCATCTGGTACGTGTGTGGCCATGCTTCTCTTCAATCGGATTTTGAAAAAATTAAAATTGACAAAGAATAATAAACGTCTTCCGAATCTTCTGAGATTTTTTTTCAACAAAGGAACAATACAGTAGGCCAGTTCACGACGATGGAACGACTTACAGAGCGAGAATTGTAAGGTATTTTATAAGCCAACCATAACAACGCAATTCATAGTTCTCCGCCCGAAGTAGAGCGGGATTCATTTGGCGATGGCAAAGAGTGCTTCAGGAGAGTTGCGGAATGCGGAATGTGTACTTCAACCCTTAAGAGTGTGTAGTTGCTTCGAGTTGTAAGTTATGCTAAAGTTAATGGCCAGGTAATTACATCCCCCACCGTCAAGACCCCACAGTCGGTTTTAGCTTAAGCATGTGTAGCTCATTTACACCATAAATCAATATTTGCCTTCTTCTTCGATTCGCCGTGATAAATCGTCTAGTTTTCCGCCCCGGCCGTCACATTCTCTGTCAGCAAGCCTGCAAGTTCTGCTACACAGTTGTTGCTATGTGTGTCTGACGGCGCGCCTGTGTGCGAAACTACATTTTCCAAGGTATAAATTTGCGCGCATTACCAGGGCTTAATTAGATAAGGGCCAATATAATTAATAAATGTCTGTAGCGAAATTACCAGGCGTCGAAAAATACAAAAACAACGCTAAATAAAAACAAAACTGGATTTTAGTGAATTACCAAGCCAGCTGCCCCAGCGCGTGGAGGGTGGAACGCGGCAAGAAAAATCAATAGTGGTGATTAATCAAGTTACAACAGCAGTCTGCAGCAACTGAGCACGCCCGCCGCAACATCCAAAAGTATGCAGCACAGCGACCTAGACATTTCGCTAGGCGGAAGATGTAAATGCCAGCATGCATGGGGAGGCAGGGGCCGTGGGCATCGAAATGTGTGAAAAGGCAAAAAAGTGAAAATCAATCTTATTAGCTAAAGTTGATGGCTGTGGCATTAATCAGCATTGGATGGACGCAGCACAGCAACGGACACCAAGCTCCATGGACTCGCTCAGCCCTCTGTCAGCTGAGTTGTATGCATAAGCACACAAGAAAATAAACTCACAAGCATGCTCGTGTACCGCCGATGTGTTTGATGGATCTGCTGAAAAAGATGGCCACAAGTACGAAAGGCAAAAACCAAAAGTTTTCAAACCAGATTTACGTCGCGCCGCTGGACGAGGGCGCAGATCATATTACAGTGCAGTGCGGTGGTAGTGAGGTAAATATATATGTACATATATGAGCAGCTTTGGGGAACTTCAGTAAGTGCTGCGTGTGAGGGACCTGACCCAATGAAATGCATGACGACCCATCCCCTTTGTTCCAAAAAAAACCATAAAAAATCAAAATTCAAACTCGTTCACCATATTTTTATAACGGTTATTTCTTGCTTGTGGAACTTAGTAAGTTAGTCATAACAAACCCCTTCATTTGCTGCTCAAATTTGAGACTCGACATGGTTAACTGACTTAGAAAGATACTAACTTTATAATAGATGTCAAATTAAATATGGATTTCATTTAGAACATAAAGAGATTTTTCACCCGTGGAAGTAAAAATTTTACATAATTTTCTCCCGAAAATCTCTTGAAATTTATCAAAACAATTTGTAAACCGTCATTTGCGTTGCATTCGAATTATGAGCAGCCATGTACTTCCCTCAAATAAGAGTGGCTTGTCTGGCTGGGTGTCAGTAGTTGTTGCATAGTTCATTTTGTACACGATTCGCTCAGTGGTGCTGCCTGTGACGTCATATTGTCACTTTATCTTCTAACTGAGCTCATAAACCTGTACAGTTCTTTGAAGATATGAGTGCAATGAATGGGGCGCTTATTTGCGCAGCTTACCTTGATCTGCTACATTAATGACGCCGTCCTGCGCCACCGAAATTGCCGAAATCGCCTGGAAGCGAGCGTTCGACGACAGCAAGGTCTCCGCGTTACTCAGAGTGCCATCATCATTCATGGCGCCGCCCATGCCGTTCGCCGCAGCTGTTGTTTTGGCGCCGAGTAATATCGTAGTGGTTGTGGTCGGTCCAGTTGACATTAAATTACCACCGGCCACGATGCCCGCCAGTCCGCTGGGAGCGCCGACCGTGACACCGACACCGCCGCCGCTGCAAATGCATGGTGCACCCACCGCAACACCACCACCGCTGGCCACTCCACCATTGCTAAAGGCAGCCCCATTTCCGTTTCCGCCGCTGCCATGCCCATTGCCTCCAGCTGGCGTTGTCGGTGTGGTTGTGCGTTTTGGATTCATGGTCGTTGAGTAGGCGCTGCCGACGCCGCTGTTGCCCGTTGATGAATGCGCTGAGGCCAAACCGGATGTTGAACCGTTCACGGTGTTGCCATTGGAGCAATCGCAGGTTAGTGAACTGTGAATGAGAAGAGCAGAGCTTAGCGGAGGTGTTGTGAGGAGACTTGGCAAACAAGCGAGCTGTTGAGTACTTAGCTCTAATATATGCCCAATATGAGTATGTGTATTCTTTTTGTATGAGTGTGTGTTTATGTATGCAGTGAGAATAGAAATATGAGCAGAGACAGTGACAGTGATGTATGAGCTATGGTCTCCGATTACAGGCGCGCGTCGCACAGACAGAAATGGGCCGGCCCACGGGGTGCATAGTTGCAATTGGAAATGTGGTACGCGAAACGTGGTTTCAGTTATGAAGAGCAAACGCTAAATTTGTTATGAGTTGCTGCAGATGCGACCACTTGATGTTTGCACCAGGCAGGGCGCGCCATACGAATCCGAGACTTAATGAAATCGCGTAAATACAGGGAGTAAGTGTAGAGGGCAACCACTGAAGTGCTTTGCGAATATCGCGTATCATTGGGGCAATTAAGCACCGTTATTTCGGAAAGCACAACTAATCTTACAACCACCCACAAAGAGAGACGAGTCTCGATGGCAATGCAGTGGTGTAGGAAAGTAGGTTATCACACTATACCGTTACTAGTAGTAATGCTTAGAGAGGCAGAACTTCGCAGGAGACACACTATCATCCCACTGATATTTAGAACAACCGAATTTTAATGGTTGTAGTTGCCAGGCCATCAAGGGCAGAAAAATACGCTGTGAAAATTCACAAATTGGCAACACAGGCAGGCAAACATCTGCCGATTAAGAGGCGAACGAACCCGTTACTGGCTGCCATCTGTTTGCTAAGGGGATCGCCGCAATAAGGCAACAATGGGGTAGGCATTTGCAGACAGACATATAGAGCACATCTCCCATAAGTTAAGGCGCGACAATGATATCAGCTGTTGCTGCAGTTAATAACGTTAGTCAACAAAGGCTTGTTCGTCGGCAGGGTGAAGCCAATAAAAATTGCCATGTAAGCCGCAAAAGTGCTGAGTAGCAAATTCGCTTGAAATAATTGATATTTGTAGGTCATTGGTATCTTATGTTGCATGTTGCAAAGGACTTGATAAAAATTCACTCAAAATTCGACCGAATTACCGACATATAGAAAAATTTTAACGAACTGCGCTGTTTTGTGTATGTGTGTGTTGTTTAATAGTGGGTGATACTGTTATTTTTAGCAAATTGTACTTACCCCAAGCCCTCTTGCTTTCCGGCAAAATAACGCATATTGCCCGCCGTGTCCACCACGCGAATGGAGTTAACTCGCCGCGAATCACTGTCCGCGATGTAGAGATCGCCGAAGGGTGAAAATGCCATCGCGAGAACTGTGCCCAGCACATTTTCGGACGTCTTGTTGGTTTTGTCTTGACCGTTGTTGTTGCAATGTAAGGGGGTGCCGGCTACGACGCGTATCTTCATGTCGGAGGTTAGTCGAAGCACCAAGCGATCGTCAATGAAGTGCAGCGAACCATCCAGTGGGCTGAGTGCCAGGCCGGTTGGCCACTGCAACTGAGCTTGATTTGCCATAAGTGTGCCGGAGCAAGGCGCTGGGCTCCAATGGTTATGATGGCCATGATGTCCAATTAAAGTGTGTATTACGCCCTTTGGATCCACCGCCCGTATGTTGGTTCCATCCGCAATGTACATGGTGCGGTCGGCAGCAATAGCCAAACCTTTGGGATGTGAAAGACGAGCTTGCAACGCGGGTCCACCATCGCCACAGTTGCCTTCATCGCCAGGTATACAGCGCTGACCGCTACCTACAATTGGTTCACTGTTGATGCTGGGGTCCTTTACTTTCTCTAAGCGTAACAGTCGTAAAATTTGATGCCGCTCCGGGTCGGATATGTATAGGTGACCATCAGCGGGTGAAACGGCTAGGTAGTATTGGTAAGACACCTGCGTGGCGCTTAGTTGCAGTATTGTGTAAACTTTGCCATCCGGTGTTATGCGGCGGACCAAGTTGAAATCACCTACATATAGACTACCATCCGGACCAGAAGCTAATGCAATGGGTGTGAGTAATTTCGCATCCTTAGCAATACCGTTGCAGTGATCCGGACAATTGAGGGGGCGTTGCAGGCCGGTGCCCATTACTACTTTCACAGTACGTGGGTATTCTTTCATGTGAAGCGTACTGCCATCGCCCTTCTGTAATATACCCTCGTGGAAGTTGTAGTGGTGGTGAATGTCCAGACCCCAGCCGCCGATATCGGAAATATCGACGTCATAGCCCTGTAACTTGGCTGTCTGCGTAATCCAAACCGGCGTTTTGCAGGTCGAGTGCTGGTAGCCGACGGAGATGCGTGCAATAGTGACGCCGTAAACCTTTTGCCGATAGACGTTGCGTTTGTTCCAAGCGAATGTGTGTATCAGGTTCGGATCTGCTTCGTATGTCTTCACATGCAATGCACCTTCAATCTCAACACCCACATGAACATGGGTCAGGGTCTTTGGTATCTTTTCGGCTGTGAGACGCATGCGGACGATGCTCAAATAGCCTGAAGCCTGCGACGACTGATATGTAAGATGCAAGTCTGAGCCTGGTATCTGTATAGATTCTTGTACAATCTGAAATAAGAAAAATCACGTGCAAACTGGTTAGTATAATACAAAATTACAAGTAACTCCAATAAATTTCTTTCCGCTGCTCTTTTCCTAAACTTAAATTTAAAACTTAAGTCTGAGAAGAGCAAAAAGAGCAAAAAAACTCGGTCAAGTACCCCCACGACCCCATTTGCGAAACGTATGCGATTGCTATTTAAAAACGAGTAAGCAGGGAGAACTAAAAGGTCCTCAAGGTTTGTTTTAATTTAATTAAAATACTCTAATAGGGCAGCTGTTGTCAATGCTGCCCTTTCATGACACCAGCTGCAGCTTGAGAGCGCAGGGCACGTGTGGGGTATGGGAAGTGTTAGAGCTGGTATAGTAGCTGTTTTTAATCCAAGACTGCAGTCTTCGCTTACACTGCTTCGCCAACTTAACTCCGTCATAAATAATGCAGGAATGAACTCAAGTCTTCCGCCCTTCTTATGCAGCTGGAGTAACTGCAACGTTCATAATTTCATATTGTTTTCTCTCAATTCGCCGAGGAAAGCACGTGAGTGACTTTAAGCGGAGGAAACTTAAAATGTAATCAAATGCTCGTATTCTCGGTTGAGAAGCGGCGGATGGAGAAGGCAGACGATTCGAAATGCGCCATCCTGCTATATTGTGTAACAACAGCCACGGCGAGCAAAGGTGAAACATAGTCGATGAAGCATGAACGGAGATTGGAATAGATACTCAGGCAGCCAAGGTAGAAAGCGGCGATGCAGAGAATGCAACTGCAGAGTGGCGCAAGTGCCGCCACTGACTAATTAAGTTAGAGCAGAAAACACTACTTAAAGTGGTTTGGTCAGGATAACCACGCGTATAGTTAGAAACAGTTGGATGGGGTCGAAGGGGCGTTAAGAAAAGTGCATTTCGCTGGGATGTTGTACTCACCTGCGTCTCGGCAAATATGACGCGCTTGCCGGGCATAGCGCCAACACCGTTCGGCATCCAAGTGCTAATTAATTGAGGTTTCAGCTCCTCATGGTCATGCTCCACGCATATTTTGCTCACATCTGCTTGTTCGTCAGCAAAGTGGTAGAGGATGGAGTTGAGGAAGGTTAGTGCCGGGTTCATTGGGGCCACTCTATAAAAATAGCAAACGAGATTTTTGTAATTATTAAAATTTGATCCGAGCGATTTAATTAGATATACAGCAGCTGAAGCAATCGCACAGCTCCACTTACTTTATGTTGCGGCCGGTGCTTTCGTCGTCGTCACTGAGCTGCATCTGCACGGGTGGCAACACCACAATACGATTCCACGGCACAAAGACGGTGCGCGTGAGTGGCCTGAAAGGAGAGCGCTGGAACTGCAGCGTCACTGCTCCACCACCATTCACCAGCACGTCAAACCTGTTCAATGAAGTTTATTAATTATTAGTAAGCATGAAATTCGACAAAACATTACAAAGCGGCATGAACACAACGCCCAGCCACCCAGTAAGAAACTCAGGTGCTTTACTTTCGTCGCAAAGAAGTGACCTCTTTGCGTTAAAAAAAAACTATTTCTTGCAATAATGCTGGATATGTTTGGTCTATCTCTGGAATATCTCTTTGAATAATTTTGCTGCCTGCAATTGTGCTTAACTGTTCTTGGTTGCAGCGACTTCTATCTAGTAAAATTCAAGTGAAGCTTGTGTTAATTTTTATTTTCGCTTTTATGAAAGAAGTAAATGTTTCAGCCGGAAATTCATCAGTGTCTTATAGTGGATCGACTCCAAGCCGTTGAAGCGAGTCTCCGTCTTCATCCCGGCACACATACTGCTATTCAGCGTACCGTGCTTTGATGTGGCAATAGCCGCAAGCGAAAACCGCCGTGGATACATGCCGAACTACACACACATTAGCGAAGGATAAGTGTACTTGTGCGTGCACTATTGTATTGCAAAGCGTCTTCACATGTCCTGCTTGAAGGACATTTTTCATTTTGGAACAAAGCGCACATATTATACGATGTTATTTCGCTTCAAACCCACAATACACTGCTTGGCCGTATATGAAATTCGCCTCTGCCCTGCCCCGTGTGCTTGTGAGCGCTCCTATTCACTACTTTTATATTATTTTTCATGGGTTTTTCTCCGCATTGTGCAAAATCCAATTTCGTTGTGACATTTTCCGGCCACCAACCTTTTATCTGCCCTTGTCCCGCCACAAGCCCCAGCATCGGGTGCGCTACCAGTGCGGTTATGTCCTTAGTTTGACCGCCGCCGCTCTTATTAAGATTGTTGCGTTAGTGGTTGTATCTCTTTCGCTAAGCGACAATGTCGCCGAGAGTTTATCTCTGCTGCCGTCAACTGGGGGCGTACACACGCACATATTGTGGGCATGCATGTGTGCGGTTTGAGCTGGTGTGTGCCACATGATGTGGTTTTGATTTTCCATCTTGAAAATGGCTGCTCGGACAAGCAATAGCAATCGCCCAGCGCATGGCGACGCTCAGACAAATGGAACGTGAACAAAATGTGTCGGAAATGGTTCAGTATGGGAAACATTATCGATAGGAATCTATACTATACATTCCCCCAATGGAGAGTGGGCGGCAATCGATAGTAATTTCATAAATACACGTAAGTGATTTTCAAAGCTTTGAAGCTTCGCGGTCATCAGGTAGCGGATAACCCGAGGTGCTAAGTATTTGCTTGTCGAAACTTACGGCTCTGGTGCTAGCAGATTGTGACGTATGATTCCTTGGATGAAGGCATGTGAATCGTGTTAACCTGGAAAATTCGGGGAGCTTTCCAGACTTCATTCATACCTAGTGAAAAGCTAATAAGACTTCATGAAGGAACCAAGAGTAGAAAGAAATTTGAAATATTTGTTCCAAATGACGGCTTTAAAATTTGAAATTCGAATCGCAGTCCGCTTTCCGATTACTATACTATAGTTAGACGAATAGTTTTAACTATTTTCACCTCGAACACAATGCCTGTTACTGTTGGTTGTTGTCGGCAAAGAGAAAGTGGAAATCGCAAACATTTCTCTGTCACGCGTTGGTGGGAGGGCGGTTTTCGCCGCTGTGTTTTCGGCTTAATTGACGCCGCCGATGTTGGTGCAATTGCATTGCAGCGGAAATGGCTGAATTAATTTTCCGCTAAAAGCTATTTAATTAGACGCAGAACAACACGCGCACAAAAAGGAAGATTCGCTAGCAGCAAACAATTCCGACAACCACCGCAGTGAACCAGCAGACGAGTGATGCAACAAGCCAGTGTGTGCTTTTACGCCACCACCTGTTCATTTCCGGTTTACGTCCACCAGCCCTCGTGCCTTCGTTTGCATGTGTGTATCCGCTGCTTTTTGTTTTGTTCTGGAAACATTCCCCCTGCACTTTCGTGCTCCGTTCTGATGGTCATGTGGCAATAACCTCACTATTTTTGTTGCTCTAACTTTGGCTTTGTTTTCTGCGCATTTCGGCGCGTTTTGGCCGACCAAACTCACTTCTCTCCAACACTGGCGCAACTGTACTTACATACCTCATTTGTTGCAGCGCTTTCGCATTGTTTTTGCACGCGCGTGTAAGGGGTCTGGGCCCGCACGAAGAAGGAAGCTGGAACTGCCTGGGCTTTGGGTCCTTTTCGAGGAAGAGCAGAAGGGCCTTCAAAAGCTACAGCTCGACATAGCAAATTACTTTCAGTGCCAATGTAATTCCACAGTTTGCAGAACATGCACCAGGGTTTGCATAAACTCGTGTTTAACAAGTAATGTGATATCGATTTTCGATTAAGCCGCGAAATGGCAAATGTGTGGAGGGCGAGCGCATGTCTCCGCCACATCCCCGGCTCCGCTGCACTAAAAGGCCGTTGTTTAAATTTATGGTTGATTGCCATTTGCTCTTAATTTTTTGTTGCAACACAATTCGCATTCCGCGCTGAAACAACACGCTTTCAATTACAGTTATAAGCTGCATTTTCTGTCACACACACACGCACATACACTGACGAGTGCTTACGAGTAGGGATGCATAAGTGCGAACGCGTTTTCATTAAAGTTGCGTTGATTTGCAAAGTGTTGCATGAACAACGCCAACAGCCATTACGACGGCAACATAATTGCAGCAACACTTGCAAATTGAATTGCATTTGTTGTTGCTGCTGCTGTTGAAAAACTCGCACGCTTAATTTGCAATTGACCCAAATATTAGGGGCCGATGAGGCGTGCGCCCTTAAATCCCCCACAGTATCAGCCACACTTTTCGAACGCGTGTGTGTGTGTGTGCATGTGACAGTGTGTGTGACAGTCAACATAAAATACATTCGTTGATGATAAAACTTGTAGTCCTTTACTTTACAGAGCGATTGGTTTTCTTTTTGTTTTTGTTTTATTAGCACTGACTCTTTTCTGTTTCGTCCACCGGGGTTTCCTCCTTCATTTACCGAGGACCGATTTTTTAAAAATTCTTTTGGAATCTCTTCGGATTCTTATTGATATTTTCAGTTTCGTCTCATTATTCATATAAAGGAACGAGCGTGAGATTTTTTGAGGATCCAGCTCCAGATCTCGTGAATCCACGACAGAATTGATCTGTACTTGTACGAGAATATGGAGAATATTTCCTTTTCTTTGGTCATTGTTTGTGTATTAGCCGTATAACAGGGTAACGAGATGGTGGCCTGTTGCGGCCGTTTAGTTCCTCTGGGGTGTGTAACGCTCAATCCAGCAGGCGCGGAGTGGTCAACAAGTGATGCAGGGCAACGAAACCAGCTAATAATAATAACAATACAGGGACAAAAGAGACTGCGCATAAATAAGTAACTGGGAATTGCCCGTTATTGGACGTTGAACGTAGCGAATTAAGGCACTAGGCTAATGAAAAGTTATATGACAATAAGGGCGCAGCAGCAGAGCGACGGCGTGATATCAAGTATACACTAAAGCGAAGCGTGGCAGAGCACATAACAATGAAAAGGGGCGGGACAAGAGGCATTGAGTTAGTTGTGTCTTTATTGAGTATGCATGTCTGTCCGTTGCACATATTAGAGGCCTAAATCACAGTAATTGGAATGTCCAACTAAGCTGGCGCTATGAACCGAACCCTGCTACGTGGCTTACTTGCTGCATATGGTTCACGAATTAATTATGCGAATAGTGCTGAGCACACATATATGTATCTATAATTGAAATTGAAATCTTCAAAAGCGGCCAAAGCTTGTTTTTATCCTGTATTGCCCAGAGTTATCGAGTCTCGAAGAAAAGCTTCTCATTCTCATATGGTAATCTACCTACTACGCGCTTATAAATAAAGCTTGTGTTGCAGTCGAATTCATTTCGTTCTACATGTTCACGCTGAGACTCTAAGCTTCGACAATGGCCTTAGCTTTTGCTCGTGGTGTTCCGGCCGTGCTTCGCCCGCATTGTCCCCAGCTGAGTGCCGCTCGACTGCAACCTCCAGCAGGCAGTCGTTCGCTCGTAAAAATTATCAGAATTAAAAATTGTTCATGCGTTGCAAATTTAATTTAATTAGTTTTCGAAAAACGTACGTTGCGCGAGGACAACTCCGAGGCAAGGAAGCGAAGTATCTGCCATCCAGCGGTAGTTGTGGCTTCCACGAAGGTTCGCCTATTCGAAGCGCCCAATGACCACCGCTGAGAGCGGGAGATACCCGGCAGCGCAAAGTTGCTTTCGCGTGTGGAGCTCAGCGCTTGGACAGTAACTATTGTCGTAGGCCGTTGCTTGCGACGCAGCTGTTGATTTTCCTTCTCCACCGGCGCGCTCCCACTGCTTTCAGCCGACTGATAAGGCGATTCCACTCCCACGAAGAAATTGCTTGCTCATTGTTTCCAACTCACAATTTAAATGGGATTAAATTAAAATACTTGTATGCCTTTAAAATTCCATTCTTTCTGCACCTATTCATTCGCTCATTCGTTCGCTTATGTCGTTGTGTGGGTTTTTTCTGTCCTACTTTGTATTTGTTTGCTTATGCGGAAATATTCCGATTTGCTGTTTCATTTCGACTGGCGCAGCTGTTGTTGTTGTTGTCGGTATGGAAATTTCAAGGAAATTGTATGCAAATATATTTAATATCTCTAAGCGGATTTCCAATTAAATATTCAACTTTCCGAAGAAGCTTCCTTTATGACAATGAACCGGAGAGGCTGCGTATGTGTGTGTGCGTGCGTGTGTGTTGCTATGATATCTTTAACTTCCTTTGAACGATATTAGACTTGGCTCATTCTGTGCGGAGTGCCTGAGCCTTATGAGCTCGTTGCTGCCACTCCAATTAGGCGATTTCTATAGGCAACGCCAGATATCCCGAAGAAAATCATTGAATCTTCTGGAGTGTGAGTTATGCTACGTAATTTTGTCAGAAAGTGAAGTCTACTTTCACCTGAGCTCTAAAAATCGATACAAATTACAATGATTTCAAGTTGTACAGTCGGCTGGGCTGGAAATGCGTTGGTGGCCCTACTTATACTAGAGCTTGTACTTAAAATGGCTTAATTGGTATTTGTATATATTTATATTTACGCATTTATAATTTAAAAGATACTCACCATCCTCCTTGACGTGTCAGAGTGAACCCGAACCTCGAATCCCGATCGACCGAGACCCGAATGCCGACAATGCCCAGTCCCTGCGGCGTGATGACCTGTCCACGCATTACCGACACCCGACTGCAGAGCACAGATCGAGCGGGTTGGTGGGTAATAGGGGGATAGAACAAGGCACAATTAGAGACGTTAGAAATCACATGCGTGATTATGGTAATGTCATGATAGTGTAGTGGTTGAAAACATAACGGCGCATAAGAGTATTTATATGTGTGGTTTCGGGGAATGACAAAGAAAAAGGCGGATGCTGTAATTTCTGATGAACTGTGGTCTCCAAATATTTACGAGAGGAGTAAAATTGAAAATCATGAAAAACTGGTGAGAGTCTTAAGTTCCTAGGATGTGAAATGCATGGCATTTGATGCAGAAACTTAACTTAATCTTAAAATAAAGAGTTGAGAGTACAATAAGACTAGTTTATATCGAGTTAAAGTAAAGTGAAAGAAAAAGTGCCGAGAGTAATTTTGAACAGGTACTGAATGCAATACGTTTTCTACTCAATCGATGTTTAAGGTGATCTCGGTCCGTTCGGACCTTCTTAATCGTATATCAATAATAAATTAAGTATGCATATAACGGAAGTATTTACAGAGTCGATGTGCCACTTTATGTATGTGTGTGTGTGTGTGTGTGTGTACTGAAATGGCGCAGCCCTAATCGGGCGCGAATATTGCTAATAATGGCACACCGACGTTTCTTTTGTTTAATCTTTTACTAAAATACAGTTTAGGTTTGAAAACATGCAGCTGAAAAGTTGAAACTATTTCGAACGCTTTGCTTTTAGAAAAATACGGCCCTGCGATAAGTTTCATGTTATTTCCACAATGTTTGGAAAGTTGCACAAAAGCTGTTTGCTAACGTAAGCCGTAATATGACAACGCTATAACAACAACAAAAAAGCAATAACAACTGACAACAGCAAACAGCTTTGAGAGTTTTTACGAGGAAAAAAAGTCGTAATTTTTTTGAATTTATAAATATCTTATTGGCGGGTGCACAACGCGCCCCACCCACGCACATAGACTGTTATGTGGCTTAACGGCAGTTGTGTGCGCCAAATGTTTGCAGATATAAATAAATGAAGCAACAACACCGTAAGCAGCGACGTAGCGTCGCAAATTCATCCATATGAGTGCGCCAACAGCTATGTGCGTGTGTGCGTGTGTGTATGTGTCCTCACATTCATGTCTGGGCTCTTGCTCCATCCGCTTGACGACCGCACCACTTGTTGTTGTAGTAATAAAATGTACAATATTGCTCACTCACACATGCGCGGCATGTAATCGCATTAGACGTGTCCTCGTTACCCTTGTGGCTCGTCCCCTGTGGGCTGTCGGCGGGCGCAGCGATAGTTCTGCCGGCAGTTCTCTTCAGGTTGTGATACTTTCGAGCTTTGGATGTCGTTATTCTTGCTGGAGTCTTAACTCAATTGTTTGCTTAGTGCGGCAACAAGCTTATGACTGAACACCGCAATTTCTTTCGCTTTGATCAAATCACATTCGGCGCTCACTCGAGCTTAATCATGTCGTTCTTTCAGGGCAATTTCATTTAACGCGTTTTGGGTTATTTGCGAGCGCCTCCATTCGCCTCCTCTCGCCACCAGCTTGCCGCCGCATTCATCTTCGACGGCAAATCATGTTGCTGTGTGGCACTGCGGCGCTCTCTGCATGTGTGTGCGTGTGCACTCGTGTGTTGTGGGTGTATGTGATTGAGAGTGAGGCGCTGCTGCCTGATTACACACAGGCGCACGGTGTAAGCGCGCATTTCCTTAAGAGTAGCAGGCGCGTATGTATGTATGTGTGCACTCGTTATTGTATCGTCGCATTTTCGTAATAAAGCTTGCTTATTTTCATGCACTAGCACACTCAAATAGTTATTTTACCGCTAACGCTTGACTGCATTAAAAATGTGTAACACGCCTCAACATATGCTACAATATGTTGTTCTGGTCACCCGTGTGGGTGTGTGAGTGTGCTTGTTGATGCGTGTGTACGAGCTGGTAAGTCTATAGATCCGCAAGCAATTTTATCGCCGTAACTTTTTGTTCGCTTGCAACATTTTATTGGACGCCGCTCCATCAACTATAAACGGAGGACAGCGTGCGTGCCACAGTTATGCCGTTTTGCTATTATTGTCATAAAAATAAGACTTTCGTTTAGTTACAAACCATGTACGGGGTAAATGAGTGGAAGTGAGGGCAAAATGAGAGATTTGGATACGAGACAAAAGAAATTCGAACTCCGAAATGTTTGCCCCTTAACCTTTTGATCCTCTCTTTTCAGGTTCTGGCGAAAGGACTCATGGTTTTCGGACATATTTTCACGTCAAAATAAAGAGGTATTGACCACCTGTGGACTGAGTAACATTAAACTCATTGTAAGAACTGGTTACACTTTCGTCCTTAAAAATATTACGGATAAGGGTTGCGAAGTATGGTACCCTGTTCGCAAAAGTTTTTCCAGTAACGCAGTCAGAATTATAGACAGTACAACAAGTGGGCATTAAAAACAATCGAACAAAATTTGGTCCAGGGCTAAGTCCGAGGGGTTCGCATCACCTAATTTAACTTTTCTATAATCAATGAAGTTCAACGATTCTCTTCAACAATAAGAAGCACCTTGCCGTTGACTTACTCAGCATAAAATAACTTGAGAAAAAATCGTAGTCATTACGTAATTAGTTGTTATAAGACGCAAGAATTAAGTAAGCGAAAGCAAAGCACAGGAACACTCCCTGCGGAATTGCAATAACGGACGTGTTGGGCTGGATATAAATATTTTCCACTTCGAGCGTCGGACGCAAAAGCTTACATAAAATCTTTACACTTAACCCGAAGTGGCAGAACAGCCTGGCCCGGTGGAATGGGGAAGTGAGACGAAGGCGACGAAGAAATGAAAAAGTAATTACTTTCCATTGGCACATCAATTAAGCGATGCGATGGCAGGGAAGGAACACAAGTCAGTAGAATAGAGAAAAGCCATAAGCGCCAACTATTCAACTCGAACGTTCTGCTCTCCCCATTCCCGGAAAACGGTTTGCGTTTAGCTGAACTGCAGCAGCAATGGAACTGAAACTTTGCCCAATATCAACCTGACAGACATACATACAAGAGCCCACACACTCACACATACAGACATGTGCATTCGTGAAACATCGAAGACGGCCGCAGTTCGAGGGTAAGCAGTCGCAGGCATCTGACCACGGCACCGAACCGAGTCTGCCAACCAACCGACGTACTGACCACATACACAATGAAGCAGCATATCATAACACCCATTCACACACCTCCCGGCGCACCCTGCCAACGAAATAAGCCAACCAACTATCATAACACACTAACACAGTTGCGGCGCTCGATGGCTTGGCAAGCGGCTAACCAGCAATGCGACTAATTCTAATGAAAGACTCATAAATGCAAGTGAGTCAATTTATGGCATAACGTCTAATCCTTGAAATGGATAATATTTCATGTGGCACGGAGCGGCACGAGGACATGCGCCCGACGCCAGAGACTTGGCACAAGTGCAGAGCATTGTAAGCAAGCCAGGAGGGCGGGCGAGGCGAAAATTGAAAATTAGTGAGTTGTGTGCGAGCGGCGGACGGCGAATGAGGGAAGGACGAGCAACCGATGGGGGCCGACTCGGCAGCTGAAAAGCGACCAAATGCAATCTGCGAAATGTGTGTCACACAGCCAACGAAGTGCATAGGCAAGTCGTCGGCTCACGGAACTGCTAGGATGGGTGAATGAGGGCTTACATGTGAGCAGGGGTACAAAGCCCATATATGTGCACCATCTTCATAAGCAGTTTGGCCGTTTTGCAAGCGTTTATTTTAATCACTTTCCGTTTCCCTTTGAAATCCTATTCAATTTAGTGTAAATAACAAATTATATTTTGTTGGCCTTTGCTATTGGTCCCAAGCCAGCTGTTTATTTCCCGGCAATATAATTATAAATTCGTGAAAACTATATTGTGGAACCCTAATTCAAGCATGGATTATCCACTAAAGCGAAACTGGGACAAAGCTTCAACGCGCTTAAACTGAAGCGTCGACAAAGTGAGATGATTGAGCCCATCTCCAGTCGGGCTCAACTGTGGCTGAAAGATTCGTCGGATTTTGTAGAGCTCTGCACATATTATCTAATAAATTCTTGCGTCACTTTCTCCTTGTAAGGCAAACAAAGGCTAATATAGGACAAATGGTTTTTGCGCTGTGGCAACGCTGGCGCTCCGTCATGCCACTGAAGGCAAATATGTAACTTTGTTGCAATGTGAGTGTTTGCTGTTTGTATGCGACACAGCGATGATGAAGTGGACAATAAGCACAATGCTGCATACAATATGGCCGAGTGTGAGAGCCCCTAAATATTTGCTCAGCGCGTTGGCGCTAACGTCAGCGGGCTAAAAACATACAGACGCTATGCCCTCACCTTCGTTTCGCTCTGCTCTTATCAGTGCATTCACATTTATAAACAGTAAATATAAATATGGACTTGTGTGCGAGGCTGCCTGACAATATAGTCGCTGGGTCCATAACAATTATTAACATATGCAGTTGTATGTGTGTGTGTGGGCAAATATATGAGTCATTCGTTGGCCAACATATCGCATCCTCGAGCATCTGCGACTGAGCTTCTGTGTACCGTTGAGTATGTCGCTTCATGGGCACTGAAAGGGGATGTGTAGGAGGTGCAGAGATACCCGACGCTCCCACGAAAGAAACACTTTCTAGATTTTCCACAATGCTGACCACACGTGCTTTTCTTGCTTAGAGATAACAGTACTCATATTCAAAAGTGATGCTCATCAAAATAAGACTCTGGTTATTGGCACTAGGTTGACCTTTGGAGAGACGTCTCCGCTATTTGGATTTTCGAAATTTTACGGCGACCTCCGATTTCCGCATTTGTTCCTCTGTTTGTTGTTGTAAGACCACCATTCCCTTTTCACCATTCACTTACAATTTACTGTTATAGCAAACATTGCACACAGCTCTTCTGCCCTCGAAACGTACGCGCTGCAGCCAGTTTACGATAATGCCACAAACAACAAAGAGGCGCCTGAAACGTAAATAAAATGGAAAAGAACGTGACCAGTGGCATTCTTGACACAGCGAACGCAGCACCACAACAACAAGGCTAGACGCATGCCAGTATTGGTCACTGCTGTGGTAATGCCACACGAAACACATTGAACACATTGCGATGTTCGAATTTTGACCGAAACCCCCTTCAATTCGCCGGTGTAGAGATGGGTTGGTGGAGGCAGTTTGGTGTTGCACAAAGTCCAGGTGCAACTGGCTATGTGTAGCGCACCCATTCTACGAGCTTGCCACATGATCTCATCTTCGGCCCCACGCCCGCCCTTGTCAGCGGACCGTAGAGTCGCACTCTCAGCCAATTTTCCTACCAGCTTCCAACATTTTTAGTCTGCTACGGTGGTGAGACAGAAACATCTACACATTGAAGTGTGCACATGTTGCATTCCGCTTTAGCCAAGCAAATGATTTAAATACCGTTATTTTCGCATTTTTACAGTTGCAAAAGACAGGGTGTGCGAGCGGTTGTGTTGATAAGTGCCCGCAAAGTAATTTATTATACCTATACACGGTCCGCGATGTGTTCGGAAAGGCAGAGCGGTGCTTAAGTTGAGGATTTTAGCCATTCTTTCTTTTAATTCTCGCTTTCAGACCCCTTTCAGTCCTTAAGCCATTCATCTTTCATCGCCACTGCTTCTACCTGTGCATATGTAGGTATGCAAGCTCGCAGGCGGAAGTGAGTGCGCACAGTGTTGGAGTTCTATTGCTCCGCCACTGGCACTTTTCTAAATGGTTGTGAATTTTGCGAGTTTTTTATTTTAGTTCTCATTAACTTGCAACCTTAGTTGCAATCCCAGCGCTGCATTGAATACAAACTTCGACGTCAAGTCGCCACAGCAGTTTTCGGGATTTTCCCCCTAAAAGGCGATTTCAAAGCGCTTTGAATTGAATGAATTCAAATGATTTGTGGATCCGTTGAAGTGAAGTTAGCCTTGCGAATCTGGGCTTTAAATTTCCATTTTTCCAAACAGGAAATTTCGCATGTGTGACCGTACTTGTTGCACTGTGCACCATCTTCCGCGACTTCGCTGCTTCCCCTACTATCCGGTATGACGAAATGGCTGCAGTGAATGAGTGTGTGGGTCTGCTTGTGGAGCACACGCGTGTGTCTGCCAGGTTGATGAAGTGTTGCTCGGCTCACCATTCCACCAGCCATCCGTGGCAGCCTCCCTCCGCTGGCGCGTCGTTTTGGGAATTCCACATATTGCCATTCCATCTGCTCATGCACCCACCCGCCGGTGCTCTCGTTCACACATTCACGCATTCGCTCAGTCGTTCAAAGCTTTTCGCAGCAACAACAATTTTTAAATAGAATTTTTAAGTTTGCTCGCACAAAAGTAGCGCTTTGTAGGGCATAATTTGCACTTTGTAAATTTACATAGCGACGCAGGGCCATGAAAGCGGCTTTCAGCCAGTCGCTGCGAGCACCAAACATGGGACATGTGTTGGTGGCTTGTGCACTCCTCCTTTGTGCAGAGAGTTATGTACACACTAATTTAGTATGGAGCAATTTTGTGCAGCTGAAGCATTTTTTGTGAGAAGGCCCGGCATGTGAAAGTGAATTCTATTGCTTTTGTGCGAGTTGCATGCATACACATTTATTAGGGCACATAATATGACATGCAAAAGTGACACTTGAAAAGCTGTCGCTGAGTGTTGCAATTTTCTGCGCACTCGCATTTTCGAGCCCCTCAAACAGATGACGGCAGCAGAAGGCCCAACTACTTGCCACATGCCACATGCCACTTGCAAATGCGAGCGACTTGCCGCCCCGCGCACCTACACTGCCGCCAAGCTCAAGTGGCTTTTACATAGTAAATGTTGCGCTCACTCAAATGCCATTGTGAAATTCAATTATGAATATTTCCACTCAGAAGCAACAAAGTGTTCAACTATCACTTGCTGCGTTTGCAACGTTTCGAATGCTTAATCTTTGCGACCAAAGTGTCCCGACAGATTGAGAAAGAATCCGAAGGCGGCGGATTGAGATGAGCATCGCTTCCATCGAAATCTTTTATTATCTTTATGATTGCACACTAATATACACGCACACTGATGAAACAAATGGCGGAGATACCCGGCTCCCTCCACTTGTCTCTTTGCGTGCGGCAAGTCATAAGACGAATTAATGTGCCCCAGATGTCACGCGTAAGGCGAGCAGTGTCACTTGTTTCAGGCAGGCAATTTATTCGTTAAGCTCCACTTGCGTGTCGCAAAGGCTGCCAGTTGCAGATGCAGTTTGTTGTGACGAATCAAAGCCTTCTGGTGTATTTGTATGCACGGTGCTGCACACACAAACCACGCCTGACCTGCTAGTTGCATCAGTTGGCCGACAAATTCACCAAACCGAAGCGTAAACGGTCTATCGATTATTTCCGAACGGAGGACTCCGAAAAGGAAGCACGAGGTCCTTAATGTAGCACTTAGCAGAGTGAGTTGGATTGGTCGGGCGTGTCTTTCGCATATGCGGAAAAGATTGGGCAATACGAGCGCTAATCAATCGCATTTAGTTTTCGATACGACATCCTCAACACAGTTGTCTCTAAAGCTTTGTTGTTTTTAGTCCAAATCAATCCAATTGATTCACTTTTCATTTGGTTCATGTAAGGGGCTACACAACAGTCTATATTAAGAGATCGCGTATAATACAGCTTCTATTCATTCACAGAGAGGTCTCGAACGTAGACTGTCAAATATGGACTAAGAAGGTCTTAACAGATTTCCAAATACTAATTTTTGATTGTTTTTTGATGTGCCGCAGGCAATCATGTACGGCCGAGTTGTTGCAACACAAAGGCAATATTTGAATAATTCTTCTTTTAAATATTTTCGAAAACATTTGAAAACATGTTTGTTTCAGGGGTTATTCACCATTCATATATCCACAAACGTATTCCCTGCGGGCCCTTCACTCCGCCTATTTGCCTCTCGGTCAGTCCGTTCAGCGTCTGCCTCACTGTGGCGATAATAACGTCATTTCATACACTCATGAATCCGCTTACCCTTGTTTTCAAGCACATTGTTGTTATTGCTTTTATAAACAGGCAGAGGGAGGTTCCTGGACTACAGAGCGCCCGAAAGAATTTTAAGTAGGGAATACTGAGCTCATAAAGGAATTCTATTTGCGACAAACATAACGGTTTCTGTCTAATAAATTAGACCAAATTGCGCTGGTTGCGGTTCTGAGACTTTGAAAGCCTGCCGATTATACTTTTAGTTGTCCACGACGTCGTTTAGTGTCCTTAAAGGCGCAAACTTCAACGACGTCGTAAGAGGAGCTCGCATCAACAGGTTTGCACTTTCCCAAAGCGCCTTCTAATCACCTCGCCCGCGCATGGCTTCTTATGCTTTTAATGTAATTGAAGCTTTCTTTTTCTATTTTCTTTCGCCTTTGGCCCGTTCGCTCAACTTCCGGAAATTGTTCGGCAGCCATGTCGACGTCTTTTCCATGGCAGACCCGCTTGCGACGGTGCTTGTGCAACCTTTTTGTAGCATTTAAAGTTAATTATTTTAATTGTAAGTTGCACAATAAAATAAAAAGACATTCGATAAGAACGCGCAGCGCGGGGCGAGGGAGAGGCAGGCGGCGGCGCAATTTGATGGAAGTACATTTGTAGGCTGTCACAAGTAATTATGTCGGTTGCACGAATTGAAAATGGACAAAGCCTTTCTTCGCTTCTCGAAGGCAGGAAAAAAGCAAAGGAGAAAACAAACATTTAAAGCAACAACTAAATGAAGCGGCGCATAGAAAAGTGCACGAAACATTTTGCTACTTTTCTATATTTCTTTGTTTTCCGGGTCCTTTGATAAATGTTTAGATAGATAATGTGGCGGTCTAAGTATCTAAAAGTTGACCCGAAATGGCCGTTGTACACCCTTTCTAGTTCATAACACTTTGGAAAATTGCTAGCGGAGCGAGTCGACGGCGTCGCGTTTCACATTTCGCTTGCCGAACACTTCAAAGTTATCTCTTCGATGGCAATTTTGCGCTGACACACCGACATCGCATAAGCGTTTCCGCAAATCATAAAACCACAAAAGCCCACAAAGTTATACAGTCGATGGGCAATTGAGCGCTGCAAGTACATGTGTCCATAAAAAATGCTACCCGCACTGCGCTCACCCACACAAACGAGTCTAAGCAGACACGGCGTGCATGCGAGGGGCCCGTTGGTAGCCAGCCACGTCAGTGTGGCAAGAAGATAAGGACTCGTGCGCGGCAAATGGCGCAAGAAAATAGCTGATACAGAGCAACATTCCGCCTGTCACGACACACCCATTTCACCGCCGACTGGCCTGCCAGCGAAGCCGCACCACTGACTCACACGAGGCGCAGCGCCCATTGCAATTCGTGGAAAGAATCAGCCGAGTTTTGCTCGTTGCTAACCACTCTGCGCGATTGTTGCTGTTGATTTGTTTTGTGGCGCACTAAAGTATGGCACATAAATGAAAAACACAACATAAAAGCAAATGAGAGTAAAAAGCATGAAATTTGTTGCATTTCGCTCTACCTTGCGCTCCTCCGGCCAGTTACATCCTGCCACATATCGTTGCAAGTGCCGCTACACACACACTAGTGTTCATACGGCATGTGTGTCGGTGTTGAAGGAGGCAATGCAGCGCTTAGGACAATGGCTGAGCTGGGCTCGCCGTGGCTGTTGTCTAAGTGCACACGCGGAATGGAAGGCCGCGAGAGGCAGGCAGCAAATGTGCTGAGAACGGCAGAGTTGCAACCTGCCGAGCTACACTCGCCGCTCGGCACCATGCAACGGGTTGGGGTAGGCGCGCGGAAAATTGTTTGTGTCAGGAATTACATGGTACAAATTCCACGAAAAATCATGATAAACTAACATAAGTTGGCTTTTTTATTTCGAGCGTCACCAGAAAGCGGAAAACTGCAAGCGGAAAAATAAGTCTGTGCCTAACGAAGGGACGCGCAGATAAGGTGCTTAGAGGCGCGCGCAAGGAGCCGCGCAGGGCTCTGCTGTTTACTACTGCTTTCGGCAATTTGCTCCGTTCGTTGGCTGCCAGCCATTTCAGTGGACGGAATGCTCAGCCGCCTCGCGCCTGCTAGCGCCTCCACCTTCCGCCCCAAGACTTGTTCCAACTGCATTTAGCTTATATGTGTTTGTGTGTGTGTGCAATGTGGGGCTAAAAAACTATTTGCGGCATGTAGACACATTTTTTCAGCGTTTGACACAATTCATTTTAAATTCCGACAAGCAAAAGCTGAAATCGCACAAAAAACGCCATAGGAGGGAGAATGCGTACATATGTGTGTGTGTGTGTGCGGGCCGTTTAGGCGGAATAGAAAAGCGGCAGGGCAATGCAGAAAATTCCATTAATGTGAGCTTCCACCAACAGGGACAACGACAGTGACAGCTGACACCTCAGAATTCAATTTAATGGCTTTTCTGCTTAAAGCTTTGCATTTCTCTGCAAGCAAGTGGTGAAGCCGGGAAGCTCGGGCCGTAATTTCCTCATTTGCATACGAACGAAGGTCGGCTTGTTGCTGGAGAGTTGTAATGCCACATATTGCCGCCAATAAAATATTTATCACAATACAAATTTGATAGCAATTTCCATTTGTTGGAAGACAGCTACAATTGGGGCGCTTCAAGGTCATGCCTCGTGCCTTCCACAGGCACCAGCAGCTCGTCTAAGCTATCGAATCAGCCAACGGGTCTGCAATTAATTACTGGATGTTTATTGGGGAAGCGCCGTTAAAGTTTAGCTGCTTTTGAATGATAGAATTACAGTGGAATATATTCATCAAACAACCCTCTCACACACACATACACATTAGATCGAAATTGCGCTGCGCAAAGGTCGAATGCCTTTGCAAGGGTTAAGGGGCGGGGTGGCAATAAAAGGGAATTCGGCTGAAAGCTTTCGGCGCAAATTGATAGCCTCACGGCTTCACGGCCTCATGGGCGAGGCTCGCAGCTGGGCTGTGGCGCCAAAGTCATGCAGCTGGCGCAGTGGAGCCCTGCTGCTGCTGCTGCTGCTGGATGGGTGTAATTTCGGCGTAAGCGATCCAATGCGAGCCAATGTTATGCAATGTAAGCCAAAATAACAAGTTGTTTATTACTCTCACATTTATGTTGATTGTTGCCGGGCAGCGCTGTTGGCAACCTCGTGCCGACGCCTGGCAACAATCGAAGCGAAATTGTTTATTTGCGCGCGGGGTGGGCGGCGGCTGATTGCGCCAGTTGCGTATTAAAATGCGATTAAAACACTTTATGTTTTAGGAGAAACACAATTATGTAAAACATGGCAATTTCACGTTTAATGGAAACTCATTAAAACTTTGATGTGGAAGTGTTAATTGAAAGAGGAAAATTGCTGAGCGATAAGCAAACACTGGCGCAAATTATGTCCGGCTACAAGCGCATCGCAAGAGAATCTTAATGAACAGGGTCGCCGACACAGAACAAAATCCTTGGGCTTCACCTCCGAAATAGCATCAAGTAGTTCATTTAAGCGTTACTTGTGGTTGTTGCATTACCTTCTTAGACATAAGATGGGCACCCACACTTCGGTGCAGACCCTAAATATCGGCATTGCTTTCTCATAAATGAGTCTCCTGTTTGGGACAAATATTCAAATTTTAAATCTTACAATTAAGCTTGTAGATAACGGTATATTACTTAATTCCCCGTTATACGGGCTGCAATATATATTTTCCAGTGCACATATAAGGAGCTTAGCGAGCTGCCACTTGGAATTATTTATTCCGGAGTAAGCGAATGCTAAATCCACTTGCAATCTCTTATTCAATATACAGTTAGAATTTCATTTCACAAGCCAGTTCATAAATATTGCAACTTTCATAACTGTAGCATGACAACGGCGTAGCTTCATTTTCCGCAGTCGCCAAGCGACATGGCACGCATCCGCCGCGTGAGTGAAGTCCAACTAGAAAGCAAACTAAAATATTTTTGATTACTTTTATGCAAAATGTTGTTGCCGCGCACGAAATTTGAGACTGCATTTAAATTTTTCATTATTTATGCATTGAATTTTCCAGCGCTTGTTGCTCCTCAGTCGTGCACATTCCGCTCTATCGCCGCCACTCGCGCCCGGGTCCATGGCGTCACCGCCCACGCGATTGCACATGTTTTTGAGAATCTTCGACTGTGCGCTGAATAATTTCGATTACAGGCTCAGATAATCAGCCACCACCGCAGCCAGCTCATTATTGCAGCGCACCGCCGAGGGGGCGGGTATATTGTTTTCTTCAACACTTCACCTAGTTCTTGCAACAAAAGTGCATTCACATCGCCGTGCCGGGGCTGTGAGCGGACTGCAGGCGGTGAGGATGAGCAGAAGTAACTTTCGTTTTGTTACCGTTTTCGGAACAATGAACTGCCTTGACAGCGTCCCGCTTGCGTGGATGTGGGCGTTTGGTGCTTTATTTCCAACAGCCCTGTGTTTTGTTAACTCTCTTGACGTTTTTCGTTTTGGCTTTCTTTTCATTCATGTTCGCTCACTTTGCAAAAATAATAGAATTGATGAAAAACAGGAAGTAAGATTTTCCCGCCACTATTCGCCAGCGAAGTGGAGTTCAGTGGAGTCGCCCGCTAGCGCAGCGGCAAGAGGGGGAGGGGTAAGAACCGACTTTGCTTTGTTATAGTTTTGCTCCTCATTGTTTTGTTTTTTCCATTCTCCGCAATTTACAATTTCCACATTGTTCATTGCTATTATGCACCGCCGTTCTGCGCCGTCTTATAAAGCCACTTCTTCGGCCTTTGTTGCTTGCTGCTCCGCTACTTTTAGCTATTGTTTAAGTAATTGTTGTTGTTGCGATAGAACACTTGAGTGACAATAAGTCGAAGTAATGGGGTGGGCGGGTCTCCTGCAGCGGCAGCGGCAGCCGCACTCGCTTCCGTCGGAAGGAGAGGCCGGGCGCGGAGAAAATCTGTGCGAAAGCACAATAATGAATGCAAACAGAATTAGGTTTAGCCGGGGAGCGGAGAGAGCGCTCGCGTGCTGCTGCCGCCAGCAAATGGCAGGTAATCAGCCACTGCGTCCGCCGTTTGGGCGCGGGCGGCGGCAGGGCGCATGGCGGAACAGCAGGAAACAGTTTAGTTTGCGACACAAATAAGTTTCATTCTGACTGAAAGGAACTCAAAGTAACTAGAAAACACTTTTGGCTCGTTCACCACTGATTTTGGTATTGTTGTTGCTTTCGCTATTTTCGCAGTTCGCTGTTTCCTTGGAAGTGTGCATGGTATTTGTATGTTTTTGTTGTTATTGTTTGATTTCATTTGGTCTTTGTGTTTATTTATAGTTATTTGCCTACGCCGCGGGCGTTCTCCAAAGGCTTTTACCTGCTTTTCAATGGCTTTGTGGTGAGTGGAGTGGCGACTGAAAGCACGTCATCATTTGATTTCGATTTAGTGATTGGCTGCCAATAAATCTGCATACACCAGGGCTCTTTAGCCATCTCGGTACAGCAGAACAGTCACCAAGGAGAATGGGCATGAATATGGGTGATTCAGTGAGAAGGTGGCTTATAACAGGTATTTGGAATAACAACAACTCTGCATGTCCACAGTTAGTTGGTGTACACATCCTTCCATGAGTGCTGAGTTTCGGCAGCTAAAAATGTGTCACTCATACGCCACGTCGCACACAGGCGCAGCTGGGCTGGCGTGTTTGTCATTTGGAATGCGCAGTAAAATCGACAGAGATTATCATCTTCGAAATGGATTAAGGGTGGCACAGTAATGTGAGCTGAAAATTATGTGATAAAGCTGCCGCTAAAACTCCGAATGCTAACTGCTGAGCCAGTGCCGCGCTCACTTGCCACACATCCGTGTGCTACTGCTTTAAAAGTCATTCATTTTTATTTCGATAATTTACAGTGGCCATGATGCGGTGCAGTTGTGTGTCTACTTTCGAATCCCTACAAATAAATCGAGTATTCAAAAGCCACCAGACGTGCATAAAAGCAACGTGAATCAACAACAACGAAATACACGGAGCGAAATCGGAAACGAAAGTTTAAATTTATCTTCAATATGTGCTGAGTATAAATGAACCACAGGTAGAAAAAGTTGTGAACCAACATTTTTATGCAGAAGTTCATTTTGTCATCGATTCGTTTGCTGCAAGAACGAATATTTTATTCTGGAATCTTTAGTATTCCCATCACGTCGTATAAAGTAATGCTCAACTTTCTATTTCAGTCATCAACGAAGCGCATTCTAAGAACTGGTTCTTCCAGGTTTAGGTTAGAATGCTTCATTCACGGAACAGGAAATAAAATCTGGTTAAATACCACGTTACCTCTTTAAAATCAGAAAAATAAGGAAAGGCATTTAGTCATGATGCGGCAATTAGCAGTATTTTGTGGCTCAACTCAGGCGAAGAATATGCAGTTTTATCGGTGTATTTGCGTGCGTGGTCGCACACATGCAATAACACAATTCGGATTCGTCCGTTATCATAATGGCGGCAAAAATAGTAATAATAATAACGGTTTGTGTCTGTGCAATTGAGCTTTTTGCCGTTATTTGTCTGTTTCCGCATGTGCTGCATGTTCATTCAACCTAAGTACAATCGATATGGCAGCGCTGCGGCATCGCCCGACTACACGGCAGTCTGCAGCGGCGAGGAGAGCGCGCTGGAGGTGCGAGGAGCAGAGCGCGAATGTGGGAAAATTGCATTTTATTGTGTCAGTTGCGCACGATAACGAATAAATTGCAATATTTTATTTGCACTCTTAGCTGCAGCGTTGCATTAAGCCGCCCACACGCCGCTAATGTTGTTGGTGTGTTTGCGCGCATTGAATATGTGTGCGTCAGCTTGAGGTTGATGGCGACGAGCGAAGCGATAGCGAAATATAATTCGCATTAGTGTGTGTATCTGGACGACCTCTGCGGCGGAGCAGCTTGTGTGCTGTCTGCCCGCAGGTGCCGTGCGAGCGCGACGGAAATGCACTAGCCGCCAGCTTGGTGGCATGGCTGTGCGCAGCATACACATGTGCACATGACCGAGTAGATCACTGACGCCCTCGCTCACTCCGCCAAAGGCTACTTGATTCGCTTTTAATCTGCTTTGCAATTATTTAAATTTTATGTCCATGCACGCGAGCATTCCAGCGCCATTTTTACTTCGTTTTCTGTTTCTGTTTCTATTTCTGTGTTTATTTACACTTTCATTTCCATTTTCATTAGTACTCGGGACCTTTTGTTGTTGGCGTTGCACGTTTTTTTGTAGTTGGTGTTAACATTTACATAATATTTTTTGTACGGCTGCAAGCAAATGTAGAACTGGAAGCCTGCCGCGGCACGCAGACACACGCACTCACTGCTGCAACGTCAGTTGCGTCGTTATTTTGTTATTGTTGGATCGTTTTGTTTATCGGCGTGTTTGTGCCACTGGGTGAGTGGGGTGTCCGCCTCCGGCGCCTAATCTACACTTTACTAAGCAACTATGGATGTGTGGCAGTTTGGCGTGACATTTGTTACGTATACGCCGTGGAGGGCTTTATGGTGACGCAGTGCGAAGGTGTGGGGCGGGTGGAGCGGCAAGTGCCGGAATTATGCACTTTTATAGTGATGATTTGGCGCTTTGCACTGCATAAAAATATATAAACTTTCTCATTGTCCCAAATGGCTTTCAAACGCTCGTTTCCGCCGCTAAGCTGAAAAGTGCTAGCAATTTATTATGTCCATGCATTATGCAGCTGGCGAATTTGCATTCGTATGGATTTATTTGTTTTCGCAAAGCAACGGATTACCAGTTATTTAGCAGGGAGCCGCGTAATGGAATCTGCTGCTTGGCCATTCGATTACTAATGGAAATGAGTGTAGTTGCGGCCGCTTACGGTTCATATTTCATGCCTCAGAGCAATCTCCGATATCGAATTGGAAGATAGTAAGGGTCAGCGTTGTTGTTGAGCAGTGTTACCTTGACGTTTTTTAAGACAGAAAACTCTAAATATTCGAAATCATTTATACCTATATATATATATATATTGTAATAAACAGTTATATTCACATGTATGTATTATATTATTTATTAGAAGTATGATACTGTTGTACTTTAGTAATCTTTTCACTATTTTAACCTCTTTAATAAACCGAGTAAATACAGAAACTAGAATTTAATTTTAAATTTGTGTTGGCGCTTTTACTCATCCGCTACTCTCTTATATTTTCGAAATTACTTTCTGTCTAATCTGATAGGCAACATGAAACTTATCGCAAGCCCTATTTTTAGGTTAACTTTTTATTTAGATTTTTCGAAAATTGTAAAAATATTTGAAAATAATATTTCGAAAATGTAAATTAAAAAGAACGCAAAATCCTTTAAAACTATGCAGTGTTCGGTTTTTGATTGTTTTTTGTTTTTGGTGTTTGATTTTGATTTTGTTAATGTGTAGTAACTGGAGAAGCGACTACGCTTGTATGTGGGGAAGGTGGATGTGGTTGGGGTTGCATGGCGTGTCTGTGTACATGTGGGGGTGGTGGTGATAAACAAATGATTTCAAGACGCAGACAATTGGGAAAGTTGGAAGGTTTGGCATTTTTATAGTTTGATTATCAGTTTCATCTTTTCAACTCATTATTGTTGCAGAAAATGTTTTCTTTTTTTTTTGTTCTATTTTATTTCTGTTTTATGGCTTATGTATTTTATTTAACATGTAAGGATGTTCGTTTCTGATTTGGGCTGGGAGCACATATAAGGGCAGTGGATAGTTTGTTTTCACATTTCTTCGTTCTTTGTTGTAGGCAATTAAAGACTCTCAGTTGCGTTGTTGTTTTTCTCCTTAAATATTCCATGTAAATATTCTGTTGAGCGCTCACTAAAAAGTGTACTAATTCGGCACTCAAGAGTTTGAAACAAAACGATATGACAAATTTCATGGTGATTTCACTCTTCAATGCGATAAAAAGCACAAAAATCATGTGTAAATATATGTAAACGAAAGACGTTGAAGTGAATCTACTGAAAACTGAAAAACGTTTATGAGTCGAACTCTCTGAAAATGTCACAATTCTCTACGTTCAATGCAATAAAGGACGGGATGAGCGGGTTTCACTAAGTATAATGTAGAACATAACAAAAACAGTACGGAATGAGTCAAAAAATGAGCGGAATAATTATCGTGAACTTTTTTGTTGTTGTCTAGTTGATCTCAAAATAATTATGTACATTTCAGGCAAAATGAGCGAATGAATTGTAGACAACAAAAAGGAAAAACAAACTATTCATGTACGTATGTATATATGGTACTATGGAGGAAAGAGCAAAACGAAAAGACTAGGGATCAAAAACAAAATCATACGGCGGCCGATTGGCGGAATGACTGAATGATTAATTGGAAAATGTGATTAGTCGATGTTAGTGAAACTCGATGAGATTATAAAACAAATGAAAAAATCAACGGAATTGAATTAACGGAATACACATAGACACGTACACATACAACAAACAACTGTAATCGATATTCATAACAGTTACAATAATAATAAGTTATGGTAAAAATCCCATTTATTTGCATAATTTATGTATAAAAATGCATTCGACCGCGAATTACACACATACATAGAGGTAAAGCTAAAATAAAGCCATATTTACAGTTACTGGGTTTGTATTTTCATTATTTCTGTTTGTCTGTGACTCCGTTTTTCATCTTTTTTTTTTTTTTGTTTTTAATGAGTTTGCTCTGCTTCCGGCAAAATAAAAAGTGATCATTGAGTTTGAATTTCGAAAGGTCGGCCGAATTGGTACCGAATACGAGTGACTTCAGCTTCGGCTGTGGGTGAGCGAGCCGCGAAAATTAAATTCTGAGGAAGCTTAGGTTTTGTTTTGCTTTAGTCTTCGAAGGAATTAAACTCAATAGATGAAAATAAAAAGTGTTGTTGTCGGTTCTTGAAATATCTGTGTGAGTTTTGTTATCTGTGCCTACTTCCCTAGGAGCGCATCCGTGTTTGTCAACTTACCAAGGTGTGAACGAGTTCCAGAAGAGACTGTACGTTGGAATTTTCATAATTCACGATTGAAGTGTTTTGATTTTTCGGCAGCGATTTTTCATTTTTTTATTTTATTTTATTTGTCGATATTTGATTGTATTTTAATGATCGTATGTATTATATATTTTGATTTCATGAATTTACGTTTTATGCCGGGCAGCCGTAAAGCGACAAAGGGTACACAGACATGTACACAATAAAAGACAGGACACAAATTGAAAACAAAAAAGAGACAAAGAGACAAAATATAGATATTTGTTATATTAATTTTTTTGCTTTTTTATTGTTTTTGTAATATTATTTTCTTCAGTTCCCTACACAGTCTAGAGGCGAAGGTAACTTCGCCCATACAGCAAACTGTTGAAAACTCCATGAGTTTCCGGGCAATCCAACAAATATCGAAACAAAAACATAAACTTCAAAACACTCAAATACTTTCAACGAAACGAAAGGAAACGAAACGTTCAACTGAAAATGTACATTTGACAAATACACACAAGGACACTGACAGACTGTCGCATTGGCACCCGATTCCTCCGCCCCGGCCGTGCCGCCTGGACGACTTCTCGGCCAGCAGGGCTTTCAATACCTAATTGACTGGTTAGTAATATGTTAATAGTTGTATAATAGAAACTAAACTGAAACACAGAACCAAACAGAACAACTTATCACTTGGACACGCACATTTGAAGAACGAATACGAACAGAAGCGATATAATAACTGTAAACATACAGGAGCATAAAACGTGAAATCAAACACGAAATCGAAATCAAACTCAAATGAAAATCGATAACCAAACCAAAGCAAATGTATGCTGTTCTAAAATGCCTTAATTGCACTTCAAAGCCGCTATAAATCTTCAAATGGACAAATATTTGCATTTTCATTTTGTGTGTCCACTTTCCGATTTCCAGCTGACAGTTCGATATGGCGATTTGCGTTAATTTTTAGTCGTGGACTGAGTGCCGGCTTTACTGGAATTCAAATGCCATTTGCTGGTTTCTCTCACAAACACACGCCATCGGAGTGATTTACGATCGGATTTTCGTACTTAAATAGCTTACAGGTATAGGAAATATGTTTGTATGTACCACATTTATATTTAGGTTATATGAAAATGAAGTCAAAACGAAAGAAACAACAACAAAAAAGTACACTTTTGCAAACTCAGGCCGAGCTTTGTGCAGCCCTTGAATACAATATTTTCGGACCCCTTGAGATACTTAGGAAACATAAGAATATAAATGAAGAATTAGCAATACATAAATGCATGGAAATCTAGATTTGTGACTGGTTGTCAAGAGAAGAGTAATAAAAAAAAAGTTATTAATTAAGGCTAAGAACACAAAACATTCGAACGGAAGAGAAAGGCAAAAGAAAATTAAATTGCCTACTTCTTTTCTCGAATTTGGGTAATATCCTTTCGCAGTTTGTTCGCCGCAGCTATGCAACATTGTTTTTAATTCGGTTTGCAGAAACAGTTATTCGTAGAAAGATATGAAGAGACTTCGGTGAAAACACTTTTCTCACTCGTTCCGATTACTCGAAACACGAGCATGAAATTGAGAGGTAAACATGAATCGAGGTATATCGTTTACGTATGGAAAACCTGTAGTCTTTTGTGCATATTTATTATAACAAGGAGCTCCAGATGCACAATACAGTTGAGTTGAAATTAAAACAACTGAACTTACTTGTATTCCACGAATTACAAGTTTCACTTGAAGTCGTACAAATTTTTAAACAGCTAAAAATGATCATTCGTTTCGATTTAATTTACAATTTCTTTTAACCTGCACTCGACAGGGGCCTTTGATACCTTGAATCGCCTGAATGTTACAAGCGCCCTATGAAGGACCCTTATCTCGAGTTTAAACGACTTCATTTACCAATTTTTGTTAATAATTTTCAACTGGAGGCACCCTTTTAACAAGAGCAAGAAATAAAGTTGTAAATAATTACAACTTAACTTAAATTTGTTTAACAGCTTTGTTGGTAATAACAAACTGTAAAACTTCAAATTAAATTGGAGTTGAGTAAAAAACAACTCAAAAATTTTAGCATTAAGATTCGATTGAAAATTTAGTTTCGACTAACATAGGAAACAATGTGTGGGCAAAGGCGCTTAACCTGGTAAGGCATCTTTTCGCTCGTTTGAGATACGAGAGATCACAAGATAATCTCTTAAAGGCCGAATTCATTATATCTGCTTGGTGGATATAACTTTACTCGTAGCAGACCTAATAAAATGTTTTGAAAAGGAAAATACGTAAGAATGAACATTTTAAATAATATTAACAAACGACAACAAAGTTCGAATTTTACAAATGTTTGCATTCACCAATACAATTTCAATCAACTCAAATATTACGCTTCCTTACATCCATTCTCCGTTGGCCTCGCAGCTACCAAATCATAACGAAGAAAGTTGGTTGTCAACCCTCTCCATTGCTGAATCTCCGTTAGCAATCCTCTGAAAGCTCTAAAACAAAGCTTACAAACAAACTTAAATCAGTGGTCTGTTAACAACCAGCCGATAGTTTTCTCATAATCCGTTTGGCAGTGTCTTAAAGCGAGCCGACGTCTATTTGACCAGCGGAGATTCTGCACTGGTCACGCTAAGAGAACTGTACTTACATATTTTCACGCATATCAGTTTATGGTTCAGAATAGTCGTATATGTTTTTGTTTTGACACATAAGACACTATAAGACCCATGTTGCCCGAGCGGTTATTCTATTTTTGCTTTTTTATTTGTATTTTTTTCGTTATGAGGTTATGTTTTCGAGACGTTTTACAGGGTAAGACGAACACAAGGAGGTAAAACACTAGACAACACACATACTCAATGAAGTGCTATCATTATTTCGCTTTGGATTTATTTTCATTTTTCCTTTTATGAATTAAAAACACAAAAGATAATAGATAATAACAAAATAAGATACGAAATAAAGGCTACACAAAATTAAGTTCGAAAAAACTATTTGTGTTTGAAATCGGTAACCCTACATTAGGCAAGAAAAGAAAAAGCTCAAATAAAAGCTTACATTTACTGTTATTACATTGATTGTTTTAATTTTTGAAACATGTAGCTTTCGATATTAATATCAAAACCAAAGAACAAGCAACCAAACAGTTCAAACGAACCAACTGATAATGTCAAATTAGAGAAAAGCAAAAGACGAAAAGAACACGCTTACGAAAGAAACAGAAACAATCGAGAACACACTCGCTTTCACTGGATAATAACGAAAACCATTTTGGACGAAAATATCTTTCCATTTTTTTCATATTTCCAACGCATAAAATGATAGACTCATTGAGGGGAGTTGGTGGAGGATTTGGAGGATGTGATCTGGGGTTTTGAATATTTTTTAATTAAATGTGTTTCAAATAAAACGGAAAATATTTGCAAAATAGCCTTTTTAATTACTTTTCAAAGCATAATCTCAAGGCCACTTCGCAGAATCAAAACTTACTTGACTGATAATCAAAACAAGTAAAACCAATACTGATACAGAACATGTAATTCAAATAGAAATATGTAATTTTCATTCTTTCGAATTCGATTTGAGCTTTTTCTCTTCCTTGCACCTAGGTCCTTATTTTATACGCATATGCTTAATATCCGCAACTTAATGGCTATAATATTTCTAGGCCTCTGATTGCAATTCTCTATAATATAACGGTTTCTAACATACATATGTTGCAATGTTATTTATAATGAGAAAATTTAGGCTTATCATTTATTTTGAATGAGGCCCTGCCTAAGACGTTCTCAAGCGAGTAAAAGCTCTAGAGGCTAGATATTTGGATATTGGGATCGTGTGTATGTGTGTGTAAACTGTAGTACTCACTTTTCGCTGTATTCGTCCATGTGGGCGTAGGACTGCACCGAGTTCTCCTCAATCAGAAACTTGACTCGTTGATAAAAGGATGCGGTGACGGAGGGTGGTTGCTTGCGCAGCAGCACCTCCACAGGGTCGTTGGAGGAGAGGCACATGATGTGCTCCGCACAGGCGGGATGCGAGCAGCACTCGCTGTCCGAACAATCAGTCATACCATCTGCAACGAGATAAATCAACAGCAATGAGCAAGAGCTGCGAAGAAATGGCAAGAGTAACGAGCAAAGCGGAAGTGCCGATCAATCAGCCTGATTGACACTCGCAACAATGGCTGCCGCAGCTGAAACGGTAGCGGAAAAAGGAGGGCAACTGAAAACACATTAATAGGGACTAATGAGCCATACTTTTAGGCGTCGGTTGCCGCAGCAATATTTCATCTCATCCATACAGGCAAGACTGCAAATTAGCATAAGCCCTCGGATGCTTATTCGCCCAGCAGTTCTGCTTTGTGGCATGCGAACCAATTTTTAACACGTCCGCTCAACCCTTTCCAAACCAGTGTGTACGCCTCTTAAAATCATAAACAAATGAGTGTTCACGTCCATTACTTACTTTCATTGTCGTACAAGTATTGTGGCAATCAGCACAGACATATCTACATTCGGCGTACGCCTAGCCAAACAACATTCAATCTGCTCATCTTACGCCGGAGGAACACGCCGGTCGGCAGGTCTGCCTTCGGCTGGAGTGCTTCACGGTGCCTGGTAATGTCTTGTGCTTTCTTCTCGATTTCATTTTTCTTGAAGAGTGCGCACTCCAGGACTTCTAGTGGTACAAATATTGAAACACTCTCGAGTGGCGCTCGAGTTGTTTCGTTTTGCCGTTTCATTTTTCATCCTTTCCATTTTATATTTATATATTTTCTATTCCTCTGCTTTGTCCTGAACTCCTTCTCCTGCTCGTTCATCTGCCCATCGACCTATCCAATCACTCATTCGCGCTGCGACAGTCGGCTAGAGTGACGACATGGAAGGAACATGAAAGCAGCAACAAAATGTAAATGCTAAGTAGCTGTATGCTTTTAAGTTGATTTCAATATCCGTTTATTTCCTCCTTTTCTGCTCTGCTGCCGCGCTCGCTGGTTTGCGCATTCAGCAGTTGGTCGCCTTCAAAGGTGGGGCTCGTAATGTTCTATGACACTTCAGGCGCACTTCCTTCCTTCCCCTTACAAGATTGCTCTCGCTCTCTAACAGCTTCTTTTACCTTTGTGGATGGTTGCTGCTGTTGTTGTTGAACTAAACGAATTGTTTATAATCAAACTGCATTGACAATCCGAGGAAGCAAACATAAGCCCTGATGCAGATTTACTCCGCATACGTGTATTTATCCTGGTGATTGCGAGTATGTGAGCATTTTGTTTCAATTGTCACCTTCCTTATTGTTAGGCAAGTGCTGCACGAGCTGTTTCTTCTGTCCTCAATTGGATTAGTAGCGGAAGTGCACTTCCGGTGGAAAAACACATATGTTTCATTGAGGCTTTGAAGGATGTTTGATCCAGTCTTAACGCAAATGGAGCAATGAGGGGTTTCGTGCCAAAGCAAAAATAGGCGAGTGCTGTGATCTTAGTGTTCTGTTAGAAAGTATTCGCCAGTTTTATCAAATAAACCGATAATATTTGTAATCGATATGAACAACATTTTCTTCTCAGTAGAAAGATGAACTCTATGGCATTGATAACAGTTGCGCACCAGCGTGTTTGACTCATTATACACCCTTTTATTTCTCATCCAAAGCTTTTTCCTGTTTATTTTCAAGGGAAGTGAAGCGTCTTTTTCAATTGCACAACAACACCAGCAGTTGTTACCGTTCACTCTGTGCGAGGTACTAAAAAGTTGGTCCATTCTATTTCCATTGTCCCGCGCCGTAAGTCGCACGCAGCATTTCATTTCGTTGGACTCGATGTTCAGCATAATGCTCCTAGTGCCGCCAAGGCAAGTGGGAAATTCAAATGAGCGGGGATATTTTTATTCATATGCACAAATGAATATACAGTAGCCTGTTAGTATCAGCTAGAAGCGCTCATGAGTTTCAATTGTTCGATCGCTTCCTTTTACATACATGGTTTCCTTAGATATTTTATTGCTTTGTTATTGCTGCAATTCGCCATTTACCTGTGAGTGAGGCGAATTGGGCGCATGTCCGGTTCCCCTTACGCTCTCCATTACTTCTATGCATATTTATACGAATGTGTATCGCCTGGTTTTCAACACAAAAGTTGTGGCTTAATTGAGCTACTTGAAATGGCAGGACTGGCATGCACTTGTGGCTTCATTAGACACATAAATGCCTTGTGGGCTTCACGTGAACTTAATTTACCTTTGCTTATTAACATACATATGTTTATCTAGAGGTGCTTCACTTACCGCCGTCATTGTCTATGTTGTCCTTGCAATTCATTTCCAGCGCGATGGAGCAGTCGGAGCCAGCCCATCCCTCAATGCAGTCGCAGCGGTACTCGCCGTTTTCCAGCGTGCACTGTCCGTGCCTCGAGCAGCCGTTCTCGCATCCAGCTGGAAAAAGAAACAACCAAAAAAGCGCATTTAAGTTTGCTCCACGTATGCGTAGAAGTATTCAAAACCGTAACAATAGTTTCTTCCAACATTTTATTGATTTATAACAAATATATAATATCATTCGACACTCACACATACACTCTACCAATCATACCACATTGGCCCCTTCTACACAATCCTTCTCCACAGTGCGCTATAAATGCACGGTGAAAGGCCAATTTTATTTGAATAACAGGAAGTTTTCTTCTTCGGCAAATAAGTTCACTTAACTGTCAATTACAGTCCACTCCATTCGGTTGTTCCCCTCTCTTCCCTTCTATGCGATTGGCCTCGCAACAAAATATCTGACGTGAATTTTACTCCCTCAACCAGAACTGAACTCAAATCGAATTTGAACTTTGCAGACATACAGACACTGTACGATTCCGTCAAATGCCGCAGCGACTTGACTCCCACAGTCTTCCGCCGAAGTGGTGTCATTCAAGTTTATGAAACAAAATAAGGAGTAAACAAAAAATGTAGAAGGGCACGACGGGCAACCTGAAGAAAGACGATGCTTCATATTGTCGAACGACACATAAAAAACAGCAAAGAGGAACATGGGAGAGAAGGCGATGCCACAGTGCCAAAGCGATTGCAGTTACCATAAGAGAATGTTAAAAAAATCACACACAGCAGGGCCGATAACGTGCCGTGAATCCTTTGAGGTGAAAATACGTCTAGAATTCTCAAAGGGAAATAGGTGAATTTCAACAGAGACGCTGAGTATTTGCAAAATTAACCTGTTATGGGTGATAAATGTTTAAAGCCCTTTCGCGAAAACTAATAGACGAGTCACAGCTGGAACTGCTGAGGGCGGGTGAAAAATTAATGAAATTGTGGGAGATGATTCAAATTTTCACAGTAAAAGTATTCGAGGAAAGAAACCTAGAGCCAAAATAACGCAAAATCAATTTAAGATCAATAAATGTGTACATATTACACACACAACATGGGCGCAGACACACATACAAACGGTATTTACCACTCAGCTGTCGCTAACAGCTTCCGACGTCGCGCGGTGCTGTCGTGGCTCCGCTGAGTTTCACTTTATGCTCGCAGTGACTTTTACGACGCAGATAAGAACATCGAAAACAACAGGGAATTTGCTTTTTGCTTACATTTTGCCAGTCACGACAGGATATTAGATAGTGACAAAAAGGCTGCCGGCCGCCATCTTGAAGTTGCGCCAACAGCGATGTCACCAGGGGCAGCGGAATTATCAAAGTTGTAGTCTGCTGCACACCAAATTCGCCGAAGCCTTGGTCGGTATGATGCAGGGCAGTGGCGCCCCGAGGAAGGGCATCCTTAGTAATGCTAAAATATTGCTGCAGCTCACCTCTTCCCGAGTATGGCAAAGGGGGTGTTCAGTGGGCTGGTGGGTGTTTTTCGCATACAATTTATTAATAAAACCCGTGTTTTTGCCTACCTTTTTCCGGATGAATTTCTGAGCTTGCCAAGTAGTGATTTTCTGTCGGTTGTCACTTTTTCGGAAAAAGTCAAAGTGAAAGCAAAATAGAAAGAGTGAAGCAATTCAACTTCGTTGCAGGGGAGCTTTCGGGAAGTTATTAAGTGCTTTGCAAACGCGGCGGTTTCGCGGCTACTCACACAAGTGCCTAACTGCATGCATATAGCTGTATATGTGTGCACTTATGGTTTCGGCTGTTCACGTCGGCTGTTGATGGTTGAAAGTTGATTGTTTCTGCGCCCATCATCGATATGTTGACGTACTGCATTTTTGCCTTTCTGCTGCTCTGCGCCCTCTACATCGCCGTCTGTGTTGCCTACGACATTCTGTTTTGGATGTACCGCTGGTTGAGCCGCCGAATACGCTCCACACAAGAGCCGCAACCGCCGCCCAATACACCACGTGCTCTCAATCTGGCCGAGTAGTGACCGACGGCGTTGCAAATCCTAAAACTTGGCGAAGAACTCTTACAAAGCGAACAGCAAATAATTGAATGAATTTCCGTCTAGAAAAGTCTAAAACCTAGGGAAAGGGATAATTGCTTCTACGTTTGAAAGTGCAGTACTCGCTGCTTTCACCACTGTTCGCAAGCACCGGCATCATTTAACAATTACGGGAAAAATTTACCACTTTGAAGACTCTTCACTGTTTTACCAACAAATATTTCTGGCAGAGTTTCATTATGCGTACTAACCGGCTTATTCGGGACTCAAAGGTGACTTTAATCCTAACATTTGTCTTAACAGAGCGATATGAATGAGATAAAGGATCAAAGGTAACATCTAACATCCTTAAAATATTGTATACATAATTTATATGTAGTTCATTGTCAGAAATCAATTAAATTAAAAACTTATAATCAATTCAGTATCACACAACTTTGGTTTCATTTCCAAAAATATAAACTCTTTCAAAATAAAAATAGAGGTGAGTGTGTCTAAGTCTTTATAAGCAGAGGCTAAAATATGTCGTTTATCTCCATTTTATCTGATTTTGTAGATCCTGCTCCTGAGCTAATATTTAAGAAAAAACGACATTAAGATGGCCAGAACAACTCAAAATATCCTTGACAATTTTCCTTATTTTCCTTATTAAGAAGTGCATTTTTTGTGTGTAATCGAATATCAACTGAACCGCAAGACGTCCGTCTTTCTAGGCTACCTGTGCACTTTAGCAGGCTCGTGTGATGGCAGGAGCGTTCGCTTCCGCCTGCCGCTTCTGGTGATAAAGGCCACTAAATGGGCAGTAAAATCCTTTGTAAGGGTCATTGTGCTACGGTCCATCGATTATGATTGCAGACCTTTTGTTATTTCGTCCGACCACAATACATTCACACATTAACGAGCACAAAGGCGCTCACACCCGCAAATGAAAACGCAGAATTAATAGAACGGAAATGTTTTCCACTTCCTTGGCATTCGTTGGCGCCGGCGCGTGCATTTGTACGCGTAGCTGTGTGTGCGAGCCGGCGAATATCCCGTGGGTGGGGCGTCACAAGGTGCGTTTTATTGTACTAAATTTGGCTTAATTGGCGTTAATTAACGCTTGGCTTCATAGCGGGCACTCGGCGTTTGTGCGCCATGCCACATAGTATTTCGCTCGTTGTTTCCTTTCAATTTAAGCAGCGGAAATGGCAGACCGCAACGACAACTCCCGCCGATAATTAACCATTACTCGCCACCGCCAACGCCAACGCCACGCCACCAAGACTCGAGTGCAGTCCAACTGCAGTCGTGCGGCTGGTTATAGTCGTAATTTGAAGTTCTGTAATTGCGCAATAAATGCACACCAACACCTCTCCATGCTAATAGTTGCACTCAATTCGGCCATTCACTCAAATAGGGATCACTATTAAGTGGATTCAATACTTACGGAGTGTGCAGTGGCGTCCGTTCCAGCCCTGCGAGCACACGCAGGTGCCGTTTTTGCACTGTCCGTGTTCCGAGCATCTGGCGTCGCAAGGTAGCTGATCGCAGAGGTTGCCCGTCCAGCCGGGATTACAGCGGCACTTGCTCGACTCACAGACGCCGTTGGGACCGCAGTCCAAACTGCAGACAGCTGTAAAGATACGAGTACAAAATTGACATTAATATTATTTGTAAAGAAAGAAAAATGTATCAATAAGAATAAGCAGGAATCCAAAGATAACAAAATTAAATTGAATCTAATCACGACGCATTTGAAGCAAGACAAATCAGAAATGTTTTACTCGGGGCTCGTAAAAGAATTGAACAAGTATAAATCGCATGAACACTTCCGCTCTCTATTACCTATTCATTAAATTTGCTCATATTCACAACCACGCGCACCCAAATTCTTCACGAAGTCAGAGTAGAGTCTGAGTTACTAACTAAACTCGACGACAGTCCGCCAGATGTGACCGTTTGCCGATGGCGTTCAATGAGCTTGTGAGTTTTTGTTGCGATTTTTACGGTTTTTTGGCATGCAGCCCTATCAGCGGATGCACCTCACCCATTGCACGCACACACCTTAGTCCTCATCTCAAAGTGGCTTGGAGAGCAACTGTGCTTTGTTCTAAATGATAAATGATGGCGCGCAGGAAAGCAGACTGAAAGAGCTCGCAAAATGAAGCTGAACTGTGAATAAAGTGAAATTGATAGACTTTGTCGCTGCATTCACCCTGTCGGTGGAGCGCTTCAAGATGATACATATACATACATTCAGGCAAAATGTATGTGTGCGCGCTAGAGCTGGCTTTAATAAACCATCAACTTCGTATCGATCGAAACACATGTTAAGACCGAACATTTTTCTGGCGCAATGGTTCGTCGTAGGGTGGTCCGAAATTTTGCAAAATTATTTTTGTGACTATAAATGTGCATACATGTACATATGTATATCAAATCTGCTAATCTTCAATTTAATATCAGTCTTTTCAATACAGAATGGAGTGAGCAATATCAAGTGCGAAATCACAAAGGCCTCAATATGTCGTGCGTAATAAGTAACGGTGATTGTCGTATAGTAAGTATAGTGTTTATTAAGGCTAATCCTTTCGGGAACATTTCTGCCTCTGCTTACATTCAGCCGCTGGCAACTACACTACTCACTACTTCTAAAGAACTCAGATGCGCGGATTTTTGTGTTTGTAAGCATTAATGTATGTTTATGGTAATCAGCCCAACTATGTGTTTGCCGCCAGTGTGTCTGTATGTACAGAAGAGGTTTTACAAATGCCTCCCTCCCTCTTGTATATCGGAAGGACATTAACCCGTGCGGTTGCTGCAGCTATGCAAATCCATTCGGTTATGCAAACGCCGGGTAACCAATTGCATACATCGCTTTTCATTTTATCCACTAGTCTCTGTCTCGCAGGATTTTAGCGCAGTCACGTCGCCTACTCACTCACTGCTTCCCCTATTCACGCCACAGCACACGTCCCGTTAAACCCAAGCAATTGCGAATTCTGGCAGCCACATATTTACTTTGCGTATGCCGATGAGTTGCTGATGCAGCACGTGAGCCCGACTCGAAGCGGGATGTAGTCAGGGGCTGAGAGTAGACGCCAGGCCCGGCGAGCGCGCCATGGCAGTTGACACCGCGGGCCTGGGCTGCGCATATTGCAAGTACTTTGCGATGAGTTGCTGACTACAAATGATAAGAAAGCCATTTAGACAGTCTGGCTGACAGCCAAAGAGATGGGCGGCTGCAACTACTTAGCCAGGTGTGGCGCTTGCTCTTGTGAGGTGAGGGGGTTTGTTATTGAGGTGACAAAACTCCTGAATGCAGGCAAATGGAGTTGGCGTATATGAATGATCACCCCCAATACTGTAAGAAGGCTTTGGTGATGACACTTCGTCTTTGCTAGGGCATTTGTGGTTAAAAATATGGCGAGGGTATCAAGAGATGGGCTTTAAGCGATAGAAATAACAAGAGTAGAAGTGTTTATAAGCCTTTATTTGGCTGTCCTTATAACTTTTTTCTTAAGAAGAAAACTGAGGAGACCTACTGGTTGCCTTCAGGGTCAAAATACTTAGCAGTTTATTGCACAATAATAACTGTACTTGTAAGAACAGTCCATGCTGAATAAAGTTTCTGCAAGTAACAGCAAGGACTGACCGTAATTTGTAGTAAGTTCTGTGAAGTTATGCTCTCAGTAAGAACTCCGGCAATCACAAGAAAGAACTGTTTAAATCCGTTTAAACGACCTTTTAGCAATCCAGTTGAATATGGCTCTTTTTATTTATAACTCGTACAAAAGCACACCTCATTTTCGTATAGTGCCCACACGGAACGGATACGCAAAGGCTAGTGGATGTATTCAATTCAGAAATGAGGTCAAGGATATCATCCTTTGCGGCAGCCTCCACTGCACTGTTAACTCAGCGATGAACACCTGTACATTTACTTTCGGGCATCTGATACAATTTTCGAATTATACACAGCGACAGCTAAGGCACAACGGGAGCTCACAGTTTGCTGGCCGCCCACAACGCTGTATGTGTCGGAGCTCTTCGGGTGAGCTTTGCATGTGTGTGTGAGCGACCACTTAATCATTCTTGCCACATGGACTCCATTGAAACTGATGATATTGAACAAATATTAAAAAGGTAAGACAACTTTGGCACAATAGCTGGCCTTGCTGCTGGCCCTGAGTGGAGGGTGGGGCCCATAGTTGTGTGGCAGTACGGAAACGCCTTTGCAGTGAATGTTGTAAAGAACTTTCGCTTGGCACTGATTTTTCTGTATTGCAGCGATGCCATACCGGTCTCTTCAGGTCCTCGCTGATGGGTGCCATTGAGTTTTAATGAGAGTTTCAAGTGTGAAAAGAAACAGATTAATGCTCCCGTTAGAAAAAGTGGAATAGCGTGCAATGTGGTCGCCTTTAACGCGCTTTTAAAACCATCAACATCGAATGTTTCACAAGGTCGCTCACACTCATTGAACTAAGGGCAGGCGAATGCAGGATGGAAAAGTGTGCGCAATATAAAATAGGTGTATATAACATTTCGGTTAGTGAGCGCCTCTTCAATAGTACAATTAGGAACATGTCTACTTGGTAAAGCCTAAACTGTCATTTGTTAATAAATTTTATTCAAATTCTAAATTATTACGGAAACGTTGCAAGTATGCATGCTATTTATCATTTATTTGTTGCATGTTCAACATTGGCAATCAAAACCAATTCAATTAGGTTGTTATTGTTGTACCAAAGGAGTCGCCAATAGATACTCAGATTAGATATTAGAGTCAAGTAGTTAAACTGATGTATGTAGAGACATGTAAATAGGCCAGAGCCTACCTGTCCAAGGCAAAGTGTTTTGGTATTTACTTTACTTCGGAGAAATCGCTGGAGCGTAAATTGAATCATAATTCCATAAATTTAACTTTTGATTATTAAATATGCATGCAAGTAAGAAATCACTGTATTGCTTTGCTAGGCGAAGGAAGGACTGCTCGGCCCATTCAATATTTATGTGTCAAATTGGATATTTCTCATACGCACCGGTGTACAAATGCAGTTCTGCCGTGCGAAGCAATTAACCCTGAGTCGAGGCCGTCTTTTGTCGTGTACATTCGTCGCTACGTTCGACGTAGACAATTTGAGTGAGTTGGTGGAAGTTGCATCGCATTAAGCAATTAATTCTGTTGTTATTCATTTGATGTCTGCCTTTGTGAGCATGCAAGTGAAGTTGAGTGACAGTTGTCAATTCCTACAGTGCGTCCTGGTAAATGTCTTCCCACGCAGACTAGCACTTTCACATCGAAGTCAGAACCCACGTGTGAATATATGTTTTATGTGTAGGCAAGATACCTCAGAAGAGATGAATCTTCTAAAATCACTACAACCACACAGCCTCTCTTAAAAATATAGTTCTCGAACCAGCTTTCGGTTGTATGATGCCGAAATGCCAGTCCGCATTCGAGTTTTGCAGAGAAAGAGTTGCTCAGCCCAATTCAAAACTATTCCCTAACTGGTTTCCGCCTGCAACTCTCTATGTGCGCGGTTATTATACTGGTTAGCCAGTTGCATTTTGTTTATTTTGGCCTGATTGTTTTTAAATATATTATTAGTTTTGCATTTTCTTTGAGCTCCGAATAAACAACTGCTTCCGAGCGATTCAACAAATTTTGTTCGAGCTGCTCGTTGAAGAACAAAGCGAGTTTCATTCACACACAGCTCTTCAATACACACATTTGCAATATTCAACGTTTTGGGTATTGAGTTCAAGGACGATATTGAAATGAAACTCTTTTATGCTGCAGTCCTCTCTGTTTCGTTGGTAGAGGTTGCACATAGCAATATGTAGCTATTAATCAATACATGCATATTTCATGTTTGAATTATGGTCTTTCTGAATAATAATTCAACTAGGCAACAAATAAATAAATAACAAAATCGACTAACTAAGACCGCAATTCCAGCAAATAGTTCTAGTGAAATGAATTAAATATTCCAACTGATTTCCCGCCGATATACATACTCAGGTATTAGCTTACATTGTCAGGAATTGGGGTCAACTTAGGACAGCCGACAGATTGTTCAATAATACACACGAGGGTGTTAATAACGAGATGCGCTAGTATATGCACGCACTTGTGGTTAACTGGAATTAATAAATCGTACACTTACCTTGCGAGCAATCGGGTCCGGTCCAATGACGTTCGCACACACACTGGCCTGTTTCCAGATCGTAGGTGCCGTGCTCGGAGCAGCCGGGTAGGCATTGGTACACCTGCTGATCGATGGTGCCGCAGTCCTCGCCCTGCCAGCCGGCCTTGCAGTAGCATTGGCCGGCCACACAGGTGCCGTGGCCAGAGCACAGTGGATCAAGACAGTCATCTGGACGCCAACGAAATCGCGAATGCGGCGCCAACAAAAGCACACGTGGAGCAGGTAATGGGCAAAGGAGTTAGCGATGAATGGGCAACACGGAGACGTGGTAAACATGTAAAAGGAGTGAGAGAAACAAGAAAAATCGATTAGCATGTTAGACACGTAGAAAAGTGGTTATTAAAACGAGAATGCAGTGGCGTTCTAACGTCCGAACGTTCGCTTGTGTGTTCACGCTGCAGTAATTGGCATTGCAGTTGCACAGGCCACCTAGATTCCGCGGGCTCTTCTCTCGTTCGCTGCGTGAATGTGTGTCCTCGACCGAGCATGTGCGTTGCTTATCTGTTTTATCGATTATTTATTGGAAAAATCTCTGTGGGTAGTGGCAGCTGCACATTGCCTGCAGTTCCGTTTGGAATTTGTATTGCGCTTTATTGGAGTCGTTTATTTGAGTCGCAAAATGCGTTTGCAAATGCAGCAGATTTATCCTTTCGATGGCACATATAAATTCGTGAAAGGTGTGGCACTGCAATAATTGCTTTTGAAATTTATTTATTGCCTTAGGAAGCCTGCAGGAAGATATGACGTTCTTGTGTTCGTAAGTTGTGTAAATTTTGAAGAGCGGCAATCAAAAACCGTGCCGGAGAGAGTATCGAAAATCGAAGGTATCAAACTATTGAGAAATTTATTTACAACTAGTTCGCAAGATAGTTTTATTGAACCATCCCGACTTGCAGCACGCCAGACGCAATCGAAAGGAAGTGCAATTTGTGTGCCATGTTTTACCTAGCGCCCGCATAACGGTGTATACGTTCACAGGTCCATGTGTTTATGCAAACTTGCAACTGTCAGTTTGTTGATCTGCCACTTCAAAATGGCCATAATAAAAGTTCTTAAATTTTCTTCGAAGTCAGTGTGAACACCAACTTTCATTCTGCTAGTTTTTCCTTGCATCCTGTTGCTGTTTTTGCCACAGAAAACCTGCAGTGTGTTCACTTTAAGCGCACGTTATGTTGAACCAGTTTGAATGAGGTAGTGGGATAGAAGGGGTCGCTCAGGCATGTCAAGCGCTGGTTGCCCGTTGCAACTCTCCAGATGTACGAGCTGGCTGGCTTGCTAGTTCGGTTCGTTCGTCAGTCAGTCTGTCCGCCTATCCGTTTGTTTGCTGATTGCTTGTTTACTCGTCTGTCTGTTTGCTTTTAGGAACTTGTAAACTCCGGTTAGCAGAACATCCACCCACATGCACAAACACGCACATGCATTCACGCAGACCGAGCTCGCCAGGTAACTCAGTGAGTCTGCAGCTGAAGTAAGGGGGTGTGCATGTGTGGTATGTTGGTAGCTGTAGGGAACAGCTCCACATTGGGTTAACTTACGTTGATCGCAAAATGGTCCCTTCCATCCTCGTTCGCAGTGGCATTCGCCTTCTATGCAGCGTCCATGACTGGAGCAGTTCGGCACCTCACACTCGCCTACGGGGATGTCGCACTCGGAGCCTTTCCATCCTTCCTCGCAGTGGCATATGCCACCGCCGTAATGGCCGTGAGCGGAACACAGCACTGGGCAGACACCTGGTTGATAGGAGATAAAAATGAGAATATATGTCTTTCTGGTTTGTTTTATTCTATTGAATCTCCAACATTCCTCTAACACATTCTTGATGTTCTTTAAATTATTACTAATCGTTTAAGGTAGAAATGTCAGATTTTATAAGAATATTTCGCAAAATCGATTTTTCTTCTGCTTTTGAACCAGCTAAACCAGCTAAAATTGCCAGGTTTGAAGCCGGAGGTAACTATTTGTCGAATGTCGGTAAGCGTGGTATACTTACTTTTCGAACAGTCTGTACCCTGGTAGCCATCGATGCAGTCACATTTGCCAAGGTAGCAGCTGCCGCGTCCCGAGCAATCGTTTGGGCAAGTTGTGCTCACTCCCTCCGCCTCCTCTACCACCAGAGTCACCGAGTGGGCAACCAGCTCGTCATTGTATACGGAGATGAACCACAGACCTGTGTCCAGGTACTGCAGCAGAGATACATTGACCATCATTGTATCCAAGTCGAGCGCCGGTAGTCCACCCATGCCATCGGCCACACCGCCAGCTCCGCCCATGCCCATAGCCGAACGCTTATAAAGTTGGTGTTGCGGCGCCATTTGTCTCTGCGCATAGTGCTTGGCGATGTCCAGCGGCGTTTCTACATCGTATTCACCTTCATAATAATCGTCATTTTCAGCGAGTTCATCCAACGAATCGTCTGCGTCCGCATAAAATCCAGGCAAGCGGTTTGCTCTGCCGGATTCATGTGAAGCGTGTTGGAGTTTTTCATCAATATCCTCAGCGCCAGCCCCAGCGCCGTCACCATCACCGTCACCGTTACTCATCAATTCTATGTCCGTATTGATATCTTTGAAACCCTGGCCGCTTTCATTGCGCCACTGAGCAGCTCGTTTGTGGCGTAAATGACTGTCCAGGCGCCCGCCTTTGATGAACTCGACAAAATCGTGTTGCGTCACAGACGGTGCCACATTGCGGCGCGAATAGACCGCAAAGCTTGCGCCCCACGGTAGCGTGAAATTAAAGCGAATGAAGGCTGGATGCTTGTTGCGGAACTCCAAGTTCCAAAATTGGTATGGCGGAATGTTGGCGTGGTAGAATTCATTAAAATCTTTCAGCTCCACAACCTGCGGCCACTTCAGCAGTTGCTGTTGATGCTGAGCCGATTGCTGTTGTTGCGCCGTGTACGATTGGTCCTGAAGATGGGAGGTAGCATCTAGTGGGACGCCGGCTAGGCTCTGCTGATGATTGTTAGCGTTCGGTTGTTGCAGCAGCAATTGTTGCTGCTGTTGCAGCTGTAGCGACGGCGCGGAGTTCTGCATGCCGCCGTAGCCAGTACTGGTACCACTGTGGTCCGAAGTGCTCGTTTGTATCGATTCCTCTGTTGGGAATGCCGTCGGCACCTGGCCACCATTAACGTTGTTTCCGCTCGCCTTCGTGTTACCGTGTAGGTCATGTGGTTGCGACTTGACATCTTGGACTAGGATGCAATTGGTAGTGTCCATGTTGGGCTTCATCGAACTCACGGCTGCAATGAGAATGTTCAAAAATATGTTAATTAATTTTATTTTTTCAATTTAAGTGTTTCCATCAAGAGCAGATGGAAGGCAAGAAGTGAAATTGGATTATACCAGACAATCAGTGAACTTTAAACTCTTCAGTAAAGAGATTTTATTTTTTTGCCGACTCGCAAACGACGGCAAAGTTCTACCAACAATTTGCCACACCAGCACCATCTAACAACCTCGTAAATGCCAAAAAATGCTGCCTCACATGCAGGCGAATACCAGCACATACCGGCTTTAAGTGTCTCTAGCTAGAGCAGGAAGTAATTCATAAAATAGTCAGGGCTTAGGCCTTTCCTCCAGCCGTAAGGACACAGTGAAATTTTGCTAATAAAATAGACACGAATAACGGCATCGCCGTAGAGCAGGCTTTTATGCCACAATTCATGTTAGATGGCCACAAAGTGCTGAAATGCTTTCGCCTTCAAACGAATTTATGAGAATGCTCGACCGAACGTAGAAAAAGCCGAAACTCCAGCAGCGTTGTCAGAGACAGGACGGTGGGGTGCGACGCTACGCGGACTTTTGAGGGAAATCGATTACTTAAGCATAAATTATTGCTTGGCCGATCTAAAGTTGCAGTCTTCCACTTCAGCCATGCAGAATATGAGAGGCGCCTACAAATTTGTGTGCAAAATTTATTATGAAATGGACATGCTCACCATCGGCGGCTTTTGTGCTGGCACATATGGGCACTTGCATCTTATTGCCACCACGTGCTGGCGGACCGCAATCGTAAATCACAAATTTCGTGCTGAGGCAGCTTCTGCCGTTTAGCAGACGCTCTTTTATTTCTTTTCTCCAGCCCACCCAAAAAATTTGCTGAACAAATATCTTGGGATTTCGATTTTCCATTACATCCTCGGTCTCCTTCGAACGTTTGTTACTTCATCCGAATTCGCTTTGCATACCTTGGGAAGCGCCGGCTTCTCTTCTGCCAAGCTTTAGCGCTAGCTGCTCACTTTTCGATTAAACGATTTATTGAAAGTGATTTCGTAATTTATGTACAAAAGATGCTTCTTTGAAGGCTTTAAATTTCAAGAGAAGCGAACTAATCGCACATTTTGCGCCATCCTTCCCTTACTGGCTTTGCTAAAACTGCGAGTGCCTCGTTTGTTCTTTCTCCGTTTCTTCGATTTGTGTTCGGTTGTCAGACAAATTTAAATAAGATATCAACTGTGCGCGGATGTGTGCGGGAGTGTGCCACTGCCACAGTTTCTCTGTTTATTTTAGTTTGGCAAAAATAAATATTTCATTTCGACAGCTCGAGGGCTTGGGAAAACATTGTGCAACAATAGAGACAACATACAAGTGTGTTTGTCCGTCTATTTGCGAACGAAAGTGAACACAAATATTATTCCTCTGATGTCTTCGCTTTGTTTTAGAATTTCATTTCCGCATTTTCCCTTTCCCCTGGCGTACTGGCTTGCATTTCGAATTATCAGACGCGCTGAACAGGCTGTTGGACGGCCGCTAAGACTCGTTGATTGAAAAATGGCTATTTAATGACATCCGGCGACTCAGCTGCTTAAAAGCGCGGCACAGTTTTCACTTTCAAAGGGCGATCAACGAATTCCATGCGAATTGCTTCAACCAACACATGCTTCCATACGCCCACGGCCCCAATATCGGCCTCAATTACTTCTTGAAGTCCCGCAGTCTGCTTGTCAGACATTATTTATCTCATACTTGGAATCAGCTTCTCGGTAATCCATCGACCTAACTTTCACTAATCAAAGCCAGTTGTGACAGTGGACTCCGCTTATGTGGGGCAAGTCAACAGCGACTACAATGCGCATTAGCTAAGTGTGGTTGGCCTCCTCAAGTCTTCCCACCCCAAGCCTTGCAGGTTGTTTAGGTCATACATTGATACTTTTGAAGGCAACTTTAATGGCGTTCAATGCTTGAAATACTAATTACTTGTGCTCTGCAGGAACAAAGCAAGACTCAGGGCCAAACAAACACCGGACAGCTGTTCCCGGAGTAGCAATTGCAGAAGCGTTTCAAGCACACAGACAAAACACTATATGCGTGTTTACATGCAGAACTAATGGCTATCGATATAACCTTTTTGTGAATTCTCAAGGAATTGCATTGACTTCTGTGATTGTGTGAAACTCTGCATCGGTCGGCGGCAAAGAAGTTAGGGAAGCCGACGCGTCAACGCGACACCATTCTAATGGCAAAGTCAATTTATTCTGGCTCGTGAGGCGACCGCACAACTGTCTCCTTAGGCAAGAAAAAGTAGGGAGAATAAAGCGAATAAATAAATAAGTAATGACGCCAACCAAAAGGAGTGTCATTACGCACTTAAGCAGCCGTGAGCAGGCTTGCTCGTTCCCGCTCGCTCCGCAGTGGGGTAGTTTTTGTTGATTGTGTGGTAAATTAAATAAGCAACGCCTGTAAACAAAACCCAATGCAAACCACTAAATATAATCAATTTTAATTGACAGCCCAATAGCAATACCAATAAAACCATTACAATGGCGCACAGAAACAATGACAACAATATCGGCAAAACCACACATATATGTGCGTCTGCCCACATGACAGAAAAACCTATCACAAACACAATCGTCTACAGCGCAGAACAAGCTCGTGCAGCCTTTATGCTACATGCCAGCTAGGCTTTGATGACATTTTGGCGGTAATTGTGCCTTTACTGGCGACGCAAATAGCATACCTTCGGGCGCAGAAATGAAATCATGGGCGTTACATATTGAGGGGTTAACGGTACTGCTATAGCGAACTGAACTTCATGCATTCCTGCAAAGGAGGGATTGTCGAATCCCTCTTCAAAGGTAATTCCGCACGCCATTGCTGCGTCGTTTCGGGTTAAACAGTCCCCACTTTACTTGGAAACTTGTTAGCTTAATGGTTCAGTGCTTTTAATTTCTTAACGATGGGTGTTCAATTACAAGGCGCGCAGTTGGGGCTGGTCTATTGACCTATTTTTATACACATGGGTTTACTCATTACCACACTCCCCCATAAAGGCAGCGGTAGTTGATAAATTATCGATATTGACCAAAAATATCTTTCATTGCCCCTTTCTGAGTGCAGCTGGCATGAGCGTTGATAAAAGTGAAAGGATAAACTTTCTTGGGCACGTCAAAAGAGTTTGTGGTTAAATATGGAACTGACGGCAGACCCCTCTCCATTCCACCAGCGCAGAGTATGCCATCGCAGCACTTTCGGTACACACTGTTTGGCCAAACTTATTAGGAGCGCAATTTAATGACAGCCACTCATTAATTTAGTGATGTCAATTTCCAATATTTATCGCGGCTTCAACACAAACACGCGCAAATTATGAAATGATGTGCTCACAAGCGAAGTGACACTTCAGCCGAAATGTCAAGTGTTTGCCGATGTCAGCGGTTTTAGAACAACTGCAGCGTTTTGACCCATGGGACGCCGACGCCCAGCTAAATCAAATTTAAAATTCATCAAAAATGATTCCACAACGCTATTTAAACACCGAACAACATAACGGCACTATAAACATATCCACACCGCCACATATGCACATTCACAGACACAGCCACAGACACCCAGAGAACAACACAACAATGCATAGAAAATCGGGTTTGAACGTGGGGCGGGAATGAAGGGCAATGGCCATTACTAATAGAAATGTGAGAGTAATGAGAATTTGACACTTTCACCTTTGACAGATGGCAGCGCGAGCGCGGGACTCATAACGGTAATCTGTGTTGATCCGCGGCACATGGAGTCCAACGGCGGCAAAGGAGACAATTTCCAGCTGGGAGTTGCAACATGATGCCACACACGCTTGCATGCATGCACTAACAACAAATAATTTAATAATTATGCTAATTATATTGCAAATGCGGCGAGAAAGCTTTTTATTAGTTTATTAACAATAGCGGTATTTGCCGACATGCATACCTCGTGTTTTGGCGCATAACATGATGCGAGGCTTAACAGCTTTTTTGCCAACACATCGCACGCGCGTGTCTTTATGTATGTGCAGGTAGGCGTGTGATTAATTGAAATTTTAAGTGAATGATGGATGACCTCATAATCCGTTATTATCCAATACACTTTTTCAAACAAACACACAAATACATAAACAAGTGTGATATGTAATTATCTATATGTATGACTTGACATGTCTGCAATGTTTGCATATTCTTCATTCAGTTCATTAATCGATAATGCCGAGTAATTCAGAAACATCGGTACTCGTAGCCCCATGAAGAAGCCATAGTGCCAGAAGTCCATCCAGACTACAGACATTTTGCTCTGTGAATAATGTGCGGCATGTTTACCCAAATATATGTACTTGAAATTAATAAAATTATCAAACAATACAAGTTCTAGAAAAAATTGAACCTCGCGAACTTCTCCATTTTCTGTGAAATTGCAATTTGCCTTGGCTAAATGGATCTGCTCTCTTCCTTCTTTTTCTACTTCCATTCATTCACTCTGCCATCGCAACATTGTCACTGCATTTGTGGCAGATTCTACTTTTCATCGACAAGCTAATGTTTCAGAATCGCTGTACCTTTGGCATAACCTTTCATGGACACGCTTGTGTGTTTCTGCTGAGTGCAATCATTTTCAAAACATTTGTTTTTATAACCGCTTGGCTGTTCACCATCTTCGGCGTTCGTCTCCCTTTAATGCTGTTTTGCATTTCGAAAATCAATTTAGACGATTCCAGCAGCGATAGCAGCGGCCCTTTCTGCGGCATGCCCTCCGCAAACCTAATAATGTGGACGAGCGCTTCGCCCACTTAGCTTACACATTAATGCGTTCGGAAATGGAGCTAAATAAAATTTTATGTTTTGCTTGTCATTTTTATGATTATTTTTATAGGAGAGATTCACACTCGATTGAGATGGTGTTTAATGCGCAGCACCTTTGGCATCTCTTACCTCTTCTACACCTGGAGAGCGGATGGTCGGGTTACTTGTTTCCTCCTGTCACCGCGCCAGTCGGAAACGAAGCAGCGAGCCGAAAGCAAAAACAAACACAAACACAAACAACGGTGCGTGGCAGCTTGAGTGCACATGGACGGAATGCGGGTCGACTTGGCACTTAAGTGCACACACTCACATATAATTATTTTCTTCAGTTTTTGTGTTATTGTAACACCTCGGAACTAAAAACTCCAGCGCTCTTTTGGGCCCGCATCTAGAAGCGACAGCAGAAAAAGTTGCTCAAAGGCGGTAAATAAACTAAAACGCTCGAACGCGTACAAATACAAACAGTTAGGCGATGGCTGGAGTGGGGCAATGAAAAGCTCACTGCCACACCGACTAATAACAGAACTTCCAGCTGCATGTTTTCTTCTTCGTACCCTTATTTGCTTGTCTGTGCGAAGGTAACTGCAGGCGGACGCAGGCGGGCGGGCAACACAAAGCAAATATTGTGCGAAAACAAATACAACAACGACGGCTACAAAGCAACCACAAAAAATGCCAAGTCTTCCATTTTAGTGTGGCAACTGCATGTGTGTTTGTACACAAGCACACTGTTCGTGATTTCCTTCGCTTCGCCCTACCTTTCCAACTCGGTTATGCTTACCTCTGTCTAACATTTTTCCTGCACTCTTATTGCTCCCCTTAAAGGTATGTGGAAGGAAAAGCATTGACGAACAGTCGAGAGCTGCTTGAAGAGGCTCAAATAAATATTTACTTATTGTTAGATTTATTTGAAAATTTTATTAATTCTGTTGCCATGCACAAACGTACTTTAAAGATATTAAAATCTGACTTCGGTAGTTGTGACGGCAATGGACCTCTGAATTATGTGAACGTCGAAAGAGGGCACTAAGCCAGGGATAAGATTCACTCAAGCAGTCCTTGCAGACAGAATTAGATGCTGGTACCAAATATTTTGTACTTGAATATTTTGATAAACCCGGTTTAGGAGCAAAAGGTACAATCTTTTATAAGAGTGTACAGCTGCTGGCGTATGCCAATGATATTGATATCATCGGCCTCAACACCCGCGCCGTTAGTTCTGTTTTCTCCAGACTGGACAAGGAAGCACAGCAAATGGGTCTGACGGTGAACGAAGGCAAGATGAAATATCTCCTCACCAAACAAACAGTCGCCGCACTCGCGACTTGGCTCTCACGTCACTGTTGACAGTCATAACTTTGAAGTTGTCGATACATACTCGTAGTTTCGTATATTTGGGAACCAGCAGGATAACTCTTGCAACAGGTGCTACTTCGGACTGAGTAGGCAATTGAAAAGTAAAGTCCTTTCGCGACGAACAAAAGACAAACTCTATAAGTCGCTCATAAATCCCGTCCTAGATAGATGGTGCAGAGGCTTGGACGATGACATCAACTGATGAGTCGACGTTGAGAGTTTTCGAGAGAAAAGTTTTGCGAAAGATTTATGGTCCTTAGCGCATTGGCCACGGCGAATATAGCATTCGATGGAACGATGAGCTGTACGAGATATGCGACGATATTGACATAGTTCAGCGAATTAAACGACAGCGGCTACGCTGGGTAGGTCATGCTGTCCGGATGGACGAAAACACTCCAGCTCTGAAAGTATTCGACGCAGTACCCACCGGGGGAAGCAGAGGACGAGGAAGACCTCCACTCCGTTGCAAGAACCAAGTGGAGAAGGACCTGGCTTCGCTTGGAATATCCAACTGGCGCCACGTAGCGAAAAGAAGAAATGACTGGCGCGTTATTGTTAACTCAGCTATAATCACGTAAACGGTGTCTACGCCAGTAAAGAAGAATATGAGACTCCACAATAGACGCAGCCTGCTGGCTGTTAGTCTTCAAACCTAGTCTTCCAAGGAAATGCAATATCGGCACACTGCAGTGCACTTTTGGACCATCCCAGAAAAAGAAATGATGTAATTTGAACAGTGGCTGTACGGCAAAGCCACTATTTGCAAGTCCCGTTAGTGTGGTGAAGAAAGACGTGCAGACTGAAACTTCTGCGACGCGCTTCGCAGTGAAGCCGATGTCGTCATGTATGTGTGTATTCAGCGGCACGTGGTGGAAGTTACAGCCAAAGTGGAAATATAATTACAATAAATGATCCTACTTATTAGCTCTGCCGGTCTTTGGCGCTGCATTTTGCTGCCGCAACTAAAGTTTGTTGATTTTGAGTGAAAAAGGAATGAAGCGAAGCAAAAATGTGCAAATGCGCGAGAGAGAAGTGAGTGCGCTACGTTTGAGCGGTCGCCGTCGGAGTTAGGTGTCAGAAAGTTTAAAAAGGCATAATTTGTTTGTTGCTGCTGGCGTATGGCCCGCTGAAAATGGAAAGTGGCAATAGACAGTTTGAATTCAAATCCTCCAAAGGCAAATAATCCGGCGTACGCTCACGCCTCACACAGCGGCGAAGTGGAAATGTAGCTGAACCTCAGCGCAGCGGTGGAAAGGAGGTGGCTGAGCTACTGGGCGTTCTATCGCTTCCGGCTGCTGCCGGATTCGCCTGCAAACTTGACAACGCTATGCAACTTTAGATTGCGAATACTTAAACTTTAATCCGGCCAACTGCAGCTTCGAATACTTTGGAGTTTGGCGCTGCTTCATTCCCGCTTTTTGTTTTCGTATCCTTAAAATGTTTTGTTATTTAAGTATTTTATCGCTTTTCGTTCAAACTTTCGCGTATTTTGCTCATAAATTGCGCACACGACCCGCTGCCTCACCAGGATATGAAAAATGAGTGCACAACAACACCCACAGCAAATGCACGGCCGAACCCAAAGCGGATATTTCACAGTTTCCTCTGACATTTTTATTGAAAACTACTTCAAAACTACTAAACAGCGTCGTAAAGTTTGTTTAGGTTTCGAATAATAGAAGATATGCGCGCCCTAAGGGCAAACGCGTCCAAAGACCATAGACAAAGCAAAATAAGGGCTACCCCGTTGTGGGTCTAGCATTTAACGTTGTTGGATTTTTTATATTCGGCAATTCAATCGCTCTCGACCCTCGCTTGAATCGAGCTCAGACAAGCACATGAGCAGCGTATAAAAGTTGAAATGGAATTGACTAGCAGAAAAGGTGAATTTCTTAGAAAATGGAAGTGACAATAACATACCTAGAAGAAGGATAAGCTTTGAGCTTTCCTTTAGTAAGATTTACAAGTGCATAGATCTCTCCTTGGAGTCACCATGTTTAATATGGCCAAATATTTCTTAATATGTGAACAGAAACTATCTTTCTCCGACAATAATCGACCAACAAACCTCGTCTACACTTTGAAGGGCCACACCTACTCAGCATATAACATTTATTTACATTATATAATATATAAACACGTTTATGTTTACCAATGTATCTATACAATCGTCTCTCACGTAAGCACTTTCGAAAGAGGTGAGGTCCTGCTGCACAAGGACGAAGTTTAAATAAATTTATGAATCATTTTCTTAATTGCTCTTCGCAAAATAAGCCTCCCAAAAGACAGCGCTAGAACGAAGGACGTCGCCTCCCTCCACCAAGCACCAGTTAAATTAAGAGCCGAGAGAATAATTTATCGAAGAGACATGAATTTCTCGCCACGAAGTCAACACGGTAAGAACGCAAGTGCCCATAAACATACCCAAGACTGCACACATACACATACGGCGTCTTCGGCCGTGGTAGACTCGAGGTTCGAACATGCCTTATGGCATGCTCAGCGAGTGAAAGCTTGGTTACTGCGCCTGCAAGCAAGCGAAGCCCACCGGTGGCACTTTTCTGTGTAACTCGACAGATACACGGGAAAACAGGGCAGAACGTCCACAATGTAAGACTTTTAGGATAATTTAATATTACAACTGGTTTGATGTGAAATGAAAGAACATGCTCCGACAATTTACAGTTACAACAACTCCACCCAATTAGCCGTGGTAGTTTTAGAGTGTCGTGCTAGGTCCATGCTCCCATACAACAGAGCTGAGTTGTCTGTTTGCTGCCTTCGGGCAAAGTCATTTGCTCAAACACACACACACACACACACACACATAGAAGCGACTAATGTTTGCCATAATTTAAATGATTGGAAAATGGAAAATGTCTTGCGAAATTCGCAATTGCAAAAGTTGGTCCGCGTGCCAGCCACCCAACCAGACCGGCATTCGGGAGCTCTGCACAAGCGCTCGTCTGCGTTTGCGGCAATGTTGCTTGCTTGCGTGTGGGTGTGGGAGTGTCGACGTGAATGCGCATGTTGCAACGTTGTAATTGCGGTTTGCTCTGGCTCACGCAAACTTTAAATAATTGTTGCGCCCACACCGCACCACGCTCGCCCGACTGGGGGCCAACTGCTGATTCTCGGTTTTGATGGTGTGGCTTGGTATGTTGTCTGCGTCGCAATTAATTGCATTCGGTGAGCCCACAAGAAATGGCAATCGTTGCTGGTGTTATTAGATATAGCTTCACGGCAATCGATATATTGAGGCACACACACAAGCAGGGGCCACAATTCCGGGATATGTGGGGGCGCACATTAAATAACTCAGCTACACGAAGGCAATTCAAATGGAAAGATACGAAACAATGAAAGACAAATGCTTAGCGGATACCAAGGAGGAAGGAATTCGAGGCGTATAGTCCAGAAAGTATTTTAGCTGCACTCGTCCCCTGCCTGAAGTAAAGCAGCCGAATTGCTGTGGATGTAGTGGGCTTCGCTTCGCCTCGCCAAGCAGCCGCCATAGTGCCTTCTACTAGCCGAACTTGCACATTCAATTAGCCGCACTACGATCGACCCGCGGCAACAACGTTTCAATGCAGTAATCTGAGAAAACACTTCCGCAGCACTAATGCAGCCGTTGATGCTTCATAAATCTCCGAGAAGCGCCTGGAAACACACAGAAGGCTGATGCACCCTAGCAACAGGCGAACTGCTTTAGGAAACAGGACCTTGGCTGAATTTGGTATTTATCTCTGCCATGCCTGACAGAGACTTCCTTCCGTCCTTCACGCTATCACCAATGCCTCAGGGTGGCGGCAAACATATGCAAATGGGTCGAACGCTGCGTCAGCTATAAAAATATTCATCTTGCCGCTCGGAATTTAATAGAGAAACAACTTTCTCCAGTGAAGTATTTGCAGCGCAAACAGAAAGTGCGGACCATCCGTCACAACCGCACCGCCCTGCGTCACTCCGTTCAAATGGCAGAAGAAATTAGTTTCATCCGCATCATTTCGCAACGCACACCAGAGAAATCGCGCTAAATTAAATTCCTCATTTATATATATGCCGGGCCACTACCGCGTTATTTTGAGCAGGAGCTTAAGCAAAGTATTAAGGAAGAAGTGGGATGCCACTCGAGCAGCTGAGCTGCACTAGGAGCTCTTTAAGCGAATGCGCCTCAAAACAATGGCGGAGAATGTGAGAAATTCGCGTTTAAAAAGGAATTCTCCAATGATACCACCAGCGAGGACCATTCATATCTACTGGTTGCTGCATTCAACAGTTATGTTAATTTCAGTTATTTTTATTTCAGAATCTAATTCCAATTACATTTTCACTTAGCATTCATTTGTCGAACGACAGATGTCAGCAACTACCACACAGTACAGGATCCAATCGAGCGACCCCGCAAGCACCTGCATGACGCGGTGGACTAGCGACATAAGCGCGACGAAAGCTGAAATGCTCTTGCCACGAAATGCCGCGTGCGGTTTGCCGTTGCCTGAGTTTTCGTGATGCAACCTTCACCGCAGCCGCTCGAGCTGCTTTCACTTCACTTCTAATTAAGCAACTGTAATTTTGTCGTTGTTCTCCCTGAGGGCGCGGATAGACCCTGTGCAACAACCACGTCACAGCGCGATAAGCCGGCTGTCGAGTGCGACGCCCGACTACGCAGCGAAAGCGCGAGTTGTTGTTTGCGACAAACGGCAAAGTTTTAATTGAATATAAATTGCAACGCAGAAAGAGTGGCAAACGCCTGCGACTATTTGTTGCAAACACTTCAGCGCAAACTGGGAGCCCGTTGTAATTGTGCGGCAGAAGTGTTGGCCTTTTGCTCACTTAATGTATGCGTAAGTAAGCAACTATTCTGCGAAGGTGGCAACTCCGGCTTGACAACGACTTATTGATTAAAGGATATGAGTCGCTTTAAGTCTATCCTGCCACGAACGATATTTTGCAACACAAAATCGAATAAAGCACCGGATATAGCACTAACTCACCCACGCACAAATGCAATCACTCACTCGAAGCCACATTCAGACGCCTACACACATGTACATGAATTCTTCCAGGCCGTGCGGACTTTTGTGCGGCATGCCACAAACAATTGCAGAGCGAATGTTTGCCACCTGCTGCCCACAGAAGCGATTGCGGAGCGGGACTCTTCATAAAAGACGGCTATGGAGAGGGGCAGTGGGCCGAGGTGCCGAAGTGCCGACAAGGAATTCAACAGTTCCAGCCATTTGGAAGGGGAAGTTGCTAAAATTGCATTCTTTTGCGGTTTTTCTCTGGGAAGTTCCCAAGGACCGCAAGGAAATAATCAACATGAGCTCGCTCCCGAACAAAGCCGAATGCATTGCTGCATTGCATACAACCCATGCACACCCAACCCGTTAGACGGCGGAGACAAATAGCAGTGAGACAACAACCTCCACGGGGACCGAGAAAACTATCATGGAAATGCAGTTGAAATTGGATTTCCTTTCTTTTCAATGAACTCTTTAACAATTTTGCTTGTGGCCAACATTCAGTTCGACCGTTTTCTGCTCTACGTGTGTGTCAGTGTGTGTGTGTGTGTGAAATTCCGTTTGTGGGCGTATGCGATCCAGCAATTCGAGGTGTTGCATGTGCATCCAGCGGGTGTGTGGAACCCCTGCATGTATGCTCCTAAGCAGCGTTGAGCCACCAGACCAATGGCGGCTGATAGCCTTTTTACATTATATACGAGCAACTGTGTATATGTGTGCATGTACACGCACACACTCGCCACATGAAAAACATGTGCTAATGTGCTTTTGTGTTGGTGGTTCCTTGGTGCCATTGTGAGTTTGCAAATAAATGGAAATTTCCAAATTATTCCGTCAGCCTAAATGTGCTGCACACTGTGTGCAAACATGACAACTGTGTAATGTCGTTTCCACTCTAATTCCCAATGCAATTTTAACACTTATTTCATGCAGCATACCCCACATGGCAACATGTAAGTGCATGCAAGAGCAGACGTCGGGAAGCGGCTACTGAAACGAAACGAGATGAAATGAAATGAAACGAATTCTGCATAACGCTTTGCCTACTTTTGGGCGCTAGCTCACTCCAAAAATGGTTATAAGCGGATGCTTCAGTTTTTTCCATTGGTTTCTGCTTTTTGCGGAGGTGCATCTGTCATGGCTGCCTACTGCCTACTGTCACTTCATTTGCAAGCAGAGCGCTCGCAACGCCGCTTTCATTGTGTTGGAATGCCAAAAACATTCCTATGTTTCTCATTCAAATTTTCCCATTTTTCTATTATCTATGTGGATCTAGAAGACACACGTCCGCACACTCAATGCTGGCTGGTTGTTGCCGAGCAGCCACTGCTGTTGCAGACAAATGCCATGTGGCTTTTCGCCAAGAGCGAAGCGCATCAAAAGAGGAATGGCTGCAAAAATACTGGAAAAATGGCAACCGCAAGCTTCAAAGAATATGCATAGAGTGCGAAACGTTTGCACCAGCTACAAAATATAACAACAATAGCGCAACGAGTTAACAACCTCATGCAAATGAATTCAGAAGTAACCTTCAGCCATTATACCCCGAGAATCCGGCCGCTCGCTTCTGGCCCACCGCCCATCGCCAGGAGACACACACACACTCTTCTGCTTATCCTTCTCTTATATAAACGTCATTGCTGCCTCAGTGTCCGCAACTCCTGCACTGCGTCCCTTCTGCCGCGCATCTCCGCTTCCGCTCGATGATTTAAATTGTAGCTTCAATTTCTGTCTGTCCCCGCTTACATTTCAAATGCACTCTTCTATCTCGGTGCCTCCTCGCAGTCCGCCTCGGCGAGCGTCCTCCACTTCACTCGTGCTTCGCGCTTTGACACTGTTGCCATTTTGCTTTGCTTTGCCATTGTTGCTGCTGTTGTTGTCGCCGCCACTGTTGTTATCGCTATCCCCGCCGGCGTCACACGTCTGCAGTCTTTGAAAGAAAGCAAGCGTGTGTGAGCGGGGGCATTAAGCGAAATATGTGGTACTTGCAACAAAAGACGAATTAACGCGGTTCATGCTTCGTTGCACTCTGTTACCGCATCGTGCCGCCACCCCTCGCTGCGGCTGTAATAACAATGCCCCGTGGAGTGATGTGGGATCTCGCTTTGGTGACACTGGCTGGAGATTCGCAAGGCGCCGAAGGAAGTTGCAACGGGCTGACTGCGAACAATTTAATTTGCATGCCCGCCGCCCTACTCCGGACCTCAAGGCACTCGGCTGGTGAAGTGCCATTGACAAGAAAAAATCAAAACCGCGATAGGTGCCAAAAGGGTGTGGACCAACAACCGTTCGTATAGACAGTTAAAGAGTGTGCTCACGCACAAAATCTGTCGCAAATATTTAAATGCTTCTTCGCCAGATTTCACACACAGGCAAAAGCAATTACAAATCAGTTAAAAGTGCTGACCGCCAGCGCCGTGGTGTAAGACAGGTGTGAAAGTTGAAGCATTTGGCTTTGCAGAATTTGGCTTGTTTGCCACACTGAAGCTTAATACTCTCCGCATTATAGGCTACTGATCATTCTTGTTCTAGATACAATGGATGCAGCACGGCAGCAATGGGAAGTCTATTTGAATGTGAGATTCCTTTCCTGTGATTAATCCTCCAATATTACACTTTGAAAGCATTATTTGGTTTGCGCCCGGTTCTATCCTAGGAAAGTTTTGAAAACTGAGCCACTTGTGGAATTTTTCATTTGCTTATCCCGTTTTCTTGTAAATTTAATGCCACTTAATGGGGAACCATTCTGGTCATCATAACTTTTCTAGACTCAGTGCATTAAAGCCAAAACAAAGAAGAAAACGACTCATTACCCTTCAGCCAGCAACTCCATCATTCTGTCGGAAGAGCTGTGATTTGAAAAATGTAATGTTTGCAATATCGAATGCCAGTAGTTAACCCATATTTCTGACCACGCTTCACTGCACTTACCGCCGCAGCCAACCAACAAGGTCCTTGGAACATCTGTTGTTTTATTTATGTCACCTCTCACCCGCACCGAGCAACCAGCAAGACTCGTAATTGCGCACTCCTCAAGCACGAAATGCTATATAACACTCATATATATGACGAAGCAAGTAAGAGAAACACCACAAAAAGCAACAACGTCTTTATCTATATCTGTGAACCAGAAATAAAACCGAATAAACTACGAAGCGAAGCGCAGCATGTCGAATGAGATTGCAAGTAGCGATCCTCTTAAAAATCGATTAACCCATTTCCGATAGCCACTGCAATGCGGCGCGCATCCTTCCAACCAATGACCGGCAGCTGCAGTCGCCGTCGCCGCAATAGCAACAGCAGCGGAAACAATAGCAAAATCTGTTTGCAAAGTTTCTGCCGAAGTGCGAATGTGCGGGGTAGGGGAGGTTGTTCAGGACTTTATTGACATGCTTCCCGAATGCGGATGCAAATGGCTGATTATGTGCGGCCCAACTGCGCTGTGTCTATTAAGAGAACCTTCCGTCGCGTCGCTCACAGCTGCCGACATCATGGTTGCTGTCAGTGCAGCACATTTGCATGCGGACTTCTCCAACAGCAGTCACAGCCACTGACAATTTGTTGCTGCCACATTGTGTAACGGACCGTTATGTTATTGTAGCGCTGCTTTCTAGTTAAGCGTGCTGTTTCGAACGCAGCTCTCAGCTCTCTAAAGCAAAGGGAAATTGCAAAGGACACCCGCATTCCGTGTAGCTTGGCCGGCAGAACTTCACGCTCTGTTTCATAACTCCGAACGCGCGACGTACTCATCCAGCCGGTTCGGGTCGCTGCATGTATCGGAGATGATTGGCAATGTGAAGGCGGACCGCGTCCAATAAGCCATTGGATGCAATGCGGCTGAAAGTGACCCGAATTCGCAGTCAATTACAGTAATTGATGGTCGACACCAAGCAAGCGGTTGCAAGGGGCGGGGGGGCAACGGTTACTGCGGATATGCAATTCGCTTATGTCAAATGTATTGATTTTGCGGTGCCAACGTGGCGAACATGCGAATCTGCATAATTAGGCGAATTAGTAAAAACGTGGCAAGGATCCTTTAATGTAACAAGTTTAATGCGGCTGTGAGGCTGACGAAATAACTTGAAAAATACAAAGGTCTCACGACGAGGAAGTTTACCTCGTGAAATAATAACATTATTCAATTTTTAGCGAATCGGCAATTGTTGGGCAATTTCTGCAGTTAACATTATCAACAAGAAATTTTGATGAGGGAAATAGAGAATAAATAATATATCAGAATTTTTTAAATTTTTATTGAATTTATTATTTTAAGTCGATTTATACAAATTTATGAAATAAAGAGAAATTTTAACATTTATTTAACTCATTTATGTATTGTGTATTAAGTATATAATTCTGCAATATGGTAAATGATATTTGAAGGAAGACTGTCCTTAATTTCTATGCCAAATAAGAGCGCTATCTGTCAACCAGTTTGTTTACGGCAGCTGTTTAAGTCGGAAGACCTCAGTAGTGCGTTGCGATTTTGACAGTGGATAAAAATATCAAACGAAGAATTTGTCTCAAATTTTGTATTTCAAACCAAATTTCGGTTGTGGAATCATTGCGAATGTTGGAAAAGTCTTACGGCGATTCAGTTTTATCATAAAACACAAGCCTACGAGTGGTACAAAGCCACGCCTTGTTCTGGACGACCTTCGACCTCTTCAACTGCTGAAAACAATAAAATAGTGAAGAATATTGTGTTTGAAAATCGTCAGGAAAGTGTCGGAGAGATGGAAAGACAGCTCGACATCGCTCGCGAGTCCGTTTGAATAATTTTGATGAATATTTTATGTATGAAACGCGTTCTTCCTCGACTCGTAAAAAATAAAGCTTAATTGTTTTCAAAAAGAGGGCAATGTGACCTCCATTAACCAACATATCGATCGAAGATAAACCTACATTCGCTGAAGGAGCTGAAAGCCATCACATAAGGTTCTTATGGAAGGTGTTTTGGGGACTGAAAAAATCGTTGGCATAAATGCACTACATCTAGTGGGGATTACTTTGAAGGCGACAAAATAAATATTGATGAATAATTAAATATTTTGCGTTTTCTTTCCAATTTCCGGGTATTTTTTTGTCACAATGTAAATATACTGTTTTATGGTAAGATCTCTGCTTTTTATTCTACAAACATTTCTGTAAGCCAAAAATGTTGATCTATTAACCTTTATTTTCAGTGTAGAGAGAGGTCAATATCATAATCATATTTCTCTTGCTTTTCTTTCAGCCGAACAATAAAATACCGTAAATACAATACTTTAAATTTCAGAGCTAAAATTAGAAAATGCAATGAGTTCCGTTACACATATTTGTTAAGCAAGTAAACAGAAAAGACAAGGACGAGCAAGGTGCTAAGCTCTTTTTACTCGTAGCCCTCGCATAAATTAGCAAACGGCTTCGGTCAACAAAGCGCACCGAAAATAAGCGAATCCCCGCACTGACACCTCGCCTCAGTGGTCGGGCGGGCACTAAATGTCAACGTGACTGTCATTCTGGCAATAAATTTACAACTGGATAAAGTCGCTTACATTTTCTCTGGGCTATATAATTTTGGCATCAACAACAAAAGCAACATCTCTAAACCCTGTACTGTTTGCTCGAATCGCTGATGACCGAAGCAAGCTCGGTCTTTATGCAAATAAGAGAAACATATACGAACACACACACACATAACCATTATTGGGACCATGAATGCGGTAGCAAATGCAAAGAAACAGGCAGCAGCAAACGGTGGCAGTTGAATTCAAAACTTTGACTATTAAATTTCGTAATTTATCTTTATTTCGATAATTGGGAGGAGGGGGTGATAAACCCCACTCCCTAAGAGGTGTAAGGGTGCAGCATGAACTTAGAAGCTTCGGGCAGTTTTCTTTAGAACTTGCTGACTTTAATATTTTTAAACGCCACAACAAATACAAGCAAGAAACGAACAACCAAAGCAACAAAACAGAACGGAAGCTTAACTGTGCCACTGGACGAATAGGCGACATCGCATCCTTTCATACACACACACACATATGAGCATTGAGTTACAAACTTTTTGGCATCGGAAGCATTTTCGCCAGAGCACACGTGTGTACTTCCCCCTTGCCACGCCTCAGCCTCGGCGCATTCCTCCTCATAACACAAATGCTCTGAGCAAAGTATGTTTTGCGAATTGTTTACCGTTAGTAGCTGTGAAATCGCCTTTGCTCCCAGTGCTGAAGAAACTCTTATTTTCACCTTCACAACCCTTCAGCTTCAACATTCATATTTCGGATAAGAATGTGTGTTGCGTTCGAAAGAAAAAGCGCATAGGCGACCTAATTCGCTTGCGCTCCTCTTCACCTCGGTGGCACGGAACGCAGACGCCAGGCCACCTGCTGGCGCCTCATTTCAACTAATTACGGTGTTTATGCCATCGTTGTGGTCGTGCGCACATCAACCGCATTTTCATGACACATAAAACAGTGACAACAACAATAACAGTGGCAGTAACAACAATCAGCAGCCAGTCAAAGTAACTGTGAATGTCAGACGAGAGCATTTAAACGCACCACATGGCGGCAACCCTTTTCACAACTGTTTATAATGCTGCCGCACCATCCCTCGCTCTTCGCTGCTCGCCACGCCGAACTGGAGAGCAGAAACAAACGGAACCTGGCTACATCCGTAGTACAAAACAGCATCTCAAGACGGTTAACATTGAGCTGGCGGTTGGTGGAGAGGGCTCGAGTTGCGCTCCCTGCCATTTACCGGCGGCCCGGTGGGCAGGTGCTACATTTGTACTTTAGAGGGAAACTTTTCAAGAAGCGTTTGCGTAAAAGTTATTTGGATAATAGCTCAGCACTTTGGGACAACAACACACAAACATGGCCTCACGAAGGTGGCGGCAACATTGTGCCACAATGCGCGCAGAAAGCTGAAACGATGGTTCCGGCCAAAAGTTGTGCGTGAATTTTGTACAAATTATGTGGGTAATGTGATTTATGACGAAGTAATTTTATTAGCGCAGGACAATTTTACTCGCCCGCCTTAAGCGCCGGCGCCGAAGTTGCGAAAATAACAAACAAACAGCGCAATAAGCAATTTGAGCAGAGAAGGAGTGAAGCGAAAATTAAAAGTTAGCACCTCGCCACAACAACAGCGTCGCTGATATATAGCCGGGGTGGGACAAGTCCCTAGATGATGCTGAGTTGAAGCAGGATAATGTAGAACAGTTAGAATGGTTGGAAAGAAGAGGAACAGGTTTAACATTTTTACGAAGTACTCTTTAAAGCAACACGTGTTTCGACAAAGGGAAGAGGAGAATTCAGTACTTACTCTCCTACATTAATAGTTCTAACAACTTTTTGTTCTTTATTTGAGCAAAATGAAAACAACGATAAATTAGAGTAAAGTAGAGTTGCCAACGCAACCCAACCCAACTAACAGCTCAAAAGATCCAATGCAACGGAGATGTGTAAATGTGCAACTGACTCTAACGGCAAGTGATTTAAATCTGAGTTTCTGCGTGGTTCGCTAATAGCCAGACGCACTGAATGAAAGTTGGCGAAAACATTCCAGAAAACATGAACGCTTTGAGACCCCACCAGAACATCAACCAAACTCAGCAGAAATAAACGGTTACTCGCTCACACGCAGCCGTTCGCCCATTTGTGCAGACGGCAGAAACCCCCGATGGGTCTTCTTCTGTGGTATGCACCCTCACTAGTCGACGCGCACATACTCGCCGAAAAATTTGCAACACATTTGTGTGGAGCGATTGAAGACAAAAGACGCGCTGCTGTGGTAACAGGGGAGGAGAGGTGGGGCATGTTTGGGAGAAGTGTTTCGCCAAATTCCTGCTGCACATGTTTTGTGGTTCTGGGGTAGCACGCTACAACATTAGCAACAACAACATTACTTTCGTCAGCGAAAGCACTTTGGCAAAATTTATGCTTTGCATTCTCCCTCGCCTTTGCACACTCGTTGCGCCTGCACTGGCCTTACGCACCACCGTTTTCACTGCCAACAAACCTCCAGCTCACACTCATACTTGCCGCACAAGGCATGTACCACCGCAAACAGCACAGCCACCTGCGCGTTGCCAGATTGCAAATGAAAAGATCGAAATTTCCGACTGCACGGTTCCCCTTCACTGTCGGCGCTCCCGCTTTCGCGTCCAAGGTTATTTGGTGTTCTGCTCTCAATTTATTATCTACCACTAATTTCCGAAGACCCAACCACCGAGATTTATCTGTGGCACGTTTAGTGCTTTTTACATTGCAGTGATTCACAGTTTGTGACCGCGTCGTCATTGATTGAAGGAAAATCCCTCCGTCCGACTCGAAACGCACGCAACTCTACGCAAAGAGGGAGAACTTGCAGAAAGAGAGAGTGATGGGTTGTTTAAAACAACGAAATGAAAAGCTTCGTGTGGTCTAGCAAATGTTCAGATTTTGAAAAAAGTTATTAGACAAATAAATAAAGTGAATGCTCGGATGGTTTCATTCCGAAAAATCTATGCAGTCTAAGGACACTGGGAGAGGTGTTGAAATTCGAAGAATACTGATATTAAATTTGGACTGATTATGAACATCCCAGTAAGCGCTAATTTAATAAACCAATGGGACAGATGGAGGATCACATTTGAAAACGCGCATGGCTATTCTCCGATTTAAGCCGATTATTACAATGTAGGAAAAGCAGATCACTCCTTGCATCAGCCATTTTTTTGGCTCTTACTTACATCTAAAAATAATTAACTCTTAATTCCAGTGATTGTATAAGTAAATAAATCTTTACTTAACCCTTTGAGTGTTGTTCGTCAAATATTCCTGCTGACGAGTCATGTGTATTAGAACCATACTCGCTGCAAACGTGAAGTCACCACAGATGATGTCCATTCAGTCAAGAATCGGAAGTAGCGAAGGATTCTTTACTTGAAAACACACTATTTTCTTACAGAGAGCGAGGCCAGCCCTCGCGGACTAAATCCACCTTCCGTTAAATGAGTGCACAGCGACTTATGGAACGACAATGTCCACACATGCAAACACTCATTTACATACAGACGGGCGCGGAGCGACGTCGGAAATGCGGTCTGTTCAAACAGAAGAGGCAACAACGGTTGTGGCACCTCATATGAAGTGTTTGCTTTGCATTAGCCTAAAAAGGTATCAGTTTGTATAGTCAAACGCACACACGCACACAATTCAAAGCACATTTACATTAGAATTTACTGTTTATTTCTAAGATACAGTTATGTAAACAGTGTGGGCTCAGGTGGAAGAAGCGCATTACACAACCACACATGTTCGTATGTGAATCAACATGTGTATGTGTATGCGTGTGTGTTTGTATGGATGCGAGTCGCAATGTCTGTCTATTTGAGTGCCTCAGTGTTTGCAAATGTCATTAAATCCCTCTTCGCTTAATTAATGTAACAAAGGCTTGCGGAAAAAGGCTTCACAATGGCTGCCATTACGCTCACCTCGTTATCCGGCAACGCCGCAACGCCGCAACACCGCAACGCATTATCCGATGATATTAAAGCAAATCTGTCTCGGGCTAATGACTTGTGTACCAAATCCGCAAGAGCGTAAGCACATTATACTTATAGTTACATAAACGTGTATTCGTGTGCTTGTGTGTGTGTGAGTGGATGAGGGCTTAAATATTCAATTTGCCTTAATAGCCACTGCTAAGCATAAATGGCGGACGCAGAAAGAAAAAATGGTCGAGTAAATTTGCGCTCCAAACTAAGTGCACACCAACAACTAGATGAGTACCGTTTGTTCACCCATATGAATGAGGCTGAGCGTGTGCATATAGACAAAGGTATTTGTAGATATTTTCATATTCGTCACTGAATGCATAACTTTTAATTGCTCCCACACACACACACACAAGCACGCGCACAAGACGCTCTGCGTGGGTGCGGGAAATTCTCACGAAACTCACCTGCAAAGTAGGTCAACATGGCGCTTAGGACGACTGTTACTAGTATTAAGGCGATACTCAAACATTTCCAGGAACATCGGTGCTGACAGCGCTTATCTATGTGAAACCTGCAAGAGAGAAAACAAAAAGACAAGCATTTTAAACCAATACAAACATATTTATGGAGTTCACACAGGTGATTATGTGCCACAATGGCTGGAGTGGCGAGAGAATGAGTGCGTGGCAAGTGAGCGCAGAGTGAAGGACAGAGCAACAGGCAAATTAAAAGTAAACAAAATAAAGCGGTTGTCACACATGCCCGCCACAGGGTGGTTGCAAGACAGTGGTCGGCCCATCTGCAGTGTATTTCCATTGCAGGGAACTTAACGGCAGTTTGCAGTGATTATCTTAATAGTGTTTATGCGCAGTTTAAGTTTGAGTGGAGATTGGGAGGGATGTGCTGATGCGGAGCGTCCGTTGAAGGCTTTTCCAACTGAGCTGATGACGGACCAGACCGATACAAGCCGCTTAGATACACATCTACATAAATTACTTGCGAAAGCGCACTCCTTATTGTGCTCGGGATCGACTGGAATTTTTACAAGATTTTCAAGTTTTAACGTCCCCATTTAAGAAAACGGTTACAAAATACAGTCATAAATTGCAATAATTGCCGGAGGCATTGCTCCACGTGATCGTGCATACATTAGCGAATGGCCGGTCAGTAGGAGCCAGTGGGCCATTTCATTTCAGCTTTCCAGCGCTGTGCATTGAAGCGAATTCATTGCTGTTCCTTTGTCAATTTACTTTAAAAATTGTATGCCGTTGGGCGCATGGAGCTTCCACATCACCTGCCAACCGTAACTCGTGGCGCAACATTGTGAACGCACTTGTAGGTGCACCGCCCAAATTCTAAGCAGCGACGTACGTGAAATTATGCGCTGAAGCGTTTGAGCCTGTGACATTTGTCGTAGTCGCGAGGCATGCCACCAAATAACTTATTTGCCTGCCAATGTAGTGGCGAGTGCGCCTATTAGCGCGACGGCGGCGGCAATTTGTGTCAACTGCTGTTGATGCAACTAGCCGGTGTCAAAGCAGGCACTAATTTGCATTTCAAATTATGGAAGAGGAAAAAAAGGTGAAAATTGTCAACACTTTGCACCGTTTTTATAAGCAGTGTGCTTGCCACATACGTATAGGTAGCTTGCAGCAATGATGCGTCGTCGCGCTGGGAGCTGTGATTGTGGCAAACGGCAATTTGCGCTGCTAAAGTAAATAACAACAACAATTGCTTGTATGCTTGCAGTAATAAGCCGGGCCCGACCCAGCCCAGAAACGCAGTCAACTGTCAGGTGAGTGACGGTGCAACGCATTGGCAAAGAGGAGCGGGTCGCGAGGCTGTGATGAGGCACTTAACACTGTCTACAACTAATGACCAATTTCCCGTTGTGTCAATAGAGAAGCAAGCCGGTGCGCAGCATCAGGCAACGCCAACAAATGCCAGCGCAACATGCAGTGGCAAATAATGAAGAAATTTCAATGCATTATGCCACACTAGCGAGGTGGCAAGCGGCAAGCGGCAAGCCCAGCATGACACGCAAGTGCAGAGTGAGCGTAGTAAATGATGTGCGACAGGGATGCGTTCGCCTTGCAGCGTCACGAAAATATTACATTACATTAATGTGTTGACAGTGCCGACTTTTTGCGTCGCGCATTTTTTGAACGGCCACTCCTACGACGCGAAATCCGCGAGTGCTCCTGCCACAAGAAGTTGCCTCCGCACGTCTTCCAAAGCTAAAAGGTTTCAAATATGACACGAAACATTTGTGAATGCTGCAAACGGGCTGAGGTTGCATGCTGTGTCACCCACCCACACACCACCGCGAGCACGGCTCTTTGGAAACAAACTAGCCTGGCACACATACAAAGTATGATGGCAAAAAGATGAAGTGTGAAAGTGCAACGTGCACATGGTGATGTTGCACGCACGAGTCGCAAGTGCAGTGCGGTGAATAAGGTGTTTGCGAAGCCATTGGATGTCACTTTGACTTTTGCAACTTGGCGCATTGAGTAGCGGTTAATTGCCTGTGGGTGGCAACAACGGTAGTAATTAAAGTGGCAACTCTGGCTACATAACGATGGCTTCGACAGAAAAGCAGTTAAAACTGTAGGCATTTAGTACGATCAGTCTTCTTCTCTGATATATAGTAGTAGTATTGTATAGTAGTCGAAGAGCAATAAGACAATTTGCCTATTCAGCGGATGTTATTCCAAGTTGAAAAGTCGGTAGGCTTAAGGATCTCTTGGAACAGTGGTAAGTCTCGATTCCTGCTAAATTCATTCGATCTCTGTACCCTTGTTTTGCAGATCTCTAAGCCCTTCTTAGGTCATGAAACTGCTTGTCCCCTTTAAGGCATCGCTGCAAATGATGAACTGCCGCTGATTCCTTGTGTCTTGGTGAGAAAATATCGCTTTCGGGCATTGAGCTCACTCATTGCATTTTATGTATTCAATTTAATGTTTCGTTTGGTCGTTGTTGCTGTTTCGTTATTGATGCCACTCTTTCTTTGCTGCCGCCTTGCTCGCTCAATAATCCTAGCGAACACGTATTTTTACGGTATTTTAAGCTCTAATTCCACATAAGCACCAACTTAAGCCGGCGATTTTCTGCGCTCTGTCACCGCCGTCTGTGGTGTTGCAAGTAGCAATTGCCGCATGTGTGTGCATAGGTACTCGCTCCTCTCACTTCGACAACAGTTGTGCGAAGCAAACACAAACTAATCCCGCTTACATCTTAAATCTGGCAATTCTCGTTGATGTCACTGCTCCGGTGTGGCGGCTCCGACCGCATCTGCCCCCCGCCAACACCAACAGCACTGGCAAAAGCCGTTGCACTTACATTTATGCCCGACCGATATTCTATGCGCTCAAGCCACACGCGTAAACTCTATTTACGGGTGTGTGGCATGTGGCAATGTTGCACAAATAGGCAACCCAACATCCAAGATGCTGTATGCGTGTGCTAACGTGGATTTCCACGAAACACAAGTAGAACTCTGCTCAGAATTATCCACAGCAACTTAAAAGTTACGCTAAATGCACACGCGGCCAGGTCCAAGGGATGCGGCAATTGATCAGCGAGCGTGGGCGGGAAGGTAGATGGAAGGATGAGAAAAATGTCAATTGTAGACCGTAAGCCGAGATCGTTAGTAATGCCATCCATTTGGCTAAGACTTGGCAATAAGCATAATCAACATAAAAATATATTAAAGAGATACGTGCCAAGCAGTGGCACGACTAGCGAAGAGTGTTGCACCAATGCCACTGCCACCGCCACCGCCGGCAAATGCATGCTAAGGTATATTGGCAATATTAAAACAGCGCCACGACAGTTATAAATCGCTCTGCTGGGCTGCTGCAAGATTCTGCCGCAAGGCGTGCCGTCGAAGCGACTTCGGACCCGCTGTGGAGGATGGTGGCGTTGGCTGCTTCCCACTTAACTTTAATGTGCGTTCGTGCCCCATTTGCCGGAGTTGTAACTTGCATGCAAATGCAACGAGGTGTGAACGCAGTGTGAAGGATAAGAAGGATCACCGCTGCGACGGACTTTGTTTGCGTTACGACGCCATTGTCAGTTGTTGGTGTCTTCGCGCTTGGCTTTGCGCAAATGAGAAAATCCGCGCTGCTCACAAATGAAGTTAATGATGATTTGCAACGGTGCAACACGCAGCATCACAACGGGGCAGAAGCAAGCGGTGGCTGCAATGGTTGTGGCAATCATAAATGACGGCCACAAAGCGTACGTGGGTTGGAAGCTTCTTAGTTTCTTGTTTAAAGATTTGCAATATTAAATAGCGTCCTTATTTCATGTTCATATATGCAACACGCTGAGGGCACTTCTCAATTTCTAGTTCAGACAAGGTCTTTGTTTGTGGAAAAAGGAGCAGCGATTTCAATTACGCTAACCAAACATAGGGACTCATCCAGTACGTGTGTGGCGATAAATTGTAAACGGTACTTTACAAGAAAAAAGAATTTTGTCAAAAGAACTTATCACTTTAAAGACTTTTGTAGTTTGTCGTTCCTCGCGTTTCACTTTGCCTGGCTTACTCAATTAAAGCCCTTCAGAAGAGCAACGAAAACAATTGGAGCGTGCAACAAGCCACTTACCTGGATGGCGAATATGGCGAGTAGTGCGGTGTGTGCGCTGAGTGCGAGTTTCGCAATGGGAACCCAGGCATCACCAAGGGTTGGGAGCCGCTCATCTGGCAATGGGGTCCGCCAGGTCCATTCATGCCGGGCCCACCACCTCCTCCCGGTACGCCGCCCCCACCGCCGCCACCGCGGTCGATGCCACTGTGGCCCAGCGTGTTATTGCCTGTTGACATACTTTGAGCCATCTGTTGTGGATGCCCGACCGGCATTGGGCCCAATCTGTTGAGAAAGAGAGAAAAAAGCATATGAAAAACAAATTTAATAAATATTTATTTACGAGCATAAAGTCAGTTGGTCTGCTCATTACACTGTTTGTTGTGCCCCAACTGATACTTGTCGACATATTTACAGTAACAGCACCCCGCACACGCCCTGTTGCAAACATAAATACATGCATAAATGCATTAACTAACAACAACAGGGCCACAAGGTTTCGGGGGAGAGCGGAGAGGAGAGAAAAACACAAATGACAGCAGTTGCTTTGGGCACTCGGAAATGGCTCGCTTTTTATTGACGCAAAGTACATTTATGCACTCGTAATATGTTGCGTATGCTTTTTTGCATGCAACTTGCAACACGCCACAGCATGTGTGCGTGTGTACTGTACGTAGTAAAAATGGCCATTATGGCGAGAGTTAAGTAAAGCGGAAATTTTAAATTAAAAAACATAAATCAATAGGCTCCCGTGGCCCCGGCGCTCGCTGCCCAGCCGTGCCATCGGTGGCCCACCAGACGCACGTCCGGCGGCGGGGCGCGGCAGCTGGCCCAGCGCCATTTTCATTTTTCATTGTTGTTTTTATTTACGCTTTTCACGTCGCCATTGTTGCATTTGCGCCGCTAGTGTTGCACTGCCCGGTTATCGCTGCCACATTTGTTTCTTTTGCGCGCCATATTATCGGCAACATTAAACGGATGTGCGCCTACGGCCACGCGGCTGCACTGCCACACGATTACAGTTCAATGGAACTTACTACATGTCGCGGGCTTTGCATTTATTTATTTTGTTTATTTGCGCGCATTGTGAGAAGCAGCGCCGAAAAGCGCACTTGTTTGTTGTTCTTGTTAGTATAAAAAATAGCGAATTTATTTATTGCAATTGCCGAGCATTTGCCACAAAGGACTTTCGCACAGATCCGCAGTGTTTTAGATTTCAGAGGTCGATTTGGCGAGTTTGCAACACATTTTCCGCGATGAAGCAGGTTCATATAATTGCTTAGATAACAGAAGACCGAAGTGGATGCTCGAACAAAGCCCGCTACTGCAGGGACTGGCAATTTCCACAATTGACAACCATATGTTGCATACCCACATAGCTCATAACTGTGAATGTGCAAGAAAACACACAAATTAAGTTCACTCTCTTTTCAAACTCGGAACCACATCAAAGGTCGAACTTTTACATGAAAATGGTGCAGAAAACTCTGCGCTCTTGCAGTCGAACCCAGCGCACTGCTATAGCATGGAAACAAGGATAAGCCGGTGGCAATATACCTCTCCCCTTTGGGTTACTTCATGCCCCTGCCATCAAAACGAGCTGGTCAGTGCCGAGCAAGTGGTCGTCAACTTCAACTGACCGCATCGCTCCTTCCTCCATTCAAAGTTTTGTCAGCTTAGCTGCTCACTTAGGCGGCAGGCTACCGTCAGCCTGAGCTCGGTCTATTACCTAGTGTCCAAGTAGCCTTGTGCCATGTGACCACATCAAAACGCCGCCATATAGTAGACTCGCTTTATGGTCGAACAACTTAATTTAAATTGCTTAAATCTTTTTTTGTTGCTAATAAATCACTAGCACACGCTCTGACAAACAAGTCCACCGGCCGTCGCATTTATGTGCACACTGCAGTACATAAGTAAGTATGAACGTGGGAAGCTAATGAGGGTACTGGTGCTAGACGTCCACCTAGCAGACCCGCTGTTGGCATACAATTTTGTTATAAAATGACTTATGGCTCTTAGCGGGCGGAGGGGAAGCGTGGAGGATATGGAAATATGTTCACTTGGAGTGCCGACTTTTTCCATGCTTCATTCAGTTATGCACGTGAAGCACACATCGGCCCACAAAGCCACGTACATAACTTCACATGTTCTTTTGCTTGGTGCGAGCGTGTGGGAAGCCCGACCACTAAGGACGATGGATCAGTCTGTGTGGTAGCATTAATAAATTCGAAGCTATGAATCAGTACAAGTGGCACCGCAGCAGCTGGTCGAACACGGTTCAGCTGGGTCAAGAGTAGAGGCCTTTGAATTGCTCGCTGGTGTAAGGTGGTTTGATGGATTTTAATGACACTTGGTTTACAAAACGCCCATTTGTGAAAAAGTTGTTCATCGGACGTCAGACTAGGGTAACGGTAGAGCCGAAGATCTGACTAATTGTCGGCTAAAACATATCCAAAGCAATAAACTACAAAGAGGTTATGATAACAAACAGTTTTAAATTGACTACGTAAGAAGAAGACCCGCATTTCCCTTCCCTCAACAGCGCCACAATCGTTTCAGAGTTCTCTCACATAGCAAATGGTATGTTGATGACAAACGGTAGCAGAAGATGCAACAAACCTGCATAAATACATATAAATAAATATAATATTATTTCATTTCGAATTATTGCTCGAGTTGACCAAAGCGTAGCCAATGATCAGCGAGGCATTTAAGTTGCAATCACACGCCGGAGGCGGTCGGTGTTCACGCTTATTTGATATCCTTAAACAAGTTTGTTTCTCCACGCTTCTCCCCTGTCATTACGTGAGCGGTGGGTGTATTCAGTCAACCGAGAGCATCGTGAATTCGAAATAATCAAAACGAAATCATTTCGATTTGAGTACAATGAATATTAGTGACTGCTTAGGGAGCGCATGAAACGCCCCTGGCGCCTGAGCGACAATCGGCAGATGGCGGGACATTACGGCAGCGCATCAAACTGATCCACCATGAGCCAAAGTTGAATACGTCCTGCCAAGGAGTCAGAAAACTTTCTAGCTCCCGAACCAGCTATATTCTGATGGGAGCACGGAGTGCAGAGGGTAGCGCGCGGTATGCGGATGGATAATCAATTATTTGCGCGTATTTTGCTTGTGGGGTTGTGCGTGACAAAACGTAAACGCGTTGTCATGCCTGAGTGTTTGCGGTTCCAGCCGCATAAGTGTGTGAGGGTGAGAGCCTTTGTTGTGGCCAACCGACGATATTTATTGATTTCTCCGTTTCAATGACTATTCGAGCATTCGAAACCTGTATTTCGTGGTTGCGCTCATTACTCCAAACATAGCTGTAGCATTCATTCAACCAACGCCCTTCCACCTCTTCTAACCTTCTCATTAGCATTCCCATTACTCACATGTTCGAGTTTTCAAGCTAGACCTAAGATAAGTTAAAGATAAAAAATGTCACATTGACACACCAAATTATCTATGTACATGTAAGAGCATAAGAGGCGGCCAACTGAAACATAGCAAAAACAGCTGGAATGTCCTAAAGTGAATCGACGGAGAGAGCAGTCGGTGTCCGCAGCAGCAAAAAGCATAAAACTCGAAAATAAATTTGATAATAGCGCAATGTCCAGCCAGCCATTGTCCAGACCAGAGAACAAAGTAGAGGGCGTGCAGGGACGAGCCGCATCTTTGAAGCAGCGGCCGTCAAAGGCAGTTCAGCCCAGTCAGCAGAACACCGCACCAACAGGACGTTTACAGCAACCAACACGAAACCTTTTGTCGTTTATGCAAACATTATTGAGATAAACGAATTATGAAATGCAAACACAGACGCGGCCGTCTCACACAGGCAGCAGCCACCCATCGCTGGCATAGATAAACTGGCAGACATTCGGACGCGCTGCTTTGCATATTCACAAGGGGAGGCGGGAGCCGGGTTGTGGCTGGAGTTGAAAGCATTGCCAAACTAACGGACACACTGCGATAAAAGATATTAAAAGCACTGCTCAAGCACATCTACACACACACATTCATGCATACACGTATGAGTGGCAATGCGCGCAAGCACTTTCCGCTCCTTCGCACTCAGCGAGAGCACATACCGGTGCACAGCACATATGAGCACGATATCCTTAAAAGCGCAAAGTGGAAAAATCTGTGCTCGTAAATTTGTTTACTGGCTCTACAACTCATAAACGCACACATATTAAATTTAATATTAAATAAATGCACCCTCGACGCAAGAGACCCGAGTATGAAAATTATGCACGCGAATCTACCGTGAGTTGGGCGCTGCCATCTGATTACACTTTTATATAACCTGCGTAAAAATGTTGGAAGCGCAGTGAACTTTAGCCAACAAACCCGCGAAAATGGCCGCGAATATGCAACAAAGTGGAAAAGTTACAAAGTCGCTGTCTTCAGCGTCTACAAGACCGCGGCGTTCACGGCGCTGCTTAGCTTTATTTATTTCAGAAAAAAGTCCCGAATGCACCCTCGCAGACGGCGCTTTAAATTGGTTCCAATGCCAACAGGCGACGGAGCGTGGGCCGAACGCCATTGCATATGCGAAATATCCGAAATATGTGGACCATGTAGAGCATAAAGGCGGCGTGTATTGCCTGCAGCAGATAAATGCACACAGCACAGGGATGAGGAAGTCACAAGAAACACAGGCGAGAGTTCGCTTGTCAGCCGACTTCTTTGTGGCCTCCAGTGCGCTGACGTATATCCATAACTTCCTTTAACAAACCGGATCGTAGCTACTATAATAAAAGCAGGCAATGTGTCAGCGAAAATAGGCACCCACACAACAACAACATCGCACTTCCGTCGTTTACTAAAAGCCAAAACTCCAGCCGCGCCGGTTGTTCTTCAAAGCATTTCCTGCGGTTGTGTCTATTGGGTGCCTGAATTCAAAATAATATAATACACATGTATGTGTGTAAATATTTAATAAAAGTTGTAGCAAGCAAAAACTTAAAATATTACAACTTTTCACAGGCCTTTTTTGCGATCCGTACATCACCCTGCTGGCGGTGGAACCCTTCTCTGGCCAACTCTGTTAGCATTTCTGGTAAGGCACCAGCAGTTAGACGCTACATACTCGCGCAACACGAAAATTTTGCTTGACTGGTCACCCCGCACAACTTTTCATTCATCCCACTCGTGCCCCCGCCCCCTGAAAGCTGGGGAATTAATTTTTCCGAAGCAAGCAATGAGGGCAAAAAACCATGTTTTCTTTTGCCAAGTTGGTGGTGAATTCGGCCGGCAGTTGTGTGTTTTCATAGAAACCGCCGGGCGACTAATAACACCCGCAGGGACTCAAAACCAATAAAAGCGCTTCGAAATATGCGCGACAACAAAAATGTGTAATAAGAAAATAGGCAACAAAGCAAAAGGCACAATGTGAATGCAAAACGAAGTGAGGCAGTGGGGCAAATGATCAAAGCGAAAACACGTGATTTGTATACTTATGTATGTACATATATATGTATAATCTTATCAGGAAGCGGAAGGGAGGAGGAGTTCATTATTTGAACAAAAAGTTGTTGATAATGGAAACATTAAATATTTGAAGTAGACGAAATGTGCCGTCAACGGTGAGTATTTATCGATCCGAGAGAAAATTCAACACTTAAAATAGACAACAACAATGGAATATTGGCTTTGCCCACCAAATCAGGCTTCTAAACCTATGTAAACATTGTGAAAGAAACTTTATGGAATTATTTCCAAATACCTTCCTACGACCAAATATATGCAAGGTATCTTCCAGAAACCTGGGTAAGTAGTGCAGGTGAGATGGTTTGTGAGTTCAGCAAGACTTTCATCAGCACTTTAGACACTTTACAACTTGAATTTTGTCTCCTTCTAGTACGTACCAAGCTTCGTGGAAGCTACTGCTCTCTTCCTCTTCGTCATTATACTTATTAAGATTGTTGGAAATCTTTCCAAGTCTTTGTTTGATTACGTTCTCTTACATATGTACATATTTATGTATGCAATCCACATACACTTCTATAAATTAAATTTTATTACTGATGTATCGTTGAACTCCCATAAACAAACGCAATCACCAGCAGCAGGGAATTAGAGAGCCAGCCGCTCCCTTCTTTACAGTTAAACTCAATTAAAATCGTCTAAGCTAATAATGGCCTGACAACCTCGCCGACTTCCATATTTATTTATTTATTGTAATAAAAAATTCAATTCCGAACACAGCGAGTGGTATTTGACACCAACAACTAAAGGCAAGAAGAGAGCGGCGAGATTGCCTTGCAGCAACTAAAAATATTTCAAATCCATTTATTCCAGCATAATAATCGACAACAATGGTGACAGCACGAAGAATAACAAACTGGTATGACGATACCAAGCAGGCTTAGCAAAAGAATCAGGGGAGGGCGACGAAATCGATGGATGTTTAGGCACAACGCAGCCAAAACACTCGCGCTTGAGGGTGCTGTGCGGCGCGTAGAAGATTTGCAATCGCTGAGTTCATATTTTCGTGTACTCAATGTTTTTAATATTTTTACTGCATTTTTCGAACGCCGGCCAAGGGGTGTGGGTCCGCAGAAGGCGTATAATAAGTGGGCGTGTGTGCACGTCGAAATGATATATAGCAATCATGACACAAATTAGATTGCAAAGTACTATGGGGTTATTATGCGTAGTTGCTTCAATCAGATGTGAAAACCCACCACCGACGCCATGGCCCCCAATAGAAACAGCAATTAGTGCGTGTTGAACGGGAACTACTTTCCACATGGCTCGAAACTAATTCATTTCGGAACAGCCTTTGGAGAGTTCGCGCAAATACATTCCTAAACATCAAATGATGAAGGTCAGCCGGCAAAGCTTAGCAATAACTCTCAGCACCACAAAACAGCAAGATACACACAACAAATAATCAAAATAACCACAATAATGTGAGTTTTAAACACGCTAGGCTTATTTTGTAAATAATTAGAGTTTGGGTTTCTTTTAGTAAATCTGGACTGTGTCCAGAACTCTCGGGACTGTCGACTTTACAAGTTGATAACGCTTTGTCAGACCATGATATCTTGTTGTTCTGAGTTTATAGCGTCACATTCGTTTGCCTTACGGGTCTAAACTTGTCTATAGGGTAAATTATGTGTATTTGGTAGAATAGTTCGCCCTCTTTGTACTCGGTTAGAAGTAACAACAAAAAAGTAAATAAGCCAACATATAGTTGTTGGAAAGTAATTGCTATATTTTTCGAATATTTCGCTTCATTTTCATTGCCGAATGCTTAACAGTTACACGAAGCATTGCTCCTCAGCACTGACTGCTTATTCCTATTTATTGGCTAGCAATGCTGACCGGGGGCCTCTCGCGCTTTATGAAAATCGGCTTTGCATTTTCAGTGCCTGACTCATTAAAATTTGGCCAGCTAAACCACAAACACTGAAAACTAAAGATTCATGAGTCACATGTATTCGGCTGAGAAGTGCTCACTTGTATCTCCTCTTAGCCGCTGAAGGAGAAAGGAAATTCCTCCAAGCCTTTTGTATGTAAATATGTTTGCACTTATGTACGGTCGACTGTCAGCTTATGTACAGATCTATATGTCTATTTGAATAGCTGGCGTATTGCTGCTTGTATCGGCGTTTTATTAAAAACCCTTTCGTGAGATTTTGCAGCATGACAGCGCGGCATATGTTGCCTGCTTCCAAACTCATGCGTGCATATTTTTTGCTTCCTGGAAGTGTCGGGTTACCATTTTGGGTTTACACTTCTTTCACTTGAAATGGATATTGTTTTTGTACTGCCAGTTGGTCTCGCCTGAAGTGAACAACTGGCACCCAGTGCAAGAGTGCGCAATATGTGTCCGCTTACTCTAAGTAAGATTGCAAATAAAGATCTCCTGTCTGCAGCTGCCGCACTAAGCGGATTTTCTTTCCGTTCAATAACAAACCCCTTACTTACATGTACATATGCACTTTACATTTACAAACTCATACTAAATATATTACACTTATTCGAAAGACTCTAGGTTAACGACCCTTTCTTCGCTAGCAACAAGTGGCACCTTCTCAAAGATAATTACCTGAGTGAATAATGCTAAAAATTGTCATTATTTTAAGAGTTCCTCCGACTTCTTATCCCACAACTTGACCCAAAGCTAATCAATAAATTTGGTATTTTCCGGAGAATTATTGAAAACACTTCTATCGTCCTTAAAGAATGTTACTTTCCCGCCCACAAATTCAAAGGGATAGTTTGCACTTTTCGCATTTAAAAGAATACGTAAAGTAGAGTGTTGGATCGCAACTCTCTTTCATGGCATTATAGCCAACGGTGAATGTTCAGCGGTTCACAAGCAAAGTGTGCATGTGACCACATGTGGGGATTAGTGGACACGTCCATGAGTTGATGTTATCTTGCCACAGGCCGTATGCGGCACGTACTGTCGGCGGTCCGTTATTGGTGCACCGAACATTCAGACAACAATATTAAAAACGACACAAAAGTATAAGGCAGGTAGGAAATAAACCCGTACCCTTGTGCTACTGTACCCTTGGCAGGCATTTCGATTATGCACGCTGCTTCACACACGCACTTTTGGGACACAAAATCACCGCATACATTGTTCGCGCCGGCAGAGCTCGGTTTAGGAACCACTTTCCGATGGGTGAACCTATCCACCGAGCGAGCGAACAATGGATTAAGATTTGATCTCCCTTCGCAGCTTCTATACACACATGCACGAGCGAATGTGTGTGTGTGTCCTTTGTGCACGTCACCCCGTGCTGGCTCGCTATGCGATCGCTGTGGACGTGTTTTCATTCAACTCAAAGATCTCAAAGATTTTATTCAAGTCCATTGTTCGAAATGCCGTCATTGTTGTTGTTGTTCTCGATAAGATACTGACATTTTAAGTTGCTTTTGTTGGTGTTGTAATAGGACAGAGTATGGAATTGTTGTTGGCGCTGATCAAAAGCTGTCAACGGAACGCTTACTGCTAGAGCACAACAACAAGCGGGCGCTAAATTGTATGGGAAATTGTTAGGAAAGCAATAATGCGTCAAACATCGGGTTGTTGTTGCTGCGGTTGTTGATACTCTGTAATTATCCGTGTGTACCAAATACCGCCGAGCACACATATACGAGCACATTCATGTATATGCGTGTCAGTATGCGTACAGTTAGAGAAGAAGCGAACAAAAGCCTGTTAAACCGACTCTCAATGGCGAATGCTACACTCGAGTGCGACGCGCTGGCAGTTAGCGGCTCCTCGTCACTGAGTGGCATTTGAACTTGATACAATGGAAAGCGTTCGAGTGCTGCAGTCTTTGTTGTGATAATTACAGCGCAAGTGTGCAGCGCATAATTAAAACAGCTGCAACAACAACAACAACAACCCACATCATTTTTACTCCTTAAGTGCGTGTGTTATTATAGCTGGAGATCACGAAAAGATATTGTTTCACTCGGAAGCTTTGTGTAAGAGTCCAGTTTTTCCTCTTGAACTTCAAGAGTGCTAAGTGCATGACCGAGAGCTGACCAGTCATCCTCCTACTGATGTCCAAACGCAATTAAATTACTATACATTCGAGTTATAACGCATATTCAGTATCCCTCAAGTGTGCCTTAGGCTTAAAACAGAATCTAAGGCCGAAAATTGCGTGGTTAAACGTTAGAAGTTTGGTCGAATTCTTCTCTCTGCGTCTTGATATCGCTGAGTATTAGCATTGCAGTTAAGGCTACATGGGGCCAAACAATCTGTTACTTTCCACAAGGTGTAAATACTCGATGGAAGCCGTTATTTGGCTAGTAGAAGATGTACGCGGAAAAGAGAGTGTCTGAGCAGATGTTTAACACATTAATACATCACGAAAGTCAATGGCACTTTTGGTGCTGTAAGGTAGTGCTAAAGAGCTATCACCCAGAAAACAATTAATCTAAACAAGTCAAATTTAGCAAAGACGTCACATGAGTCTCTCACGCTTCCATTTCATTCTCACTCTACGGTTGGATCAGCACAAAATTCTGACCATGTCCCACATAACGGTTAGTTCCAAAATAACGGAATTTAAAGAATAACGGCAGTTAAAACGGAGAGGCAAGTAAGTTTTTATCTGGATAAAATGCTCTCTCTTCTTCAATATCCGTGCTTTGGTTTGAGATTCTGGAACTATTTTGAAAATAAAGTGGTATATTCTAATTCCCTGAATTTAAGTTAATATTGTACTTAAAATTAATATTAAATTTTATTATCAGTGCATGTTGTGCAGTTGTCTTCAGTTGAAATTCAAAGAAGTCTGAATGATCGTATGTAACTAAAAATCCATGGATATTCGGGTATAAAAATAATTTCAGCTTAACCGAGCACGGTTGTTGAATACCAATTGGAAATTGGAAAACTAGAAGCAGTCGCAAGTGGCGCCTAATTTATTGAGTGTGAAATGTCAATGCAATGTCTCGGCAACTTCAATGCTTAAATCGTGACTCACCGTGTATTGGACGTGATCGGTTTGACACTTTATGTTCATCATCAAATGTGTTATAAAAATGTCAGCATAGAGAAATTGTGAACAAAATTTTAACTTGCACCGAATGCATGGTTGTCAGGGGCGCTGACAGTCCTCCATTTACATTTACTGCTTTTCATTTGTGGACAATACTGATATTCATAAGTAGAAGAGAATGAAACACTGCTGGTTCTTGGCACAAACACTCCTAGTTTACGTTTCTTGTTAAAATTACTAAGATGTCTTTGCTTTCTATTCGCCTATAAACCACTTTCAATTTCATCGTATCCATCTTACCATTCTCAGGTTGAGAAGTGGCTCAGTGTGATATTTGGCGTGTCTTATTTACCACGTATTTCATTAACTTCCACTCAAAAGCACTTATTCACACAATTACAAACACGTGCTCCACCTCTCGACTGCCCACGAGCACCCCACTCCCTTCGGCTTCCTTTCTACAGCCTCATTAGCGTTTAGAAATTTGAATATCTCCCAGTAAATGCCAAAATCCAGAAACAAAATATTGACAAAGCGAAAGAGAAACAAGAAAAGTGCGGAATTCGGAATTTATGTGTCTGCTTTGAAACGCTATTATCGGCTCTCGACCGTTGTGTAGACACCAACACACAATGGCGCACTCTCTGCAGCAAGGGTGGATGTGGTATTACTCGTGGTAGCAGCTCACGACCGCAAATCACAACACATCGACCTTCTCAGGCGCAAAACCATCCGAAAACTGCGTCCATGGGCCAACAGGCGAAGATTGAAAGAAGAGGAAGAGAGCGGCAAACAAAACAATCGTTTGCTGTAGGACCAAGGGTCGCTTTTGTTGTTGTGACTACGGCTTTGTCTCAGTGCCTAAATTTATGCAGCAAATAGCCAACAAATTTTAAACAAAGGACCATGCTCACAAACTGACAAACCAATAGCACCCGAGGGTATTTAAGCAGCCAGCGAAGTTGTTTCGGCATTTTTATTACGCCAACTGACTTAAATTTCTGGTGATTTTTCATATTTGTGCTTTTCTTGGTGCTCTTTGTTCGCGGTTACATTTATTTGCCGGGCCGTGATAGCAAAAGAACCTTGATTCTTCATTCAGCCATTGAACCGTCTCTACTCGGCTGACGAGTGTGAGTAAAAAATTTACAAATACAATTCACAGCTTCGTATTATTTATATGCTTAGATCAAATATCAAATCGCCTCGACGGGACCAAACAATTTACGCCAACTCTTCTATTTGAGCGCTTTCGTCTCTCTGAAGAAATTTGGAACAAGTCTTCACTCTTTTAGTTTGCGTTGGTTTCATGGAAGTTTGTATTTTTCTGGTAACCGTTTTTCGATTTACAGTGTTCTGAGAACCACCTGCACCATTCTTTACTGTTATCTCCATCACCCGGGCAATTTTTAAAGACTTTAAAATCAAAATAACCCGCTAATTTATTTCCCGATTTACTTGCAAACTACCTACAAACGTTCGCCTCAATAGATAATATTTTTATTATTTGGTCTTCGCATTCCCTAGGCATACTCAACTTTTCCAGAATCTCTGCGCATTTAGGGCTTTTCCTACTCGTTATTTTTGCTTTAATGAATTCTTTTTACTTCAATTCACTTGCTTAAAGCCGCGCTGTACCACATCCGTCTACCATTAATTTAAATCCTATCCCAATGGGTTGTCGCGGTTTTTCTCTCTTTTCCCTGCCATTGTTTCTCGCGCAAATATTTGTTTTCCCGTGTTTTTCATTTTTTGCTTTTGACAGCGTAAAAAATTGTTGAAATTCAAGATTGATTGGTTTTTGATTCGCAACGTTCGTTTTAGGTTTTACTTTTTAATTCGTTGACGGGAGGGCGCCCTCCGTCGGGTCGCCCACAAGCGCGCTCATTTGCTTGTTAGCGCGTCCTGCTCATTCAGATTTCAATTTGCCACGAAATTTCTCTGTTAAATTATTTCGCGGATTTTTTATTCAGAGCCGAACATTGGGGCAAGTGCAAATATGAGTGTGCATAAAGGCGTTTTACAAGTGCCAGCCAATGCATGTTTGCGCTCAGGTCTGGAAAAAGACCACCCAGTACACAATATAATTTCCAGCATAAGCGCAAAAACAAAAGCAAACACGACCTTTTTATACGATTTCATTGTTGTGTCCAGGGTACATTGTTGGCGTCGAACTTTTTTCCGGAGAGCTGGCCCAGCATGTGTCACTGCGTTGAAAATAGAGTTCAAGCACACATTTTGTTGCATTTCACTGATGCAATTACAGAAGTTTTCCCCAAAAGCAGACATTTTCTTAAATTCGCTGGCGGTGCGCCGCTCTGCTCTTAAAATGGCAGTCACGCCCACTAATCACGTACATGCAACCATTAAGGTGACATGCATAAAAAGTCAAAACAGGAAATTATTCAAAAGCACTCACTCGCACACGCACACACACACACTGCCGTGTTTCGCTCAACGGGAGAGTTTAGATGTCGTTTAGGGGGCGCAGGACATGAGAGCACTTAACCCCACGACAACCAAGTGTTGGCGACGACCGTGCCCCAAAGTGAGAAATGATTTGCGTACACAACAGTGATCCTGCCTTTGTATGTGCGTGTGTGTGTGTTCTCTTTGTGTACGTGCATGGGTAATTTGAGGCAAATGAAAATGAAGCATTACCAAAGTGGCGGAATGCGTGCACATGTGAGCATTTGCGAAGCAGACACACGCTCATGTGGAGCGGCGTTCAGTGAATGTGGGGCAGTGTGTACCAGTAACAATGAAATAAATGTCAGAAACACGTGAATTGTAAAAACGGCGGGCAAAACATTCAATTACGCAGCGAGCGAGTTTCCCGCTACGGGGAATTCTAGTTCCCAGCATTTTAAAATGGCACAAAATGAAAACATCGCGCTGAGAGGCTGAGTAACGGTTTAGTATTATTGCAAAGACCCATTTCCGCGAGGCTAATTTGTATGCCGCTTGCGTTAGGCGCACTGTTGCTCCTCCCGGAGTTTTTTTCCAAACCCAACACCAACATCCATACATCCCATCACCGCTATTTTTTAGTGTTTGTAAACTTTTTCGTGGTAAGAACTCGCTCTCCGCCTTTCATTTGCATTTATATTCCTCATAATGGTACCTTATGGAAAGTAATGTGACTCCTGTTGCCCCCGGTTACCCATTCACTTTCACTTCTGCTGTATGAAAAATTTAAAATTTATACCTGCGGCTTAAAAGAGTACACCCCGCCCGCTGCTGGGGCTTATATTTTTATTTTTTATGGCGCATTGGGCACATGAGATGTGTGGGCCTTGTTTCCTCAAGCAGACACAATCGAAGCGGGATCATCGAATATTTTATGTGCATAAATTTAATTTCCATGCGCGCACAAAAGTATGCAAAGCGCCTCAAAACCCCTCAAGGTGATCGCTCCAGCTCAACTCCGGCGTAGCATCCTGCAGTAATGTCTTGCTCGTTTCTCTCCACTTCCGCCGCATTGTTGTAGAAGCCCGTTATCAATGCTTGCCACATTCGCTAGCGTAATTCCATTTTCTATCAACACTGTCGCTTAGTGAACAAATCAAAATGGCTTTTAAAGCCGCTTTAGCGGCGATGAAAACAGCGAAGAGTGCTAGTAGCAAGACATTTCTCTTCACATCCATCACGTGGCAACGCCAATCTCGCACACACACAAAAAACAGGTCATAGACATTTTGGTGCTTTTCAATTTTAAATTTTTTCGCTTCTTCGTTATTTCTATTAAGTATTTCTGTGATGCCGCTGTCAACTGGCATGTGAATCACTTATTTTCACTTGGCTGGTCCAGCAAAGCAACTTCCTGAACGGTCGTTAACGCTCTTCTGAGCACCATTGTCGCTTTGCGTTTGCTTTTCGCGCCCTCCTCTTCACAACAGCTTTTCTTCCAATATTGACGACATTTTTTATTTAACTTTTTCCTTTCCATTTCGGTATCCTCAAATTGAAGTCCTTGACACACCAATAAGACTGGAAATAAACTAAAATTAAACGAAGGACACAAACACATATATAGAACTTCAACAGAATCTCAGACGGCTTTCTGCCTCAAAATTCGAGGAAAAGTGTGCAGACGGAGCTCTATGTAATATGGGTTACTGATTACAAGGGCACGCACCGACCTACAGACTTACACTTTGGCGTAAAAATGTGGCAACTAAGTGAGTTCCTATATACATATGTTTGTGCGAGTATTTGTCGGAGCTTACTTTAAAATCGCATTAGCATTTCATTTTCCTCTGTACAAATTGCACCATCGCCACATCATTTCTCCATTTCGAAAAATTCATTAGGAGCTCCTTCAAGGGGGCAGCGTCCACCAAAAATTATAAATGCAAATTAGGAGGACGCCGCGGAAATTGTGTGGACAGTGTAAGGAGAGGGCGGTAAGGGAAGCTGATGGTGTCTGGTTTAAAACAGTAAGTTGGAAGGCCTTATTAATTTTCCGCTTTTTTCATTATATACTTTCTTTATATACTTTACATACTCCCTAGGCCACAAAATAAGAAATTGAACAGGAACTCCGAAAAAGTATAAAATACGTTCTCAACCGGTAACCCAAGGCTTTTGTTTCTTTTAAGAAAATTATAAATAAGAAAACATAAACACAGAGTATTTCAATAGCATTACGTGAAGCTCTTGTCAGAGACAGAATCCAAGGTTCAAATGTACTGAAATGCCTGTTATGTGGAGTTGAAAGGGGGATTCTATTACGAAAGTGATAAGGTGACATGATGAAACAGTTCCTCAATTCAAGAAATATTGATTGAAGAAGAGTGAAGCGATTGTTGCGAAATTTAACAAAAAATTATACAGATAAAAAATAATTATAACTGAGCATTCTAGAAGACCGCTTAAGCCATCGCTATCACCGGTTTAACATAAAAGTTAAATTAATTAATCACTTCATATTTCGCGTACAACAAATAACGAGGAGGCCTGCATGCCACAAATACAAGGCAACTTGGTGATTGTGCTCACTTTGAAAAAGAGACCTCGGCCTCTTAACGTCAACTGAACTTCACTCACATTCAAATGTAATGAGAGTTCAGCTTCGCAATCACAGCCAAGTCAGGAGCAACGAAAAAACACGTTATAAATGGCAACGACAACGACATGGAAGTGACAAGAGAGTATACAACTGAGTAACGAAAAAAAAGCGTTCGTGTTGCAACAAGTGCAAATATTGCACTCTCTACATTGACTTTCCGAACACCATTAACAAACGGTAAACTTGCAGATTCTAAGAACTTTAATGGCTTTTTTTCATAATCAGTGTTTAAAGGACAACAATGACAAATCCCGGTGGTTAGTGTTACTTTTTAAAAAGTAACGGCAATAAGGAATGCACCGCTATTTCCCTGGGACCCGAGTATGAGATCGTTCGACGATTTGCTTGATTAATGCGAAATCAGACGACAGAACAGTTATTTAATGAGTTTTCTGCATGAAATATCATTTTCGTGTACTTACGTACGCATATTTGTCAAAATTCCTTAAGCCTCAAAGCAAAAGCAGAAACAAAGTCGCATTCAGCATCTTACTGCCTATGCCAAAATCAACAAGATTTATTAGTCAACTTGAATTAGCATTTAATGCGATATTTATGAGCGCAGATTAAGTCGATAAATCAGCTTTAATGACTACAAATTTAAATATCGCCCAAGCCAACGACAAGTCAGCCAGCACCAACGAGCATTCCAACGACGAACAGCGGAGAGAAGTGAAACAAAGGAGCGTCGGTGATATACAGCGAGGTATCACGTAACTTAATTTAAAATTTCAAGAATTCAATTTGACTCATGACGTCCAGTGGCTAAGCTCTTCGTCGCGAGTACACATATTAAGCCGTTCGCCTAATGAAAGCACTCGGCAAACAAATGGCCAGTCCGTCATGATGGAACCGTTGAAGTTTGGTCAATGGAAAGAGACATGAGTTGGTGAATGGTTAAATGGATAAGTTAGTGGAAACAATTTCAGGCTGCGGAGACACAGCCCAAATGCGCGCATCAATTTAAAGGCAGCGCTTAGTCACTTCAGACGCGCCGATGGAATAAGCAACTAAATTCTGAAGATAGTCCCGGTTAATCAGTCGGCCGTCAGCAGGCACTTTGCCCTTATCAGCCAAACAAATGTAGTTGCGACGACGACAACAATAAATCAACAATCCACTTTATAACACATTCACGACGTCGCTGCGAACGCGAATAGCTGCGCCGAGCTCTCGCTTTGGCACCGTCATCGTAATGACGCCTAAATTGCTTCCCAATAAGTTGGCGCTAATGACAACTTCGTTGCCACTGATCTCTCATCGTATCACCTTTCTCCATCCGCCAGTGCCTTAAGAGCAACAAAAAAGAAAGAAAATACCGGTAGGAGTGGAAGATTTCACAAAGTAGGAAGCGATAAAAGTGAGTGTGTGAAGCAGAGCAATGAAGCAATCCGGTGGTGGCGACATAAGAGAATCATCGATAAGCAAATTGAAAGCATTGAAACCCGTTTGACAACCCGATATATTCAAACACCACTGAAGTACATATATACGCAGATTTACATGTGGATGTTCTATTGAGCTGTGCAGAGGGTGTGCAACATTTGCTTGTGCGACATGCCTTTAATGGCCTCATCATGGCGCAAAGCTTCTTCTCGACTTGTACACTTTGCTTCGTTGTCGTGTTTGGTTGGTTGCTGTTGTTGCAGCTTGTGTTGTTAACATTAACGGTTTTGTCCTTTTGTTTGTCTTGTGTCTCTCAAGTCACTTGCAAATTGCTTAACATTAGTCAAATACAATTGATAGTCCCTCCGCCGTTTACCAGCATTCGGTTCGGTGCAGAGGCAGCGGCCCGAATGACACCTCGTGTTATTTTCTTTATACTTCTCCCGTCCCGTCTATCTTCAACGAGAGTCATATGGTATGGTATGTATCAGTATTACCAGCTCGTGCCGTTAATGCAACTATTTATTCTTACTTTTATTCATTTTGTGCGCGCTTCACTCTGTACACAGCGCATTGATTTTCCAACATTTTCTTGCCACATTTTTTCGTTTTACTTCATCGCTCATCCTCAGTCCTCTACTTGCCTCCTCTTCTCGCCGCACACTTGTGCACTTTATTTTTATTTTCTCGGGGACTTTGGGAATTGTGGAGCACTTTTATATTTACCTGCTGATGGGCATTCTCTACACCAATAATCGCACTGACTCTCTGAAACTCCAAAGTGTGTTTGTGACTCTGAATTTCTAATGCTTCAATACCCGTTGCTGGTTATTCGTGTATTTGCGCCTTCTAACGCGTCCAGCGTGATTCACGACGACCCTATCGTCTCTGATGTGCTCGCGTGTCGAAAGCCGTAGAGCGAGCCAAACAGTCGGTGTGCGACGTGCGGCATGTGAGTCCACTGAGGCATGCACATATGTGTGTATGTGTTTGAGCCGCGCTCTGGCGTTTACTATTTATCGCGCAGATAAATAATTTATTTCTTCATTTCCTACTCCACTTGTCCTTTTTATGTGCCTGATGTACCATACATAGTATGTTTCAGTTCGTGTATAACCGTAAGCATGCGAGTACTTTGTGGCGCATATAAACATGCCACATCGTGTAGCTGCGGCGCTTTAAGTGCTTTCCTCCGCCCCTACCTGTGCCTTGGTCATTGTGCCGTTGTCGCTTCTATAATAAATTATTTGATTCTTCTTTCAATTCATTCCGATTTTTTTGGTTTTCTTCGGCGCTTTGGTTTTGTAAAATTAATGGTTTATTGATTACTTCGGCGCTTGTTTGTTCCACGGGTTGTTGCCGCAGTTTTTCTCCACCGGGCGCAGTGTTTTGTTGCTTTGATTGGGTGCGGCACAAATAGCGGTGTTGACAATTTCCTTTCCGCCCACAGTAGCCCCGATTCAGTTCATGTTCCGCCAACTAGAAGCGTTTGCGGCTACCTGTTTTCCACTTCGTTTTGTTTCGTTGTTGCCACTGTTTGTTCTTTTCTGTTTTTGTATCTTTGGCACTCGATTTTGTTTATAATTCCCCTTCCACCATCACTGCCAGCCTCTCTGATTTTTTATTAATAGCTTTCCAATCCAGAGACGCACACACACTCGTATACGTGGTCGTATTCTAGCGAGTTAGCCATGAGATAGTGTCAGTCGAAAGCTGAGTTGGCCAGTTGGCCACGCGAATGATTTATGCTTCGAGCTCGACTGCGCTTAACACTTCAACTAATAAACACATAAACTGCGCCATAAAGTACCTCTCCGCATAGTTTTGGTAACTGCTTTATTTTGGGAGTGAGTGAGCCGTCCCTGCGGGCAAGACGGTTTAAGCCGGAACATTAATTACAATTATCTCAGGCTCCGCCGATGGACGAAGTGGAACGATGATTCACGAATATAAAGATTTGTGAAAATGAACTAAACGGAAGCAATTCCACTCAATGATAACTTAAGATGACTTTATATCTATATTAAAGACAAAGAGAACGTATCCACTGAAAGAAGCTTTCCCTAATTCTTAACTACCTTCTCACTAACTTGAAATCTGATCTAAGTTTAGGTGTACACTACTTACTTAGATTCACTTTGTGTTTAACATTTAACAATTTTGGCCCAATTTGCATACCTTACCACTGACAACTTGATAAATGGCACACATTTCGGGTTTTACGTATTTGCCGAGCTTATGCTATTTGAGTATCGCCTAAGACGCCTCAAGAAATTATGGCAAAACTTGAACTCATTCCGAGCTTTCCAACTTGTGTTGTGGCAGGAGACTTTGGCTTTACTTACATTTGCCTGCAGCGACATCACTCATCTTGCCCTTCGTCGGACGCTCGTCGCAGTTGCAGAACGGCATATTAGTTTCAGTTTCGGTTTCGGGCACATTCTCGGACGAAGATAAGGCAGATACAAATGGCTAATGATTATTGCACATTCAAATGGCAGCCATTGTCTCTGATGGCCACACACACGGACATGTGTACGGTCCCAGCTAAATCAGAGTTGCAAGCATTCATCCACATATAATTGTGTGTGAGTATGTGTGTGTAATAATACAATAGTTTGGGCAAAATTGTCAAATATGCCATAAGCAAATGCCATTAACTTTAACTGCGACATTTTGTTGGGCCAGAGACTCAGTTGCACAGCGCCGAGGAGGCATGTGAAGCTGTCAAAGTGAACGCAATGAACCAAATTGGCATTTCCTCAAGTTTGCGAGCATTGCAAAGACGGAGTAAGAAAGTCCAAATCACAGCCGAAAAGTCATGCAAACAACTGTACATAAGGAAACACACACGCAAGTGCATACGAAGGAACGCAATGTTTGAGGAGACATCGGCCCCTTAAGGACTCCGCCGTGAATGTGGGTGGCGGAAGGTGGAGGCCGAGAGTTGACCGAGTGGAGCCCATTAAAATAATGGAATAAAACGATAACATTTTCAAAACATTTCAACTCGAATGAATTCTCCAATGGGACGGACACAAAGTGTGCGAGAAATCACGGACAATAACACAACAACAAGTGCACGCAATGTCCTTGTGAGCGACGCTAGGGACGCAATGATGAAGCTGACACTCGCTGGATCCCATATGTGCGCTTCCGTGGATTCATGTATGTCGTGTTAGGCTCACAGACATCTGACAACCAGCCAGATGTGATTGTGTGTGCAGCACCCTTCCCAGTCCCCGCAGAAAGTGCGATGGTCTGTCGCGTTCGGAACCAGAACGAATTGGAGATCCAGTGAGCATACATATGGACTCATGGCATTCGCCCGTTAGCTTCCAATTGAAACAAAAGAATTGGTTTATGAAACTGTTGTGGCATTTCTACGGACTCACAAAACTTCCACATAACTGTTCTTTATTGTTATTTTGCAAGTAACTACGTAATTTAGTAGGAGTGTATACACACATGCATATGTATGTATATGTATTTGTTTTTGCTTTTGTTTTAGTTCGTGCTGCCGACTCCTCTTGACTGTAGAGATGTGTACGGTGCCATGGACTGGACGTGAACTCCCAAAATAACAAATGAAAGATGACCAATGCCCATAAATGATGGCTGCGGCAAGAAGCCAACGAAGAAAAGACTACAAGAGGCAGAGTGTGGCGGCAGTTTTCGCAATCTCTGCATAAGAGCAAAGTCGTTGCAAATCTTATTTTATGCTCCATGTACAACTCGCAAGCATGCTCCGTCGGCATTGTAGTTGCTCGAGTCGTTAGCGGACGTGCCGATGGGGCACAACAGCCAGAAGTCGCATCAGGGAGACTACACACATATTCGGACATTCGAGTGGTCACTCGTGGATGGAATAAAAGGCAATAAGTGGAAGCAACAAAGCATGCGGTACATGTGGCACGTGAGGCAGCAAAAGTGCCAAATACCATATATGTGCACCCGAAACAATGGTCAATATCAGCAGATGTGACAGCAGCCGATGAACACGGGTTTCTATTTTCTTTGAAGATCTTCTACCCGAGCTTTTCCTTTTGGAATGCTTTTAAGTTGATTGAAGTGTGAAGGGTAAAAGTGTGGAGTTCTGTGCAGTTGTTGCAAAGAGAACGCGGCAAAATTCACAGAGCCTTTGGGAGTTGTAAAATGCAAAGCAACCTTCTACCTAGCAGCCTGTCCGAGCGCAACCAGCTGCCAGCCCGTTGCATTATTCACCGCTTGTAGCTGTTGCACGAACGGCAATCAACATAAAGCGTATGAAGCTGTTACGCCAACACCGAGTATACCCGCAAGTGGACGAAGCGCCACAACGACGACCATGTTTGCCCAACAATAGGCGAAATGCCTGCCTCCCAGCGTCATGCCGAGCATTATAATCAGCAGCAATAACCGAAGCTGCAATCAGCGCCGAGTGTTTGTTTTATTGATGAAGAGAACAATGCTAAAGATGAAGCAGTGGATAACACTCGAAAAGCGAATCGCCTCAAACTCCACATAGCCCAATTAAGTTACTAAAATGCGACCTTTGCGAGGAGAAGTTACAGGAGGTGGTGTTCTTTAATATTTCCTCCGAAATTATTGGTCCGCTTTACTTCTTAAATTTTACAATTCCAGTTCGCCATTGAGAAAGTCGGCCGTTTGGCGGCAACTAATATACGCCGGCTTAATTAAATAACCGAACTTTCCAAACAGATTTCAGTAACCAAATTTTGCACGAGGCCATAAATTTTCCGGCGACAAAGCAAAAGTCAAATGCAGGAAACACAGGCAGCGGAGCACACTTCTTCCTTTTTGGGTAAGCGCGTAGAGGAAGGGGTACAGCGTCGAGCTTAAGGAACAGAGTGGATATCAGAAGCGCTTAAGATCCGCTAATAAACTTTTAACGTGTGTAGCGATATGCATGGGCCATGGGCCGGAAACGTGAACTTTCAGATTCGTAGAATGTTGCAAACAATGCGACGAGCTTAAAACTGAAAATTAAAATAAGTACAACTGGCTAATCACCAGCAGCAACAGCAACAGCAACACCAAAAACGGAGCCATAATCAAGAACAAACACAGTAAAGCCAATTCCAACACGACGACGACAGAAAGCAGTCAGCAGCACCAGCAGAATGCGGTTGTCTGGCAGACGGAGTGCGGCGAACGAGGCATAAAGCCTGTGAATAATGTGATTTTCGTACACCCGTGTGGGTATCGCAGTGTGAGCGGCGTGAGAATGTGTGCGGCGATCATTGCCGAGCGTGTGTGCTTCTGTTTGCGAAGGCGGTGCAGTGCACCATGAAAAGGATTTGCTGTTGCATGCCGCTTATCTGCACTTGTGCACACTCAGCTCCACATTTTCCATACCCCTGCTCATGGATAATATTCGGCGTAGGCGAGTTTGCATTTTTGCGAATTTCTGGCCAATTTCCAAGCGCAAATCCCCCTCTGCCGATTTAGGCGGCGCTTCGCTTTGTTTCTGCCATTTGCTGTGTGCGCCAGTACACGCGTGTGGCGGTGTGGTTGCTTCGATGGAGCGGCGGCGGCTGCCATGGAGCCGTCGACAATAGGAAGTTTTGCAGACATAGCAAAATGTGTGGCCGTGTTGCCAGACTTCAGAACTGTCGCCACTCGGTTGCTAACAAACTAATACAACAACAAATGCAAACCCACTTACACGAAGTGAAAAATCACAACTAACAAATAAAACGTCAGCAACAACAATCTCAACCACAATGACAACAACAGTAATAGGAAGAGCTGCTGCCAGATACGGGGCAATCGAAAATTGTGGCAAAAACGAGAATTAAGACTAACGACTGAAAATAGTTGGTCGGCTGGACGTGACGCGTGGTAGCTTTGCCGCCAGCTACTCACCGCCCACGCCCGCGCCATGAAGCGCTGCAGTTGCACTAGATTTGGTAGTGGCCTTAAGCCGCAGTGGCTGAGCGCAGATAACGTGTGCCGTTAGTTGGTGATTGGAAGGTGCGGGGACGAGCAGCAGCCCGAGCTTGCAGCTATGCCACAAATTTGTGTGGCGGCTCCCTGGCTATACTCGACTATATTTGGTGTGTCGTGTTTCGTTTTCGGGTTTTTGCTAAATGTTTTTATTGCTGCTGATGTTGTAAGCTCGTGTAAGTCGCACTACTGCACGACTGCGTTACACATGGACATGTAATGTCGGACATGTTATCCGCGCTCCCGATTGCCTATGTTTGTGGGCTTAGTTCTAAACGCCGCCAGTTTCGTGGACCACAAAGAGTTGTCTGCGGTTCAACTAGAAATCCACATATCCACATATAAAAAGAGAAAACCTGAAATTGTTTCTGCGCCTAATCACTACCAGCTCACGCCGTGAAGCCCATTTTTGTACGGTAGTGTCAAGAATACCAGCGAATCTAACATACAGCATCACCAGATGTTTCGAGCTATCGCGGAAGAGTAGCGAGTGATAGAACCATAGGAGCAGTGAACACGAATTCGCAGAACTTTTGTTTCACACGAAGGACCTGAGAAAGAGCGAACACTAGGACACTTTAAGAGGAACAAAGCATCGAAACATGCAAGAGTTAGTCACGTGATCACTTCGTGGCCAGTTATCGTAATTCCACTGTATCGAGCTACAGCAGCCCAGCTCATTTTTACAAATGTGTGCATGCATGGGCCCCACCACATGTGCAAACATGTATCTTAACAAATTGTGTAGGTTTTGCGTTCAATTTTAAACAGCAATTAATTTCCGATTCAATAAAACAGCTCGACAAGCAGTTTCGCAAATATATCACCGCTCCGTACAATATGCAACCGCATGTAGCAAGTTGGTGGTTAACGATTGTTATCCTTGTTTTTGTTATGTTCGCTATATGGCATATGTATGCGTGTGGTCCCTGGAATTCGCGCCGAAATGAAACACTGCACAGGCTTACGCCCACGCCCACGCACACAGCCACTCACAAACACGTTTGTATGCGAACTCGTTTAGTTGTGCACAATCGGCCGCAGATCTAACGGTATTGCAAACCACAAAACAGTTCTCGTTGCTTTTTAATGCAATCCATATGCTCCAGCCGGCTTGCGAAGCTCTGCCGTTGCTGAGCTGTTGTGCGTTTACCGATACTGTTGTGAAGGTGGTGATGCTTATTTTGTAGCTGCGGTTGCTTTGCAACGTCTGCCCCAGTCGGATTGCTATTTCTGTTTCGGAACCGTTGTTGCAACAATGGCAGTGGCATGTTTTGCCCCGTTACTCGCCCCGTGCAAGCTGCTGACTCGCAAATAAATAACAAGTGTAGCCGCAGATTAGCCAAGCACAAAGTAAGAGTATCTTCTTCTAAAAACCAGCTCAACAACATAGAGCCCCAGCGCCCCCTGCCTCCGTCCATGGCTTACATGGCTTGCACGCAAAACACACGCAAAGAGCTCAGTGGAGGTCGGCGTGTTTGCATTGAAGAAACGCTCAAAGCCGCAGATATGTATTTGTTGCAAGCAGCTGCTGCTGGGCTCCTCTGGTGTCTGTGCGCGACGCAGGGCCGCCGCAAGTCACCGGCAGGTGAGCGGGTGGCTCCACAGCGCTGGTACGGAGCGAATGCAGGCTCTTTTTGGTTTCTCTGCAAATATTTTGCCAATAGAACAAACAACACCAGCCGCACAGCTGGCGCGCAGGAGACGTGTGAGCGACGCAGTGGATGCACACGCAAGCAACAACAACACTGGCAATGGTTGTTCCTCAGGAGGATCTGCAGGAGACCTAACGTCGCAGAAGTTGCCAGGTGGTAGCGAAATGCCCGCTTTGTGTGCGCAACAATAGCAGAATTACCGTTGCCGCAACAAATGAAACAGCCATCGCTTATAGTTGTTGTTGCTGTTCGCCGCTTTCTGGATAGTAATTCAAGTTCATTGCAAGTTTTTTAAGCTGTTTAGCGGTTGAATTGAAACTTGCTACGCACAGCCCCGCCACCGCTCCCCGCAGCGTGTGTGTTTGTGGCACTCACTTTCGCCGCACCACTTGCACGTGTTGCCATTTGTTGCCGGCGCTGCTGCCAAAAGTTTTCGGTGCCAGCCAAGGGAAGACGGCAGCGCCTGCGCCCACACGCTCGCACAGGCAGCATAATAAAACGGTATTTAATTTGCAAAATTTGCACCTGCCGCAAGTGCAACACATGTGCGCAGGTATGTGTGGCATGTTTCGGTATTGTGGCAAGTTTGACAAATAAATAACACAAATGGCTGCCATTTAATGGATTTAAATGGGATTATTTGGTGGAGTCACTTGCGGTGCGTTTGTGTGGGTGGCGAACAAACCCGAGGTGCATTTGTGTGCGTGCTGCGCGTGGCGCTGTGAGAAGCTGTGCACACTGCGAAGAGCCGATTATCTGCAACGGAGCTTAGTATACTCACTGAGCTTATTTACCGTTCTGTGTGAATCGCAGATATGCTCGCTTGCCACAAAATCTATTGGCCAAGCGGAATTTGTTGTAATTGTCGGTTTACATTAGCCATTTATCGAACATTAGATCCTGTCTAAACTCGAGCATGTGGCAGCAGCTTTCCGGTCCCTAGAATGTGTAAGTTTTAGTCAGCCACTAAAGACACTAAGCCTCCGTTGCGTCTAAGTTAATAATATTATATTTAATTGTTTAATGTTCCTTTTCTTTACTCCAGCCATACTAAAAAATTAGCCCTTGTGTAGCGAAACTGTGTTCGCCAAAACAACCACGCATGAGAGAATACAAAATTAGACTGTTAGACAGTTGACATTCAAGACTTCGGTTTGCCAGCACATATTCGAAGTATCTTATCTCCCTTGAAAGGAAATCACAGCAACTGACATTTTGGCGCTTGGATTTCACGCGCCACTACAAACTAAAATGACTGGCAACAGCAGCGAGAGGGCGCAAAACCTCACGAGTGCAGTTTTATGAGATTTTGAGTGGAAATCAGAAGTGAGACGTGACGCTTCTAAGCGAGCTCTTACCGGTGAACATGCAAATTTTGCAAAACGAAAGCAAGAAAAATCGAAAGCACTTGGAAATGGGGTCCAAATGGAAAGAGTTCTGTGGAAGTCGCTGAAAGTACAAGAGTAAAGATGGAGGAAAACTGAACGGAAAACGCTTGCTTTTGGTAGTACACTCTTACAGGGAGTAGCACATCCCAGCCAATCTTCGGTTTCATTCGGCTGACCAAACCCTATTTAAATCCGCTCCAAATCAGCACGAATTCACGCATGTTGTACGCCTAGCGATGACCAGCGTGGCGGAATATTCCACAAGGTTGTATAGTCAGTCGAGTGGACAAATAAACAGGCAATTGAACTGACACAACCGATCGTCACACAACGACTTCGACGACACACTCGTTGTACAGTAGGTTGAGGGTTGCGTTGGAAGGTGTGCCTTTAGCTCGACATTTGTGCCGTCGTTGTGGGTGGATGTGCGGCAATTTGCCAACGAAGTCTGCATTTTGATTTCACTCTGTTTTTCCCTTGCACATTCTTTCCTGTTGCATATACACCTACATAAGTACATACTTATATGTATTTATTTGCCAATGTGTATGTGATAACGCGAGTGAACGTGTGTATGCGTGAGCTTCGGCACAGTCGCTTTCAAGAGGAGCTAGTCAGACAGCCAGGCATTTGCGATGCTCAGACAGGTTGATTGTCAGTATGTGCCACAATGTTGCAAGCGAATGATTGATTACGTTCGATTCACATTGATTTGCTGCATTGATTTCAGAAACAAACACTTCGTTGCAAGTACGTACGCGCAGCCGTTGCACACCCGCTGCAGCCGTCTGCCGCACTGCCGCATGTTACAAGCACAGCTTGTTTGCCTCGAACACACACGAGCATTTAGTATTTAAGTTTCGTTCAGTTACATGTGCCTACACACACATGTACATATGTAGGTGTGCGTGTGTGTTCATAGGTATGGCTGAGGGCGATGGATGCTGTTGCTGTTTGCATTTCGAGTTGCATGAGTCAACAATAATTTCAGCTCTTGCAGTTTGAGGGAAATTGAAAATCAAATGTGAACATTTTAAGTAAACATTGCTATCGGGCTGGCGGCAGCAGCACCAGGCAGCCGGCCTCTGCCGCCCCACCGAACTCTTGCAACGTTCTTAGCTGTGTTTAAATGTCACTCGTTTTTGTACCGTTCAGTTACATCTTTTTTGACTCGCTGTTGTTTGGCTTGCTGTGCAAACGTGTAAATTTTTCTCTCAACTCGAAGCACATACTTTAACTGTGCACCATGTGAGCCTTGCAACATTAATTTTGATTTTCATTTCAAGCACTCTTCCATGTATTGTACATCCAATGGTGGATTTAAGCACAACAACAAATTCAATATTCAGATGAATTAGCATTGAAACCTTGCAATTTGTTTCGTTGAAGAAAGACTTCCGCTTAGTGTTGCAAAACGAGAAAGTTGTTGCATTGAACAATAGACGTCCATATTTTTTCAACTCTGCCGGTTTATGGAATTTGTGTACAGCCCTAAAAGGATGAAGAAAGAGATCTACAAAGTCAGGAGATCCCTTTTGAATTCTAATGTCAAATGAAACTAAAATGAAAGGCAAAAGTAAAGAAGTAAAATTGAAAACGTCCACCCTCAAACCTTTTGCACCAAATAATAGTGAAACATAAGGCCAAGACCAAGACCGAGATATGCACTCACTCCTGCGCCAACGTCTCCACACATCTATGGTAAACTCACCTGCAAAGAAAAGAACGGGAATGAAATTAAAGATTTTTGTTTGTTTCGATGAATGAATTAAGTAGCTTGTGTATGTGTGTGTGAGTTGAGTTCATTGAGAAGAAATATGAAAAATTTAATCACATTTGGCTTATAACAGATCCCCTTTTTTATGTACATACTATGTAAATCTTTGTGGCTTATAACTTAACACTGAATGATTAGAAGAAAATAATATCCGTCCAGCTTTATCCGCGTAAACTTTGCCTTGCTGTCATTATCATACGCAATATTCACCACGAAAGGGGGGGCGCAGCTAAATATGACACTTTAGCTGACGTGTTAGTAATTTAATTTGACATTTTATAGCTGTTGTTAATTTGGCATGCAAATAAGGTATTTCGCTGGATTCATAAAGGTGCCAAGGTCCCACAAAGCACGCGCAAGGAAGGCTACAGAGAAGTGTTGAATGGCGCGTCGACAACTCATTCGGCCATGCCGCCGAACAGTTTAACAGTTGGCCAGGCGTAAGGGCTAGCGCGCTCGGCATGTGGCATTTCAGAGTCGTGCACGACGGGCTGAGGTCGTACCTACGCTGTTGGCAGCCCGTCAATCAGCTGGACACGGCGTGAAGCTTAACTGTCACAAATCCCTTTCCTCCTAATTCGGCACACTCACACCCCGTAAGCCTAATAAGGCTAAGCCCAGAGAAGGGCAAAACGCTTGCGACCCTTGCTGAATCCAGAGACCAAATTCGCTGTCAGGCTTTTCAGTTGGAATTGCTATATGCGCGCTTATGTCCACCACTTGTTGGCTCGACACTTACAACAATAAACAATGAATTTTGACAGCGCTATAATTATACTCACATATGTACATACATACATATGCACATTTTTCCCCTTGATATGTGTTTTTTCAAAGAAACGAAATTTTTTCTTTGTTTAGTTAAACGTTACACACTCACACCGATCCAAATATAAGCGGCATACAACAAATATACACACCTACATACGATCATATGAGGTATGAGTTGTGGAAGTAACGGGTGATTTTTTTGAGGTTAGGATTTTCATGCAGTAGTATTTGACAGATCACGTGGGATGTCAGACATGGTGTCAAAGAGAAAGATGCTCAGTATGCTTTGACATTTCATCATGAATAGACTTACTAACGAGCAACGCTTGCAAATCATTGAATTTTATTACCAAAATCAGTGTTCGGTTCGAAATGTGTTTCGCGTCCGTGTCCGATGAGCGATGAGGCTCATTTCTGGTTGAATGGCTACGTAAATAAGCAAAATTGCCGCATTTGGGGTGAAGAGCAACCAGAAGCCGTTCAAGAACTGCCCATGCATCCCGAAAAATGCACTGTTTGGTGTGGTTTGTACGCTGGTGGAATCATTGGACCGTATTTTTTCAAAGATGCTGTTGGACGCAACGTTACGGTGAATGGCGATCGCTATCGTTCGATGCTAACAAACTTTTTGTTGCCAAAAATGGAAGAACTGAACTTGGTTGACATGTGGTTTCAACAAGATGGCGCTACATGCCACACAGCTCGCGATTCTATGGCCATTTTGAGGGAAAACTTCGGACAACAATTCATCTCAAGAAATGGACCCGTAAGTTGGCCACCAAGATCATGCGATTTAACGCCTTTAGACTATTTTTTGTGAGGCTACGTCAAGTCTAAAGTCTACAGAAATAAGCCAGCAACTATTCCAGCTTTGGAAGACAACATTTCCGAAGAAATTCGGGCTATTCCGGCCGAAATGCTCGAAAAAGTTGCCCAAAATTGGACTTTCCGAATGGACCACCTAAGACGCAGCCGCGGTCAACATTTAAATGAAATTATCTTCAAAAAGTAAATGTCATGAACCAATCTAACGTTTCAAATAAAGAACCGATGAGATTTTGCAAATTTTATGCGTTTTTTTTTTTTTTTAAGTTATCAAGCTCTTAAAAAATCACCCTTTAGAAGAGTTCGCGTGTTTTAAAACTCTTACGTTTCGACCTTTCGGCTCGCCACCGAATGGTTGTCGTTAAATATGTACAAGTGTATGTTTGCAACTACAACACAGTCAACGCCGAAAATATTCCAAAAATCAGCACCACTCAATAGCTCTGTGCTCGGAGTCGCGGAAAAAAATATACAAGGGAATTTTCGGACAGTCTTTATCACACTTCTCACTGCATTTCTTACAGAGAAGAAACATATTGAAAAAACAAGACCAGTCTCCCTGAGTCTACCTGTTATTAGATCTGTAGCTTCGAGCTCCAAAACCAAATTTATCCACCGGCAATGCCAGAAGCGTGCAGTGCGAGTGGTATTAGTGTACTCGAGAGTTTACTTAACCCCATTTCGAGCAACAAGAAAATATTTGACTAATTACACGATCGAGTAAATTAAGCGAAGACGCCACTTCAGCGCAACATCGAATCGGATGTCTTGCGACTATATCAAGCACTCAATTTATCAGATCTCACACAAAAGAGCAGCAACAAAAACGAATGGCAACGAACATTAGCAGTGTTAGCGGGCCATCAATTTGGTGCGCCAGCCAAGGAAATAAACAACGGTTTTAATTGAAAAAAGTAAAAAAACAATAAACAAAGGCGTAGCATCATCAGTCGTTCCGCAGCCGACTTTAAGTGCAAAAGCAAATAATTACAACTCGAAGGGAAATAAACAATCAAGCTCAGAAACGCGTGAACGCCCAGCAATATGGAGGGCAGCGATATGTATTACGAGCAGACACCAAATGCCAGCTACAAGACACAAGGTTTCACTTGCAGTCGAGAGTGTGCCGCAGTGTTTTTGCTGTTGCGTCGAATGGGCGCCCAAGTGGCCGAGATTAGGGCAATGAAGTCGGAAAACAAACAACAACAACGATCAGAAAAACATGCATGTGTACATAATTATATGAGTTACAAATCAAGTGTAAAAATCAAATCAAACGAGCGTTGCAAAGCGGAAGAAACGCCATTCGGCCCGAAAGAAGATACGCGCAGAGCCAGAGCAGAGAGTACACATACGTAAATTATAGGTTATGGTGTGGCGATAATAATAAGCGAGCAGTGCGGCAGCTCTGCTCTGTCCGGCCACACAGAGCGACCGATCAACGGTCGGCCTCGCGATGCCTCCCCAGCAAAGCATCGTTGCTGACAGAGACGAAAAGAAGCAGGTCACTATAAAGCAGGCGATCACGATGGAAAGCTGTTTTTCATTACTTTGTGCCAAAAAACGTGAAGTTTTCAAGGAAATGCGTAAGTGTTTCCGAGAAAATTGCGGACGAAAGCAGAGCCGCTTACAAACCAGCCGCCCCGAGACAACTGCATTCACTGAAAGAGAAAAACTCAACACCGAAAAGTAATATTTTCAGAGACAGTGAATGTTTTCGCTTTTGGAAACTCTTGGGCTATGAACATGAAGTTCGCCACTGCACAGCCCCAGATATTTGATCAACTTTATCGTACCACCAATGAGTCAAAATTAGCACACTTCATGACATCCCATTTGCCTTGAAATTGTTGACTGACATCCTCCGTTTAAAATGATAACGCACTAAAAATAAACCGCGCGCTCCGCAACTACCGCATTGGCAAGTAATCAGCAATACTCCACTCTCCAGTTGACGAGCAAAGCGACTTTGCATCTGTTGAAAGACAGCCATTCCCTCTGTGTCACTTCTGATATTTCTGCTCCAAAAGTTCATATCTACGCACGCTGCTTTCTTATTCCTCATCTGGTACGCTTCAGCCCCGCAACGAATTGACGCTCTGCCCGTGCTGGCATTTCATGCGTTTCGGGCGCATTCAGCGGTTCTTCTTCTTCTTCTTCTCATTAATAAATGCTCGCCGCTATGCGCCTGTGCTTGAGTGTTCTTTGGATTGCGCAAATGTTGGCAATTAGACTTACGTAAACACCCGCCACTGCGTTGGTTGCGTCCTCTTCAGAGGCCAATCGCTTTGTCGCGTCATGGCTACGAACGGACCATGGCTACACATGTTGTCCATCAGCGCCCCGACTGTGTTACGGAATATGAATATGTTCCATATTCCGTCATCTTCTAAGAGATTGTATGAATGCGCGCATAAGACACTGGCTCATCTCGCGTATGCTAATTTGTTAGGGTTATATTTCTCAAATGTCACACTCGAATCCTCTGAAACGCTTGAACAAACTGCCATTCGGTTTGATAAAAGCAAAGTGCATTCAAACTCAGACCATGAGTGAATTGGGTGGTAAAGTCTAGGTCTGAAGCGGCAGAAAACAAAAAAGCTGCTAGGAAATAACAATAAAATATAATTGAAATGAAATTACATTAATATCGGAAAAAACTGAGCGTGCTAGCCCAGTTAAGGCGTATAACAATGCGATTCTCAGAGGACTACAACATCGACACCCAGTGAAAAAGTACCAAATATTCATGGATTTTGAATTCTGCAAATGAAAGTTCGCCTCAATTGATCAAGCAGCCTTAGTGCGGCTCAAAAGCTCCATATCTTTTCCGAGCATTTTGTTTTTGGAAAAAGGCTGGAGGTTTTTGCTTGGCATTATTCCAAACGGAGTTGGACCAACATAAGCTACTCCAATAAACATAAATCCACACGGAATCCACAAAACTGGATTGTGAGTTTGTTTTTATCTGAATGCGAACAGCAAAAACGCCAGCTACATGAAAAACAGCCCGCAAATAAAATCAAATATAACCTCGGTAAACACTTGTAACAACAAAAGCAATGCGAATGGAAGCGGCAGTGGCAGCAGCAGAGCGTTGGCAGCTATTGGCATCACTTCGGCTTTGGCTTGTTATCGTGCACACTGCTGCCGAACGAAAATATGCGCACATGAACCCTAAAATAACAATTTCAGTTGACTTTTCAGCTTCGGAGCGCAGCGGCGCAGCTCGCATCGTTGCTCGGTTAGCTCGCGGGTCCGCGGCGCGGTCGTTGCTCGGCCGACTAACGCAAGTTAAGCACAAAACAAAACCAAACCTCACCACTGCATTTTCTCGCCAAATAAATAAAAGCAATAACAACCAATGCAACCAATGTGGTAGCGGCAGTGTGGCATGCGGCAAGTTGCAACTTCCCAAGCCAATGCCATTGGGCCAAAACGGATTATAGCTTGCATGTGTGCGCTCGTAGGCCGCCGCTGGGCTCGCGAGCTCTTTTTATTTTGTTGCATTGATAAAACAAAGCGAAAGAGTCGAACAATGCGTTTTGTGTCATGATATTTGCTATTTGCGAGTCGAATCGAGTCGATGCTTTGGGACACTTGCACAGATCTGGCAATTCTTCTATTTTTTGAACGTAAATCAGCCGCTGTTTAATTCCACTTTTTCCTGTTTCAATTTATTTTGCACTAAAAAAATTCACTCCCATCAAAGGGATCGGGTAAAAGTTGTTACGTAAAAACATAAAATATGTCTCCAAAACCACCAGTGAACAAAAATCAACAACTAATTAAGTACCGTTTATGTCATGTTATTTTCAATATTTTGTAAGAAATTGACTTGTTTTGTTATTGAATGTGACCCACATACTATTCTTCTATCCGAGAGCAGTTGCATATACAGAGTAGAGCCACATAACCTCACATCCAAAAGCTAAGAAGTTTACCCATTTCGCCAAGAGCATTCGCACAGAAATTATTTCCAAAAATGTTCCATCATCGTGAAGAGTTTCACTTCGCCCTCAACCTCAATTAAATCGAAATCTGTGCAAACAACTTTTTGTAGATTGACACTTTGCAAAACTTTATTTTTGTTGCATTCATGCATCGCTGCCTTTTAGAGCTCAATTTTCGAACCGCAAATACAAAATGTGGCATAAAGTTGCACTTGCACTTGGAATTTCTGTGCAATTTTCAACTCAACAACTCGACGATGTGCGAGTGACGCCGAAGCGCCGCTGCCCCTGCCTACAAGCACGCACTGCTTGGCTTGGCTCGGCTTTCGACCCCCTTGCCCCGCCATCGAGCAATTTAATGTGAGTATTTACTCGAGAGTATTTTTGCAAAAGTTGTGTACTTGCAACACCCTTCAACCCGCACGCACGTATACAAGTACGCTTAAACTTCCAGCACTACATTCATATTTACTAACTCATGCTAGGCGCCCCTCGCCTCTGGCAAAATGACGACGTTAAATACCCTACATATGGCGCTGCATGTTCGCTGGTCTGTAGAACATTTAATGACCTACTTTCTGCATATTTCAATAGTTCAACAACACTCGCAAATAAACGTGCAACACACAAATGCGAACGGCAGCGGCGAAAAATACAAAAGTTCAGCAAAGTGGCGCAGGCGGGGATGAAGTTCTGGCGAACTTTTGAGCAAAACAAACTTGCAGCACGTTGGTGGAATACATTAGTAGCGCCGCACATGCTCGCCAAGGCGCCAGCGAAGACGCAGCGGCGCTCCGCACAGCGTTACCAACGAAGCAGCCCAGATAGTCGCCGGCGTTTAGAGAGTCAACGAGTCAGTGTAGCAGAAAACGGAAGCATCGGCGAAAATGGAACCCTGGGTTGGGGTGAGCACTGCAGTTGGGTACGAAGCTCGAGCAGAAGTATGCCGCAGTACTAGATGGATAATATGAATATGAGCAATAGGAATAGAATATTTCGCACCGACTAACGGACGACCACACGGTGGCTTCAACATAGATATATTAGTGCGGTTATATTTACAGGTATATACATACCATATTTAAATGTATGTGGCAAGAAGAAGTCTTGGACACCTCGATGGCAAACACAATAAAGAGGAAGAGTAATAATAAGGGCCAAAAAAACAGCAAATGGACCCAGCAGAGCGGCGTTATGTCGAAGCTCAGTATGCCGGTTTTGCGACCTCTTAACCTAGCGAAAGAATTTGTGCGCACTTCATCGCGGAAAACAAAGTCAAACTGCAGGGGATATTTGCACAAAGAACCCGAGAGGAAATAAAATTTGTCAAGGCGAAATTTAAGTGCTTACATACTCAAATAAATTCGTACATACATACACCTTGCCACACCTGCGGCTGTGTGAGTACGAGTGGCAAAAACAAGCGAATAAATATAGTGTCGACTGCTATAATATCGAAGAAATGGTTCAAAACTTTTATGGGAATTATGGGCGACAAATGAAGGACGGACAAACTTTTACTGGGCAACAAATACGGAAAAACAACTCCGCCGAATGATGCGAAGAACGAAATAGCAAGAAACGCAATTCTAAGGAGAAGTTATAACTACCAGATGCGCATTGCTAATGTCTGTTTTGCTGGTCTAGTAAGCAAGGAACAGAGTTGGGGACGCAAAGGTATTGACTGAATAACAAATACCTAAAGAAGACCAAGCTTTCGCATCCAACACATATGAGCTCTGGCCATTCGCGGTGGCAAAATACGTGTACACATATATCGGAAGGGATGGGTAGATTTCTATGTGCCATTGCAACCGATCAATATTCGCAACACACGAGCGCACCCAAGCGTCATCGGACAAGCAAACACATGTGGCCACTAGCCGATAGCCGTTGTGTAGACCGCGGCTGCTGCATTGGACAGGCCAGTCCGGCGACCGCACTTGAAAGATGCTTCGCTTGCAAAACAGAAACAAACTCATACCCAATCATCAATAACCTCGAATATCTGTTCGAGTGCTTATTCTTGGACTGTTGGAAAGGGCTCTTATATACTTTTTTACTTGCATGTATCACTGTGAGCTAACACAAATGCAAGAGGGGAGAGCCTTAACAATCGGCAAATATCTGCGTATCAATAACTGGTTGCTCATAAGAAACTTCCAACTTGACCCAAAATGTTCCCACAACTCTGATATCTGATGTCAAAAGTAACTTGATGTTATTGGAAAAATCAATAATGAAAAGTGCTCGGCTCTTTAACTACGAAATTGACATAAATTGGTTTAAGTGTGTGCTGTCATCGCAGAGAGTACTTTTGTGCCAACGCAAACTCAAAAATTGACTGCGGGAAGTATGAGCAGATATAAATAAGTAAGTAAATGATCCGTTTCAGTACAAACACCCTTCATCCGCGAAGTTATTTCAGTCTCAAAAAATGGATGAACATAATGTGAAAAATCCGAAATAAGTTGCTAGACATTCGTGATGTACCTAAGTTCATCTAGTACACATCGGTAGAAGACTGTAGAGTCCCACTTTAAATACAACACTAGTTGAGAAATTCGAACATACACAATCCAGAAGATCTTTCTAATAGACTTGACCTCAGAAGGTTTGTGGTGTGAACGAACCCTCACGAGTAGCTAAGCTACAGAAGCTCTGGACCACTTCAAACACATATTTCTCAAGCGCATAATTGCAAAACTAGTACTGCTTCACAATGGACTCATTCCAAGCTGTTTCTGGGAAATGCCAATCTACCGCGAAGAAACGTAACATGCACATATGTCTGCATAATTCAACAAAAAGGGTTGAGCGGGCAGTTCACTTACTGGATTCGGCCCATAGGCTATAGCATAAGAAGGAGTTGAGCAAACGAAGTCAACGCGTTATACAAAATGCCGACATATGCCAATAATTTGCGCTGAAATCGCAAAGAAGTTGGCGAAGGAGAAGCCGGAGGCGGAGGTGGCTACATATATAAACACACAAATGAACGTATCAAATTCGAGCCAGCTTGTGGAGAAGGTAAGTTTGTGGGAGTAAAAAGGATAACTGCTCCTTAGCAGCTTAAAAACAATAACTTTGCGACGCGGCGGACGATGGAAAGAGTTCAGCGAACATGGGTCGAAAGCCGACAGCCGACAGCAGACAGCAGAAAACAGTAGCTCTTAACAGATAGCACAGACAGGTTAAGAGGGCTATTTGGCGGCAGGAACAACGCTCAGCCAAAGAGACAGTCACTTTTGCCAAATGCCGAAACCCATGCCTCTATATAATGGCAAGGTATCCACAAACATATGGGATTTGTGTGATTGTGCGTGGAAGCGGCTGTGCGTGCGAATACAAAATTTCCACCTAAAAAGTATTTTCATTGCGATTTGCTGTTTAAATCGTTCGGAAAAGGCATTTGAGGAGAATATCGAAAACGTATTTTGCATGCGAATTAAATTGCCGACCAATTTTTCACATTTACTTTTTATTTGTTTTCGCTTATTTCCATTTTAACCCCATTAGACCTTTACGCAGTGATTTGCCAACCGCAGGCGCGGAAGCGAGGGCAGTGGCAGTGTGTCGACATGTCTATCAATTTATCCTGATATTTCGGACAGTTAACTTCATGCGGCAGAACGGCAGAAGGCTTTATGGAGTACGGCGAGTTGAAAGAGATAAATATCCCTTGCGGTTTGCAATAAATGCGAATTACTGTACCTAACTTTTCTGGGGAAAAAGCAGACAGATAAACAATATCAGAAATAGATTGATTAAATGACGAGCCCGTTCTACAAGTGTTCAATAAAAATGCCGAAAATAATTTTCATGCAAATATGAATAAATAAGAATGAACATATTCTAAGAAAAGCGATTAAAGAGTGAATGCTTCTCATTTCCAGTATTCGTCCCACACCCACCAAATATATGCAAAACTTTCGAAAAATATTGACTTTTCCTTTCGAGTACTTTTTTAAGCTTTGGCACTGACGCAAGCTGTAGCAAAATGATTATATGTATATAGGAGCCGCTATATCCAGATATTGTAAAAGTTGAGTCAAAAAGACGATTGGGAGAAACTTCGAAAAAATAATTTCATTGGCAAAAAGAAAGTTCATTACTTTCTAGGTACCCGATAGACCCGGCGTTATAAAATCTACACGAACCAGAACACCCGAACGCAAGCATTGTTTGGAACATCTTCACGGTATGTCTTTTCGTTCGTTTAAATGCTCATGAAGTATCTCAATACGTAAGACCGGCAAATAAACCCTCTTACACACTTTTTAAGCTTCTCGCGTTGAATTTCGTTGCTTCATCGCATCCGAGGCATTCAAGGCATTCAATGCAACTGATTCATGTGTGATACCTTGCAATAAAAGCTTAAACTTTGACTTTTGATTCGCCAACAGGAAACCGAAAATGCAATGGTTCGTCGTTAAGTATTAAATGGTCTTTAAAATGCACTTCAAGTGATTTTCACACAAGCTCATACATATGTGCTCCGAAGACTTGAAGAAATTCTAGACACCCATCGATTGCCTTGCGCCTTTTCTCGAAACTTAAGACCCACACAAAGGGTTGTAAGTTGCGGAAAAATACTTCCCGGATATTTGAAGGTTAAATTCAATGATCCAGAACTACTCAGCCAGCAGCGGACAACACAGAAAGTTCCTTGTCTTTCGCCACGCTCTCTGCTTGCCACCGCTTTCTCTCATTTAGCACACAGTACTGCATGTGTCGTTCGGTATTCGCGCTGTTGCAAGTTGATACTGTGCATGGGGCAGCAGCGCAAACAGCAAACGAAACCGTATCAACTTTTAAGAAGTTCAATAAACAAACAATTTAAGAATTACGACACAACAGAAAATGCAACCGAGCTGTGCCAGTAATGGCGGCATGCAGAAGTTAAGTCAATTAGAAGTCCAACTATGCGCTGCAACGGGGCAAACAGCAAATGCGGCGTACGGTATTAAAACACATTAAATGCAAAGGCTACAAAGATAGTGGGGCGGCCAGAGCACAAGCTCGACTAGGTGTTCTTCTCATGGTGGACAGTTAGCGAGGTCATTTGTATTGAGAAAATGCGGCAAAGTCGCTGGTGCTTAGAAACTAAGCCGCTGAGCATTTCCTTATCCAATATCCACGAGCTGCCATTGTAGCATTCGTAAATACACATCACCAGAAATTAAAATTTGTTAACTCTCTGGGTTGGCGCTGCGAGAAGGCGTTTCAGCCAAACAAGCAAAATTTGTGGCAATAAACGCTCAAGTGTCGGTAGCAAAGGAATAAAACACTGCGACAAGCGCCATGCAAACAGAAAACAACACTCAAGCATGGAAGTCAAAATCGCGTATTCCAGCTACAAATATAATGTAACCGCACATAGTGGAAGCTTCTGACTGCGTACGAAAGCGAAGCTGTGATAAGGATCAAGAAGAATGTTGCAGAGCGAAGCGATAATCGACGGCGGGGCATAACAACATTTACAATGGCACACTGTCAAAAGCTGCCAATATTAACACAACGCGGAAGTGAGAATACAAGAGAGAATCAAGCAAAAAATGGCAAAATGAAGACGAAGTCAAAATAATATTGACAGTTTCAACGTTGGCAACATCCGTTCGGCTCACGTCTGCACTCAAGTTACTCGCAGTGTTCACTTGGCCATGTTTGTTAGGTTTGTTGATGTGGTTGTCAGAATATTTGCAATACCGAGTTGTGGCGCTGATTTCGAAATGTTGTGACGGCGCTGGTTCGCGGATACCGAGGCAAACGTCGACCGTGAACCGCGGACCGTCCATTCGTCCGAGGCTGCAACTGCCACACATCAAAACAACTGTCCAGAAAATAAAATGCATGGAATACAATAAAACAACCAAATGAAAACAACAGAGGTGAATTCACATTATTTTCAGTAAATAAATTCGAGGCGATTGGCGCCAGCAAGTGAAATCATTTTTCATTAACTCGAACAATTCTTCACTGCTCTGTAGTTTGCGAGGCGCTTGTTGTTGTCACGTAAAAGACACACTTATCACTTGGCCGTTGGACGGCTTGCAGCAGCCAGCAATCAGCAGCGAATCAGGCGCACAAATCATGAGGGAATCCGGGACTCTACAGGGTCCGCACCTCCACGTTTGGCTCGTTCTTTTAATAATATTTTCTTTAATTCTTGTTGCCCATCCTCCTACGCTTCGGTGCGAAATGTTTTTGCAACTTTTGCAACTTATCTCACCACATGAAAACAAACAGCGCAAAAGAGGCGGGCTAGCGACGGTCCGATTCAGAGGAGCGGGTCAAAACTTGCAAAGCAGGAAAGCACACACAAATGCACAACCCCACACTCAAGCAAATCTGGCTAAGAGCGGTCCAGCATCAGCGGCCGCAGCACACCAACCTCTGCGCTCCGCCGCAAATGGCAAACAAGTTTTAGAGCAGCCACTTTCCTTGGTGCAGTTGTTGCATTTTATATGTTGCTGCTTCTCTGCTAATTTTGGTTTTGTTTTATATGTTTTATAATCTCTTGCTTTTTACCTTGCTTTTTCAAAGTTCTTCAGCCAGTTCAAATCTTCCGAAATGTCTGGACATTCTGAACACGCCACGCTTAAGGGAGCGGCGTCAGCGGCGGCAGCGAAGCAGCAAAAACAACAGCGACAATTCATGGAATGCAACGTGCAAACAGCTTTTATGCTTTTAAGAGGCCATCTATGGACTGCAAGTCCGCTTAACACAGCTTCGCTCCGGCAAGTCTGCTGTAGACACCGGTACACGAAGATGATTATATGGCGACGGTTGACGTCTGTCCAGTCGAGAGGAGATTGGATGTTGTTTTTTGCATGCTTCTTTAGCCAACACAAACACCAACAAGAATAACAACTGCAGACGTCCGTACGGGGCACAAGAGCAGCGCGGTCTGCACGCTCCTATGGCCAGAGATGTCGTTGAAGCCAAGTCAGCCGCATTTGCTTGCTGTTCGGGTTGCTGGCGGTTGCCATTGACCAAAGACAGCAGTGTTTGTAGTCTTCTTATTTTTTGCTTTTTATGGGTACATGTTTTTGTTTTGATTGTTATTGTTGTTGTGTTTTTCTTCTTTTGGTAGGTGAAGCAATGCTGCGCGACATGTTCTCTTTATGTTGCACATACGTGTTTGTAGGTAACCACTTAAACCTATTCACGAAATTCCACAGTTAAACTGGTTTTTCCTAAGAGGAGATGCACGGGGCGAGTTCCTACCAAGAATCACTGAGTACGTGTTTATGGGCTTATCGCTGTTTGATGTTGTGATGAAATGGCTCACGTTCTTCGCTTCTTCGTCCGAAACAAAAACGCGTTAAGCGTGAAGAACACAAGCACTCATGCTGCATGCACCACTGCCCGAGTAGGAGCTGAAACTGCAGTAAAACGCAGCGGATCATTCAGCTAATACATATTTATTACGGCGATTGGAGCCACAACAATGACCATTTGAATCATTTGGCGAAGCAGAACTTTGTCAGTTTCTATAAATTTAGGAACAAAGTGTTGGACATTAGCTGACTTGCTACATACGCTCGCAAGCCAATGGCAAAACCACCGGCTTGCCACAGTGTGGATGCAGAGCGAAACAGAACGGACGAGGTGCCGAGAAGAATTGCCAAAAAGCCGTTAATGGCTGAGACGCAAAAAAGCAACAAGAACAACGGGCGTGAAGGGAACGACGATAAATACAATTTCAGTGGCATCATGAGAGTTTCAAAGCATCGAACGACGAGTAAGCGTAATAAATATATGGAACATTAACACGAAAGAGCACAGCGCGAGAATGAGAATGGCAAAAAAAACGAGAAAAGCTAATATCAGCAAGAAAAAGTAAAACGTCACGATATTGATGGAAATCGTACGTGATAGGCTGGCGTGCGATGTTTCTGCAACATGGCCAACAACAACGAGCACTCAATCAAAGAGATGGGGAAATCGGCGAACGATGCCGCCCTTCGAGCTCCTCATTCCAGCGCGGCGGTGCCGAGGACATACAAGTCAGATGATACACATTCCCTGCGTCGCAGAAATAACAGCAACGTCTGGGCGAATGTGATCAGATGCTAATGTGACTTCGCATGAAAATTTGTTTGAGGACATATGTCGCACGCGCTTTGTGGGATGCGGGCGAGCGACGCGCTTTCACATATGACGAGGCGGCTGCCACATTTAATGCAAGCTCGAGCTTTAGCAGTACAGCTATCCGGCCGTTCAGAAACGTATGCGAACAAGGAGCTATAGCGACACACTTGCCTGGTACACCAATGGATTCACATCCCGCACACCGGTCCTTGAGATGATGGCAATATTGTCAAACTTCCGGAGCCAAGGGTGGCATGTTAACAAATGTGACAAGTATCAGAAGTGTGGCTCCGCTGTTTCGCTCTTGTATTTGCATATTTTTTACACACTCACTTTTTTCATTGCAAATTTCTGTCACGTTTTAATATTGAACACGAAATTGGCAAAAAACAAATACAAGTACATGATATTCCCGCATGGCGCATTCCTTGCGCTCACCCATTAGAGCGTATGAGCTCCATAGAAATTTGTATTGATTTCGCGCCGCTTGGCCTATTCGAGCAGCTATCCACAGTCAATATGGCTCACTGCCTTACACTTGGCACCTCCCACATATTCCCTCGCATTTCTTTGTGCTTTCATTTGGGGCGGCCGTTGTATGTGTGTGAATGATTTTTTAGTTTCGAAAGGCGTCTGCTGCAGACAGACATTTAATTAAAAATCAATCGAGCTTTTATTATTATATTTCCATTTTCCCAAGCCAATCTACTGCTCCATGAACGCAGTACAGCCTACACCTCACACAAACGCATATTGTCAATTTGTGGGATCGTTGTAGGCGCCATCAGTTCGCTTATTCCTCCAATAGTTGGCCCGCAAAAGCCAATGTGCCCAAGCTATTGATTAATTAAATAGACCGGAAATGATTTCATGACAGTGCGGTCACAAATGTAGCAAATGAAAGACAAATTAAGGAACAGAGTAGGGAGAAAACTAACTACTTAAAGTAACCTCAAAGGAACACTCGTGCAACTCAAAGCTGTGGAAGTTAAGAGCTCATAAAAGGTTAAAGGAAATTAATTACACCGTTACACCGAACCGTGTCTCTGCAACGATGCACAGTTTCTAAACTGAATCCCAAAAAAATACAGACTCCTTAGTCCGATCATCTGAGAAATGCATTTATTTTAAAGATTTAGTGGTTAGTACATGATCTCAAAAGGAACTGCAAATACGCTCAGTCCTTTTAATTTATTTAAAACATTTCAAAAAACCGTTTAATTTTCATATTAGTTTGTGCAGCAATTTATTGAATTTTAATGTCTCAACATGTTCCACTTCGGTTTCAGAAGTTCGACAAGTTTTACACTCGGCCACTTTGCCCTCGAATACGGCACTATACTTATACCCACCCAAAGATGTGGGGGAAGTGGGAAATTGCATTTCAAATAATGGAAGTGCAGACACTTTGCAGCAAATAACAACATTTTCTAAATTGCATCAGCAACAAAATTACGCCAGATGCCAAGCGGGCCACAGCGGTCGGCATTCGCCGTCGATAGTCGCGATGCGTTTGCTCCAAAGTGCCATTTTCAGGAAAGTGAAATAAAATTTCATTTAATTCGATTCTCAGCAATTTGCAGAAGTGACGGTTTTATAGCGTTTTAAGTGCAAGGCAACTGCAACCGCCGTTGCTAGCGGTCGGACAGCAGACCTCTGATACTCGCACACCAAGCAACGTACGCGCCCAGGGAAGAACGTAAATCATAAAAGCTACAAATAAAAATATGAAACCATAAATGAGAAGGCCTAGAGTTGAATTAAAAGCGAAAAATCACCGATGCTGCACCATCCCCGAATGAAATATGCGAGTTTCATAACGTGTTTCGATTGTGTTTGACAACGCTCAGCGAGTATGACCTGCTAGATTATCGCATAAGTAGTTAGTACGGGCATAAACGTGTGAGTAAGTGCACCGAGCTGCCGATTGGCTTTGCCCGCAGAGTACAACACTGGCTTCAAAACTAGCCTCCTAGCTAAGTGACTGCAAGCCACACTAGGCACAGCGCCTGCATACTTTCATTGAGTTGATTGATGAAGCCCCAGCACTCATTGATGCAATCACGCACGCGGAGTGGTCATTCTCACAGAAAATTAGCAATCGCTCAGGCGTATCTAGTGACGGTAGTCACCGGTATTGCACCATTCCATGAAGAACCCCTGCAAAGTAGCGAGTGCGTTTTGTTTACGCCTGATGCCTTAATAATAGAATAAAGTAATTTACGAGACGCACAATTGAAAGCTATATCAAATTGTTTACGACTATTTTATTTCCGCACAGCGCAGTGCTTCGTTTTCATTCGGTTTTCCTCCGACAAGTTGGAGGCTCCAGAAACACTTTTGATTGTTGCGATTCTATGTTCAAGCAAATGAAGCCAACTCTGCTATTAAATATTGTTACATTATTTGGAGTCTCGTTGCATGCATCTGCCGAGCCACTCGCTATCCATTTGACAAACTTTTAATCGCCTGACATCCGCTTGGTTCTTGATAACGCACTGTGTGTGTTTGAGGAATGTAACCGTGCACCTTGCACCCTGCAAGCTTTTGCGAATCATATTCATGCCTGTGGTGTCTTTTCTACAGGCCTTGGTGCATTGATATCTCTGAAATTATAAATGATGTTTTCGCTACCGGCGCCTCTGCTCCTCACCGGTAGCGTATTCGCACAGGGAGCGCGTTAACATTCGCAAGATCATTAATCTTGCTCTCTCACCCGCGACGTCGGGCGACACATTTCTCTTTCCACTTTGCATTAGTCATGTGTGAGACACTTCACCACCCCACGGCACCCTAGCCACTTGCAGAGTCAAGCGCATTGGATGAGTGGGTGAATGATTTTGCACTGCCGAAGGGAAGTCAAATTGCGTGAAAGTGAAATACAATTTCATGGCCGCGTTGTTTTGCCCATCGACGGAATGGTAGGACCTAACGCCAGTAAAGCTGTAATTTTTCATAAGAAGACGAAGACCAAAGTGTGGTAGTTGTCATGGTAGCAGCGTATTTTCACCACCGCGCGCGGTAGAACGAATAAGGGAAGATTGAAAGGTACAAATCAAATGTCATGTCATTTAATTGCACGAGTTGTGCTAAACCAGAACTTCCCTTCCCGGTCTCTTTGCCTAAGTCACTATTTGGACATACCTCTCATACATGTTTTTCTCCACTCACTGTATTTTCATGACTTTTCTGGTGTCGCGATAGTTCATTGACTACAAAGCCAATCTAAACACATTGGGAAGCCGCAGTTTTTGTACGCCGCTTGTTGCTGCTTGTGAGACTGTTGCCACAGCGCTTACGATGTTGTGGCATATAGTAATTTAGTGTAGTTGCATCAAAATGATTTATGGCCATAGCATGGAATAGCGAACGGAGGTCTAATATGCCCGCCATGTATACCCTTCGCACCGCACCTCAATCCCTTCCCAAGTCGCCCAGCTTTGGCAGAGAGAGAAGTGGACAAGGAATACCTGTGTTGCATACAACAAATGACGGATAATTTGACAATGTGGCATGAATGCGCCTCCCAGGAAATAAAAATTTTTGAACAGGGCGCGAGCAGAGGACAGATTGCGGTAACAAAGTGCCTATGGATTGCTTGTGAAAATGGGTTCCTCGTTTGGTTTTTATGACTTCAAACTAATATTTTTTGAGGACGCATTTCTGCATCAAGTGGGACTGGTATTAAAGTCGGGGTGCTTTCCCATTTTGCACAAGTTCATTAGAGCACCTCTAGGGACCCAACAGATATCTACAGGTCTTGAGATTACATTGCAAAGAGGCACTTGTGGTCCGTCCGCAATGAGTATTGAAAAAAATCGCATTGAAATGCAAAGTCGTAAAAACGAAGTGCAATATTTGTAAGTTATTGCGATTATGGCAGGCTTCCGCGAAGCAATGTTTCTGACAGGCGCGGCTATAAGCTTTTCCAAAAGTAAAGATGTTCGAGCACGCTCAGGGAGGAGAGAGGGGTATGATTCTCCTGGGCATATGCGCGTTGTGCAGCACACAGCGCTCGCGGTGGCATGCAGCGGATGGCTGCAGAACCGTTTGCCTGGCGGCGCGCCGATCCCATTTACAATGCTTCATTCGTCCCGCAAATGTATATCTTCACTATTGGTTTTTGTTCTTTTGGTGTTTTATGGCTGTGAGGCGTCGCTGCAATGCAAAGCGGCGCGCAATCAACCTCGCAGCAATTATGGAGATTCAGTTTCGTTTGGGCTTCTACTGCACCCCTCGCATCGCAGCTTTAAGTTTGTTTTATTTATTAAACGTTTTAATTTTATTGTTTCAGGCATATTTGCATTTCCTTGTTTTCACGTGCGAGTGAATGATTATGCAGAGCCCCCGAAGTGTCGAGTTTCAACACCAATTTCGCTTACTATTTACAATCGGTTGCACGAATGCAATCTGGTCGCTTAGTCAGTGTGTGTGTGGCTGTGTGGAACTCTGTTCTCGGTGTCATTGTTTTATATACCAATCGTAGCGGCTGCAACCGCTGAAAGTGCTTAACTGTTTAGCGGCACCAACACAGACACATTTGCATAAATCTGTACGCATTAACCGCCGCTTGCTGTGTCATGTAAGCGGTGCCTCATTGCGAGGCAGTTCCACCCTTCCACAGGCAGTCGCGCTGCGGTCGCTTCACAAGTTAGCGATTCTTCGCTCTAGACCTCCATGTGTTGCTGCGAAGTATTTACATGTGTGTGTCTGTGTATGTGTGTGAGTGCATCAGTAATTTAAAATTCATAACATAGCGCGCAGATTCCACTGGCAGGTCGAATGCAATGAAAGCAGCGCATAGCCCGTTATTTCCTTTCTTTTTGCTGCCGTTGCGAAAATGCACTCAGCCTCATCACTTCGGTTGTGTTCGTGCGTGCGCTGCCCGGGGAGCGCCTCAATAAAATTAATGCAATTACATTCGCATTACGCTGCAATAAATCCTGCATTTTTCTCATTTTTGCCACAACTCGCGTCACAGCAATTCACACATCGGCAGGCTCGGGTCTTCGGCTCAACGGCCTCGACGGTCTAGGCCACCCAAAGCCAGCCATCTGTGTAGCTGCTTTACGTATTCTTTTCGCATATTTTGCATTCCCTTTTCCTATTTCTTTCTGCTTTCGCGCTGGACGTCTCTCTTTGTCGGGGCACACGAGATCTTCGTCATCTCCGATCGATTTGCATTTAATCGAATTCTCCCATTCAAATTTGCTATAATTTGATTTCAGTCTTCCCATCTCTGGGACGAGCTGGCTGTCTGGCTGCGGAGCCCGCTGTCAAGCACGTGATTAGAGCAGAGCAGAATATCAGTTCCTTGTGGTACTCGTGCGGCTTCCAAAACCATAGCCAGCTTTGCATTTGTGCTTTTGTGTACATCTTAATGCATATGAATGTGTGTTCGGGCATGTTGGCATGAGAAACTCTCAACTCGTGTTTTATCGCCTCTTGTTTGTTGGTGTTGCTGATTGATGTTGTCATCGTCCCGATGATTTGGAATGCAAATTTCCAAATCAAATTGAGGGGATTAATAACTATTCTCTTGAGGCTGCGCCCGCGGGACCGCTCAAAGACGAGGTGAAAGAGCAATGTGCTCAGTCTCCACGAAGAGAACTACTCTTTAGTGCATTTTTTCGGCAACGAAACTGTGTCCCGTTCCTACGTACGTTAGGTACGTAACATAAATACTTTCACTGAACTCAATTTCATTAAGATCAAAATATCAAAGTCGTAGACACATTTCTCACCCGTGAACCGTTATGCAGGCAGCCGAGCGTATAAAGAGGGTATTGAAAAAGTAATCCTTTAAATAAAAGCCTATAAATATTACAATATGCTTTTAAATTTTTATTAACCCCTTTTCAATACACTCGGCGGTAGTTGCACACTGTCCGAACGGCCGGAGCCCATATGCTAATTAAACACACTTGAGTTGCTCGTTAAGAAACAATAACAATAAGAACGCAGGCCAAAGAAGACGAAGAAAGGCGTTTCCACACGATTGCGTCACGCACGCGAATGTGTGTGTGCGTGCACTGGGTGCAGCTGAGCGCAACAGATGCGTCGTTGCACATAAGACTCACGAGCATGGGCCAATAGGACCAAGCGTGAAGACGGTTTGTTGCATTTATTACGGCAATGCTTGATTTATCAAATTGACAATTAAACGTAACTGTCATTTATGCATCCGCACGCACGAGTCCCAAGCACACATAAACACACATACGCATGAAAATTGGTTGCAAGCAAAATGTGAAGCTGGCAATCATGCGGAGGCGCTAATGCCGGCAATTGCTGTTCGAATATGGCGTTGACATGTCAGTCGAATTGTCCCAGTTTCCAGCGATGAGTCTGACAACAGCGCAACGACAAGGCATGCTGAGCGACGCTACGCCCAATCAGGCTTGATTTTTTTCCGAAAAATCAATTGAATTGTTCCCGTTGTCACATGGCCATAACTTCAACAGCACAAAGCCGTAAAATGGAGCTTGGCTTATCCAACCATCTGATTTTATTAATTTTTATATGCGTGTGATAAAAGCACCAGACCCCCGCTGAGGCATACACATGGTAGTGATGGCAATAATTAAAAATCTCACCAAAAACGATATCTCCGGCTCCAGGGAACTGCATGACGGCAGTCTTAATTCGGTATTAAGCTAACCCCAAAGCACGTGTTGAAATACCGCTACCACCAGCCATCACTCGGCCTACGCGCTTGTCGCCCTGCACCGAAAGCCATTCCTGCCCACAGTCGTTGGCTAGTGACAGAGCCAAGTGACAGTGCGACGACGAATTCCCTGCTGTTTGCCGTGTGTTCAGCATCTTCGATCCACCCTTCTTCTTTGGTATCACATTTGTTCGTTTCGTTTCAGGTTTAATATTTTTTGTTTATGACATTTTTCAAACAAAAAATATGTTGTGGTATTACATTTCCAATTAAACAAGAATGTCGCGCTCTGCTGGCCACCGGCCCGATCAACGCGCGCTTCTGCCTTTTATGGCATTTGTTTAATATGTAATCCAAAAATACTCACCGAAGAGGAAATTAATAGGGCTTTTCATGTCGTAGGCTCGTAAAAATATGTTAACCGCTTGCCCCTCGCGGCCGACCTGAGCTGCAGCGTTCGAGCGGACAAGCGCAATTAGTGACAGATGCGGGCCTCCAGACTCAGTAGCGTTTATACCTTTGTTGTTTTTGCTTTTGCTACTATTGTTGTCTTTTTTAAATTCAATTGTCATTTAAATGCTCATTTCCATCACACTGGGCCACGTAGAAAGTCCTAAGAAAGCGCACTCCGCAAAGACCACGACCAATTGCTGCATTCCTATTTGTCAGCGGGAAGTTGCTCATTAACTTTTAATTATAAATTTATTTGTGTGAACGCTAGAGTTGCTTACTCTATTTTTTGAAGACTCTCTCACAAAATCACAGTACCAGCTTTTTTTTTGCCTTGCTAGCCGGCCGTTCCCCGGGAATTCAATTGTATCTTGATTACTTCGCCGCTTGCCACTTTTTTGCACTTAGTTCGGGCATTTGGTGATGCGCTTGAAGGGAGGAGCGTTATCCATCTTAATTGACTTCCCGATTGAACCTCATTTATTGGCAAACTGTCGACACAATTTCCTGGGAATTATCCGTTTCACAAAATGTCAATTAGCAATGCTTCGGAGTTAGCGGTGAAAGACATGGGAACACACACTGAACTAATTGAAATTATGCAAAGGGACACATACTCGGAAACATAAGCAAAGACGGTACATTCTGATAGGCTCTACGTTCTTTCAGACAAAACTAATACAGTAATATCGTGGAATTCCGGAATGGAACACGCGAAGTTGTAGATTGGGCTAAACGGTTTGAAAATAATTATTTTATGGTAATTTGCAGGGATTTCTGAGGATGCTGGGGATTGTTCGTTTTATATAAAAACTTTGTTTGTTTAATTTAAATTTTAATCTTTGTTTTACTGTGCTAAAAACCTAAGTCAAATGCCTTCTTCTCCAGCCGGACACCCAAGCTCCTCGTGGAGTGAAAGGTCACAAATGGAATATTCGGAGATGAATTCTGTTTTCAGATATCCTAAGTTATATCTTATTTGAAATGACTTTTCGTATAATCTATTTGCTTGAGCCATAAGCTAAGGATTCATACTCTCGACAAAACAAAGAATAATTTCGAGTTTAGCACAATTTTGCATTCATCACGTGTCCTGGCTAATAGGTACATATGAATGCGAGCTGATAAGTGTTCTATGTCTTTAACAATCTAAGGGCACAAATAAGCCTGCGCGCGTGAGCGAATATGAGGCACTTCATCATTTATTTGAATAGCTACAAATAAATTCACCAATAAATTCACCAATTTACATAATATCCTTAAGTATCCCTTAATGGCATTTAGGTTCAGCAGGCAATGCCCTCATTTTATGTGCCGCACTTCCCATATTTCTTCTCTCATTTCATTAAATTCCTCGTCTTCGTTCTTTGTGTCCGTCGCTTCCACGCTTCGAAACGTGTTTATGTATAGCCGAAAGGATTTTCTCTAATAGTCGCTAATGTTGTAATATGTTGCCATTGTTATTTCGTTTTTATTATATTTATATTTGTTTTTGTACGCCCATTTGTACACATTTGTTGTTGCCGTTTTATGGCACTGAGTTCGGCTAATTTGCCATATTGCTTATGTGCTCGTTATCCTACGAATGGTTACCTTCCCTGCGGGCACTCACAAAGGCCATGCCTCAACCACCCCTTTGCCTCTCGCCCGTTTGCTTTCATCCGAGCCTCTTAACCTGCCCTCTACCCGCCGGCACTCTCGGCTTGGTCGATGGCTTCAGCACGCGCTTCCTATAAACTTTCATTTAGCTTTGTTAACTGTCGAAATGGTGCGCGTAACGGGAACACGTGCCCTATTTTACACATAACAACAATTGCTACTTGCACATAAGTACATACACATGTATATGTGTATGAATGGGGTATGTACTTGCTCGCAGGCATTGAATTCGAAATCGAGAAAGAAACTGAGCCGCACCGAAGCCCTTGACAAGTCGGGCAGAAAGCGTAATCCCTTTGAATGTTGTTGCCTTCCGTTGTGCTGCACTCGGGTCCTGCACCCCCGTAAACAAAAACACACATTCGTATTTTTAGCTCTCTGACTTTCCGTCGTCGCACTGGGCAACCGTGCGCTTACTTTATGTGCCACTGCACTTCCAGGTGCGAACAAATGGAGGCCAGCAGTGCCCTTGCAGCGCGCTTGGCGAGCAGCTGTGCCGCAAGGGTCGATCAATATATGCCGCTGCATTGCAAGTGAGCTTAAATTGTGCCCAGCAGTCAAGACGGTAGTTGTTTCAACTACAGCTCACTAAAGGCGGCTTACAACAAACACTCGTGCACAAAAATTGTGCCGCGGTGCGCTTAGAACACTCTTTGGCTGCCGCTGCCGCTGGTTTTTCGCGCCGCTTTACACTTTTTTATGGCAAGTAGCAAGTTCACAGTCACTTTGATCGCGCTTGTCCTCCTTTCCCACGCGCGGCGCTCCTCAGCATTGGCGTTTTATGGCTTCCGCCTGCTTCAAAGACGCTGCGCCGTGCCGTCTACCTGAAACGCAACGCGCGCTAAATAAATGTGCATATTTTTCGGCATTCCAGCGCTGCGTTATCTAGCGCCTTCGGTTGGTCTGTCGTGTTTTATGTTCACCCCGGTTCAATAGCATAAACTTCAAGTAGTTTAACTATCCGCACTTGCCACAATATGCGACAAGACAACGGTAAATTTGTAGGTGCATATTTTTGAAAACACAAGATTGTTATCAGCGAACATTCGCATTCGTTTCAAATATCAGTTTTTATAGTTTCGAAAAGCTTTCTCACCTGTACGCGAACAGCCTTGTGACTCAGTGCAAGGTGCTATCAAGCAAAATTATTCTCTCTGAAATTAATAAACGCACCAATTTATTTTTTAAATTAAATTATTTCAAAATCGAATTATTGCAAGATCACCCACCATATGCGCACGTATATAGGCCTCGCCCTGAAAATCTCGTTTGTTTCTAAAAGGAAATTAAAAGCCAAGAGAAGAGTAGGAATTTACCTGCTTGAGTGGTTGGGTTCGTGTGCAAATGGTTCGGCGTAGATGTTTCGCACAGGCGGAACCCGGCGCGGCAATGGCGGTGGCACTGGATTATAACCGTCCATGATTGTATCACAATCGGAGTATTTCATTGATTTCATAGTCATTTTGATGTATTTCTTTCTGTTACTTTTACAGATTTGTGTGCTGATTTCATTTGTGTCTTAATTCTTCTCAATATCGCCTCTTCGCTGCGTACATCGCACAGCCGACTCTCGTATCTGTTGTATTAAAATTACTTTAATTAATTCACGCTTTTTGTTTTTTATAATTTCGCAGTCGCTTATTGCTCTGACTACAACACCGGAAAGGGGCGAATCGAATTAAAAATCGCCTTTCAAGAGCATATCTCGCAATTCTGCTGTTGCGCGCTCCGAACTCTCCTCTTCACTCACCGCGAATGTATTTATTATAAACATGTTTTTCTTTTGTTTTTCGTTTCTTTCGTCGCTTTTGTTTATTATTTTTTTTTTTTTTTTTTGTAATTTGAAATTTACTGCGCGCTTTTCACGGCGAATTTGTTCGCACAAATATCGCTGACGCTGCGCGAATTCGTAATTAAAAAGGGAAAATGTGCGAATTTCTACGCCAACCGCTCGCGAAGACACGAGAAGTGTCGACGTATGTGTGCGGGCGCGCGCGTTCAGTTTATCTCCTGCCGCATACACGCCTACAGATGTGTTATTTGACGTTTTCCGCACGCGTTGCACTATAAATTTAAAATCCGCGTTTCTTATTTTTAATTCGCATCGACTTTTGTTTTGCACTGCCAATTAATTCACAGGGAAATTCTCCCTCTTAATGCAGATGCTGCAAATGATCTGGCATCCGCGTTCAGTCCTTCAGCGATTGCGAGGGCGTACGCGCGTTTTGACGCACATCGGCTTAATTGAATGCAAATATTGTTTTCCTCTTTCCTTTTGCCGCTTTTGGTGGATTATAAGTTACACTTGGCACTCGCACCGTCAAAAGTGATCAAAACTACATTCAATCATCTGTTAACCTAGAAAAGAAAGCAATTGGAAATTGATATGAGCTCTTCATGATTAAAATCCATGGATACATGGAGTATGTGGCCCGATTTTCTGTACGCTGAGTGCCAGGCGTCGCATGCCATCCCCAATTGTATCTTCCCCCTCACATACCCACGTGTGCTAGTACATTCATTAGGAATGGCGCGACCCCCCACCGCCACAATCGGATGACTAAAGCGGTGTTGAGTGTAAATGTTTGAAGCCAGCTTTCAATCAAGGCTAATCAACAAACAAACGTATCAATAAATTTCATGAAATTATTAAGCTAATCGAAAACGGGTGAGAAAATGGAATACAATGTGTTGGCATTCAATTAAAATCATTATCGAAGACAGCAATTGTGGTGTCGATGTTGGAATGTGGCGTAAAAATATGCTTCATCACGAAAGCGTATCGCTTGGCGTTGGCCGGATTCCGTCTAATAAACGCTAAACTTTCGTTGGTGGGACGCGAAGCGTTGTTGTTACTTTTTCTGAAAACTTCAATTGAAATCATCGCCTGATTTGTTACTTGGCGAGGTTTTAATTAATGAATGTATTGGCTATTAATTGCAGCTGAAAGAAGGTGGGGCTTTTGATGGGCCGCCGAATGTGACGCAGCATTTACTCTGCGAAGTACAACGCGCGCTTAGCGGAATTTGAAATTATGTTTCACAGGCTCAAGTCTCATGTACACTGAAGTCCGCTATATATCACATAAAACCACTCGGCGGTTTACGATCGCTTCCCGATGTTAATTTAGAAATAGTCAAGCTTCTGAAAAAAACCTTCTGTTGGACCGTACTGCACTTAATAAGTACCCATATTTTGGTATCAACCATCCTCAGAAATGAGAATATTGATACATTTGCACATCTGAACATATTGGCCTCAACACAGCAAGTCATTCTTGGTTACTACAAGCGACCTTTGAATTGCAACTAAAATTGCGGGATTTCAATGTTTGAAGAAGAACAGCATTTAAACCAATTACCACCCACGTTGTAGGCAAACAAATGGCCCGGCGATTGTGCTACGTCATGGTCTTATATTAGATGAATCGACGCGCCCAGAGCGGCGCAACATCTTCGGCGCAAGCTTGGATTGGACGGACGGCCACACAGGTGAAGACCAATCGATACGCGCTTGATGAGGTCTATGAGCGTGACGTAAGCAATTTCTGCAACAGCACATAATTTCGTAATGCAAGCGAACCTCCGCAGCTGCGCCAGCGAGTTGTGGGTTTTACGGTATTTTCATTTTAGTTGTTTACGTTTTTGGAAACCAAAATATCAGCTGAAAACTTGAAGAAACTCAACGAAAGAATGTAACAAACGGATAGGCTGTTGCTAACGCCAACGCAACCGAGCATTTCAATGGCATCAGCAAGTTAGCCACCTCTTCTGCGCGGCACGGCGAAATCTTTAGTGCTCGCCATCCAACCCAAGCAAGCTCAGTCCAAGCACTTACACCGAAAACAATAAAAATAACGAACATCCAAACATGTTAAGGCACTGAGTATTTGCGACGTGATCGTACAAAGGTCTCCCGGGATTTCGACGAAAACAAATTCCCAACAGCAAAACGAACAACATCTATCGGAAGGCTTACAACTCACCAACCAACCGCTCTTCTTCGACCGCACAAAGCCGAACGGAACAAATAAGAAGGCTGGCTAATGCGTTACTTCATACCATGAGCTTTCACAAGTGCACGACTTACTACAAATGCGCTTATATATCTGTGGCTGAAAAGAGCAATACAAGCGCACATCGAAATGCGGGCGCGCACGGGTGGAACTGTCCCCATTGACCGCGTGAACGTGAGTCCACTCCACAAATACCCTCCATTACATACTATGCCTATTTCACAGGCAGAATGCCTCCCTCTTCTAATCCAAGCTGCTGTTAAACCTCCAAGCCTGCACTTGGCGAGCTCACAGACACAGTTCAGCGGAAAGTCTACTGGGATCAGTGCGACTACAGCGAGACGATTAGGCGTTCGCTAGTAATGACATAAAATTATTAAATGTAGTTGTCCCATCCCATACATCCACCGCGCCCAGGACATAACTTTCCAGTTCAAAGCAGTGGCAACCATTGAACCAGCAACCGATGTCTCATACCATATATTGTACATATGTTAGTGTGGCTGTTTCGGCGTCTAGACAAGCTCTTTGTATCGGCGTGTTCATACTTGCAAACTGCCGCCTCAACTCCGCTCGACACAAATGCAACGACACCGAGAGGTATCCTTCATTAGCGGCATCGATACCCTGCCGGTCTTCGAAGTGCTTAACTAAGTATTGGTGCTCTTGGATTTCGTAACTCTTGAGTAGACTCGCGCCTCTGGCGGAAAGCCCCCGTACCCAACCAGTCGAATGTGAAACTTATGAGCAGTTCTTTATGTCTCTATTTAAGGGCAGTGTCCAATTTTATTTATTGTGCTCATATAATTCATCTGAATGTAAATCAGCCAACTTTGCTGCTATACAATAAGCAAACAGTGAAGAGGACGAGTAATAAAACTTAAGTATTTGTATAAGAAAGGAATTGATATCATTGGCCTTAATAACCGCGCCGTTAGTTCTGCTTTCTCCAGAATGGAAATGTGTAGTGAGCGAGGGCAAGTCGAAATTAAACAAACAGTCGTCACACTCCCAACTTGGCTCCCTCATAATTTCGAAGTCATAGATAATTTCGTGTATCTTGGAACCAGTATTAACACCAACAACAACGTCAGCCTCGAAATCCAACGCAGGCAACGTAGGCAATCCTCTCTCGACGAACAAAAACAAAACTCATTATTCTCGTGCTGCTATCTGGTGCAGAGACATGGACGATGATAATTTCTGATGAGTCGACGTTACGAGTTTTCGAGAGAAAGATTCTGCCGAAGATTTATGGTCTTTTGCACGTTGGCCCAGGAAATATCGCATTCGATGGAACGATGAGCTGTACGAGTTGTACGACGACATTGACATAGTTCCGCGAATTGAAAGACAGCGCCTATGCTGGCTAGATCATGTTGTCCGAATGGACGAATACACTCCAGCTATGAAAGTATTCGACGCAGTACCCGCCGGAGGAACTAGAGGAAAAGGAAGACCTCCACTCAGTTGGAAGAACCAAGTGGAGAAGCACCTGGCTTCGCTTGGAATATCCAATTGGAGCCACGTAGCGAAAAGAAGAAACGACTGCCGCGCTGTTGTTAACTTGGCTATAATCGCGTAAGCGGTGTCTACACCAGTAAAAAGGAAGAATGAAAAAGCCCCAAGGCTGAGGTTTGAACCTGCAATGCTCCAAAGTATTCGGGGAGATTGGAATCGGGGTATGACTGTGTTGTCTGCGAAATAAAAAAAATTTATATGTAGCTGCGTTGAATTCGAACATATTTGGGGTATACTTGGAGACAGATCAGTTTCAAAATGTTAGAACTGGTTAAAAAAGTTAAAGAGTGTAACTTGTTGATAAATGTTGAAAACGATTAGTCTCCTTTTGAGCTTTTCGAGTGGAAAGGGTGAAATTAGTCGTAACAAAAGGGAATACATCATTCCATTTAAAAAATTCTGTACTTTTCGAATTTTGCATTGTTCTATATGTATGTGTATCTGTATGTGCGGTCCAGTGAAATCTAAGATCAATAACGGTTATTTAATGTCACCATGGCAAATCTTCCACACCACATATAATATTTGGCAGATAAGGTAAACCCATTAAACTCATCACGAGACATCTGATGTCAAAGACTCATCTAAAGTAAACAAATACTTTCATTAATCAAACAGCAGAATTATATAAATATGTATGTAACACAAACGCCTGCACACAAACAACAACAAAGCCAACAAAGTGATGTTTTCTATTTATTCCCTGTGAAATCCATACCGCAGCATCCAGTCCAATTAGAATGGCATGAGCGGACACTTCGGAAGTATACCTAGCCGCACACACATACACACTCATATGTACACGAAAATATCAGCAGAGCATATGGTGGGCCATGTAGCAGAGCAGTCAGCGTTAATTAACAATAATATTGTTTAAGTTTTTATGCTAAATAAAATTGAATGGGGCATTAACATGTTCAGAAGTACAAATTCGGATTGAAGAGCGCGCCGCGCCGCGCCGCTTTCTCAGCGCCCGCACTGGTAATTTTAGTTCTTCCTATTGCTCGTTAAAAGCCAGACCGCCTCGTGAAAGTGCCGCATTTTATATGTACTGAAAAGGGGAGAGAGTTCGATACAGATTTTCATGAAAATCGGGTTGTTGCAAGGCCTGTGTGTGCAATCACGAAACCTCAACTCAGACAGACTCTTAAAATCTCTAAGTTACTTGTACGTGCGTTGTGCTCGCCTTCCATAACCAATAACGGCACTACGGTTCAGCTTTCTGCCGTTACTCAAAAATGGTTGATCAATTATTAGTTTTTGAAATTCATACAAATTTAATTTCATTTGAAGACAAATATGGGTTCCTCAACATGTCCTACGCCTTTATGCCGGACTCGTTTGTCTCACTTTGTAACCGATTACTTTTGATTTCATTTAATACTCATACAAATTTTATGGTTTATAAAACAACAAAATAGATATTTATTAACCATAACAACGACCGCGAACGAAGATAAACGATTGAAGGTGCGAAGAACTTTTATTATTTCCTACAAACAGATGCATGAAATGAGTAAGTCCATGTGGCATGTGTCTCAACGGTGGGGAGTAAGGGCATTTATAAACATATAGCAGTAAAGCTTTCATTTCCAACATTAAAACTTGTAATACAAGGGAAATGGTGAAGAGAAGTCCGATGATCGCCGAGAGTAGCGATCACTACTGCAGTATGGGTCTGGAGCTCTTGACATTGCGTGTTGCCTTCTGCGGTATTCGGGGGTAATAGGCCAGCGCCATAAAATATTTTACCAAGCACACATACATATGCATGTGCACACTTTACGGTAGTGCACACACATGCTGCAGGTTTGAAAGCGGCGGGGCCCTACGCATTACGGAATGCATAAATCTCACAAGATGCGTTACCCCGCCGCGGAAGTTGGAGATTCTATGTTGAGCGGCAGCCGGCAGCGCTGTGGCTTATTATTTGGGGATTTTCAGCATAATCGACTTAAATCATAATAAAAACAAAAAACAATAAATATGAAATGTGCACATCAGCGGCAATAAAGTCAATTAACCGCTTGTACAGCAGTCGGCTGCTGCCCTCGCCACCCCGGCTGGCTGAGTCAACTTCCCATATACCAAGGCACACATGTGTGCTTATGTGCATGCAAGCTGTTGTTGCATTCCATTTAAGCGGATTTATACTCCGAGTTGCTGATAAGACGCAATCTTCGATTTATCTGCGAATGCTTTTGTAATTATTGAAAATTTATGACTTACAAATAAAACTCAGACGTTATTAGCATTTGAAATGGTTTCGTAGAAACACCCACAACAACAATAAGAAGCAGAGCAGCACAGTGATAAGAGCCAGCAGTGCAGAGTCGTTCGTGAGGAAATAAAATGGTAAATAAACTCAATGGGCGCGCTGCTGCAGCGTCGGAAAACTGCGGGGTCGCTGGCTGGCTGAAGCATCAGCAGCATCTGCAGCAACATGACACTTATTGCATGTCGCTTGTTCGTTCTACTTGCTACAAATACCAAAACTCCATTATTTTTCTCGTGTTTCAATTTGCTTGCTTCTTCTGCGCTTAACAAATTGAGTGATCTTTCTTGCTGTCGTATTCTTTCTTCTTTTCGGAGACGAGTTTTATTGTCAATTTTAATGGCGATTTTTATGTGTGTTGCTGATAATTTGAATGTGCTCCACGGCTCTTGATGATGTGCTAATGTTGCGGCCACAAATTAGTGAACAAACGAATGGAAAACATCAAGACCCGATCATTGAAACGGCGGCAGAAGAAGTGGAGATGTGATTGGAAATGGATGCATTGAGTGACATGGGAAAATCGCGAGAACTCACTAAGCCATACGAGCCCCCCGTATGCCCGAAATCTTCAGTTCCTCCGAACATATATTCATTTAAATAAATGAAAAAATTATGACGATGAATCGACGATTTCTAGAAGACTGTTCAGTGGACTGGGCGAACTCATTGGAGAAGTTGCCTCGATAAATGTGGCAAAGTTCTTTGTATCGGAATTTTAAATATATTTTATGAGAAATGAAAGCGGTTTCCTAACTAGTTGTGAAAATTCTGTAAAAATACTTGTAGACCCCACCAATAGCAAAATAGATAATAACTGAAAGTTTGACAAATTCTCAAAAAGTGAGAAAGCTCATGAATTATAACGACGAGGTGCCGCTACTAAACCAAAAAGTCATAAAGTAAACAATCAGCACCGACAACAAAAGCACCGTATTCATCGCACCAATTGAAATATTCAGGAAGAATGCGTAGCGGTGGAAGCGCTTGGAGTTCTGGCGGGGCACTCCGGCCTCGCAAACAAAGATCGCCCACAAATAGGCAACAATGGGTGCATTGAGTGCCAATCGCATTTGTTGTTTCTGAGACCTATTGTTGTTATTGACTGTTGCCGGGTCAACTTGATGCAGTTGATAAATAAATAAATACAGTAATAGATGAAAGCCAACCGGAGTATTTTCGCTCGTTGAAGGGCGGTCGGAGAAACTGCATCTGCTTGTCTTCTCGAACGGTCGCCGTTCCACACACAAATTGATTTAAATTTGTTATTTAAATTCCCTTCTTTGTATGCTAGTTTTTTAGGCATATATTTTGTATTTGTAGTGGGCCGGAGGCAACAACGCGGCGCGTGGATATTCAAATCATTTAGTTTACGCCAATAAAATGCAGTTGATCCCATTATGTCTCGCTGTTCAGAAAGTAACGGCCGAAGCCATAAAGTTACGCACAACAAACGCTTAAATTTTCCATTATCTATGCTCATCACCGTGTGTAACACGCTCGGACAGACCAAGTGTCGGCATAAAAAAATAAGACAAGCGCACAGAAAAAAGCGCTTCGTCGCTACATCTCGCTTTGCTGGCATTAATTGAACTTCTGTGTAATGTCAGATGCCGTCGATTGATCCACATATCTGATGCTTTCCTAATCAAACGCTGTTGAAGAGCCGGCTGTTCGGGTCTCTTGTTGTCAAAGTTTTCGTTTTGTCTTTTATCGTTTTTTCAGCATCTCGAAGCATGGCGAATGGGTGCAACATGGGCGTCGATTGTATCTGCGAGATGCCGCAAGTGTGAATTTGTCGATAAAGGCGACGAGTTGATTAATATAGTCATGGCGACGGCGCAGACGCGAGTCACATAAATAAATAAACAACCGAATCCAAAACAATTGGCGTAAGCGTTGTGTTCTTCTGAATTTCATTGGCAGCGACTTTCTCAGCCAGCTATTTGTTTGATTTACAAATTGATATTTTCTGTTGTTATAACTTAAACACTTAAAGTGGATGCAGGAAAGGGGTGTTGTCTGCCTCCAAAATGTGTGGAATGGCCTTGTTGCCACTTTGTTGAACAACTTTTCCCCGCGCCTCCGAATTGCTCGATGCGAGCAGTTTTTGCTCTCAACAAATATGAACATTACAGCATTTGTAATGTTCGCCGTCTCGTCGCCGCGAGCCCCCGCCTGCTGCTGTACATGGGGAATATCGGCTGTGACTTTTTAGCGCTTAGCACTTTCTTATGTCACTATATTCATGAGTAATTTTGCAGATACACAGATACCCTTCTGCCACACACACCCGACAAAAAATGAACACAGACCCTGCAGGAATTTCCTTTTACTGAAGCAGAAGTGCCGGCTGGCGACGCTAGCAAAACTGAAACAAGCGGTTGTTAATGAAAAGTTGTTAAAAGCGCTTAGTTTTTTGAATCATTTGGCAAGCACCGTAAACCGTAATTTGTATGAAGAACTGAGATCAGTTCTATTTCCAACAGTCAACCTGAGAACCACACTTTCGTTATTTGACAAAGTGTTACACGAATTTGCCTTGCCTTTGCTTTCCATCTGGGTATACAAGAGTGGGTGTATCCATACATGCTTAGCGAGGGAATGGAAGCGCAAGTACTTAGGTGTGGATCTATCTAGTTTCCTTCCTTTTGCATTTTTATCTTCGAGTTTTATCCTTTTTTGATTATAATACGTAAATAATTCCCATTTCAGCTCGTTGCCTTGCTGTCACTCGTAAGACTACACCCTCGACCCTTTCCCGTGTGTGTCATGCCTTGGTGGCGTGTTTATGTAGCGTCTTGAGCAGATTATAATCTCTCCAACGCAATGTGGAACGCCGGTTGACTGCTACTTCCACAGCGTCCTGTTTCGTTTCACTCTGTTTGTTGTTATCTTTTATTTTCGGCAAACTCACATCTGCAGTGTGTACATGTGGGTTGAATCTGTAGCTGGAGATACGGCAGGGCGCAAGCGGAGCAGAATTTTAAAAGCTCATAATATGATTTATGCGGCTCTTTATACTCCCGTGCATGCCTCGTTTCTTATTTTGTCGTGTCTTAAGTACTTGTCAAGTGGAAAGAATGAGTGATAAAAGTCTTTTCAAGGCAAATGTAAATGAAAAGGATAACAAAAGCTGAAAGCTGCAAACGAGACCAGCAAAACAGCATCTTTCGGATGAGGAGATTTCAGTACATCAAAATAAGTAAATACAACAACTTAAACCCATGTCTCCATAAGAATTCTACAAACTCCAAGGCACTATTGAAATATATTAAGAAAGGCTTCTAACTGACCATTTAGGTTGGTCATCTCCTGGGCTTTAATAATCCATCCGGTGATGAAATGAGACGTATTTATTTATCTTCAAACATACATGCGGACCAAATTCGAATCTTTCACTTTCGTTGGGAGAGTTTACGCACTCAACCCAACAAAAAAGTGAATAAAAACTTTGGACTAAATCGATGCAAAAGTAGCTCAGTTGCGAGTTCCTTCACGCGCAACGAGTCAGACACTTCAAATAAAAACGCAATGGCAAAAACAACAGCCTCAATCGTAGTAATAAACACTACACAGCACGAAAGCACGAGCAAACGCTGCTGAAAGCACTAAACTAGTATCAATTTGGGAATTCAGTTCTTCAATTGAAGCCAATTTAACTAATCATTTGCTAGTTCGATACCATAAGTTGTAGCGAGGAGCAAGTAGGGGGCAGGAAGCTTTAAATTCAAATGCGACCCGAAATGTGAGCAGAAAGTGAAACACAACTTGAGTTGCAACGGTATCCAAGTAAGTCGGCACGGAGCAACAAAACGACAGCCAAAAGTCAACATGGCAAGTAAGACACGGAGCAAATACAAAGGGCAAAGGGAAGACATGAGTTTGGGAGTTAGTGCTGAAGCGGCTACGGATGAGCAGTAGTATGAAATGCTCAACACAACAACTCTTGCAGTTATAAGACGAGGTAGATTGGAAAGACGAAGCGGCTTTGGAGAAGCTGCAAAGTAGTAAAGACTGTCGTTGGCGGAAGAATGCATTGTGAGCCAAAGTATTCCAGCAGCGCTGAACTGAAGTCAAGGCAAGAATATATGGGTGTAAAGGATGCCGATGAACGATGATGGGGAAGTATCTGGATATGATGAGGGTGCGTGAAAATGTATTGGACTATGATGAGTAAAGGCAATAATAGTGATGGAGGTTCCGTATGCAATACAAACAATGAGGCATGGGGAAAGCAGAGATGAGTGAGCAACCGAAATAGTGATGTAGCAGAAGGAGGAATGTACTTAAGCAGCTTTATTGCCTTTCACATGCGGCATGTTGCATCACATACACATATGCACCCACAGTGGCGGCAACGACGGCGCAAAATGACAGCGAGCTGATTCTTCCGCGGCTTTGTGTTTACTTAAATGCAACTTTTGCTATTTACATCTTTCGTTTTTACAGTTGATTAAGAGTACCACTGCAGTTAGTTACATAAACACTTGCAGGGTGCTGTGCCAAAGAGCGCGCACAATTCATTCAGATAGTGGTAGATGTGGGTGAGGCGGGCGCTTCAGTTCAGGCTGTGCTTTTGCCACCACTTGCTTTTGGTTTCGTCAAAACAAAAGTTAAATGTGGCATGGAAGATACTGCGATATGCACGAAAAGCATCAGTCACTGTTGCAGCCGTCGCAGCAGCTGCACCTCGCGTGCCACGAGCTCAACGTGTCGCACAGCAGCTCGCTTGCTACTCAATTAAAATTTCAGCGCTTCTCTGGAGACACATGCAGTTCAAGCAAGAAATCCAATCCGATTGCGAGTGGCACAGCCGACCGGCGGGACGGGGTGGGCCGCTCTGACAACCTGCCGGCAGGAAGTGCCTATCTTCGTTGGCTATGTAGCCTCGACGGCATAACAGTGGATTTATTTGCTTTCATTCGTGCACCGAGCACTTCAGCCGCACACTCATTCACTCAGTCATTCATTAATTCATCGGCTGCTCGGCTTACTCGGCTTGCTCCTTTGCTCATCCATTCGCGCCAAAGTATCTTTCATGTGCATTTCGCAATTGACTTTTAGACACTTCTGAAGTTACCGCCGCCGTCTATCCGCGCTCCCACCGCCAGGTTTTTGCGGAAAATTTACGACTGCTCTGCCTTGTCTGCTGTGCGCTGGATTTGCGTACACGCGAACCTGCCTCCCCGCTCTTGCGAATAGTGGGCCTGCCATTACGCTTACTTTCATGATGTACACTCACGTGTGCCCGGGCCCCACGCTAATTAAATATCTATGAATGACGGCTGGCGTTCATTTGCTTCGGATGCCCAATTTCTCGGGGCTGTTGTCAGTGCTGCTAGTCCATCTGTGTGCATGCCACCATTGAAACCATGTACACATACAGACATTTATATGTGAATGTTGGAGAGTTCACGGATATTTTCGTATTTGCTTATTTACCCGCCTGTGGTTAGCTGAGTCTATTTGGTTGTTAATTTGGAAATTTAAGTGACTGCAGGAAATCGTTCAACTTATAAATAAACAACTTATATACATATATATATATACATATGCCGATATATGTATATATATACATATATATTCATGATGTAACTTCTACATAGGACTAGAACAATCATTGAATCTTGGGATTTTGAATGATAATTAACGAGAGAAGAACTTTAAGGGAGCCCAACTAAGACTGATAAAAGGACTGGAATTTGAAAGCCCTTGAGAGCAAAGGTATTTGTGTGTTGCTCGTGATTTAATACAATTTTCCGATTTTTTCGTAAGCCTGCTATTCGGAAAGCTTCTTGCAAACACAACTGCGAGTTGCGAAAAATGACACGAACACCAGCTCGGGCAATTGGGAACTGCTCTGCGACTTGCGCGTTTCCCAATGGCCAATTGCTTTGAAGAAGGTAATTTCTCTTTCTGATTCGCCCCAAAATACTCAGCGCCGCTGCGACGCACATCATCGCCGTCATTGCCGGTGGCTAAATGAAAACTCGAAAGCAGGTACACGGAACGCGGCGATTAGAGAATGGCGCGAATGAACCGAGATAAACATGCAGGCGCTTGTATGCGGAACGCGACTAGGCGCGACAGCCAAAGACGCCGAGAAAGAACTTTTGCTATTTTTATTTAATTTTGCCATTTTCTCGGTCGTAAATTGTCCCATTGGGAGTTCCGTCGCGCTTTTATTGCAAGAATAAATTGGGCTGGGCGTGCTGGCGTGCCGGCGGGCTCACAGTAAGCTATGGGCAGACCAATGGCTTCCTCTGCTTTCTGCTCGCCTTCGCCCGGTCCGCGCCCCTTTGGGTGTTGTTCTCGCAGACATAATCTCTGAATGAAATGTTTTAAATTTAGTTTTACATTCTAATGACATTTGAGTGCTGCCTGGGATGGTTTGCTACGCAAATGCATGTGTGTGGGTGAGTGTGCGTTTGAGCATCTTTCGTAGTCTTCATCCATTTGCTTGAAGACTATTTTTTAATTTTGGGAATTTATTACAAATAATTTGTCAATGTTGTAGTCGCGCTGCGCACTTGACTATTTGCCCATGTTGTTGCTGTAACGCCCGAAGTATGCAATAACAATGTCTTGGTTGTTGCTTTCGTTGTTTTTGATTCTAAAGCGATTTCGGCATATTTGCTGTGAGGCATTACTAATTGGTGATTATGAGCGGAAATTCCAGTTCGGCAGCAGCAGCCACATTCATTATGCTCACATTTCACAACGAATGATTGCTTTTACCATTTTCTACATTCATCGGACACGCTCGGCATCCAATATCGGGGGGATTTATTTATTGCGCGACAGAACTTTTCTTTCTTGCGGACATAGGCGCGCATGTGGGTGGCGTTGTGCAAGTGGCTCTAGCTCCGCATGACAGTCGTCCATAGTCCATTTGTAGGCGGTTGCGCAACACGTCTGTGGAATTTCCGGATGGGTCATTATTTATTTCAACTGATTAATATTGTCAGCTTCAGCAAAAGCTTCTACTGATTTCTGAGTAACTTTCTGTTTCGGCTGAGAAAACCTTAAATTGCTCATTTTCCTCTATGTTTTCGATAATTTTATCGCCCGTTTTCCCTTACTCTTCTCAACCGAAATCTATTTGGAATAGTTTTCGATTTAAAACTTTCTCTGGCAGCCGTTTGCTTGCGAAACTTTCTCCATCACGCTAGAAATCGACAAATACAAACACCCGAGTGCTTGTTCTTCTTGTTTTTCACTTGTCCCTGTAATCCATGCCGGCAACCACCGACCCTTACTTTAAGCAAAACCAACTTTCAGCAACGTCAGAATACCCGAAGGTCTGCGGCGGTGTCTGTCCCTTAAATGCCACATCTTGCGGCTCCATCAACGCCGTCGCCAACTGCAGACTAGCTTAAGCCAAGCACTCGGAGACAGCGACAACAAAACTGTGACGGGATAGTCGAAAACAAGGGTGTCGAAATGCAAAAAAGTGAAAAATCGAGACCTAAACTGAAAACGAAGCAAAAGATGTGCGACAACAACCTATAGAATGCAATTTCCGCACAGACGTACACATTTCCTGAGCAGAAAACAAAATACAAATGGGGATAAAAGCGAATAATGCATATAGTGAGCGCCTTCCTAAAGCGTTGAACGCCAGCAACAACAAGGAGTGCGCGTCAACAAAAATAAAAAATAGAATTCAATTTCCAAACTAAATTCAACTAAATGTACGTGTGTGTGTGTGTGCGAAAAAATGCGAAAATTGTGTTTGGCAAACGCATTAAACTTTCATTTTTCTGTCATAGCAAGGATAATGGAATGCAGTGAGTGTGCTCGTGTGCGGCGAGAGCGCCTAGTGCGGACACGCGTCAGAGTGAAACGAAAGAGCACGCGCTCTCGCACAGGCCACGCACTCAGCGTGGCAGCTGGCGTGCCAGAGGATGGGCCGGGGAAAGGGTCGAAGAACGCATTCGAAATCAAAGCGAAAGTTAAAAGCACAAAATGTTGGCTTTCTTTCGGATCATTCGTTTTGCCAGACTTTTTGCATTCCATGACTTTTGCGTTGCATATCTCTGCGCGCACCAAGCTCTTCGAGGCAGGCGCTGAAAACTTTTGCTATGAATTTGTGAATTTGCTCGGTGAGCTCAGCGCAAAAAATGCACATAGCAATCAAAAAGTGACGCCACACAATTGAAAAGTTTTCACCAAAACGAAAAGTAATAAAAATTTCAAAATGCAATAAACCGGAAAATAAAAAGCCTCCATCAACAACAGCAACAACTGCGGCGGCCATATGCGCTTGATTCTCGCAAATATCTATGCCAAATTTCATATATAGTATATGAGTAAATGCATAATAATGCATATTGGAAGGGGCCAACTTGTTCTGTGTGCGCCAAAAAGCGAGCATCAACTTCGCTCTTGCAACAAATTGATGAAGGCGCAAATGTTATGAAATTCGGGTTATTATTATCATTATTATGTATGAAAAATGGCACGTACTTGCGCCAGAGGTTTGCATTGGTGCCCTCCTAAACTATCGTAAGCACTGTCTAAAAGGGCAGCGCCACAAACTGTGGCAAATTGTTTGGTCAAATTTGTTTCGAGCGCATCTCAACTTAGTTTTTGGCCAACACTAACGAATGCAATTGAGGTCAATAGGATGGAACGGCGCTGACGCCAACATTTGCCTCCATTACAACACTCCAACGGCATCCTCTTCTGCTGGTAGCCGCAATTAAGCCCTCCATTCTGCCATTTGATTTGGAATTTGCGCATTTGTAAGTTTTATATATGTATGTGTGCACCGACATGTTCCTGTTACGGATGTATGCCGCATTGTCTCTTTCCCCGCGCTGAATTCAGCGCAAGCTTTTAGTGAAAATTTCACAATTGCGTGTTCAAATCGATGAAGCAGTGGCATGCCTCATTATCTAGTGAATGGAAAAGGCCACAAATAGCAGAAACCTCTAAGTGTCAAAGGGCCACGTGGACGGGAAGTCATTAGCCTGAAATCAGTGTCTGCGGTGGAGCGAACGGAAAGCCATGAAAAACCATCACTAGTGCCACTTAAACAAAACAGAAGCATTGGAGATGATAACAATTCCAAAAATCAGCACTGAATGGTCACAAAAGCTCGAACCCAAAAGAAAGGCACTTACAACAACCACAGAGAAAATTACAAACATTAAGCTAGTGACGAAAACTGTTGTTTGCCGGGTAATTGTAAACTTGCTGGCGTGTCAGAGTACAATTTGTGTCCAGCACCGAAAGAGCATGTGTAGTACAGACAAAGCACCCATGTGTCTTGCATAAGTGTCTGTCGGCCACCACATTACCCGACAGCATTTGTCGAAATCGCCCAACACAGCAAACGAATGGCCGCGGAGAGAAAACCTTTTGGACAAACCGCATTTGAAATACTTGCTTCGGTAGTGCGAAAAGATAGAAAAGACAGAGGGGGATGGCCATGAAGAGAGACCTTAAATACTACAAGTATCTTATCTGACGGCCTCTTTGAGGGCACAGCCTTCTGAGTCTCCTTGCAGATATGCTGAGAATTGCCAGGTGCGAGTGTGGGAAGGAGGCAATTAAGAATGAAAACGGGCATCCTCGAATGGCAAGATTTCAGCATTTACAGCAAAACCCTTAACACAGATTGGAACAAATCGGTCCAGTTACTCCCAAGCCAATACCTAGTTATTCAATATCAAGCGTGACTTAACTTGAAATGCTTCCAAGTGTTGAAGGCTGGTTGTTTAATAAGGTATTTAACAAGAAGTGAGTAGCGAAGATAGCAGACTTTAGCGGATTATAGAAGGAAGCCATGTTACCTGGAAGAAACATAGGACGTCAATTCGTCATAAGTTAGATGAATGAAAGGAGTGAAGAATAGAAATTGGTTTAATTAGCCACTTTTGAAATCACTATTTTTCAAGCACATGACATTACCCTATTTTGGATCTTCTGAGCTACAAAAATGGGCGAAGTAGTATCTAATTCGCGAATAGAGGAAAGGACCAAAGAAGAAGCAATCCAATTCTGAGCCACACTAAGTATTTTGATTTCAATTCCCCGAAGGCTCTCCTCAACAGTTTATATCTGACGCTCTCACATTTTCGTTATTTGATTTTCTTAATATGGCAATATTTCGGTGAATGTTTGTCCATCACTTTTGAAAATATATTCTGTCTTCGGGCGAAACTATTTAAATGTCTCAACCGGCGACGGACCCACACACACATGGCGTGGATTTGTATAGGATTATCGGAACAAATCGCAGCCGCCACGTGAAAGAAGCTCAAGGCACAGGGCGGGTGCACGGCTTCAGCGAACACTGTCCACCACACACTCACACAAACGACCGGAGTGCGCAAGAGTGTGTGACCGAGCAAACATAAAATCAATTTTGATCCCTCAAGGACTGTGCTTGTTTACTTGTTGTTGTAGAAGAGCAGATGTGTGACGAACACAGCAAGGATTATGCACTGCACACGTACACACACACATACATATGCACGTTAGGGTTGTAGGACATATTATATCTGCCGAGTTGCATTATTGGATTTGGCTGAACGAAGCGCTGTGTGTGCAGCATTTGCAGCCGCGGCAAGGCAATTGCACCTAATTTCTATGGACGTGCAATTTGAACAGATTGGCGTTGTTTGACGTCGCCTGTCACCCGAAGTTTCTCCATGATATATGTGCCGCCTTGTTCGTATGTGTGTTTACTTGTGCAATTGTGCGTGCCACATTTGTGTCGCTGCCGCGTATGCCTTGCTCATGTTGTCTGAATCGTGAACTTTATAGCCGCTCATCGCGTGTTTCATTCGGCACCGCTTGCAGCACAAATTATTTATGTTGCACACACCATCGCACCACATGCAATTTGTTTTATATTCATAATTTTTAGAGCAAAATTTAAAATCTGCATATTAAATAATCGTAAAATGGCGAAAAACGAGCATAACCGCAGAGTGCGTATGAATTATGTGGCATGTTGCAAGCCACACAGCATACAGCACACCCTTAGTGGCGCCTGCCCTTCACATCGGCGCAAGGCAAATAACTTTTATTTTATTTCCCCTCTGTGTTCTGTATTTTTATTTTTTGGTCGTTTTCCTTTGACATATTTTACGCTTTTTACACCACTTTATGAATCTGCTGCCAAGTTGCGGTCCCAACTACAGTCGCTATTGTTGTCGTCGTCGCTGCTTGTTCCGTTTTCTAGTGGAACCATCGTACACAGTTAGAAATTTCAGTTGTGGTCTGATACAGTCTCGAGCGGCAAATTCTTACTTTTAAATAGAATCGAGCTGAACCAGACGCGATTTGCCCAGAATTCACATTATCTTAATCTCACTAAGTTGATAGAAGACACACACAAACAAATTTACGTTCATTCAGACTAAAAATTTGTAAAAAAAATAAGTTATTCGGTCATTTAAATATCAGATTTTATTTAATTTGAGAAAATCAATCAGTTGCCTAAGTCAAAATAGTTTATTCTTGTCTTAAGTGGCAGCTGTAAGTTGCAAAATTTTGTTTATAATTTTATAAATTTGTTTCGAGACTAAAAACTTTAAACGACAAAAACACAAGAACAACAAGCTGACTTAATTTTCATAGAATTTATTATATGGATTAACCATTTTATCTGCTCATTATCGAACAGACCTAACTTCTGTCACATTACCGAATGAGAGGAGAAGACGAAATTTTGAGAATTTGGATAATTTCTGAAAATGTTTCAATTCTTCGCGTTCTACCGTTAACAAGCCATTCAGTTATTCTGAACGGTAAGAGTTCAAAATTAAGTGGCCATTTCCAAAAATTCTCCAGCCCGAAACTCGTGACTCCTATTTTTAACTGTGTAAATAGCACGAGCATGCCGTAGGTATTTGTTGTAGCTGGCTTTTGACTTTGCTTGCTCCTCTGGTGGCGGGCTGTTTTCGCATTCTTTGTTTTAGCAAGAAAAACAAAGTGATTTTTTATCGTCTTTGGAAAATATTTCACTTTTTATTACCCAATTTACTGGTATCATCGTGCAACACAGCAGCGCAACCATGCAACACCGAAAGGCAGTGAAGCAACTAAAATTAAATGAAAAGCAAGGTTACTGCGACGGCAAAGGGCAGAGGAGGTGGAAAATGAATTGTGAAACAAAAATTCAGGACTTTGACGCAAAAAATTATTTATGCGATTTTTGCAGTCCGCACCAGCACAGCTCCCACTTTTGTTCGGCCGCCGCGTATGCCGTCCTGGATTGGTCTGGGTCTGGGTCAGTACGACCATCTGAAATATGGCACGAACTGCTCCTACAAGCGTTTGTGCTTGCACCGTTTTTACGGAAAAATTAAACCGTTTTGCAACTTAACTTTCTTCAATTGCAGTCAACTGAAATGTTGCACGTAATACCTTTCGCAAATGACCGCGAGGTATCCACTAATATTGCCTAATTGTCTACTTCGATACTTTTCACCTTCTTGTTCTCAAATGGAACTCTTTATTTCTCACTTTCGTTTTGACCCAATTAATCCACACACTTCAGTTGCGTTGCTGTGCATCAAGAGCTTTGGTGGCACGATTCAGCTCCTTTACGGCGAGGCGCGCGGCTTGTAAAAACCCACAGCGCTTCAGAGATGTTGTTTTCGTTGCCAAGGCGATTCGCGTAAAAAGCGAAGATTTACAGTCGTCGAGAGGCTTTGGCCAAGGTGAAGAAGCGGTGGCAGCCAGCTTCGCATGCGGCCGTGACTTTCGGTTTCCTTTGCATTCCATGGAATTCATTCCCATATATTATACTATATTTCAAATTTCCCCGTTCTACATCCTGCCGACTTGCCAACGCTGTACGCGTTTCGCCTTAGCGTTTAGATTTGAATAAATTAATGGAGTGCCTCTTAAGCGCTTCATAATTTCAGCCGTTTACCCGGCCCTTCTTCATAGGCCTATATACATATTTATTTTGTTTTAATCATCTTCCGATGCGTTGCGGCGTGTTTTCAATTGCTGCGGCTTCTTTCGTACTTGGAAGTATGATTTATGCTTCATGGCAGGAAGTGTTTCGCGTACTCGTTGCCACCGTAATACACCCCCTTGTAATGCTGTTGCTCATTCGAGTGATTTAAGAAGTGTTTGCTGCCGTTACGCTTGGCTAGTAGATAAAAATCGGCGCTTCCATACTGGCCTGGCACTTTCACTCGGCCGTGTCTGTGTTTTCGTTCCCGAATTCTATTTTGCTGTGTTTTTCGTTTTTTGTTTTGTTTTGGTACAGCTTTACATTGACGCTTTGTAGAGATTTTCCACTTCAACCGTTTTCGGGGAGTCTTGCATTTGTAGGATGAAGTAATTTTAGGGAGATTTATGGCATTTGTCTCCAGTAAGGCGTTCTAATTGCGCCCTAACAGCCAAGGTTTTCTACACCACGCATTCGTTTTCTGGTTTATGCGTTTTATTTAAATTTTACCTGGTAGAATATTAATATCAAAGAATCTTATCTTTAATTGTATTAAGCCGTTTACTCTTAACGTCCGCGTGAAGAGTCGATTACCAATAATATCTGCTTGCTTCCTAAAAGCAATCATTAAGCGTTTAATGGGCTGAATTCAAGGAAAACCCCAAAGTCCCGGAAGGCATCAACAGGCATTATTCTGGAATGCAACTGGCGCTTTCGCTCACGAGTGCGGCAGTATGCAAAACAAGTAGAGAGCAAAACAAGAATAAAGCCACATAACACAACACTCCAGAAGTCAAGTGGTCATGTGGTGGCATAAACAATTGGCAGTGGAACAACGAAGAAGCTGCGTGGCAACAACAGCAACATTTTCTGAAGGGGCCGGTGGTGGTAAGCGTGGAACTGGGGCAAACTGTGAGTTGTTAAGTTTTGCAAAGTGAGTTGAAAAAATGCTGTCGGAATTATTGTTGCACCTTCACAGCGTTAAAGTGCTTCTTGTGGCAGCCACAATTTGGAAATGTTGTGCAGACCGAAGTGGCAAATTAAATACAAGTGGCAGTAAAGAAGATGATGACGTTGATGTCGACGAACGCTGCGGGTGACTTGAACAGAATGAAGCTGCACTTTATTCTCTTCTTTTACTCTGTTTCCAAGTCTGACACGGTATCGTTGGGGTGCAACATACAAAGCGTCCGTTGCAGTATGCAACATACAAATCATACTGCAACGGAAAAATCAGCGGCATAACATTTTTACTTGAAAGAAGAGGAGGATGTGATTTGAACACGTATTTTCACAAAAATGTTCGCAATATTCTCGCTGCGCTGCTTCTGTAGGTATTTCGATTAGAAACACACTTATGTGTCAGTCCATTCAACAATGACACATCACATGACCCACCGAAGCTTTTGCCACATCAACTTCAAGTCAGCCCGACCCTAATGCAGCAGCCTCTTCCTTTCTCCTTCACACTTGCCCCGCTGCTGCAATTATATCTACTTCATATCCCCGACTCGGCCACCCCATTCACCGTATGTCCATCCACATACCTGGCTGCATACTTGTGTGTGTTGTGCAACATTTTCATCATATTCTGCACCATCATAAATCACCTCGAGTATTTTTAGTTGCTGTCGAGATAGACAGCGTCTTTTCGCCAACGTCTTCTTTCCCTGCAAATAGTGCTCATGTGACCTGTGTTCGCCTCAACTCTCTCCTCTCATAGCAGAGCCGCTTCTCACATGTCGCTCGTTTCGCTGCACACTTTCCATTACTTCATTCACCCAGCTGTTCAGGTAGCATCCACTCATCTGTTGCGAAATTCACACGGTCATCAAGACAACCTTACTCGTCGTCGGTCGAGGCGCTCCGTCGGCACTTCCATTTAGCATTGGCTGCCACTTCATTTTTCTTGTGTATAGGAGTGTGTGTGTGTGTGTTGGACTGCAGGAGTCTTCGTCCGCCTGTGACGTCCTTCCGTCATTGTTACTAATTTGCGCTTAAGTTGTTGTTTGTTTCGTTTATTATTAATGGTTTGGATTTTATCCTGTCATGTCTCCATGTTTTGCTCTACAATTCTCTTTCCACATGGTTTGTTGCAAGTTTTTGTTTTTAGTTTAGCATAGAACTGTTTTCCTGCCACAAAGGTAATCAACACAAGTGTTTCATTTCACATTTTAATGCTGTTTTTCGCGTTCTTTTGCGAACCTTGTGTATACATTTGGTTGAAACGTTTTTGTGTTTTGTTGCCTCGTCTTCTTCCTGCAGCATCAGGTAAGATTTGTACGTATATGCCTACCTACGACTCGATCAAAGAAACTCAGGTAACAGCTGCGATCACTTTGAAAGTCTTAAAAACACTAGGGGTTGCTCTCCTCAGGTGCGGGGTACTTAGAGTATCTATTTTATTTTCAAACAAATTTCAGTTTACGGTTGAGCGAAAAAGAAAAAGCAAAATAAATAAGTACTGGGTGTGTCAAAATTCAAATAAATTCTGAATAAATAAATGTTTACAAACTAATACAAGATTTCTGTCAGCCATTGCAGTTTTCTCCGTCCACTCTGTCTACCTTGCGCTAACTTCTACTTCTAGTTAAGTGTCTTTAAAACAAGTTTTAATTTTAGTTAATCATTTCCAGCCGGTTATCGGAATAACTTATTACTTTTTAACACTTTAGTAATTAAAACAATACAATTAATCCATAATTCATTTCATATGTACATACATATGTACGACGCTCCAAGTAAATTTTTCACCGGCTGCCGACGGCTAAATCTGAATGTAATTTCAGAATTTCAGTCGGTTGAATAATAGCAACAACCGTACCCTAAAAACTTAAAAAATAAATAATTTAGTGAAAAAATTGCAGTTCGACATCCCTATAATTTTAAGGCAAAAAAAAAACAAAAACGAAAATAGCAACAAAGCTAAAAACTTCATCAAAATCTCAATCTAAGCTCAAGAATTCTCGGGTCGGTTCCTCCAACATCTCTAAAACATAAGAAGGAGAGTTTAAGTGGGTGTACTTTATTATAATAAGTTCAAGGCAATAGATTGTTATTGTAAGAAAATTTGGGAAACAAAATGTGCATTCGAGTTCCGAGATTTTCGCAAGAAAAGCAAACCAAACAACATCTCTTTTATTCGAAAAACGATTACGAAGGTAAAAAGCATCAATGAAATTAAAGAAATCTGGACTCTCAAGTATTTTCATTTCTGTCGAATTCCGACGGAACATTAAAATCGAAACTTCCGCTGTTTGAAGCTACAACTCCAACTTAAACTGCCATTATGACCTTCAATAATATAACTATATTTAATACACAAATATATATTATTTTAATAAAAACGCCTTTCGGTGACAAAGATGTTATGCTCCAAAAATATGCCCCACTTCTTCATTTAAATTAAATTAATTCCTGACTTAGCTTAACCGAGATAATGCCAATTAATGAGTGTGGAAAATTACCAAAATAAGTTAAATCGACTTTGAGAATCAAAGAAGGGATAGTCGGTTGTCAAAAGAAGACCAATTTGTTTGCAAAACTGCAGCATTGTTGTTGCAATGGGGAAGATGTCGTCTCCAAAATTTTCTGTGACAAAATCTAAGAGGTCTGTTTGGAGCTGAACGTCATCTCATTAAAAGATTGCTTCCAGTCAGCATTGTATTTGCTTTCAATCAGTAACAAAAAGAGAAGAATAACTATTTATACAATATATATGTAGAAATAAAAGTGCTTGTGTTGAATACTTCATATTTCAAGCGGCAAGTAAGAGACTGTGCGTCCACTCCATGCAGACCCGCTTTCGCAACAGAGCTTTCCCATTGCTTGAATGCGGGAATCGCTTATCGAATGTAATTCTCCGCTCCAAGCAGTTTCGAACAATAATTTTGTAAAATTAATTTTCATTAGGAGGGAGGCTATACATGTTGCTGTTCGGCTGTCTTGCTAAATGAACTCATGTCGAAATTTTGCTTCCGCACCCCCCATCGACGCCATGACAACCAAATCGCGCGTGGGCATATCCTATTGTTGCATGTTTTCGATAATGATAACTGTGTTTCGTCGAGAATTGTATGTGGTGCTGTTCTGAGCAGCGCTGGCGGCGTTTGTCGAGCATTCAGCGTACAGAGTTCGAGGATAATGCAAGGATATAATTAGAGTTGCGAGTATAATGTGTTTGTTTTAGTTGTTGCGTGGTTGTGTTACTTTTGTATTCTTTTGTAGAGTTTTTTGTGTTGCAAATGTGACACTTCAACAACAACAACAACAAAGTTAAAGTATACAAATTAAATCGACCTACATTTCTTTGTCACGCTTCAAGATGGATCCACTTTTCTTGATGTTGCTTATTCGTTTGACTTCGTTTCCGAAGAATTCGTTAATCATTAATTTTTATATTTGTTTTTTGTATACATATGTATGGCGATATATGCAAACGTGGGCCATGTAGTCGTTCGCTTTTAAGACTGCTCGAATCACAATTATTTATCCGTTTTCACTGAAACAATATTTCGGGATATTTTCAATTCACTTCGATTTTGATTCGTTTGGCATGTTTTGCTTTTCGATAATTTTTCGTGTTCTGTGGCACAAACTGATAGATACACACGCAACTGCCACAAGAATTTTCGTAAGTCGCGTATGTAATCACCGAGATATTTGCATTTTTCTGACGTTTTCGCACTTTATTTTCACACAACACAACTTCTTTCTCACTTCGAGGATTTGGCGAACAGAAATTGGAATATTTCGTATTGGCTGCGCGTTTGTTACTGCCATCGGTTGCAAAGTGCACAGATTTGGTTTGTGTGGCATGCACAATTAGCTTGCCTCTTTGTCGTTTACACTCGTAGCATCTTTCTCGTTAATCGAACATTTTGCTGTGTTTTTGTGTCGGCGCTAAATGAATTTGTTGCACATGTTGTTTGGTTTCACTGCCACAACTCGGAGGCACCTACACCTGTTCACACACGATCCCGCCGTACAGCAGGTCTGAGATTTACTGCAGTTTTTCTGAATCTTTACTAACCCTGTGCTTGCATCAGAGAAAACGCGCGACCAGCAGCGGCGCGACCACCACTTACGAAACGCGTCCAAACGAACCGACGAATAACACAAAACTGAACCGAGTTGTTGAGTTGCTCAAATGCGCCAGCGGCGACTGCCGTGGCAGAGACGGCGGCAGCGGCAGCATTGAGCGAGCGCACAACGTCTGTTAGGGGCCCGCATACGGGCAGAGCACATAAATATAATCAGTAGGTTGTAAGTTCTCACATACGGAGTACGGTAGTAACAGTAGTTGGCTGCAGCGGCATTTGATATCAGTTGCTTTGACTTCGACGTCGGCGTTGTAGCGCTGTTTACAATCCAATTGGTTGCTCTCGCCGCTCCAGCGCTCTCTGCACTCCGCGACAGATACAACACACTTTGTTGCATGTATCTTTCGTCAGTTCGCCCGCGCTGCCGTTGTTTTCATCCACGAACTTCCGCTTTTCGCTTACGTCGTTTCCGATTGCATTACAGCATTTGCATTGTCGTTTAACACTTTTGTTGCTTTTTATTCTGCTCGCGCTGAAGTTTTATGTTATAATTCAGTGAGCGTCCGCGCTGTGCCATGCGCGCTCTCTGAGAGTGCATGGTCGTGTTTATTGACTAACTTATGTTTACATACAAAGACTTGAACGATTATGCCTCGTCGCGCATCTGGCAGATACAAATTTCAGCGGGTTATGGCAAACGCTTGACTTGCTCGCTGGATAGGATTGTAACGATTTGTTTGTGTTTACTTGTACGCATGTACTGGCGCGCGAGTGCACCCCACCTACCGCACCCACCACGGACTATCCACTTTCTTCCAAACGATTAATGCCCGAAGAGCATTGCAAGGCAGAAAAAACGCTCAGCTGTTTGACGATTGATAAAGTCAGTTATTTGTGCATAACTGTTGCAATTCCACAAATTCTCTTTTTTAATATTATTTGCAACTAAATGCGCCCCGACAAAAAAAAATTGCTGTCGTATAAACATTAATTGCTTATTATATAAAGTTTCGATTCTACTGAGAACGCAATGTAGGTAATGGATGTTATTTTATTATTACTCGCTACTCTCGCTTTCTCTCGTTACCTGTTAAATACAGAATAACTACGCGAGATTGATTTTTAAAGGTTTAATAACATTCCCTGGCTCTACTCTCCTAGCATGGTTACTTTTACCTCTTATGTATAACAGTTATGCTCAAAACACAATTTAGACCAGTTATTGCATCCTGTTAAGTGCTCCGGAAAGGTGAAGAGAAAACTACTTAATGCCGCATGTTTCTACAGTTCTACGCGCAGCACGAGTACATGCTCTCCTTTCGGAGAGGAGAGTCCTTCCTATTGGTTTCATGAACAAAGAGTTTTATACCATTTTATAGACTTGTGTTATTGGGCAGGGGAGCCAGTGAACACTAGCACTTCGAGGTTCAGTTCCGTACTGCGTTCCTTCATCGCTAGGGTTACGCAATGTGGAACTCCGCTGCTTTATGGCACTCATTTATGACGCGTTTCGAATACATACACACACATAGCTGAAATGACACACATATACACATATAAGTATATGTGTCGAAATGAATACCGTTAATTGGTCATTCGCTTGAGAGAAAACTCTTTCACCTGTTGGGCGCTTTTACATCTTCAATGTTCGAAGCGCGAACGCTGGCTCTGACGCATGTTCCTTGCTTTCCTGAGAAAGCAACATTCACACACGCTTATTCCCGCATGTGTTCCTGCGAGTGTTAACATTTTATGAAGAAACGATGCACAGGGAGAAAATGAGATCCGATCTTCGTAAATTTGAAACATCAAGCGTTTTGTCGTTCCCCTCCGAACGATTGTCATTTAAAACGTGTAAAGAGACTTCATAAGCCCTCAGGAGAACATCAAAAAATGTGAATGCAATAAGCGGCGCTCTCAGGCATATAATAGGATCAGCATCGATTTAAGAGGGGATGGCGTTGACAGCTTAAGTTGAGAGTTATAGCGATTACTCCGTGATAGGACGACAGCTCAATCATTTTTGGCATTCCACTCAGCACGACGCAACTACAAACATTAAGCATAGCAACAACAAAAGAGTGTCAACGAACAGATAAAAAATTAATTGTCGATGTTAATTGAAGTAGCGGCGAATAGATACCGTGCTTGGTCATCCATAATGAACTGCGACTGCACAAGGAACCGGTTCGTAATTCACACCCCTCCGAAGTGTGAGCGAGAAAGGGAGGGCAGCAAGTGACAGTCGGATGGAGATGCATTGGCATCAGTGAGAATATTGAAAAATTGGAAGCAATGCATCATAACCGTTGCCAGAATAAACCGTTGCATCAAATTTACGGCAGATGTGGTTGCTTCGACTCGGACGCGTTGACCACAGCTGGAGACTGGCGAACAACCAATACTGGAATTCCCAAGACAAGCCTCAAGCTCTTCACAGGTCATGCGCTTACTCTTGCTCAATGCCGCTGTATGTGTATGTACAGTGTTATGAAGTGTAATTAACAACTCGAAAGTTGTAGATATCCAATTACCTTGTGAAAGATAAACAGAAACACGCTGTTCAATGAGCTGGGTTCGCTGTTTTATTTATTTACTTACGGTTTTTATGGGCTCACATTGAGCTGGTGTTGGTGTCAGTGTGTTTGTTGACACCAGAAGATAAATGAGTCGAATTAACAAGACACACATAGCCACTTAGAGGGAGCTGGAACACACAAGGCTCTTGCGCATGCACACAGCGCTATGAGTCAGTTATGGGCTGAAGCGTCTCACCTTGGCGTGGCGAAGCAAACTAGCAAAGCAACAACATGGCAACGATGTCTCTATTCGGTATTGCCTCAACTCAACGGTGCAAGTATGACCAAGATTTTTAATTAATTTATCTAGGAAATATAGCTGTGAGTTCCGGAATCACTGGCGCATTCTTGCTGCGTTGTCTTCTTCGTGCAAATATTATTCCACCACACTGAAATATCAAACGCGCTTTAATTGGTCTTTTATTAAAAAATCGGAGCTCATGAGTAGGTACGGAAGCGCATTCCTAATTGGATGCACTAACAACCCGGGAAATCCCTTCAGAGCCTAATACCCCATATGCATATGGACGTTTACATATTAGCGATTTATACATGCACAAAGACATATACGGCGCTGGTTGCAGTAAAGACAAACCAAGCAGACACTAATTGCTCCACTTTCAGCTAATCTTCCATCTGAGTTGTGGTTGGATTTCTGGTATTAATGCTCGCTATTTTGCATACAGACAGGATTAGAAGGAAGCCGGCACTCACTCCCTCCTCCTCTCCCTCCGTAATTCCATTGAGCAGCTAGCGGCAGCAACAGATGGCCGAGACGGCTCAGCGGCATCGGACGTCGTTCATTGCTAGGACATTAGCAAATACATATTATTATCGGTTTACCGATAATTTATGCCAACTCAATGCGAAAGCGACTGTCGAACTCCTGACTAAGGACTTCGGCCAGCTTGTAGGCGCGAAGGGAGAGTGCGATGGGTTCTGGGCTTTAGTGCCAGTTATACGACTTAAACCTATTCGAATATGAATTTACCAATTATGATACAGCATATTTGTGCAAAATCCAACCAACAACAATAACACCGGCACAAGAGTAGTTAAACCGTAGCGTTAACTTTACCCTTACGTTACCCAACAAAAACGAATGCCATGTAAAACTGTCGAGCACAAAAACAACAAGTACAAATGCACAAAAAACAATATTGTAGGAATTAAGTAAACAAAACCGATTATGTGCATAGGAGGGCAAGCAATCCAAAGTGGTCCGTACTGCAGCCGCCGGGGTTGTGGTAGCTGGAAGGCGATCACTCAAAGCGGAACGAGTCGAGCGGGGAGACACTAAATTTGCAATTGCTAAAGTATCGAAGATGAATTGAGAAGAATTGAAGAATCATTGGCTAGCTGTGGTGGATGGATGGATTACAATGTGTGCTGGGACGGCGTATGTGAAGTGGGAATGTCGATAAAAGAGGCTGTTGCACACACACAAGCCACATGCAATTTCTCCGTAAGGCGATTGTGCGTGCGAATGCATTTGAAGCCGGCATTTGTATAAAAACTGATTAGAATTAGAATGGTTAACGGTAAAACAATTTATGCTTAAAAGTTTTAGCAAATATTCGATCCACATGAATTTCCCTCTGGCTGGAATTTATAGAAATTCATTTCAATTTAAAGCTATGCGAACTTCAGCATGAGACAGCACTCAAAAAATACTTAAACACATTTCAAATCAATGGAAAGTATCACTTGCGGCCTCTGGCAAGGCCTTGTGGTGTGCAGCGGTAAGTAAAAACCAAACGGACGCTGCTGTCCTTCATGTTCTTGCCGCTGGTGTGCGTGTGGGCAAATGATGTGTAACGTGCCACATGCCACATATGGAAACAGGAGCGATTGGCCGGCGTGGCGGCCGACTCACATTCCCGGCCAATGATACCGTTAATGCATTTGCGCCTTTCTTCGTTTTGCGTCGTTTGTCTGACGCCGGTTGCACTGCGTTGACAGCAGCAGTGGAAACATTCGAATTTTATTGCTCAACCGTGGGATTATTGTAATGAATTGCGTCTTTCGTCTTTTTGACTGCGGCCGACCCACTACACCCACAGCTTCCATCTGAGTGCAGCCATGTTGCAATGTCTGCTGATCTATGGCGTCTCCAAGCTTTATGTTGGCAGGCACTGGAGCCGCAAAAATATGAAGGCATTGAACGTGGCACCCAGAACACGTTCATTATTCGCTGCTTAATCCTCGGTTTAGACTAAGAAACGTATTCCCAGAAATTACATATGGGCGGCTCAATTTCAAGATTCAAGTGACAACGTGCAGGAATATGAATGTGTTTTATCAGTCGTTGGATGTAGGAGTACACAACTCAATTCGAAAAGTTTCTAGTCCAAAACCAGAAGTTTACTTTGCTTACAGACCCTTTCTTCAACACGCGTTGTTCATTGCCACCTAAGCCGGAGCAAATACATACACATCCGGCCGCAGCAACTGATTGTTTAGCCAGTTGGCCTTTTAAATACCGTTAAGGACAGCGCGCCCTGCCAAAACCAGTTTAATTGTGAAAAAATGGTAAGTCATAAGAATAAGTGCCTGTGGAAAATGTCAAACAAGAACTGGGGCTTAACGCACGGGGAAGAAGCAGCTGACAGTGGTCACATTAAAATTATTGTAAAAACATGAAAGCACTTTTATAAAGTAAATGATAGCTCATAATGCATGTAATTCGTCGCCCGTTTAACATAAATAGTTCGAAGGGAACAGTGAGGGGAAACAAAAGTTATATACTCCACATAGTCGCCTCTATTAGAGAAGCCATATTGTTGACTTACATAGAGGTAAAGCAATCAATTTCAATGGAATAAGATGGAAGATTAATATTGCGTTTTTTTATCAACTTTACTTTGAATTGAAAAGAACAAAATAAGTTATGAACTGAAACTGCAACCATTCTATGCATTGTCCTCTAACGTTGGGCGACTGAAGGCGTATTAGCAGCAACAATTGGCAATGTGCAACTTCCTTAAGAACTCCCAACTCTTACACTCGGAACTAAATGACTTCGCATGTGACACACCGAAGGTTAGTGCCGAGTATCTTTCCCATCGCAACGGTCAAGTATGAAATGGATATAGATAGTTAAAGAACCGAAACAGTGAAGACAAGTGGGGCCCAAGCCTTTGAATGTTGAAAACGTCTCATCTCATAAGTAGCTTGCCAGCCTTCGCTCTGTTGCGAAAGAGCTCTTGAATGGCTGCCGCCACAAACTCATAATAGTTCACAATGCAAGGTTCGCAATAAACTGCAAATGTAATAAAATACACCGAAGAAAGTGCGCCAACACGAGTATAATAAGATACTTTTGTGAGGATGATATTTTTGCCAGAATTAACTGACGCACTCTCCTCTACTGTCCTCGCGTCCAGCCGTCCACTTGGCAAGCCTGCGTTCGTGTATGTGCTTTCGTGATGTCCTGTTGCTTTCCGCTGGCTCGATGTGCAGAATGTGCGTAATGCGTGTCGAATGCGATTTTTCTAAATTGAATCGAGATTTTGTAATATTTCCCAAATCGAATTATTTAGCAAAATTGCAATCGAGAAGACCGTGCAAGTTCCGCCCGCTCACAATAGAAAGCAATTTTGCGACCCACAATTCGACAATAGAAAGAAGTAAGCCAAGCAAAGCACATACTCCGTGAAGAAAAGCAGCATGCACTCGCCAGCGAAGCGCCGCGTTATTATTACAGGTATTCGCACTTGAGTCAGTTTAAAAACCGACTGAAAGGTATAATTGTGCTCTCCTCTTTTCTAACCATCTCCTCAAATACAAAAAGTCAAATATGAGGCTATTTGCAGCATTCGTCGAATTATGATTTGGTAATTTTATGTAACTCACCCTGATTGACTCTGTGTATCGCTCGACTTCGACTGATTTTCGCTAGAGCGTAAGTTATCGGCAATTACAAAATCTGAAAGAAATAAAAAATACAATTAGGCACAAGTTTTTAATCAACCCTGCATCTTTTTGTCAATAGATATATGGGGTGTCTTAAAAATTATATTTGAATATTTTAAATACTTTTTGAACGTAAGAGCAAAACTCGAAATTTATCAAGGTCTGACATTTTGTTAAATCTGCATTTTTTAACTATCGTAGGGTGTCCGTTATTTCTGGTGGCCACAAATTTAAAAATTCCTATTTAATTTTTCTAAGCTTTGCCTTTTTCCAACTTCCTTATTCATTATTAGCCGTGTTTTATTTGACCATCATAAGCTAATAGCTAAAACATGGACATTAAAAATGAATTGTGTTGGCAATGCGAACACGAACAATCAGCTGATATTCAAATTTGAAATTTGCGAACTGAATATTAATACACTATACAATATATGTATACATATTATTCATTTGAGGTCTAGAATACAAAAAACTGAAAACAAGTGTTCATATTTGTCTTAATTGTAACTCAATACTCATCCAAAAAAATTGTAATTTTGGTTTGTTTACATTTTCATCTGTCAAAATGAGGTTTTTCGCTTTGCGAACTACTTTTTTTTTCAAAAAAAAAAACCTTGCTATTGTGAATGAAAAAAAGGAATGAACTGGCAATGCCTCTAGTTCAATATACAAGCTATGATAGCTTATGATACAAAATAAGCTAATAGCTTAATTTGCTAGTGCAATAAAACACGCCTATTGTCTTCTTCTAACGAGAAAAGTTTGCCAAGTGAATTCCTCGCTTTTGCTATAAAAAGCTTTATATATTATACACAAGCTTCTTCCTATTTACCTGAGAAGGGATCTCCTCTGCTATAAAAAGCATCTCAAGCAGAGCAAATACTCTGCCTTTTATGGGTAGTCAGAGCTTTTATCTACATTACAACCCCTTATTGAAATTCTTCGAGCTAACCTCTGCCCGTTGCTAAGTCGAAAGCTTTTCGAAACTTACCCTTCTGCGAAGGTGGTTGCTGTTGTTGATGCAATTGACTCGTCGGTATAAACTCCTCATGCTTTTGGCCGCCTTTTTCTTCGTACTTGAGCTTATAGTCCGAATGCTTTCGTAGCGACATTAGAAGCGACTGTGTGCGTGGCGGTATTTCCGGTGGTGCTGGCTCTGGCGGCGGCTCAGATTCTCCGCCGGAAGTAACAAACTCATCTAAATCCATGCCCATGGAGCTTTCGGCTGTGGATTGTGTGTACTCCAGCAGTTCTTTTTGCATTTGGTGCAATTTAAATTTCTCACGCTCACTGCGACTCGCAATAGCCGCAGCTGTAGCGCCTGCAGCCTCTGCTGAAGATGAGGCCCCACTACTAGATGATGTCATTCCACCTGTGGAAGCACTACCAGCGATAGCGCGACTTTGTGCGCGCCCGTTTTTCGTGCGATGAGCTCGCGCCGCTCCGCTGCTATTACTTTCGCGAATGCTAGGGTTCAGACTGCTGGCCGTTGAGCTGGTCGGCAATAAAAAGGAGGAATTGAGTGCACTTAAACCAATGGTGCTGTTGCCGCTTGCGGATAGTGCAGCGGCGGTTTCCGCAGTCGCTTGCAAACGATCCAACATCACTATGCTGCCTGAGAACGACAGTCGTTCGCTTAATGAATCCGAGTTTGATTGTGTATCGTATTTGGCGTTTAGAAATGGATTTGTACTTCGCGTTGTACTGACGCTGTTTGGAAGAAGAGCCACGCTCAGTGACGATTGATTTGCTTGATATTTGTTGGTGGCAGTGTTTTGTGATGCTGACAGGATGGCAGCAAGATCAGTCTGTTGTTTCATAGGTGAGCACAGTCCCGTGTTTTGCTGTTGCGTTTGAAGGTGAAAAGCTGAACTGGCGCCGGAGTCGCGCATGCTGTTCGAATATTCAGTAAGTAGTGACGGGGAGCTTATTGGATTTTCACAGTCTGAATTATAGCGATCCAAATCTGTAAAAAATTGATAGAGACAGACTTTAGTACTCAATGAAACATACAAGTACATATAGCAGACAACAGTTTCAAAGAATGCTGGGGAAGCAAATGATATGAACTTGAAAATACCAACCAAATTATCCTAACAATATTTTTTCAATTACATTATACCGTTCCGTGCATAGATGTCTCTTCAAAAACATCTAAATCAGTCTAATAAAGCACATTCGAATCCCAGTACATTATGCCGTAAATTGTAATATCTTTCGTCCTAAATTTATCTACTCATCCATTCCATTTGGCTGCGTAGCAGCGTCCAACGAATGGACATCCATTTCATTAATCCGCTTAAATTCAGCTTAAGACTGTCCATTACTAATTGAATAAGATATTTGGCCATTTCGGATGCCACCTCAACCCAGCATTACCCATTCCCCCATACCACACCACATCTACATCTACATGCTTTGGCACTCGCCAATCTACTCACTTGCCAATTGCTGACTCTGCAACAGCAGCTGTGCCAAGAGTTGAGTATCGAAGGCTGTCGACTGCGTCGTGTTCTGGTACTCGTCCTCGCTGCTGCTGTAGCCGTGGTGGCTGTGCCACTCGGCCGACCGCTGTCGGCGCATCTGGTCGCCGCCGCCGCTACCGCCACCGCCACCGCCAAAATAGTACTCGCTGGCACTGCCACCGCGCTTGCGGCCAATCGTGCCCGAATGGCTGGACATGCTGCCAATCCCGGTATGAGGGTTTGCTTGAAGTTGTGGTAGATGTGGTTGTCGTAGCTCTCGTATGGCCTTAACTGCTTCGCACTGTTTTAAATACCGTTACTGCGCGAGCAACTGGAAACGGCTAAATTTGATTTATGTCCTTGGCACTGCATATTTGCACCAGTTCACCATAGCTTATGCCACATTCACTTACACATACACTTGGTCCCATATTCTCCCTCCTATTTAGCGCAACTGGAAAGATAAGAAAGCAGATATTTACAGTTAATGCTGCTGAACAATAATTTCTTTTGAAAAATAGCACACAGATAACAGTAAAATTATTCTAAATATTTTTAAAGTATCATCTCTCAAGAGCAGAGTAATGTTTCGAAGGGAATAAATGAACTAACGCCACATTTTATCGAACCTCGACGAACCTCTCTTCGTCCCGACGGCAAGGCTTGTTATTACTCTACGAGTATTGGAAAATTTTCAGTGAAGAGTGGAAGGCACAAAGTGGGGACTCTAAAAATAAAATGTCCGAAACACTTCATTTACAAAGTTAAAAATGTATAAATGCAAGCTCTCCTGCCTGCAAACGCGCTTCCAAACTCTACAGCCTCTATCGATGCTTTCTTCGAATGTGTGCGAGTACTCCCATTCACTTAGGACTGCGCAGGTGGCCCAAACGGTGTGCCTGTTGGCTTGTGCTCGAAATTAAAATGAATATTAATTTTTCAGTAACGACATGCCGACAGCCGACAGCCGAAAGCGAGAGCAACGCAGCTGGGGCGGCACTTGGCACTTAAGTGCTCGCTTTTAATTTCAATGGCCCAAGTAATAGCCAGCGACATCGCTAACAAAACACGGTACAACAGTGAGAGTAAAGGAAAACGCTCATAAACTGTCTATGTACTTGTATACACCTATTACACATTCCTTTCTTACGCCGAGGGCAAGCAACTTTTTGAGCATTTTCACATTTATTGCGCGCCGAATTACATATCAAGTGGTTAAACTTTACTACTTGGCCGATGCTAATTCTGTTTGTGGTCGATACGTCAAGGCGCAGCTGGGAATTATCGACACTTGCCACAATGCTGAGGAAATAAAGGAAACGAACCACGTGAATTTATAGAAAACTAATAAAAAGCGAAGTTTTTGCTTTACACGGCCATCTACTACAAATCCTAGAATTCGAAGTATGTGTCGAATATCTAGCGAGAATGGAAAAAATATGAACAAATTTATTAATTTAGTTTCTACAGTAGCAGCCCCGGCGCTAGGTATTTACAAAGTAGGCGATTAGCAAAAACGAGCTTTCGGCAAAATAATTTAATTCCAAATGGACCAAAGCCGGAGCTGTGAATCGTTAAATCTACTTTTTGGTCGATTACCTTGAAATGGTTGAATCAGCACTGATTTGTGACGTTGAATATTTGTACTTGAAATGATTAGTCTGTGTTGCAAAAGCTAACATCTAATACATATAGTACATACATAGAACTCCCGTATCTGGGCCAGATGCTGGATTAAAGTCAGCATTTTTAAGCTCTGGCCAGCGCCGGACCTCCGGTCGTTTTCATTAAGCATTTGTTTCAATAGCAACAACATTTATCAATAGATAAAGGCTTCAAGTTTTCAGATACTAAGTTCATTACATCTTCATCAAAATGCCGAGCAGTGCGCAAAGAGAAGAAGATAGGTCGGAGGAAAGCGTTGAGCCGGCTAAGGCGATGATGCAGCGTGATAATTTGACGCCCAGAAAAATAAGGAAGATAAGTTGCCGGGTGGTGGCACAACGCGTGCTATTCCTGGACAGCCTCAAGTTTCGCGCCACATAATTTATTCAACACCATTTTTTTTTTAACGAAAAGCGACGCGACCACATAGCTTAATGGCTACATAAATGTAAGATGGTGTTAGATGTGCGCCTTGTGCGAGAAGCGCAGCAACGTCTAATGAACGCTGTGGAGTTATTTAGTTTAAAGCTGAGCGGCGTGCTGCCTCCTCGCTGCCATCTGCACAGGCAGTATTACAGCTAAGCATCTGGGTTTTAATTACGCCTGTTTGGTGGGCTTGTGGGCCTAACGGCTGATTGCCGCACAAGTGTAGCGTTGCACTATAGTTTCTTTAATGGGCGACATGTGTCACGCAATTAATTCACATTGGCGCGAAACTTTTTCCCATTTTTTCTTCGCAAGCAAGCGTTCTTTCGCTTCCTTTTTCAGCGCTGACAACAGTCAAGCTTCTTCGGTTTACTACTCGTATTTCTCACGAAAGCATGGAATTTTGTCAAACCGGTTTTCCATAGCCATGGCAAGGGGTTCAAATGGCCTTTGAGAACTATTGCAGCAAATGGAATAAAGAACAAAAAGGGACGCCAAAGCAGTAGGTACACTCTTGGCTTCGTGTGCTTGATACCGCAGAAGACAGAAGCATAGAGCTAACCAGCAAGTTTGAAACCAAGCCATTTGCAACCCAAGTAGAAAATTTAAAAACTTTAAATTAGTGCAGGCACTAAGCACTCTTAATTCATAGTTTTTGATAATTTTTTAACTAATTTCTGTAAAATTCCAATTGAAACACGCTGCCCTCGTACCCGTTGTTAATGGTGATCCAAGTTTGCTTGGTGTTGCCGCACCGTTTTCTTCACTATATGATTTTGTTCTTAATTTGAGAAATGTGTAACTGTAGACTATAATTTTATTTTTGACTCATATTTCAACATTTACTTTACAGCATAAAATGAATATGGCGTTTCCTCATTATACTAAAATCCAATTCAATAAATACACAATTCACTAGAAATAATGTATAACTTTTAACTTTGAATAAATCTCCCAAAGTTCCTCCCCGTGCATCCGTGCCCGCACCCTGTGCAAAGTGTTTCTCTATTACCTATGTACTTTTCCTTACTTCAATTATTTGCATTAACTTTATTGTAATATTCCTGCCTTTGGTTTGCCGCAAAGTCTAGTCCTCTATTTCATTGAACAAAGTCTTAAGAATTAATACTAAGTTCGGGCATTGGAAATATTTTTGAATTCTAGAAGTCGTCCTGACCGACACCGAGTGTTTTCGATGTGTTTTTATTGACAATTCTCGTTTCGTTTGTTTACATTTTGAACAACAAGAATAGTAAGTTTTGGGGGTAAAATTTAGAATAGCATCCCCGGATTTCGGGGATAAAATGGGTATCAATGGAAAGGTGACGAAACGTTATAGTGAAGTGTTAGTAAGTGAAAAGTGCATAATATAAGTGAAAAAGTTATTCACAATGTACAAATTAGCCCTTTAAACATTGTCAATTTTTCACCTTTAAACGCAAATATCTTTAAATCTATAAGTCAGCGGCAACTATATATATATATTTTCGTGATCTGGAGAACGTCACCTTTCCAATGATACCCAGTTTTGGAATCTTTCATATTTGGTACACTTATTATTAAAGATGGTGTTTCATAGAATTCCGAAACAAAAATGTAAATAATGAAATTATTGGCTCTGAGAAGATAGTGACTATTACTACCCAGCACCTTGCCGTTGTCAATAAGCCAGCGAAGTTGGAAAAAGAACGTTTAATCCTATCAAGGGATAATAGGGGTCCTTGGGATGCCGATTAAATTGTGTTGGACAAAAATTTGTATAGGTTTATACTACTCGTATTTGCACGCGGAATGTAAACAAATATGAAGTGATAATTCAGGGATGGCGAAATATGTATGTCTTCGTCGACTAAACTAGAGAAGGCACCGATCAAGATGAAAGGAATGTGAGTTTTTAATTAGTTTTCAGCGAAAACTGGTTTCCATTGACAAATTTTATAAGGATGAAAACACAAGTTTTAGGACGAAAACCTATTTTTTCTGCGAAATAATGTTTTTAATGTCGTAATGTATAACTAGAAAGATACAAAGAGCTTATGACTGGTAATAGGTTCAATCCGCTGGGAGAACTACTGCTAAGAAGAAGTAATGCACCACAACATAATACCAAGTGGTTTCAAAGTATTTTCTTATTTAAATATGTGCCATTTTTGAGATATTTTCAATGTACAGACATGAAACTGTTACTATACTTATAGCTATATATTTGTATGTGGGATGGGAATATTTACAAGAGAACTCTCACTCTTAAGCCATAAAACTGTAGTTGGTAGTGGTTGGGGGTACGTTGCTTTAACATGATGAAATAATCGGGAATCTACGAATACGACAGCTGAGGCAAAAATTTCGAAAACTTGTGACAAACTAATCCCAAAGAAAATATTGATTTTGGAGAGGTCATTCCGCAACATTAAATAAAGTGTTAGTGAGCAAGAATGGCAGGGATAATGCCATAAATTAAAACACTTTGTATTTTAAATAAATGCGGAACCGAAAGTTTTCTTACTGCACGCGTTCACATCCCTGTAGTTGGTTGCGACCGCCGTTATTACTACCTTGTTCTTCCGTAATTTAAACACCTGCGCGGCATGAGGATGCTCGTAACAATTTGTTGCATTGCGACACCTGCCCATAATTCAAACCTGAGTGCATGGTGCACGAGCATTCAGCAAAGAGCACTTTCCGTCCAACTGCACACAAATGACATGCACGTGTCACTTGCACGCACGCACACCCACCCACACATCAGCCCCTACAGGGCGCGCTCACTGAACTGCGGTCGCCATTTATGACGGGTACACGAGCATACAAAATATGGCGCTTGCTGCCACTTGCCATTCGCCATGCTTGGCTGTGTATGTGCGACACCACACATGCATATATAGGTATTCATATATTTCTTATTACCGAGTTTGTGTGCCTCAATTCACGCCACCAGGTGCACCCTTGACTCTAGCCGTGCTTTGTGTGTCACCAGCACACGTGTCGCACACCCAGACAGTTGGTTGGCCGGCAGGCTCTCACACCATCGTTCGTCCACCCAAGTACATTTCCATGGCACATACTCATCCCTACTCGTGACTATATTTTATTAGGTTAGGTGAGTGGTTGACCCCTTAAAAAAAAACAAAGGGTCTCATTTGGGCGCCGGTTCTTTGTGGGACCAAGAACTCCAAAGCACTGCTTTTGGTGAATGACTTCACCTCTTTCCAAGAGCTGCTCTACAGCAGTATAAGCAAACTTTCCTTACTCTCTCCCCAATGTTCGCCTCCGCAATATATAAATTTCATTAGATAGGTGATAGTTTATGGAATGGGCGTGACACCGCACATTTCAAGGCCTTACGAATTTGGAGAGTTAATGACAACGGGTGGGCCGTCTAACGTTTTAAATTTGAATTATCTATATTTCGACATTGGAAACGTCAAATACCATTCGGAAAATGACAGGTATTCAATAAAAAGTCTAAAATTTACGAAATGGGTCGCTATTCACTATTCTACAGTTCGCAGATTGGGCCATCGTTTGACCGAGGATGGTCAATTTTACCGAAAAATCATCTTTTCGGACGAGGCTCATTTCCACCTCGATAGTTACGTTAACAAGCAGAATTGTCGCATTTGGGGCACAGAAAACCCGCACGTATTCGTCGGGAAGCCAATGCACCCAGCACGAATCACTGTATGGTGCGGATTTTGGTCTGGTGGAATCATCGGCCCAATTTTCTTCGAAAATGAAGAAGGAACCGTAACCATCAATGGTGAGCGATATCGCGCAATGTTAACCGAATTTTTCTTCAAGGATATTGAAGAGGAAGACTTGGACAACATTTGGTTCCAGCAGGACGGCGCTACGTGCCATACAGCAAACGCTACGCTCAATCTTTTACGCCCTATCTTCGAAATTTAAAATTTTATATGGCCCACCCTATACATTAAACTCTATTATCTTAAATCAAGAGCAATGCCTTCTCGCATGTCATTCTGAAGAGCGTCTTCAGTAGTGAGCTCCGTTCTATGAACATTCTCTTATCAAGGGAGGTAGTTTTTGAGTGAAAGTGAGAGGGGGATAAAAGGAAATATAGAATTTTTGTGCAGGAGTTTATTAAATAAAATCAAAGGAAAAGCATAAAAGGAAATTTGAATTAAGACAATGAATCTTGCTACATTTGACTAATATTTGTATGGTCGAAGGCCAAACAAATATGCAATGAAACACTAACAATTCGCTTTTATTAAGAAAGGAGGACAGATTAGCTGCATATCTAACCATATTGTCCTTGTTACGCACCAAAAAGGTAATGCAACAACAATTTTAAATGGATTCTGTGCGATCAAACGAAACACCCATTGGCAAGTAGTTTATTTGTTTAGGCTCCGTTGTCCTCGCTATGGGCGAGATTCGATGACGTTCGTCATACTATTTTATATACATCGACTCGTTTGTTTTCCAAATTCATTACATTTTGGTTTTGCCATTAATAGGTTCACACTTTTATCCGGTATTAAATGAATGGAGCTCGATTTGTAGTATATAAAAGGACGAAAACTCACTTAATCTTCTGTTGTTTTTCTACCTGGTATGTTTACGGGTCACCAAAATTCCAGGCAATTATTGTGTTTATGTAATTTGAAAGAATCCGATTCACTTCGGCTTCAGATTCGCAGAGATGGATTTACTGACCCGTATAGTCAAACAAAGGAACGCTTTTCTCGCGAAAGAGCAACGCCGGCATTGGCTGACCTGTGTCGATTGCTATTGTGTACAACAGGCATTGGACACGAGTTGAACAAGCTGCTACCACGGCAACAGATGACCACACTTCCGGCAGTTCGAGTACATCAAAACAAGTTTGAGCTGCATTTTAGGCAAACACTTGTTTTGCTGGCGGGTGGTTGCACCCTTTATTTTTTTTACATTTTGCCGTGAGCTATGCCTCATGTTCATATGTTTACGCAAAGAGAACCGTTTGAGTTGAGCTTCCATTTATTTATTCTTGGCTTTTAAAATTTAACGCCGCGATGAGAAGGCAATTTATTTCCTATTAGCAGCACTTTAAACTTCATAGACGCCAGCAGATAGTCCGCACGCCAAATCCCTCCAGGGTAAGGGCGCGAAAAGCTTACACACAACGTTAGCGATAAATGATGGCAAAGTGTCAGATTACTGCCACTTTCTCATCACTTTCCCGGATGGTTTAGCCGGTGCCGCGCCCTTCCTTGAACTCTGCGGTTTTGGCGGCTTGCTGTGTATCCCTTTACTCCACATTTTCCTCTTCAACACACTCTTGCGCTTTGTTGCGAGCACATTGCTTCCAATAAACTAATAACCTGATTGTGCCGAAGCGAAACACCGCGGCATTGTGTTCGCTGCCCCAGCCCTCTTCCGGCTCGCAAAGCAAGCAGCAAAGTGACAGCAACAGAGGCAATAGTAGCAACAACTGGTTCGTGATGTTGATTTATGCTGCTAGTTTCTCGCTTTTATAGTTTTATCCTTGACTTCATCTTGGCGTCGTTCAAGCCGTTACTTCTCTGACAGCAACTTATTAGACAAACTGACAGTTATTACCCGAAGGGGAGCCGTAATCTGCCGACACATGTTTCGCTCAAAGTTCAAATTTTTAAACTAATGAATCGCCTTTGTTGTGGCGTTAAGTGAAGACAACAGTAATTTGTTTTTCGGAGAATCAAATGCACGTGTATTCCGAAAATTTCAGGGTTCCTTGACAACTATTCACATCAAAATAAAAAATTGTGTTATAAAAGAACTACCTCACTGAAATATTTATACACATCCGTCCGGGAAAAGTGATTTAATTAAAATCTGCAAAATAAAATTATCCTTCTTAGGGTCAACGTTTTAAATTGTTACAGATTAAGGCTCAAGGTGTTTGCGAACTCGGCTAGATCGCATTGAAACAAGAGAAATACAATTGTACATAAATAACACTACAGTTTTTACTTTGCAGAGCTTTTGACGAATAAATTACTTAGTTCGTGACATCAAGAACGACAGGAAAGAAGAATACGCTTAGAGTTACCAGGATAGTGTGGCATTTGGTTTGGCTTGTGCCGCGTCGGGCATCTTTATTTACCAAATTTCTATTGTCTAGGAATGAGCTCTTATCGTTATGATTGATGTCTATGGGACTCCCAAAAGCTCGGAGTGAATTTCTACAAACACGCTCTGGACTGAGTAAAATCACATTTGATCAAATTTTCCGTCACCCTCTTCCCAGTCCTAGGTCTAGCGACAAGAATATTATTATTTAATACTTTCAGCAAATATCGCATTGCATTTCAATTAATCTATAATAAATACAACAAATGCTCTATCTCGAGTTCAAGCACATTTTATTTGGTTTAAGCACTGTGCGAGTTTAGATCACAACTGAAAGCTTCCAGCACTGTAACTATTTGTAAATTTGCATAGGAGCCCGGACGAGAAAGCGCTTATTTGCAGACAAATTAAAACAGAATAAGAGAGCGCAAGGTTTGGATGGAACCAAACACTAGACATTGCTGTAAATTACAAGAACCACGTTACGGCGGAGCGCCATATAGAAAATAGGCACAGATAGACTATTTAAAGGCATGGAACAGGCCTAGCCTTGAAGTTTGAAGAACTGAGAATGTCGAACAGCAAATAGCAGTCACACTATGGAGAAGCAAAAGGATGGCTCTTGGTTCACCCATTTCCATAATTTTTGCTAACAACTATTCCTTAAGGAGATCTATTGAAGAAGTAATAAAATAAAGTCTAATGCTCTACGGCTAATTGGTTCAGATTTTATAAAGCTTTGTATAACATTTAATCGTATGATATTTGGAAAACATAGACCTAAATCTGTCCATGAGTATTTTGGCAAGTGAATTCGTATGACAGTCAAGTATCCATTAATTAAAGCTTGTAAATGGGTCCAAATTACGAAATTCTTCATTTATGCAACAAAGTAGAGCACTTTCAACACTGCTTATTCAACAGATATTCGATTAATTTTATTTAAATATTCATCCTGCATGAGACGCATACTAACACATTCGCATCCGAGGCTCTCTGTGCGGGGCTTGTGTGGCTTGTGTGGCATGTGCGGCATGTGCGGGCATTTGTTTACCTGCGTGAGCTTGCACGGAGATACAGCAAATATTTGCAAACGTTGTCACACTAAATATATGGATTAGCGAGAACTGATATGAATGGGCTCTACGCACACATACGAGGATATATGCATATGCATGTGCACTTCTGCAGCTACCTCAGTGCGTTCATGCAATCACCATGAGCTGCTTAAATTATTAACAGTGGTAAATTTGTACTTTGTGGCGATTACCTAGGCGGCGGCTGGCCCAAGCACTTAAAGCCCAACGGTAAATTAAGAGCACTAAAATTGTCTAATTTTGTGGATCTGTCAATACACATAAGTACATCTCACAAGGGCTGTTGCAACTGTATTCAGGTCCAGTGTTTGCAAGTGGCTGTAATTCCTGAGGTACTCCGCAAGATCATTTAACATTTCGAGTTCTAAACAAATTATTACGGCACATAAAGTTTTGATGGACTTGATGTTAATCTAGTCAATAAGTAAGGAACATACAGGGTTTGTCCAGAAAATAATAGGACTGATTTTCTTCCGTCACGACTGTTGTTCGACGCGTGTGTGATGCAAGCCGAAAATGCAGCGCTCGTTGGAGTAGAAATACGCGATGAAATTCTCTGTGAAACTCGGTAAATCTGTGACAGAGACGTTTGATATGATCAAGCAGGCTTACCCAGATATTGCTTTAGTAAAAAGTGGCGTATTTCGGTGGCACTAGGCGTTTTTGGAGAGCCAAGAAGTGGTGGCCCCATACCCCCCGAACTGTAGTTACCCCAAAGGTGAAAGTGAAAACGATGAAGATTGTTTTTTTGACATCAAAGGCATCGGCCACCATGAATTTGTTCCTCCTGGACAAACCGTCAACGCGAAATTTTACGTGGAAGTCCTAAAGAGACTAAAACGAAGGGTCAATACCTCGCAGCCGATTGGAAGTTGCACCACGACAACGCCCTGGCTTACACTGCCTTTCTTGTAAACAACTACCTAACTAGGCCGGCATCCCAACGCTTCGGCAGCCGACCTACAGCCCAGATATAGCCCCGGACTTTTTTGTTTCTTTGCTTGAAAAGACCGGTGAAAGGGATTCAAGCAGCCTGCACCTCGGCTATTCAGGACAATACCTTCCGCTACGCCTTCAATGCATGAATATTGCGCTGGCAGCGCTGCATTGACGCAGAAGGTGCCCATTTTGAAAGTTTTCAAAGAATTGTAACGATTTGTTCAATAATTTTTTTTTTAACCAACTCAGTCCTATTACTTTCCGAACAAACCCTGTATTCAAAAAACGATGAAACATAGGTGTTTAAATGCGCTTGGAAGGCCTGCTGCCTTTTTTCTTACGAAGGTCGAAACTTTTAAATAAAAAGGTTTGATTTTAGTTTGTAACTCGAGGCAAACCAAGATTCTGCAACAACAAGGCTGCCGCCATTGATGCGAGCTTAGTAGTAATTCGGATAATATAGCTCAAGAGGGCCAATAAAAATTGCTATATTAAAATTTTGATTTCCTACTATGGTTATTGCAGGGCTTTGCGAATTAAGATGGCAGCACAAACTCAAATACACAAATCGTTGGCGCACAGCAGTGAGGCGTGGCGAAAGCAATTTGCTTTAAAAAGTACTTTCCAACTCATAGAATTCGTGTACTGGAAATTTACGGGCATTTAGTCCAAGCGTTTTTTGCATTTCCTCCATTCTAAATTTCACATGCGCGCCGGGTGAGCATTTTATTTTTCATTTTAATCAACGCGATTGCACAACACAGCGCCCAACTGCGCACACAATTTCGCTTATCACCCGTCAACGCTCACACACTCCGTACACGGAAGAGTGCGCCCGTGCCCACATGTGCCCTCCGACGTGCAAAGCTGCCTGCGCGCGTGTGTGTGTCCGCATTTCGACACATTTGGAGTTATTAAAAATTAGTATGTGTGTCATTATCCTAGATAAGCGCCTGAGCTTATTTCGCTAGCCTCTGCCTCGCCTTCGCCTCTGCCACCGCGGCGAGCGCTGATGCCGACTTTGGCACCACAAACATCTACACCATCATTCGAGCTGCCACCAAGGATGACTGGTTGCTTTCTCTTCTTTTTTTGTTGGAAACTCCCTTACCTCTTTATTACTTTGTAGAATTTTTTTTGCTCCCCCCACCACCCCCCCTGCCTGAAGCCTTACGTAGCGTGCCTTGTTTGCTGGCGCTCGGATGGCTTTACAGTTTTATTTGGCTTTCAAATGCAAATGTATGCGAACATGAGCTCGAAACACACACTTGTCTGCGCCTTGATGTATGCAACGCGAATATGGAGTATGCATACAAACTACCTCAAAAATGGGTGAGTAGTGCGCATATGAACAGAGCATGCACATACACAAACACACGCACGCTCACACGGTATAAATATAGCACAGAGGCAGTAGTTCTCACTTTCTTGTGAGTATGTGTGTGCATAAGAGATGATGTTGTGTGTCTACTTTGACTGTGTTCTTTTCATTCTTCGAATTTGACTGGGGCGAGAGGCGCGCATAACTTCGGAGCGCCTGCTTTTCATAACTCACAATTCTGGACTTGGTTCCAAGTGCAAAAACTCGAAACGAGGAGTCTTAGTGATCGACGCAACAAATTTATGAGTGAATGTGGTCATCTTACAACTAATTCGTGTTCACTCAGCTGATGAAGCTTGACACCAGCATTTTATTGTTTTAGAAGCACGAAAAAGCTCTAAACGGTTCTAGTACACGTTGGTCTCTAAAGGTCAAGGGTTGATTCGATAAAGACGCTGATCTTCAATGTAGCCAGTTGAAACGAAACAAACCCAAAATGAACTCGAAACAATAATTGCAAACGAAGGAATCTCGCACAGTCTCTCGACATCAAATTTATTCGCCATTTCATACAATTTTCTTATAACTTCGTAATTATTTTCAGATACAAAAACAAATATAATTCATAACTCAGCCTAATATAATCCATATATTAAATTACTAGAAGTTTTAACTATATTTTAAACAGAAGAGGCTTCAACGGTAGTTCAGAACAGAAAATATATATAATTTATATATACAACATATTATGTATGTATGTAATTGATGGTGAAATTCACGTCCTCATTTACAAAATTGCAACATTTGTTTGTATATTTTATGGCTCACACACATACACACCGCTCGGGTTATAGCGCAATTACATATAAATATGTATTTGCGTACACACAATTATTTACCCACCTGTGAAAATCCCAGATTAACGCTAGAAAAAAACTTTTGAAAATGCTGTGAACAAAGTGCAGAGACGCAGGCAATTACACTTACTTGCAATTAAGGACAGCCAGCACAACGGTTTTTGCTTTAATGCGAGCGTAAAACACACACAGCTACAGTCGGCTATAAATGTTTACAGATGCAAATGCTAACATAAATACACCAACACATTTGCCTTGCTGTACTTTCCCTTAATCCGTCATTCATTCATTCATTGCCATTTTAATGTAGTCACCTAAATTTGTAAGGTGGCAACGCTGACGCCAAAGATGAGGCACAAGCCAAAAACGGTGCCAACACAACCCACCAGCAGCACGTTGAGGCGCAGCCACGTCGAGAAAACAAAGCAAAAAACAATAAGCCACGATTTGGATAGAGTTGCTAAAAGCAGGCGATGTTTTGTTTCGTCTATTTGCCGCACAAAGCCAACTCACTCTCTTGTCCCAACATTTTGGGCAACAAATGCAAAAATATCACTCATACGCACCGGCTGTCAGATACCTGCTTGAGGTTCTCGTAAAATAAAGGTTGGGCCATATAAAATTTTAAATTTAAAAACTAAATAAAAAAACAGCTTGATATTTTTCAAGGTCTGACATTTATTAAAAAGGTTGTTTTATGAAACTTATTTGTGGAAAACAATTTCGGACAAACGACCACCACGGCTGAGTTTACAGTAGCTTATTCGATCCACCCAATTTTTGAGTACTTTCTCGAAGGTTTCAGGCCTTATAGCAGCTACAGCAGCTTGAATCTCGTACTTAAGATCTTGAATTGTTTCTGGATGGTTGGCGTAACATTTATCTTTAACAGCTCCCCACAGAAAATAGTCCAACGGAGTTTAATCGCAGCTTCTGGGAGGCCAATTCACATCACCTCTTTTGCTGATTATGCGATTTTCGAAGATAGGGCGTAAAAGATTGAGTGTAGCGTTTGCTGTATGGCACGTGGCGCCGTCCTGTGCCCCAAATGCGACAATTCTGCTTTTTGTGGTTCATATTAGCTTTAAAGTAGTTCTACGGTTTGGAATCACTGTACGGCCAATGAGTACTAAGGAGTGCCGAAATACAACTGTACATAGATTAGCCGAAATATGTTTCATACTAGAGATGGAATTTACCAACGATCTTGAGTACACACCACAAGACGTTCAGTGATCGCCATTCACATCGCTATCCATTCCGGATCGCACCCTATAATCAGCATTAAATTCCAGCTATTGAGGACTCGGGGAGTAGGAAGCTTCTAGATGATATCTGACAGGCGTGTTCAGCGGAAAACACCGCTTATCTAAATTCCAACTAAAAAATACACATCGCATAATAAAGAATCATTCATAATACGCTGCAGAGCTGAACATTTGTGTGGTAACAAGCTCATCCGTTGCCTGAAACCGTTTCCGGCTTCAGCAACATTTATGGCAGTGACCCATAAAGCATGACACGCACACAGAGCAGGCGCGTTCACGGTCGTGACCAGCGCTTGAAACTTACAAAATGTGCAAATATGCCACCGTGACCGCTACAGATGGCGCATCCTGTCTGCCTCTCTGGCCACTGCAACTTCTGCAGCTGCATTCGTTCATTATCGCTGCCTTGTCCCCTGCCGCCCTGCTCTGGGGCGGTTGCCCCAACTTTTTGCATGGAAATTTGAAATCATACATTTCCGGCACAAAGCTTTTACAAATGCTACACCAACAGCGGCAATGTAATAAATTCCCCATTCGCTTAGTGACTTCCGTTGGCCATTTGACCATAAATATATTGGAGATCTGGCGAGCAAGTCCCGTGGCTAGCAAATCAGTTGACCGAAATTAATAATTCATGGCAGTTAATTATAAATGTTTTATTGTTTTCGGCATTACAGCAACGCCCTCATGTGAAAATATTGCCAGCTGCAAAACTGCAATCAAAATAATGCCGAAATATATAGTATACCGACAATAGATATTTTAAACTTTATATTTTACGTTTTAAAAATATTACCAAATTTTTCCGAAAAAGTAGGAAACATATTGTGGGGTATACTAGAGGGGACTTTGTGTGCTCGTGAGTATTTTTTCGAAGCCTTGAGCTTTCAAGCCAGCAGAGTTCCCTGAATTCTAATATCCAATAACTTGCAACAAATCTCACCCATCAATCAGTGGCCGCAAAAACTACCTCAATTCATTTAACTGACAGCATGTCAAATGAATTTCTACAGTGGCTGACGTTGGGAATTTTATGATTTTGTCTTGTCGCTGGGAGGGCAGAGGGTCGACCATCATCGCACGACCACAACAGTCTCGATTTCAGCAAAACAAATAATTGCACCACTATTAATAACGATTTCCGGTTGCTGATTTGCGGTGCTAGATTAGATTTTCTAGGTTGATAATTTTGGAGAAAGTAACCAAGGCAAAGAAGAGCGTTACGGTTTTGAGACATAAGTCGTCATCAATTCACCATTTCGTAATCTTTGCGTGCTGTTCTCTGATCAAAATGTATCAAAATATTGATATGTGGAAACAATAACAAGTTAAGGGAGTACAGTTCGATCCAAGAAAGTTTTTGGACACCACACTGGAAGGGAAGGTTTTTTCAATTCTAACACGCGAAAAATTAAAAGGTCTCAGTTCTTTATTTTTTGAACTGCCAAACAGCTCGATGCTTCCAGACAATGGATTCATTGCAACCATATTTGTAACTTTTTACAGTCCGTTTTCAATGTGGCTAGATCAAACCAGTCCGAACAATTGGTAAAATGTGTTCGATTCGCAACTCGGCTATATGAGCAGCCAAGGTGCTGAACTTTGTGGACGTCCAAGAGGCAGATGCAGATGGAAAGAAAAATAATAATTTGAAATGACCGTAATATGAGGTCGATCGAGGTAACTGACACTTTTAAGAAATCTGAGAATGTGAAAGCTCCGAAAAATCACTGAAAACGATGCCAAAATTTCTTTCACAGTACATAGCTTCCTAATCCATGGTAATCACTAATTCTCAAACCCCAAAGAGCAAAGAGCATCTACGCAGAGAAGCCGGGAATAAACTCTTTTTGAGATTATCAAAAATGTTACCGAAAAGTTTAAGGATTGCTTTAATCAGCGTTTTAGGTTTTGCCTGCGATAGCAATCACAAAGAATAATAATATGGATTTTACAAAGTCTTTTTTCCTCTCCAAAACGTCACGAATCCTTAAATCACTAGGTACTTCACCATTGCAATTCATCAAAGCTCCTAACAAGGGAGCAAAGGGGAGTTTTCCTGCAGAGCTCAATTTTTCAACAGACATTGTGGAACGAAGAGAATGTGCAGAAGACGTCGAGGTTAAGATTCGCATTTGTTGCCCTCAAAGTAACTTGCGATATGAGCACGAATAATAACCGCAAATATTATGTTTTTGTATTGTTAAGTGGCAAAGTTGTAGTGACTCGGCAAATTGAGTGCTTAACTCCATACCTGTCATTTCTGGGATTCGTCTTTAATGACCCGTAAATTTCTTGCCACACTTTCCCGCGCTTCGAGTCCCCGTTCGTTCACCCATTTTCTTAACGTGAAAAAGGTAGAGCGAAACAGGAAATTAAAATAGAATAGCGGTTGCGATGGAAGGAAAACCCGTCCATTTGCATTTCAACGTTGATGTGACAACAAACACAACAAGTATGAAACTTTCACAGAGATAAATTTAGCCGCGCATTAATGGAACCTGCCAACACACAGTTACACGCTCCCCCCGCACACTTACAATGCGCGGAGACTTTTGCTGTGAATGAGTGGGGTTACGCAAATAGACGGGACATGGCTGTGAGCTCAAACGCCCGCAGGCGCGCTCTCGGCACACACGCATGCATGCCAACACAGCGAGGCCCGCTGGATTGTGTGCGAGTGTTGTGTGTCGGTACGTGTGGGCGCGGGTGTTGCGGGTGTGTGCGGCTTGGCATTATAAACACATTAATAGCGAAGTAGGTTAAACAAAATTTACAACTCAAATGTGACTCAGCTGAACTTTTCCATGCTTGTATGCAAACGCCCGACGCAGAATGGGGGTGAGCAGCGGCGTAGACTGTAAGAGTCAAGGCGGGAGCCGAGTTAAAGCTGGCATGGCGTGGCGTGTCTGCAAATATACGTTGCTGTTGCGCTCATTTGTATCATTGCGACAATTGCACAAGTGTCCCAAAGGTTGCATGACTTTTCCGACTTTCAAGTGCTCTACTGTGGCAAGCAACGTCATCGTGCCACCGCCGCCGCCGCCATCGTCAGCCTGCTGGAGCGCTAAGCGGCAAGTGATGTTGGCAAATATGAAATACGAGCACTTTGCAACAAACCCACCCACAAGTGTCCACCTAGGCTAGTACTCATGCCGCTGCTTCTTAACAGGTGTGCCAGCAGAACTATTTACGTCCATGTTCTTGCTTAAATATTTGAATCCGATGGGACGATGATTGTCACCAACATGATTTACAACGACAATCAATGGTTGAGCAGTAATTGATTGCCACAAAGGGAAGCATTAACTAGATGCGAAGCCCTTGAGCTCGAACGCTCATTTTTCATTTCATCTTTCATTAGATGAAAATCAGTCCTAAAGCGATCAACGTTTTAAGCAGGGATAGCTAGTAAAGTAATCTTTTCACAGGTGCTGGCTCCGCCCAACGTTGAAGACCCTCCCTGAGAATATCTAATGGAACAAGACATATTAGTTTTGTTTTTCGAGTGCGTCGATTTATATTTAAAGAACGATAATATCTCCACTTGAAGAATGGGGATTTGCAACGATACCCAAACGATCAGGAAGAATGCGTATGTCCGACGGGGTTGTTGACTTAATGATATTAATTGCAACATAAGTATTTCATTTTCTCCAACTGTAGAAAATAAAACGACAACAACCGCAGCTTTATTTTTCTTCGGTCGCATTACAGGTACTCCAACATAGTGGGACCCTAGTAATCGAGAGTGAATGGTCGAAATACCGCTTCATAACTGAAGACTTATTCTTACTTATACAGACATTATATTTAAGAAATAAATTTATATTTTTACTGAAAACAACTTGGTAATTTTTCAAACGGCAATATATTTTCGATTAGGAGGCATTTTTTCTGACAAATACTAGAATTACTTCTAACTAAAACCGTGTTAAACTCGGGTGCACTTCCGGCGATACGCCCCCTGATTTGTACTCATGGTAACTGTTCATAAAAGGTAAACATCAGAACAATAAACGATATGCATGCACATGTCTGCAGCCAGAAGAACGAAAGCAAAACGAGAACGAGGCACATGCAAATAAATAATGAAAGAGTGTAGATAGGCATCGGGTGTGGGGAAGAGGGTGCATTATGGCTTTATTGCAGACACAGCAATCAGCACAATTGCCAACAAACACCTTGTATCCACATCCACTTAAATATAGAGATTGCAATTGGATCGGCTGAATTCTGCAATGTTGCATAACGCAGCGAGCACTTTGCCATAATAAGCTCAGCTCCAATTGAGCACTCAGCGGAATGTTCCTGGCGCCAATAGGCACAGTATCCAGCTACTGCCGGTGCGCTTGCGATTTATCCATTCGGCGAAAAGCAATCGTGTTTCGGATCCTATCTTGTAAAGCCACCATTGCAATTTCATGATGACCTTAAAAGCGACACACACACTCACATTTCTAGTGCACAAGTAATTCTGGCAAGCAATGCTGCTTTTTTCAAACTTTATGAACTTGTATTACTCAATTCGCTACTTTAGAAGCAGAAACATGAGATACGAATCTGCTATATTATTTGAAGCCAACATCAAAGTATAACAGATCACACAATTAAAAAGGTGTCCTTCAAGAGTAACGGGAAAGTCCAAACAAAATACATCCGGCCTCATTATCTAGTTTTTGAACTCGGCCCGGTGTGAGCGCACTCTATCAACCCTGTGCTTGTGGCTACTATTTCCAGCTTTATTGTTTTGACAGTTACCTTTTACATGGTAAGATAGTATGCTTATTCTCGAGTTAAGAAATGCAACTTGAACCGCTCCATCTGCCACATGCACACTGGCTGCAGCTGTTGCTGGTTTACATTTCCTCACTCATTCGAATTTTTTGTTAGTTTCGGCTTGTCTAGATCGAAATTTTGTTATTGTCCTCTTATAGAACAGCGTTTTTCAAACTTTGAAAACTTTGGCATGGCTTAAAGCCAGTCAGTTAACACAGCCGTGCTAGTTTTGCGGATACACTAAACTCAGATGCAGCTCCTTCTCGTGCTGAAAAAAGTAGCCTTTAAAATCGACGAAGAGGTGGTGTGTGTCGATCCTACTTTCATGCTTTCCCAAACTTGGCGCATGGTGTATATCTGCTCAGTTGTAGATTTTCCAGGCCTAAATTCTCAAAGCCCTAAGCTCCAATCGGTTTGTTGACAGTGAGCTTTAATCTTTCACATAATACGCACGTGTTGTGGTCGATTGTAACGTTGCGAGGTGGGCAGTATGCTTTCTTTCCACTGCGACACGGCACTTCTCATCGTACAAGGTATTTTATTTTATTTTCCGAAAACCAATAGTTTCGGTTGCAGCTGGACCACAGTTCCCTTATACCGAGTTGCTGGCGAGTGCTCTTAGAGAGCAGGAGTGCAAGATCGAGTATCGAGATTTTTCCGTTTATCACAACATTATCGATCTGGTTCGTGGCTTTTGATCCGGAGACAGCCCCTTAGCTTGGTGAATTTTTCTATGCTTCGTCTTTACTTCCGTAGGGGCGTGGACATAAATCAGCGATATGTTAAAGAACTTCACTTTAATGCCGATATTTAAAATTTGTTAGCAAATGTACAAGTAAATATCATTCATAATTTTCATACTAAATTCATTACATTAGTTGGTAAATAAACATTATGCAACAATTATTTAAGTTTTAAAATATGAAACCTTCTTTTCCCAGAAATGCATTTGCAGAAAAAAGGACATTTCTACTTTTATATTTTCCACATAATTTTTGTCATCTTTTTGCCGAGAGCTCAAAGTATGCGCTGTATCAGCTCGGACCACTTCGAGAATAAGAATTTCATGATATCAAAGGGCCACACAAGAACGTTGCCTAACTCAATTGGACAGATTGCCAGCAATGTATAGTATATTGCCTGCAGAGATTCCCCTTAACCATATGTGCTCATATACTCGTACATGAGAGCTCTCTTTTCTAGGCCATAAACACTGCATACTCGTCCGAACGAACGCGCATTTATCGGTCAATTGATATGTGGGTCAATTGAATATTGAAGTTCGCCCTGGTTTTGCTTAAAGCATTCTTCAGTACTATCATTGTGGTCTGAAGTTGTCTAAACGCGCCCAAATACGCAACTGGAAATGAATTCACACATTCTCATCTACTCACTCCCATATAGGGTGCTCCAATAGCGGTTACATTCAAGGACAATAATATTGGAAATCTCTTTATTTGAGTCCTCTTAACTATATACTTATGTATACATACCATATGTGCTTGCATGGCATATGCCGAGATTACTTCATCGGGTTTTAAATTCCTTTTTCCCCAATAACTCCCCCTTCTGATCGTTGTTTAATCTTTTTGCGATGCTAAGCCAAAAGTAGCAGAAAGTTGAGCGCCATATTTTGCAAACACAAATGCATTTGTTTTCATTTCAGTTATGGTTGTTGCTGCTGCTGATGTATTTACAATATTTGCATTTTTATTCAAAAAGTTTCGGCTGCGCGTTGTGGGAGAGTGAAATTTCCCAACGACGGACGAAATATTTCTGCTTGACGCTGCATTTTTGTGCGCTGCAACGTCCACACACACACACATGCACGTAGATGCATAAATATGTGTGTGAATATTCACTTATCTGTACATCTCAGTATGTATTCGGGAGGGTGTTTCAGAAAACTAGCTCATCACTTTTCGCAGGCAACGCGCCATCCAAAAGTTTTTAGATTAAAAATTTCATAATGAAATACATTTTCGGCGTTTAATTGCGAAATATTTTGCAAATTCATATTAGACGAAGAGCTTTGGCTTCAAGACAATTTAGTGCATAAAAGCAATCACAGGAACTATCTCACAGCAGTAAATGCCCGAAACTGCTGGAAATTAGAGACGAATTGGGGAAGTGGTTAGCCAAGGATTTTTGCTATTTTCTCTGCCATTTTCAGCACGAAATTATCCGAGTGATTGCTACATTGCTTCAAGAGCTAAACATTAAATGGGAGAAAGTAAAATGACATACAAAAAGAATACATATATACAGGAATAAAACGAAATCGCTGATGGAATGCGCACTGAACGCTAACAAAACCACGGTGTTTGTAGTTGATTAAATGGTACAGTTGGACAAAGGAATACTGAGAGATTAGAGGAACCGCTTCGAGTCATGTAACAAGCTCCAATCACACAGCGGTCATTTCCTTCATTATTTTATTTGTGGATTTGACTTGGAATAATTCATAATTCGCGATATTTCAAATTACAATTGAAACTTTTACAAATCGCTGCAAAGAATTCAATTTGTTAATTAAGTTTGCAAGTGCGAATCCACTGCCGCCAACTGCCAAACCGCTTACATTTGCAATCTGCAAGACAAGTCGACAAATGCCAGCCACAAGCCCACCTTGAAGACTTTTACCACCCTCTGACCCAGAGACGGCGCGAAACCAGCACGGATTCCATTCATCACCACCGGATTCAAAACAGCGAAACTTCGAGCTGGAGTTGTTGACACTCTCTATTTGCCTTTACCTTTGTACGAATGCCAATGTGTGTGTGTGTGTGAGCACAGGTAATCCCCCGTCAAAACCGCGGCGCGCAACACGATCTTCAGTGCGCTAATGCAGTCCACTCGCTGCTCTGCCAAATGAATTTATCAAGTTTGTCTTAAGTTTGGTTGGTGGTAAACATTTGCGGCCCCAAAGTAACTTCCACCGACGCCAGCGAGCTACCCTCAACGACGCGCACTGCTGGCACAGTTCTGTCCTCGCTTTGTGCTGGGCTGAAATGGATTTGTGCAACAGTGGAAGTGTTAATTAAGTAGATTTGAGCATAAAGTTCTTGCATTACCGAATTACGGCTTCATCCAAGTGCGCACAATTAAAAAATTTGATTACTCATTTCTGCGCGTTCAATGAAGTGTCGCAGCCAACGAAAATCTATGAAATGTAATAACATTGAGGCTTCAACAAAGACAGTCCCTTATTTTAAGGGGAAGGAAAAAGCAGGACGGTTACGATACCCTACACTTATTGGAAAAATACCGCTAAGCTCCATCACCAATCGATGCTGTTCTTAAATGTCTGCTAAGCGAATCCACAATTTAAAGCACACATTAACAAACATACATTATGAAGAGCTTGCCAATGATACTAGAATAAAATAAGTACAGCTGAAATTTACCAGGGCCTTTTGCCAGGCACTCTTAAATGAAAATACCTTATAAATGCCATTAACCACTCACATCATTTTTGCCATTTTCAGCAATCACTGACCACACTTCCCCACATTTTGGCTGCCTCAAATCTCAGCTGAAAACGAACGGTACTCAAAATATTGGATTGGACATTCCCTTATTTATGGCAAGCGTTAGAAACTCATTTTCGCATGTACCACACACACTAACATACGCATACGAAAGTTGATATCGCCCACCAAAATGGGAAAACTGCGAATTCGTAGCTAAGCGAAACACAAAGGAACGAATGACGTAAAAGGATTCGTTCCGAAGGTTTTTTGGGATTTGTTTGAATTGTATTTGATGAGCGGCAAAAAGGCATTGAGGCAGCCAGTGTGAAATCTTGAACAAACGCCATGTTGCTAATGCAGCATAAACAACAAATACATTTACTACAAAAACAGCTCAAAGAGAGGCGTTGCAGGAAGGGGTGCCGAATGTAGCTTGAATGAAATGTGAATGCTTGGAAAATACAAAGTAGAAACGGCCAAAAGCTACTCTAACTGGAGCAAGCTACTCTACATAATGCAAAAGCATTCAACTGACAGGTGCTATAAAACGGTTTCAGCTGTCATTCACCACTTTGATAGCGAAGTAGATGACATGTTTAAAAGTTTTATTTTCGTTAAATTTTCTTGTATCTACGTAATGTACCCTTGGCTCCATGTAACCGTATGCAATATTAAGGTATCCACAGTTAAATAACAGGAAATCGTTATCTTTTCCATTCCGATTTTTAATTTTCAGTTTAGTAGTAATTTTAACGGTCAGAGTCGCCCAGATTGATCCAGATACTTACTTCAAGCTGAATTGAATGGGCTTGCTGGCGAATACTCGAGGAGCATGTCATTATATGGAGGCTAGCTACGAAACACTAAACTGCCCGTCTTTGAACCTTTCCAATCATCAATATTTTCATTGGTAGTATTTTCTCCTGAATGCTTGCATCAGAGAAATATTTTGTGAAAGTCGTTTTATTAATTTATTTTTAATTTACAATTTGGCTCTTTTAATTTTCGCGTAGAGTTCGGAAAATATTACCGTAAAAAAGTTCACCACCCTATTCATTCTCATCTGTCGTAAGAAGTATACATAAGGGGCGTGTCACAGCCTCCAAAGCGCTTGGCGTTAGCTGCTACAGGCGACCAAAATAGAAACTCACCTCACAAAAACAAATATCGGCTAAATTTGAATAAAATCCATTAAACTTTTTCAATTACAAGTACGGTTGTAGAGCAAAAACAACTTCAAATGCAAAAGCTCCGCTAACACAATGAAATTAAAGTTCTCCTTTTTGCAAATTTCCGTTTTCCTTCCTCGAAATGCAGATGCAGAACCAGCCCCCTTGCCGTACCGTTGCCCGGCTCATGGTGCGCTGCATCAAATTCAGTCGATAATAAACAGGGGAGCACTGCGAATTTATCGCATATTTTCCTGTTTTCTGATATTAGTTTTTCGTTTTCTGCCGATTGGGCAACACCGCAACGAACCAACCTACTGTACTGTGGACGTGAAAGTGGTGGATTAGTGCGAGAATCGAAAGTGCATTGTGAAATGAATGTGGGCTTGTCGGTTAGAAGCAGAGCATCGGGAAGTTGCCGGAGTTTAACACTTTGTGCTCGATTGTGATTTATTTCCGAATTGAGAATATCGAAATTCCAGCAATTTGTAAAATATTTGCTTTTGCTATACACCGTAAATATGTGTGATGAGCACCCAGCGGGTAAGTATATACAGTTGTTTGTTGCTTAAAATAACAACAAATAAGGACTTCGTGTGTTGCTTTTGTCTATGGTTCGGTAAATCTGGTATTTTCGCCATCTGCTTGTATTTGGTCACCAAACATTTGCTCAGTGGTCATCGAGACAGGGGAAGTTTTGCTGCCGCCAAGGTGCACAGAGATTTTATGTATGTACATATGTGGTATATGTATGTATGCTTGATTGCAGTCTTTGAAATGATAAAATGGGTCTAGCGGATTGTTAGTGGCGTTAAGATGAGGGTACTAGTTTATTTATTTTTTTTTTGTTTGCCACAGACCACATTTCAATGGTCCACTTTGAGAAACAGACTTTTACTTTTAAGCCAAACTTTTTATTTGTACTTTGCATATGCATATAAGCATTGCTACTGACCCCAAACTTATTATAACAAAAGTTTCCAATGAATTCTAAAAACTCTAAAAATTTCTTCCTTAGCCAAATTCTGTACCTAATCGTTACAACCCTTCAGAAAAAATGGACTTTTAATATTTACATATGAACGTGTCGAGAAGTTTAGAGTGAACTCACTCGGATTTTCAAATATCCGCTTGACATTGTTCCTTACATATTAGTCAATCTAAGAGGTTGCTTAAAGAAATTGAGAGAGTATCTGTTTCTAATACCAAACCTGAACAAACTCGGGTCAAATAATTACCCCCTAAATGGAAATTTCAAACATCCGGTTTATACCGTACATCGGTCAATCGGTCAATATGTGAGATATTTTAGCAAAATTAATTGAAAGTTTAATTTTGGATATAACCAAGGTTTGAATCCAAAAAAATGCGATGTCAATCCTCGAAATACTGCATAAATTTATAAGATAACAAATGTGAATCAATCACACAACTATTCAACAGTGGCAGTGGCAATACTCCTGGTTTCATAGATTGCTAGATCATCATTTCGGATGTTAGCCATTTACACCATTATTGGCAATCTCGCCACTATGTCTTTAGGTGGCAGGTTTAGTACCAGTTCAAAAGCCGACGTTGGAGTTGTTCTTAAACCTGCTGTTATACACAGCGCAGCGAGCCTCGGAATTCTTTCCATTGGCTTCCGGTAAGTGGATTTCTGTACGCTTGTCCACCATTCTACTGCAGGGTAAAGCAGAATTAGTCTAAAAATAGCTGTGTGGAATCAGTGCATGAGAGAGGGAGAAAGCCCCCAGGTTGAGCCGAGCATCTGTCTACATCCGTATAAATCATTGCTAACTTTCCTCTGCATTGTGCTTCCACAGCAATTTGCTGTCCGAGACTACCCCATGGTACTTGGTGCGGTCCTTAAGAGAGAGAGAGTTGTGTCCCATTTATCGAACGGAAACTCTATAGAGGAATTTTGTGCTTTCTTGTAAACACAGATCCGTTTTCTTCGAGTTCAACCCCAGACTCGCATGCGATGCTCAATTCTGGACTATGTTGAGAATGGTAGTAATGATCTGTAGACACCTACCAGTGATAAAGATGGCAATGTCATAAGCATATGCCACTATCTTACCTTCCTAGTCTCTTAGCAGTTTATTCACCACTAATGTCCATAGAAGGGGAAATAGCACTCCACCTTAGGAGTACCTCTACAGACTTCCTTGATAATTTTATTGTCGTTCCATTCTGCTCTTATCCGTCTTGATGTCAATAAGTTTCTGATTCAGCTTTGTATAGCAGGATCTAAACCTATTGACTGGATACTATTCAGAATAGATTCCATAGAGACGTCGTTCAACGCCCCAGATATATACAGGAATGCTTCAAGAGAGTATTCCTTATACTCGTATTTATTTATTTATGTAGCGTATAATGCAGGAGGAAGGAAGTTAAGCTCTTTCGAATGGGTTGGGTTGTTTTTACCTACTGGCCTCTTTCCATGAGTGTGGAACATAGCTGAACTTCATGCATCCCTTAAAAATCGATTTTAGCCATGGCAGGGATAGACAGAGCGTATTCTGTAGCAATGCTCCGACCGTACTGGGGGATTTGTATGTGTCGAATAAGCGAATTGCCCATTATATTTTATTCTCCGCAAAGAAGTTTTCGGGAATATTCACCACACTTCTCCCTTCGTAGCTGGGACTTACCACGTACTTACAGCCTGGAAAGTGTACATTGACTAGGTCTTCCAATGAGGGCAAGGTACTTTTGCGAATTAGATTGTGTAATATTATTACGAGTATAAATCAAGTACTTCGAACCCTTATTACTTCAACCCAACCAAAGATTTTTAGTATATTTTCACGAATGCTCCAACAAATTCTGTACAGAGTTTAGGTCGATCGAATCTATGACACGCGATCAATAATATCGAAACATCAAATGAAAATTTCCTTCTGCATGCTGCTGGACCGCAAAACTTTTGTCAGATTTGAATGGACTTGGTTTAAATTCAATTTGGTAAAATTTGTCAAAATTTTAAATGGAAATGTCAAAAGTCCCCTGAAATCGTTGTAAATGCGTGAGTATTAGAGAGCCGCGTATCGCCACCGGTCCTCTTTTGAAACGACACCACATCGATCGCTCGGCAAATAACGCATCCGTTGCGCGGTGCGGGGCATGTCGGCATGGTTGCATGTTAATTTTTAATGAGCAGCCTCTTTGAAGCTTGTAACTCCGTCCAACGCAAAACTTTTCGCTAACAAGTGCGCAGGCATATATACATATTATGGATATTAGTGCACTCACACACACACACAACGCTAAAAGCAGTGCTAACTTGAATGTAACGCCATCTCATCGCCAACAAGGGGCACGGACTGCGGCGGAAGGCTGTAGCTTTGACATTTCGCTGCGGTTGCGCTCTCTGGTTTTCGCCTGTCACCACATTGTAGCCGCACTTGCTGTTGTTATTGTTGGTGGCATATCAACTGCCAACGGCAGCGCAACTACTGTTCACTGCTTCTGCCATTACTGGTGCGCGTGTAGCACGAATGATGTTGCTGATCATTTTCTTCATGTTTTTATTGTAATTGTTGTTGCCTTTGGCGAACGTAGTTTCCTGAGTGTGAGTATGGGTGCGTGTTGCATATTTTGTCCTTAAGCGCAGTTGTTAATTAGCGGTGAGGAGAACAAATGAAGAATTTTTCGGTCTCGGTTACCGCTCCCGCGTTCTCCCTCCACCCCGCTTCCACTCAACCAACCAGCCAGTTTAGCTGCACTCTCATTCTTTCTGCAATTGTTTCTTCCGAGCACGCACCCACACACACACACACACACGGCGCTCAGCGCACATAGTTAAGTTGCTTGTGAACTGGAAACAAGTTTGTTGGCAAACTTTTGCGCATTGCGTTTGCCCGAGCATGCTGGCAACGGTAACGGCAAAATGCTCTTAATGTGCGGCGCATGCAACATTTGTTGTGTTGCGCGCGGCAGTGGCAGAATGTCATAATTTCGCCGTACGAAATTATTGAAAAGAATCCCACAACAATCTCATTCCCGCAAAAAAAATGAATGAGTTGCGGCGAAAGTTTCTTCGCCAACAAAAAATTAGTGGAAACAAACTTGTTAACCCTAACTAAATTAATGGCATTCTTCAGGCAAAAAAGTCCAAAAAACTTTGTGCATTTCATTTGGAACGAAGTGTTTCAGCTCCAATAATCTCTCTCGCACACACACAAATATGTAATGTGCAAGAGGAATTAACGGCATTAAAAATCTCGTATTTAACGGAATCATGAAAAGCTTCGACGATATCTTCAGTGCTTCCTATTCTCATGGTGAGTGAAGTGCTTTAATTGCAGGAGATCAATTTCAGGCTCTGGACAAATGAAGACAGTGATTCATCTTCTTAAGGCTTCTTCGATTCGATGCGGACCACATTGCTATATTTGAATTTCTTTAGATAATAGTTCTGACAAAAAGTGGAGCCGACTTCAATGTTTTCTTCCTTTTGCTTTCCACCTTTCATCCTGCTTTATTGCAAATTTTGCCTGCTTGTTATCGGAGGCCACCGGACGGGCGCTTGGTATTGTCGGCGGGCAGGAAATGTTTGCAAACTGTTTCGTTTGACTGCGGGCCATCAACTTTTATTGGCTTTATTTCACTTGTTGTGCAATTCGAATAAACGTTTTACTACTGTTTCTTGATTCCTCTCTTGTTCTCCCTTCGTTTAGTTCTTATTTTCCCTGTTTTGTATTTCTTCTTTGCCAGTTGCCAGTTTTCGATTGGGTTTATGATTATTTTCGCCATATTTTATTCACAAAGGTGTAAGCCTTTTGCATTCTCATATTCGTCTAGTGCTTCACAAGTCGTGTTTTGGAACGGTGTTTAAGTGCCGGCAATGTTTCACGCTCGAGTCGTTTGATTCCTTAATTGTTTCAACCAATTGCTTTCGGATTACGGTAATTTAATTGCATGCCCTTGCAGGACAATTCCTAGTACGTATCAAAATTCTCTGGTTGCTAATGAAGCAAACGCCGATTTGTTTGGAAACAGAGAATTCTCCACCCTCTAGGATGGAAAAACTATTTTTTAAATAAGCCACTTGTTTTGATCTTGTGTTGAGGCGTTGTCCGAACTTCGTCAAATAACAGTACCGGAAGGTTAGGTCAACGGAAAACTCCTTATTCTACAGTATCCTACAACAAGAGTTATATTCACATCATATCGGCTGGGCGTCGTGCCAAAAAACGGCTCCACATAAAACACTGTATTGACTTTGAAAGGAGGAAAGGAGATGACAATTGCTTTACCGCATTTTTGCGTTATTGCGTTGTTCTCGCATGTATGAAGAAGAACGTTTTTGTCTTCGCTTGAATCGCGGCGTGCGAGCGTTTGACTTGGAAAAGCGTGTTTCTGTGTCAAGACTCGGTTCTCCCTTGCCCGCACTTGCCTGCATGGCGTCCAGCGTTTGCCGTAAAGAATACATTTTATTTAAATGCAATTAGAATAGAAAGCAAAGTGAAGACACACACCCACGTACAAAGCAGCGAGTTGCAACTTGACGTAGGCTTTCGTCTGACACATGAGCCCAGCGTCCCCTACTCTGGCTCGCTGATGAGCCACCTATACCACGAATTAAGATTTCTTCGCAGCCACAAAAGCAAAAACACTCTATTATAACCACTTAGGAGCAACAAAACTGCTTTGTAATGAGTGCTAAAGGTAATGGAAAACATCGCAGCGAATTCATATTTATTCCAATTGTTACTTCCAGTCGAGAAAAAGCATTGCGGAAAATGCAGAAATCGCAGCAGGAGCAACTGCCAACAAACAGTTCGCAAATCAGAAGTAAACAACAACATTTATTCAAGTGCTTTGTTTGCAACACTCGTACTTGGCAACATGTTAACATGTCGGGGATGGCTGCCATGCCCACGTATATGTTGCGAAACCAAAAACAAAACACAATTTTCACATGTGTGTGTGTGCTCTCAACGCAGGCAAATTGCAAAACACAATTGTGAGGCTACAAGCATTTTTACTCTGCTGCAAGTGGATTTGTCGTACTTCAGTGTCCACTCGAGTGTTGCGAATACAACAACGCTGGGTTACTGCAGCAACCAGCCACGTATGCTTTTATGAAAACATGAGTGGTTCTCCGCGGGGACGAGGGTGCACTTATTGTGTGGCATAAACTTGCACCTTTCAATTTTCCTATTTGCACAGATTTAAATTTTAAGTTCTGTGGTTTCATTCAAATTTCAAACATTAGTCTGCGGCTGCAGTCCGTAGGGCGGCTGCTGCTCGGAACTTTTGGGCGAGCTTTCCATGACTCTTCTCTATTAAAATGTTTGGTTAAACTAAACCGAATTGTAAAATTGTTGGACGTTTATGTGATACGAAAAGTGCACCGCAAGGACTGTATCAAAAAGTTGTTATGTCTTGTTAAGGTGGAGCATAGACCGGTGGACAAGATGACTCAATTACCGCACAAGGCGGTTATAAGTCGTAGTATATCGTAATATAGATGTGTAGAAAAACAATAGATTACTCCCGTACGAAAGAGTAGTAATGGTCCACCTAAAAAATGAAAGTTTCTTCAGATGGGGTTGGAGTGTGACACTCGGCACTTGTGTTGAGAAGCTTTCACACTCCACCAACAAAATGAAAGTATTGTCAGAGCATATGCTTATCCATACTTCATCGCACCCAAGGCTTTAAGAAGCAATCCCACTTGTGAATTTCAACGGCGTTACCACTCAAGTTGCACGAACAATAATAGAGTGTGCTGATATGTTGCAAGGCGCTTTACGAAATGTCAGAATATCTCGCATTTCAAATAAAATGTTCAAGGCTGGCAAATGTTTCAGTCAATACGTTGATTGTTTTGGTATTCCAAAAGCTCATCCGAAATTGCCTCATTTTGCATTTATGCATGTATTTGTTCACTCGTAGATACAAAGCAATATTGTTAGTGCGGCTTCATTAATTCTGCATTTCCTCTCCATGGAACGCTGAAAAGTTCAGATGGCAAGAAACGAAGCCAAGTGCAAAAGAATCTTCGAGCATTTTTGTGTCCCAAATGCTCATCCATTATTTATGCGACATGCAACATCTCGGATCAAGAAATACGAATGCCAAGCAGTGAACAGTGATATGCAACAACAACAATATGTTTACTCAACAAATATTGACAAACGAACCATATTGTCTTCTACACTCTCACATGCACACGTACAGACAGACGGGAATATGTATTTGGAAAGCACTCAATAGGACGGAAGGAAATTCTGTTTTCCTTGCCATTAAGAGTATCCGACAATCTTGACCTCGATATGGAAATTCGGCAGCCATTACCTTGCAATTACACATATACGTCATCAGCTAAGCACATACGAATCAAGAAATGCTAATATTTGTCCAAAAAATATGGCAAATATGCAACCGACTGAGTTGAGTGCTTCTAAAATGTCTACAAAGTCAGTCTGGTCTTAGAGCTTCGCGAAAGATACCGTTACTCTACAGATAGGAGCCTGTGCCTGAGAACCAAATAGAAAATCTTCCTAATGCTTCTCGCCTCGGCAAAGCCATTTGTCAACGGCAGACAACCGAAAATATAAAAGAAACCGAAAATTAAGTTGTGAACGTCGTAAAGTCAATCTTAATTTCGAATTCACAATCTGATTTTCTTCACACCCAGTGAGGTAAAGGCAGATTAACCCGACGCTATTCAGTGCACGATAAATTTCACTTGAACGAGCTCGGCAAACCATACGGAATAGCTTCCGCTGTTTACGATTTCAGCAAAGACAAGTTAACTGATTTGGCAGATCACTGAATTCGTCTCGAAAGCAGCAAGGTGACGACAATGAAGCATAGAAATTCGAGCAAGTCGCTTTGTCGATGAGCCTTTCAAAGCGTTTCAGCGCACATAAGTTTTAGACAAGACGAGCGTCAACAGTGAGGCCACCACGTATGTGCAATAACAACAAGAAAGCCAAATACATTATTTTAGCGAAACTGCAAGCACAGGGAAATGGAAAAAGTGCAATCGATTACGCCTTCGCTCTCGCAGCCAGGTGCGGAAAACGTCGCGGCGCAGTGGAAGAAGGGAAGCTCTCTACTTTATCAACAGCACAGATACAAGCTATGCCCCAACTGCACAGGATATTATCAAGTTGCGGCAACATCCTGATGGGAACGGTAAATATGAGTCGCCCTGGCTTCTTGGAATTTATTTACATTTGCCATTAAGCACGCCAACCGATATGCACACGTATGTTTAGTATAAGCATAAAATGCTTTACCTGCTCCACAACAGTGAAACCCATCCGCTCTTTGTGTCTCAAACATCCGTCGGACAGATTTTGGGATCTCTACATTCGCTACGTCCCTATGTGCTTATACATCTTTGATCTCATTTCCAGCAAGAAATCAAAACTTTCCGAAATTTTTGGTTCCTCGCCGACCGGTGTTTGAAGCATTAGTTTGCTCACAGGCAGATCATCATTAAAATGTGTACTTAAGTCGTTAAATTATAGCGTAAGAATTATGAATGAGTGGATGTAAACTTTTTAACAACGCCGCTCGAAACAAAGTTTCATAAAACTTGAGAAATTCATTATTTTTAGGCAGTTCCATTCTCCCTTTTCGGAACCCATGTCAAATAAAAGTCATTAGTAATGAATGTCAGAAGAAGCTAATTTTGGCATCACCCTTATGAGAAAAAATACCTACTCAAACGATTTAGATCCAGTTAAAAACATACGCATTAGGCAACGATTGGAAATTGTCCAGGATTATTACCCAAATTTCAATGTCAGGCAAAACTCCGGGTGCAGCCAGAATTTCATATCCTATGCTAAAAAATTGTACTTCAAGTCTTAAAAATAGAATTATTAAATTGTAAACCATATTTGAGTCAAGTATCTACCCACAAAGCTAGAAAAATGCGATGATAGTACCACTCTTAAATCCAATAATTTCTCTACAGATATGCTTGGTTATAGAGCAGGAACTATGGATCCTTTATTCTATTTCGAAGATTTTTACAAAACTGCATTATCGACAAGAATTCATATATCCACTCTCAGCTAGAATTTCGAAACCGCTTTCGACGGAGTTGGTTCGCATTTCACGACATGACGACAGCTTGAAATGTGGCAAACTTTCTCGAATACGCACAATATATGCAGCGGGATGCCGCAAGGATCACCATTGTTTGTTATACTATTTTGCAAACAAAATAATCTAAATTCTGTTAAGAATACCTTCTTAAAAAATCTTATTGAAATTTCAAATTGGGCCAATTGTTCAGGTGCGAGTATCGCCATAAATAAATGTAAATTATTCCATATTTTTAGAAAACATAAATGTAATAACTTCAGTCTAATCTATAAAAATGTAAATATTGAAATACTAGTATTTCACCTAAAATCCTAGGTTTTATATTTGATAAAAGATTTACTTTTTAAACATTGAACACATCTACGCAAGTAATCTGTTCCAAGGCTTAATAAAATTATGTAGCTATCTATCATCAAAATATTGTTTGATTCATATTTTCATATTTCGTCTCACATCAGTATCAGAAGAGTTATATCTTTATAAATTATGATAGATTATGGTCTCTCTATCAACGGTAATTGGGCAAAAGGAATATAAAGCAAATCTCTGCACCACATCATGCAGCTGTTAGAAGAAGTATTCGCACCTTCCCAACATGACTAATAAAGTTTATGTGTATTAACGGAAGCTGGACTCCCATCTATCGAGGAAAAGTTATGCATACTTCGCAAAAACTTATTCCGAACTACTGTTATGCAATAACAATCTCTTATGTGGTATAGTAAAAGCCAAATGGACTGCAGCCAACACCTGATGGTATTTTCCCGACTTAGATCCTTGTGGTAAGTAGCTATAATATAAAATGATAAGTGAAACTTAGCCCTTCCTTACTTGTTTTAATATCACGTCATTCTTGTTTTTAAACCCTTTATTATAAATAACATCTATAACGTCTTTCCCATTTCTCTTTTACAAGGTGCTACGCAAAACGCGAAATACTGGAAAAAATCTGTTTCTCCATTGCAAGTTCTATTTAATTATATTTGACGTTCATTTTGCTCTTTTTCTATGTGATTTGAATTGACAGTTGAGAGCTTCAATATTTTGATCTTTCCGCATTTGGTATTTGCATCAAAACCTGTAAATAAAAGCTTCGGTAAGTTAATGACGCAAATGTTTTCAAACACACCATGTCTTCAGAAGAATTGCTGTGTGAATTAAAACAAAACTTTCAATAAGATTCTTTAACTTTATCGGCATAAATTCCGACTCATTAACTTTGTGACAAAAAGTTGGCAACTGTAGCAAATACCGTCAGCTACTTACTGTCGTTCTGTTCGCCAAAAAGTGTCACACCGGAAAAAAGGAAAATAACTTGTCTGCACCGACGATGGCGCTGCTCCTGGACTTAGAAAGCGCCAACTAGGTGATAAAGTAACATTTTTACGATCTCACTCTCTACACGTTTGCTAAATTTTATTATCTTCTATTTGTTGGTTGACAATCGCACATTTTGCCACAGAAGGGCGTATCCTTCAAGCAATATATTCATTTAGTTATATGTTTCCTCCTCTCGACTCTCGTACTCCAATTCTACGAATGTCTTCCAAGTACCTCATATGGAGTATAATTTTCTGCGCTTTTCAGAAAATGTGTGGTGTAAGCCTTGATCGAGCAAATTAATGGACCTACAAATTTCGCATCTATTATATTATGTAATTTATTTCTAAGTACAAACGCGAAAGCTTTTAACCAGCACATCATCCGTTAGTTTATAGACGAAATAAAAATTAATCATAGATTTTCCATTACTTCTCTTAAAGACCATTCTGTTGTTTCTATCGAATATATAATAGTGAAGAGTAATTCATTCCAAAATATGTTTGTTTAAGGTTGGAGGTTTGAGATGAGTTGAAGTCCGATTTCGTCTTCTTGAAACTGTGTCCAGAGTACTTGGCAGAAAAGCATAAAATCGTGTACATACATACACTCGGCGAAAAAACCCATGCACTCTATAGAGTGCTTTTGCATAGCGCAAAACTTAGATTCATATTATCCTGAGGTAAAGATTTTTCTTTGAGGGCAATCACTTTTATTTAGTTTATGTTTTATTAATTTCTTCATTTAACACAGCTTCAATAATGTTTTCACATTTCTTTTAGACTTTTTGGACGCTTTTCTCTTATCATTTTGCCCATCATTTTCCCCAAATAATGCCAGCAGTTCTCAACTGGATTGAGATCTGGACTGTTTCCTGGCCACGTCAGAGACCCTATTCCATAAAAATCTGTTTGTTTTGAAACCTGTAAGTGTTTGTAATAAATTATTGAAAAATCGATTTCAATATTTTTATGCTTTGGTTACCGCTTTTGCTCTATGACAAGGGGCTGGAATATCCTGAAAAACGCTAACCTTTCTTACGACGCGCAGTGGCATTTCCGTCGGGTTCCAACAAATTTAATTTGGATTCATTTGAAAAAATAACATTTCCTCAATCTGATGTAGTTCAAGTTTTGTCTAATTTTGCCCTCTCTAGTCGCTCTTTCTTCATTCGTGTAATAAGAAGTGGCTTTTTGACTGGACGTCGCACTCGGAATCCAAGATTATTCAGGACATTTTGCACAGAACGTGTAGTTATTTTTACCCCAGTGGTTTCGTAAAACGTTGCATTGATTGTTCCAGCATGTTGAAACCGATCACTAATACACATCCGTTTAATTTGTCGTTCTTGACAAGGTTTTACTATTTTCGGACGTCCACTGCCTTTTTTCGATCTAATCAATTCAAATACGTATAATTTGTAATTATAATACGCATGCTCCAATCCCTTATGCCCATTTCACGAGTTATTTGACATTTGGATAATTTATTTTATATGAAGCTACGATTTCTGCTTTCTTTTCTGTTGACACCACCATGTTCAACTTTACGTATTTTCACAACTTATTCAAAGGAAAATACCGCAAATACTATAATAAATACGTGCGCAGGGCTAATGGTTTTAGAAATAACGGTAAAATGATGTAGTCACATGACAAAACGGCCAAATAGACAAATAGTGAATTATGAGCAAATAGTGTCATTTGAAAATAGGAATATTGGAAAAATTTCGACTGCGTGGGTTTTTTTTCGCCGAGTGTAGATAGAGAGGCGAGCACACTCGCGCTATTTAGAGTGCATTTCGGAAAAGCTTACATAAGTCTAGCAAATATCTGAGCACAGCAACGTGAACTTTATATATTTACAAAGTAGGTATACCTGTATACGAGTACTATAGGTCGAAAAATAGGAATACACTACTTAACAAAAGCTTAACCCCACTTTTCTACAACTGTTGTCACTGTTTGGCAGCCAGAACTTGTCTCCAAGTAATCATCTCATAAGCGATCCCATAATTTATTTAGGCTCAAAAAATTAGTATTCTCATTACTACTTTTATTTTAGCGCAAATTTCACGTTTTATTTCATTTTTATTGCCATCGTACGCAGAATTTCAAGAACCTAAGTGGAGTGCTCCATCTTTTCAGTCGCGAAAAGTGCATATTCATTAAATATATATGTACACGAATATATATGGTATGTAGGTATGCCACGCCAGAGGAAAATACGGGACACGTTCATTTATTTACAGCAACTGCGCTGCGAAAACTTGGCTTGCGGAGGCAGTTCATTCCGGAAATTATTTTATGATTTATAAATTTTACGATTCGCGCACAGAAACCTCCCACGTACGTGTGCGTGGCCTCGGATCCGCACAAAACAAGCCATCGACGCAGCCAGCGGTGGTCAGTCATTGTCACTGCCAAACGGCGGTCTTCGGGTTGAGCGGCAGTCGAGAAAAGAGTCGGATCTGCGAAGAAAGAAACGCCATACCCCACACACTCTCATACATAAGTACATAGACTCCGTTCCCAAATGACCGCACATATGTACACAGGTAGCTCATGCAGAAATGTGTGTGTCTGCTGGCCACCGGGTAAGTCCATCTATGCTTCGGTTTGGAGCAGGCACAGCTACCTTTGTGAGGTCTTTCGTCCAGTCAGTGCTTTCACACATACATAACAGAAGTCACTTTTTGCTTTTGCTTTTGTTTTTGCATGCCCCAGACACTGGCTTGTATGGACACATGCATACACTTGAATGTATGCTAGCATTCACTTACGCGTGTGTGTGCGTTGGTCACGCAAGGGCGATAAAATAAAAAATGCACCAACAAAGCCGTAAGCGAAAATGAAATGAACGAATACAGTGAAATTGAAAGTGAAGCAAAGCAAGAGGCGGCGAATGGGGTGAAGGCGAATTAAGATATCAACATGTCCTCGCGTTTAAATAAGTTTAATGGCGTTTGCTTTTTTGGTGCACTTTCGGCGCAAGAAGACATTTTCTTCTTTAGTTTCGCTGTCCGTCTGCCTGGAAACAAACTTGTTGTTGATGGCACCAAACCAATCTCCTATTACCAAAGTATTTGGTGAACTTTATTGTAGTTGCTTGTTATAGCGAGAACAAAGTTTACTAAATTTTCCCCTTCACTGCTGACCTACAAGCCAATCAATATGATTTCCAGCGATCTTTACAAACTGGAATTTTCAGTATTAAAAGCGCAGCACTCCATCTACAACAGTTATCAAAATATTGAACTGACTTAACCCTCAACCGAACTTCACACATCCACTACACATGAATCATATGCGGGACAGACATTTACATGTGTAAACACTTTGCAACAAAACATAAAAGCTCCCGTACTGTGTGGATGCAAAGCCCACATGAACTTATTAAATGGAATTTCCGAATCATCCCCTCCCGCAATCGAGTGCCAGTGCCAGGGCAAACAGGCTGCATTTGGCAGCGAACAGACTCAGCTTTAGTAATCATTGCAAGCCCCAACCCCATCCTCCGCACCCACTCCCAAACGCATTATGCTCTCCACCCCGAAGTATTTTCAGCTCAATATTATCAAATTTGTATTGTGTCGGCATCAATTGGCAATTATTCGAAATTTACTGCATATTCGAGCAACTGCGAATGCAAAGCTATCAAATTAGTTAAGCCTCCGTAAGTTACGCACGCACATATCAGCGCGGCATAGTAAGTTTTGGAGTGTATTAATAAAGAATAATTGCGAGTGCATAATGAATTTACACAATTTGCCCAACAACAACTGGTTGTTGCAATTAAAGTAAATGTAAAGCAATGGCCACCGGTAGGTTTGGTGGAACAGAAGCTGGGCACTTACCATATTCGATATTTCTGTATAGGCGAACCGTAACGATAACTAAAATTGAGCAACGTTTGTTGTGTGGAAAAACAAAACGTATTTATATATATCATCAACAAATTGCGATAAATTTTTAGAACTTAACCCCGCACTAAAACTACTCTGATTCAAACATGCTACATTTAGTGGTCGACTACACATCCTGCAGCGTTTCTACCTGCCGAAAGCTTCAACCATTTTGCATTCTAACGCAAGCACTTTAAATTTGTATTTGTTGTTAAAATACTTGTAAATAATTCAAAAGCATAACCGGCTATAAATTTTTAAACTCCTTTGGGACTTAATTGATTTATTACAATGTGATTTTCCAACGCAACAAAACAGGTTTGCCCTCATTCAAATGCATTTCATAATACAGCGCCTAGCTTCGCAATAAAAGGCGAAAAAATGTTATCGGCAGTTTCATTGTTATCGTCCATCGGAGATACGCTTCCACAAATTCTCCAAATTATTAGAGATACTTTAGGAATAAATGGCATCCGGAAATTCAAATTCATAACAGAGAAAATAACAAGTTATTGGATAAAAAATTATAAATTTAACATCAACTAAATAGAAAATGTAACTAATTCCTTAAAAGCCTAGGCAGTGGTACGAAAACGCACAAGCTTTCCTTACTTTATCTGATTACTTTGATTCCTTACAAGGTTCCTATGGGTAGGTTAGACGTCAACTTGATATTACCTTCGACACGAAATCTTTCAAAGGATAAAATGCACGATTTTATAACTGTTAATGGCACTCTTTGTGTTTCAGGATGGCTGTTGACGCCTGGTTTGTGTAGTAAACCCATGTGAAATACACCTAAATAAACAATAGTACGCTACACTGCGTGCCACAACCGATATGCTGAAGAATGCATTTCACGGGCGCCTAATCTCCCGTTTTGGCGATTTGCACTGGCCAGCAAGATCGCCTGATTTGATCGCTCCAGACTTCTTTTTGTGGGGCTTTTTGAAGTCGCGGGTTTAAGCCAACAATCCTCAGACTCTTGCAGCTCTTAAACACAATATCCGCCAAGAATGTGAGGACCTATCGCCGGAAATTCTAGCGAAAGTGATGGAAAATGCCATAAAAAGGGCTCAAGTGTCAATCAACCATGGCGGCGGCCATTTACATGATGTCATATTCTCGACTTAATGTAAAAAATTTAAAAGACCAAATAAAATAATCCACAAGCAGAATCAGAGTTTTCCATTTTTTAAAAAAGTTTTTAATTTTCCAAAAAACATCGGAAGGTAATTTTTGCGCTAACTGTTATATAACCACGCACCCCGACGCCTTTTTTTAGACAAATATATATTTTATTACCTAATAAAGGCCTATGTACATCGTCAATCATCTACTCCCCCTGCAGAAAGAATAATACCAAGACCTTGGAAGATCGCTATAATCCGTCCCTCATAGCAACTATACTGAATATAAGACCCAATTTTGTTAAAAAAATATTCTTGTGTACAAAATATCTAAGGCGGGTGACTTCAACAAAACCTAGTTAGCAAAATTTTCTAAATGACCATCGTAAATATATTTCGTATAATTTTTAATTGAATTAATATAATGAACAACTTCAAACATAATTTTCCACACCGAGTAGACTCCAGGACTATTGAAAAGCCTCGTTCATTTTCACTTTCACTTATCTAAGCAAAACTAACGCGTTTAAAATAACTGGATTATGCCGCTCAAGTCGACGTCGATACCTCAATTAAAGCTGCCATCGAAAATCCTATTACGCAACAATCTTGCTACACATTAAAACCTCAATGCACACCTCGAGCTCCTTATGCCATCTCCTCAGTGGGTCTACCCTTTCATTGTTGCTGTCGCCACAAATAGGCCAACTGTATCGTTGAATGTTGCCACAAAATGCCACAGTCATGCAAATGACATCGGACAGCCATTCGGCAGCTTTGAGAAAATTTAATCTGCAAAAATACCAGGAAGGGATCCATGCTTCGAGCTTTGGCACATCATGTGTGGAGATGTCCACACGCTCATGTGCTCCTGCTCCTCAATTATGCTCGTGCACGAACTAAGTCTTCCGAAACCATGGCAAATGAGCAGCTGGGATTCAACACAACGAGTGAAGTAGCAGGTGGGAGTTTGTTGTTGTGATGATGCGTTGTTGATGCTATGTCACTCTATTGTCAGCATTAAGGATATTAATATCTCTTGCCAACACGCTACCACACACCCGGCCACAAGCACATTTCGGTAACCCTAGACACACATTCACGGGAGCGAGCTCACACTCACACCCTGAAAGGGAAAGGATTCACTTAAGCCGTAAAATAATTAAAATTAAAAGGATATCGTTGCACTCTCGTACTTAATGCTTAAGACAAAGTGCGAGAGGTTAGTGTGAAAGCTACTTGTGTTTATGGGACCCACAACATCTGCAATTTAAAGCGTTTTAAAAATGCATGATTTAAACCCAAAGTTGTACTGTTACGTTTATCCCCATTTATGGAAGTGTGCCTGTCCGGCAGTTAGAGTAGTTGCTTTATCAGATATATCTTAGAGCAAGTGACTTGAGAAAGCTGAAGCTTCGAATATGTACATTGGAATTAGAGTCCATCAGGAATAAAAGCCTTGAATACACATTGCGATTTGATTTCCGATCACTTCGTTAGAGTATTAAAAATTTTATCAAAATGCTCGTTTGCCTTTTTGGTTTCCCAAGAGCTCTTAATGGATATGAGCTTTGCTAACATCTGTCCTCAGCCTGCGCTGCTCCATTTCCATGTCAACCCTTCCCTAACGAAGGCCCAAACGCCGGCTGATGAACTGCACAAAATTTCTTTAAACACAGCAAGTCGCAATCGATAAACTCATTTATCACTAAGTGCAAATCCCTTCATAAATTTCTATGCTCGAAGTGTTAAGAAATGCGATAAGATGCCAAAATCTCCATGTAATGCTGCTAGCCATGTTGAGCAACAAACAGTATAATGGCAGCAGCAAAATGCTAACAACATGTAAACATTAATTTTTGGTAAGAGCTCAAAATCATCCTCAGCGCTGCGTCGATGCCAGGCGGCTGCTATGGAAATGTTATTTATTTCTTCCCGTAATGCCTTGCCGAAGCAGCCACGCCACCACGGCAGATTCAAATAGGTTCTTTATTACAGCTTTTGTTGTCATTAAATGCACGCACACTCGCTTGCAAAACTCCGAGCTCGACAATTTCTTCACACTCAAGGAAAAACACATGCTCCCAGCAGATAATGGGACAGCATAGGGTAGAAAAGAGTCGACCGTATAATACAAAAGCAGTACTCGAATTGGCAAAGGGCTTGACTGCAACACTCTTGAGCACCTACGTACCCATAATCCTAATTGATATTATAGGCTGCGCTGTTACCACATTTTTCCTAAACCAATAACTTCAAATTTCCGAGAATTATGAAAGATTCCTAAAGAACACTGCTGTTCGGTCTTGACTTTTGCCCCTGTGAACATTAGGAACCAGTCTTTGCGCACCAGGCACTAGGCGTTTTACAAGGAGATTCGTGAGTGTACATGATTGTTAGTGTCTGCCCATTCTTGTTCAGGCGCTTCATTGTTGCGTATACGCCCCGTCGGCCCTCCCTCCGCTGCAGTCGTCAGCAATTAGATTTCGCCAGTCACAGCAAATAACTCTGGTGACAACTGAGTAGTGCTGCGCTTATATTTTATTTATGCTTCTGTGTATTTTTTGCACTCGGAGAATGTAGCCGAAGTGAGAGAATTTATGTACTTTCTTAAATATAAATAACTTTGGTGTGATAAGTGCTACAGTGATAAAATAGGAAGACGAGCAAAGCAAATAATTACTTGCACATATAAATCAACTACATTCGCTATTAGCCGTAGTACTGCTGGTACTACACACATGCATACACGGGTATGCTTGATGTATAATTTAATTTCACTTCGGAAATAAATCGAATTTCCACAAATTTGCTAATGGCTGTTGCTTTCCAGTCGCCTTCATTTATTTGAACATCGCCAAAATAAACAAAAATGTCTTGGCCACAAAGCTATTCCGCAGCTCACAAGCCACGTGCTAGGAAAATTAAATACTCGATGCATAACTAATTTCAAGATAAATTTGCGATTTTTAGTTCGTATATTTTCACAATTCTTCAAATACTCTCAAGCGTATAGTATTTCCACCTCTCAACCTCTTCATATGGCGGATGTGCCACAATAGCTCGAATGTGTCTCACAGGAATATTTCTCAAGCTAGTAGCTTCAAGCATATAGTATATTGCCGTTTTTGGATTTACAGTCGTGAGGTCAATATAACAGGAGTGTAACTGTCCAGCCAAATAACCAGGACGTGTAAACCTTTTGTTCTATATGAACAAAGCAATGAGAACAGTTGGGACACTTTAATAGCAGCAATCTCACTGAAACATTGTTCAGCGCACTCCAAAGTTTTTGTTACAAGAGAATGTAAGAATGTAGTTTTTCTGCTTCGTACAACGATATTTTCTAGTGCCGATAACTACCAATTTTCATACTCTTTCAACATGTTGCTACAGAGTATAACAGTTTCGTTCATCTAACGGTTGTATGTATCATATGAAACTAATCGAATTTAATATAGGGTTATGTAAATATAAATGAACAGGATGACGGGAAAAGTTGAAATCCGGGTGACTGTTTGTCTGTCCGTCCGTCCATCTGTGCAAGCTGAGATATCTTGATAAAACTTGGTATGCGCGGTGGGCGTAGCCCCACCCTCTAATAAGTTTAATAAACATATCTCCTAAAACACTAAAACTACAAGAAACAAATTTGCTTAGCGCAAATATTATAAGAACTCCTACCGCCAGTGTTGAAATGGATGAAGTCGAAAGATAACCGCGCTCACTCGACATATATCAGTACTGCGTGCTACTTTTTGGTGAAATATATCGGGATCCGACCAATCGATTGCGACAAAATTTAGTACGTGGTATTCTTCTTACATTCTTATGTCATTGTGAAAAAGATTCATTCAGTTTCCAGTACGCAAATCAAGAAGCAATTAAAATTACGAGAAAATGTCCTTAGTGTGTGCCACGTTATGACCCAAATTGTTTAAATCCAATAAAAGCTTTTCAAATCTTGTCTTCTTCTTCAAGCTCCTAGGTACCGAATACTTAAACCACCGTACCTATAGTTGACTTTTGATCAAACATTTCGGTCAATGTCTGATATAAATAATTAAGGAATAATCCTTCTCTTATGATGTATGTCAGAAATGGATTGAAACGGACCAATACTTCCCTTAGCTCCATATACTTAATACAAAGATTTTTGAACTTCGAGGTGACCTTGTACCGCATATATCGGAAAATATGTATGTAAGTTATCCCAATTAAAATAAAAAGCGTGTTTTATTCATAACAGAGTATCTTTGTCCCTAAAATAGATGCATTTTGAGCGAAAACTTGGTTAGCCCCTATGTAAATAATATCAGGATTTTCGAACACCCTGCTAATTTTACTCCAAGTGATTGGTTTTATACCTTAAAGTATTTCCCAGGCTTTGATTCTTGCAAGTTGCAAGAGTATAAAATGTTCGGTCGCTCCCGTACTTAGCCCTTCTTTACTTGTTTTTTTATACCCTGAACAGGGTATATTAAGTTTGTCACGATGTTTGTAACACCCAGAAGGAAGCGTCGGAGACCCTATAAAGTATATATATAAATGATCACTATGTTGAGCTGAGTCGATTTAGCCATGTCTGTCTGTCCGTCTGTCCGTCTGTCTGTATATATACGAACTAGTCCCTCAGTTTTTAAGATATCCTTTTGAAATTTTGCAAACGTCATTTTCTCTTCAAGAAGCTGCTCAGTTGTCGGAACGGCCGATATCGGACCACTATAACATATAGCTGCCATATAAACTGAACGATCGGAATCAAGTTCTTATATGGAAAACTTTCGCATTTGACAATGTATCTTCACCAAATTTGGTATAGATTATTTTCTAGGACAAAAATGTAATATCCGGGAAAATTGTTCAGATCGGTTAACTATAGCATATAGCTGCCATACAAACTGAGCGATCGGAATCAAGTTCTTGTATGGACAACTTTCACATTTGACAAGATATATTCACGAAATTTGGTATATATTATTTTCTAAGGCAACAATGTAATCTCCGAAGAAATTGTTCAGAACGGGTTACTATAGCATATAGCTTCCATAAAAACTGGACACATAGTTACTAACAGAAATGCACCTGTGAAGGGTATTTAGCTTCGGTGCAACCGAAGTTAACGTTTTTTCTTGTTTTTTTTTTTTTTTGTATTTATGTTCTTGTATACGCTTTAACTCGAGTACTGCAGCACCGTCCTTCCTCCTTTGCGGCGACGTTCATTTTGATTTCGACTTGTTTGCAAGCAATTTATTTATTGCCACATCATAAATCTCAGCATAAAGCCATTGTGGAAAAGAGCTGTTAATGTTCCTTAATGTTCGTGTTGCCGCACCGAACGCACTCGCTGCAGATGATTCTCGTGGTTGTTGCGTTGTTATCATGTTGCCACTTCTGCTTTTCTTACTGCAGTCATCCGATTTTCCTTTACTTCCGGTGTACAGCTTTGGCCATTGAGGCTGAGAATCTCGCCAACTTAAATGTCTCATGAATTCATTCACGAAACATTTACTTTAACGATCGCAGCAAAGTGAAAATGCTTGCCTTAACCAACAAAAGTCCACATGTTGTCCATCTTTTATCATCTATCAATGCAGAGGACTCATCCGACAAGCAATAGGGGCACTGCATTTGACATTTGGTACCTGAAGTTTCCAAATGGCTCGGATTCATCTAAATAACTATGCGTAAAAATTCTGAATAATTGGTACAATAAGAATCTAACCACATTTAAATAAAGATTTTAAGACTAGACCGTTGCAAAATGTTTGTTCAAAATCTTGGAATTATCTGTCTAATAGCAGGTTCTTCACGGTTTAAGCCTTTAAAAAATACTGATAGGTTATTTTAGAAACCTTTTATGTCATAACTACCTGCCGTCGAAAAAGACGCGCCAGCAGTTAAAGCGGCCCTCGCACTTACATACATACGTACTTGCAAAGGTGTGCGTGCATACATATTTACTCACAAGTTTGCCGCCAAGTTATAACGTAGGAGTAAGTTGCGGAAATTGCGACACGAAGGTGCAATAAACTTAACGACATGTCATTTGAGATTCTGCTAATGCCAGTGCGTCAACGCTAATGACAGTGACACGAGTGAGTACAACAACAATAAAACAAACGCAAAAGCGAAAGCGAAAGCGAACAAACAGAAATCAACTTCGAACAAAATTCATTTCAGTTAATGGTGAATTAGCGTAATTAGTGCTTAACGCGCAAAAGTCACAACAACAAATATGCCCAATTGGTGCAACCACTGAAAAGAGAATAGGGCAGCAGAATTTTTAGAAAAGCAACGAAACTTGATTCGCGCAAAGCAACCGCTGAAGACGGGCATAAAACCGTTATTGCAGTCACGTTTGATATGTCATTTCTTTCAATTTGCTTTCACACGCCAAGGAGCACAGGACCCAGAAGCCAAGCACCCACACAGGCGCTTAGGTCCAACTGCCCATTTTACTGCGTTACTGCGTCACCTCTTTTTGCCGACTGAGAGATGAATTTCAATCAGAGACTGAAAGATTATGACATGAATGGAGGACGATTTCATTTTCTCCTCTCATCAGCACGTCAAAGTGTTCAGGGCTAAATAAAGGAGAAAGTTTTGCAAATAAATAACACACAATCACACAAACGTACAGACAGACAAAGAGACTAACGGACGGCAGAGAAATAATAAATGAATAAAAAATGAAATGGAAAAAACATTAAAGAGAGCAGTTAATTAAAATAGTAATTAAGAGTGACAGGTGCATTCATTTCCCTCTTTTCGACAGGCAAATAATTTGTGCAACTCCTCCTCCGCCCGCCAGACACAAGTAACGAGCACGACGGTCGCGACTACAACAAGTATGAACTGAAACAAAATGCTTTTGGATGCAAGTTTTCCTTTGGCAACAAGTGTTTGTTGACTTTTATGTATGGATGTGGGACTGAGGGGAAAGTGGGAAAGTGACTTGAGCTGAATGATGCCTCAGAAGTGGGTCATGCTGAGCCATGCTGAAAGACGGCTGCCAGCAGACTGTCACGAAATTGGATTGAAACCAAGCAAAATATTGCAATATATTTTTTAATGCAAAGTTAGTCATTTGGAATTAGAATCAGGTAGCAAGGCTCGAACACATATGTATCTCTTAGTTTTTCATATTTAAACATTTTCATTTTCTAATCAGCATTTCGCATCGATAATTATAGATTAAACGTCAATACTAGCGGTGATAAGGATTCGAATGAAGAGTTGGTGCTAGCGATACAAAGCAATTTCTTCATAAAAGAGGGTCAAACTAAATATCCGCACCTCATTACCGAAGGATTAATTTTCCTACCGGGCGAAAAAATGTGAAATCAACCGACATATGCATACATACATATGTATAGTATATATGACCTACTGCAACACTTTCATGCAACATTTGCATCCACGAAAGCCATGTGTCTCCCGTTTCATTTTCTAAAGCTCGCTATTAATTTTTCCATTTGTTTGCGATGTGCGAGGCTGCAATTATTTGTCTGTCCCTTCCAATTAAGCCGCATACAGCCACCCTTGCCAAGCCTCAGCCCTTGGTGTGAAAATAAATATTCGATACATTCAAAATAAATTACTCGCTACTTGTAAATATGTATGAAATACATATATGTATGCTTGTATATGTACACACGGGTATGTACGTGTATGAGGGCACACACAAAAGTGAATTTATGTTGTCAGCAGAAAATACCCAAGCACAGGCGCTCAACGCCTCTAAAGGGAATATTTTCATTGACGCGTAGCAGAAATAGCAAATTTTTAAACGACATTATACTGCAATATCGCAGCTGCAAACTAAATAAGTCAGTATCAAAAAATTAAAGGTGTAATTCCCAAAAACCCTAAAATTTATAGCCGCCCTGCGAGCTGAGGGAATTTCAGTCGAACTGCCCATAAATCTAGCAAAGTACTGCACGGCTGAGCTAGTGCGAAGCTGAAAGGATATTGTGACATTGCATATAAGATCTATGAACTGCTTTAAGCAGATTACAAGTTCTGTGCTGCACCTACATTGGAGCAATATGAAGAGAGCCTTGTGTGAGGGCGGGTTATCGTAGCAGCCACACTGTCTGTACGCCAGAAACCTCTTGCGGAAATAAAAACATCAGTGCATAATACCTGAGCGCAAGCGCGAACACTTAATATACCTAGAATCCAAGAAACTGATGTTTGTTTCAATGCGATAATCCTTTAAAAGTGAAGTACTAGATGTCACCACCTGATCAATGTAAAGAGTCATTTGGTAGTACTTGATAAAGCCCTTTCCTAAAAATCGAGCACAACTCTTGGTTCGCTTAATCAAAGCAGTAATAAACAACGAAACCGATGCTCAAGAATGACACTCATACGCCCTGGCGTTTCCTTTTCATAACCAATTGATAACACTCATCCGCGAGACATATGCCATGCAAAGCACAGTGCTTACTTCCCTTCCCAAATGTTTCACTGTTTGCTATTGCGTGTGCAGTTCTTGCAACAAACAGCGGCACATCAGCGCCGAAGGGAGCTGTTTCGTTCAATGGCGAGCGGCCTCATTCGATACATAAATATTGAACATATAAAAAGCAGTAACAATAAAAGGTAGCGAAAATATGGTGGAACAACTTTTTTAAGCAGAGAACAGAACTGAGTAACGGTGATTTTGAATTTGTTTTCGTTTCATTAAAAATTGATTGCGTTGTTGCACATTGAGCAAATATTTGCGACGTGGCTCCGAAGCTGCATTGGCAAACAAATAAGAAGCGAACTCAGGTCGGCATACAAAAGTGATAGCGTTGTGCCACGAGCAAAGTACAACAACACTTTTAGTATCAAATTTGGAGGAACACATCTTTGCAAGCAATTTCTTGTAGATAATCTGAAGATATAATTTCACAACAAAGTCACAACCGTGAAGATAAGGAATTTAATCAGCAGATAATAAGAGTTATTTAAAATTCAAGTAAGAATAGATATAGGCCAAGAATGCGTATAAGCCCAAAGAAAAAATTCAAATATTCCTGAAATTGTGATGGCATTGCCAACGAATAGTTAAAACGTATCAAGAGCGAAATAGGTTCCACGTATACTTCTCTAACTCCCAAGGAATGAGACATAAAATATAAGACGTAATGCTGAGAACTTAAAATATATCTTAAGTAAGGTAAGTTGATAGAATTTTGAATTTATGGCGTTTATAATTCAGTATGCCATACTCAATCGAGTAATAAGATCTAGTTGCAATTGAATCATTCAAAAATATCCATTCGTGGTATATGGATACAAAATCGCATATTAAAGGGAATTATTTTCAATATTAACTATTGTTATATAAAGCTTACTAACGACTATCCATCTGTAAAATTCGCATTGAACAGGATTACTGAAATATTAAGGAACTCACCTTGTTACTTACAACACGCTGGCACTGCTGTCTATGAAGCCATTACAGTACGCAGTGTCGTAAAGTTGCTCGATATGTGGAATAAAATATTTCCAAGTTAGTATAATTCACGGATCTGCAATCATAAGTATAACCACACACTAAAACTCGACTTTTCACCGATTAGAGACAACCGATGGCGAGCTCGATTAGATCTCCAAGGGAACTTTTCCCTTTCTAGAAAATAGAGCTTAAATTCACTCAGTAATTTCACCTTGTTGCGCACTTTTTTATATACTTTCACTCGGCATGGTTTGATACCCTCTCTCTAACTGCTCTCAACATTTCCGACGCACAATTAAACGATTTGCCCGCGGATAGGATCTTAATCGGCATTATTTACAATAATTCTTCCATTTTGATTGGCACTTGCTCAATTTGCTAAAAACATGGGCGGCTGCACACAACAACTTATACATATATTCTCTACTATTTCTATTTGAGGAAACGGTGTGGAGTTCTGCGACCCAAAGTGATGAAGGGCCATTAGCATTATACCTTTCGCTGCTATTTCTTTGCCCTGCACACACTACATATTAAACAAGCTACTCAGTGATTTAGATGAAAACGGAAATTCGGAAAATCGTGGGATTTCTAGCACGCAATTGTATCGACACAAATCCTCGTTAAACCCTGAAAGCGCGCACGGACACTCAAAAACACACGCCCGCACAAACTTGAGCGTTGTATTTTTATATTTCCGATTTCCTGCGTCGTTTTCGCGGCGACGATTTCTAATTTACCACTGCGACAAATTCCACTGATTTCTGTTGTTGTTGTTGACGTTGTTGCTCTTATCATTTGCTATTTAGTTTTGCCCCGGACTCATCCTCACTCAGGGCACAGCAGCGGAAAATCCGCCTTGACGCGCACACACACGAACACGAGCGGTTTCCGCGCGAGATCACGGCGATTGTATCGTGGCGAGGCGAATCAGCCGCTCACATGGCGTATGAGTGACATTTAATTTCAACCGGCGTACACCACTTACACAACACTGCCGCGCGCCAGCATCGTAAGTAGAGAATAGCTGTCGAATCACAAAATATTGCAGTTCTTGGCAAAATAATCCTTGGCGAGTCGATTTTGAGGTGTTTAATAGGGACGCCTCGGCAACGAATTATTTTGGTTTCATTCACACATATTCTCCAAAATTATTTTTTTGTTAGGATATTTATGCTTTCACAAATCTTTAAGCATACAAACACTTATTTCAAGTGCGGTTCACTTTTTCCGAAAACCTTACGAAACACTTGCGAGTCGCCTTAGACGCCAGCGTTTTCCCGCCTTATCCGACGCAAACACGTTATCGCTTAGAATTTCGACGTCAACTAGTCTCGCGCGTTGTTCACAAACTGACGTGCTGTTTTGTTCTTTTGGGCTCTTTCGTATAGCCTGCCTCGGCCTGTCTCGTGCCTGCAAATGTCAACAAACTATTACCAGCCCCAACGTCCTTTGCCTTCATTGCACGGTGAACTCGTTTCGCCTTAATCGCACGTGAACACGAAAGCTCCTAACTCTTATACGAACTTCGGCTGAGGCGCATGTGCCGCTTTTACGCCCTCTCTCGTCGGTTGCGCTCACCTGACTAGCCTACATGCCCGACATCCTTGTGAAGACTTGGCTAACTCATATAAAATTGCGTCCACACTGCGAAACCTGCCCAGTCACAGTGTGTAAAGCTTCACGCGGAAACGCAACCATTTCTGGTATGCCACGGGCACGCAAGCATTGTTGACTTTACACTTCCGTAAGCGCTTATGCCGGTAAAGTTTCGAAAAATTTCGCAGCCACCACTTCTGTCAGCTGCCCTCCCTGCTATAGTGCCATTAATCACTATAACTTTTTCCGTTGCTTTTGGAGGTCTTGCTTGGTGTATGTCTGTTATGTGTGGCATACATTCACAGAGACCAGAAACCCTAACCCGTTTATATCTTCTACTTTTAAACGGCTAAAATTATCTTTATTTTTACAATTAGACTCCTTCCTCTCCTTGATGTGACTTGATTACAAAACGAAAACTTTTGCTCAAGCAAAAAATATGTGGCTTGACATCGTTCACAGTTTCGTGAGCCTGTCTCTTTTTCAAAAGAGTTTCTAATGCAACAAGAGTCTGCTGAGCGTTCAAGTGCGCTTAAAATACAATTGAATGCCTTAAGTAGACAAAGGGCAAATATAACAGCAGAGTACTAGCCGGCATAAAAAAATTTTAGTTCAAGAATACCAAGAAGGTAGTTGTCTAAAATATATCATCTAAATCTAAATACTTTTCCCAATTTTAAAGGAGAAGCGATGCTAAATTCCAAAAATACCTGGATGTCAGCCTCTTTTTAGAATGTTGTAAGAGTAGGTTACTAGTGCCACAATATACTGTGGTCCTCACCGTCATAAACATTGCAACAATATTTCTTTCCTTTTTTTGCCGGCGAACTCTTCGAGCGTAATATCAAGAGTATATTAAATGCTAAGTAATTTGTTCAAAAGCCCAAAAATGCAGCGGTGGGGCTTCGCCTATTATCTTTATATTGTTGTCTCTAGCAAATAAACTGGCACACTTTGCGGGTGAAAATATAGTTCCTTGCACTTCAATGACACTGGCGGCTACGAGACTAAAGAATACGAACCTAGCGCCAGGCAAACAGGCAGCCGTGACAGAATTTTTATGGTTTATGTGATTGTAGTTAAGAGCGATGTGGCGAACTCATATAAAACTCACGTGCAAAATAAGGAGGAGCAGAAAAATCCAATAGTTCTGACTCAACTTTCGAAACAAATTAATTATGATATGATATGTGGACAACGGGCAAGCTTTATACAAGTTGAATACGTATAAAACATGCAGTTCAATCAGGCGAATATAATCTAAGAAGAAGTAATTCTAACTCGGTTCACACACCCACAACTTCTTAAGCGCAGCATTCGGAGGAAGGTGTGGCACTGACCTGCACAATCTATCAGCATCTCTTGAAAACCTTACGTCGTTAACTCAGATCTACATCTTCACTTCAACGTATGGAAGAACTCTTAATTAGAAGAATGCAATGATTTTCCAGCTGCTTTGGAAATCTTCTCAATAATTCAAGAATTTTTCTAGCGGAGATGACATCATGCGTCAATTGCCAAAAACATTAGCAGAAGTTAATATTTTTTCGATTGGAAGGATACTAAGACACAACCTTCTCTATAAATAAATAACTATCTACAAACATTAAGCATATCAAACTGACTCAGGTGGGTCGCCCAGGCAGAGGACGAGACTTACAAGGGTGATATGAAGAGTCAAGTTGATACAGTTGTAACAGCGGAACGGAAGCTGGAAGCCAATTGCCAAAACCACGGCATCCTTATCGTCTGCAGCACGCGGATTCAACTGGTGAACACTGCACTTTAAGTGATTTCATGAAAATTCCAAACTTTTTAGCCGTTGAACCCGAGCAGCAAGCAGTTCACTGAAGTTCATTGCAGTTCGCAGACATCGCTACAATGGGAAAACATTCCGGCCACATGAAGCGCAACATGACGGCGTTCCTCGTGCGCTGAGCGGCTAAGCGGAGAATACTACATCAGTTCGATGGTGATGCACTACAAAAGTACGAGTGCTCCGGCCTGAGTGTTGCGATAGTAGTTTTTAATTGCGGCAGACAATAGTGAGTTGGCGAACTCATACATGAACATCGGCAAGCGAGGCAAGGAAGACCGTGAGTCTGTTTGCAAGCCAGTATATATCCTTGGAAGTCTGCCAGATAACAGCAGAGTTCATTAGTGAACACAACACGAGTAAAGTGCATTCGAAGCCGGCAGTGATAAGCAAGCCAAATGGAAGGAACTTCTACAACTTATGAGGGATAATTTACGGAATATTTAAAGAAGAGCCGAAGCATTTCATCGGAATAATGAAAACAAATGCTGAATGAAGTGTAACTAATTGTGTTCTTCATAAGGCTTCAGTGTTGGCATACTCCATGTTTAAGCCCATTTCAGACACATTCTCCTTCGCGTCGAATTTCGTCTTAAACAAATATTGGATTTAATTGATAACAATAGACAGCTTCATCTAGACCCAAAGCAAGTCTCCCATGTTTTGTCTGTCCTACGCATACATAAACACGTAAGTGCTACAAAAATAGACATATGTTTTGGTCACTCGGCTTCCTGTGGTGCTGTTCGTTGTTGCTTTCAGGCGAGCATGTGTCAAAGTTTTCCGGCCCAATTTACTCAATTAAGTTAGCACTTTGTTCACCTGACTTGAATACATGATCGAATTAATAAAAAGTGTTCGCCATGCCTCCGACTCTGCGGCTTGGCTTTGCTGCGGCTGACACAAATTCCGAAAACAAATAAAGACGTAAATCAACTACCACTGAGGCAAAAGAGAAATTTGTTTGCAAAAGTCATAGAGCGTCAAAAAATAATAGAACTACAGCTTGGGGATGAGGCAATTCGTGGGAAGAGAACGTTGGTGTCTGGTGTCAGGAGCTCACTTGAGATTGTGAAAATTTTTATAGGGGAGGGGTATCGATAGCTTCGTGAGTTGAGCAGAAACTTTTCAGCATAAAGCAAACAAACACACACCTGTTTGTATAAAAACCTGAAAACTTTGCTTTGCAGAATAAATGGCATGGCTGGTGCACATATTTACATATAGGAAAGGCAGACGGGAATTATACATTTATATTCCGCAAGCAACAAAAGCACACGTAACCAATAAATGAGCAACAAAAAAATATAAATATGGAACCAAGGACACAAAGTTAACTTCGGCAGCACCAAAGCTATAATACTCCTCACAGGTGAACTTTTTATAGCGTAAAAGGATGAAAAGGGTCTTGGTTTACATGGCAGCTATGAGCTATAGTTGTCCAATCTGAAAATTTCTTCGGATATTGTAGCAATACCTTGGATTGTAATCTGTGACAAATAAAAACGGTCTCCGTACAAGGATTCCGATCATTCAGCTTGTATGGCAGCTATATGCTATAGTGGTCCGATGACAGCGGTTCCGCTCGTTAGTGATTTGGTGGAAAAAGAACACGTGCAAGATTTCAATTCGATGACTCAAACACTGAAGGACTACTTCGTCTATACAGACGGACAGACGGACAAGGCTAAATCGACTCTGCTTGCCACGCTGGTCAATTAAAAAAAGGTTAAAAATTATGCATATGAGAATATTCAAGATCGAACGTATTCAAGGATATTAACGAAAATTCTTACAAATCTGGGAAACCGTTCCAGATGATTAATATAGTCAATAATTTTTCAAAGAGTTCCAGTGAAGGTTCCAGTCATAACGGCATAAACATCCAGCCCATTCCCACAATTATATTCCGCTTCATTGTCGATTCTTCTTGGGTGTTGAGTTTATCAACTATTTGGCGCACTAATTTTATACTTGCATTTTGCAAAGTCGGGAAATATTTTGATGTGAGTGCGACGTGCTTGGAATACTGGAACGGATTGGCCAAGCGCAAACCACCTACTCACTCTCGCGGATATAACCGATTGAGTTCGCCTGAATTCTCCAAAATCAACGACATTTCAAAGAGATGCGGCATTCTAAATTAGAAGGATAAATACTGCGTTTATAGAACGCTCATATTCAATTGTTTCTTAATTAGCAAAATCATTACAAGGCACTAAGTTATAGTAAGATAAACAGGCGTTACAAATCTAAACATCGGAAAAATTTCCAATACGATTATAAAAGAACTAAGTGAAGACTTGAGCCGTATTGAGTATTGTTTCAGTACCCATCATAATGCTTAACTTTTCATTGTGAACCGATTCTGGGAAAGTTCGCACCCTTTCTAAAACTGCTGCTTAGCTCGTTTCGAAAGTGAAATGCCCCATAAACAATTATAAGTGTAAATCTATACTTACTCTCTTCTTTTGGGGTAGCCGGTGAAATCCATTTGTTGTAGGTCAGGATAAACAAAAATTACCGCATCCTTACTAAAAGAGAAAAATATGTAGAAACCTCAAGCTTGCACGTAGCTAAATATATCCGCAGCAATGCACACACACTAACGCACACTCATTCGTAGAGCGTGTCACCTATGTACACAAGCAACGCACGTCGCTTGGCGAACAGTTGGCGCGGCAGGTTTTGCTTGTTCAGGTTTGCCTTGCTGGACTTCGAGTCTCGCTCGTCGCTGCCATTACTGCGCCGCACGTTCACAACCTTGTGCTCTGATCCTTTTGCTGTTTCGGCGCGCGTGCCGCCATATTTTGCTTCGTGCAATGCCGTTTCAGGCGGTGAACGCTGGCGATGACCACGCACGTCCGAAGTGTATCCTTAAATCGCACAAAAAATGATAATTAGAGTCCACTCTGGCGCGCAGCGTGCATTTTGATCATTTATTTTGTCCTCAATTAATTAAATAGGTTTTTGGCACACACACAAACATACTTTGGTATGTTGTTGGTTTTTCTTAGTTTCGCGTTGACCTCATGGGCTGCTGCTGTATGCGGCCTACTCACACCGGCGTTTGAGGGCTTTCATTTGTGCATTTTATCGCCACATGTCTTCGTTGTGTTATCGGCAAGAATCTCGAATGTCCCACAGTGAAAGGAGGAAACGGGCAGGTCTACAATACGGGCTGCAAATTAGTGGGAAACGCTTACCACTAAGTAGAAGGTGTCAGGCAAGATTGAAGATTTGCAACTGGTTTGCAAAATTAAACGGAACAATGCGCAATGGAACTTGATCTTCGTTCCAAGTTGTTTTCCATTACCAAATGGCGGCACCTTTCCATTGTCTACATCTGCTTCACACACACTTTCAAAAACGAATATTGTTATTGTTCTCCAGGAATTACGCGTGACTGAGTTCGGTGCATCAACGCATCTTGTCGAAATTAACTGCTGATGAACATCCACTTAAATGTGTCTTTTTTCTCTTTATTCAATAATTTAAACCACAATGTCTGACAATTGGCTAGAACAAGAATACCTCGTGTATATTCAATAATTAAGCATTATGTCAATTCAAACTCACAGTCATTTCAGGAAAAGACAATACGGTCACATACTATAAAGGATTTCGCAGTCATTTGTTGTTTTCCCAAGACATGAACTGTCACAATACAAATAGAAGCCCCATGACCACACAAATATTCAACGCCAGACTTTAGCCCACTTGCTTCCGCTTTTGCACCTACACTTCCGTCCGCTACAAATATAAACAATTTGTACAAAGTTTTCCGGTCATAAATGGACAGAGGATCCGTTCCAGCACTGGTAAGTACAAACCCGAAAATAACCAGAGAGAACCCTCCTCAATTCGAAGTTCGAAGCGGTTACTATTTGCAGCAGATAAACTTGCCGGCGGCAAAGTTTGCGCCCAATTCCTTCCGCCCGCTGCCGCCTGGCCCCAGCTACCGCTGCATCTGTTGCTTCGGCTACTGTCGCCGCTTGTTTCCCAGCCATTTTATTTCCATTTTATGCACTTCGCTGGCAAACGCTTTCTCTTTTATTTTATTTCATTTAATTTTTTTGTTATTAGCTTCTTGAGAAAGTTTTCGCTTGCAGCTCCGGGCATTTTTATTGTTTTTCATTTTGTTAACGAAATGTTCGTGCGTCTTGTGGCATTCTTCGCATATTTGCTGTTGCATTCGCTGTACTTTGTTTCAACCCACAGCAGCTAATTAAATAACAAATTGTTAGCGTTTACTTTGGAACTTCTGCCTGAACCAAAACCAACTTTAACCAGGCGAATTTTTCTGCCACTTCCTCCATTTGTCGTTCGCTATGCCTCGTTCGTTTTTATTAAATCGCTATTTGTTTGCGTCTAGCTTTCTGAGGTGTATTATGTTAACGCTTCGTTCTTCCGTTATTAGCTTTAAAAACTTAGCAGCTGGTTTAGGTGAGAAAATTTGCAGTATCCTTCAAGACGCGCCGTTAATCAACATGCGGAGCGCGTTGCTCTTTTGCCCAACAACAATCTCTGCCTACTCATTCATTACCGTCATGAACCACCTGCGTGCTGCGTGGAGCCCTGATTGCGAGGCACTTCCGCCGTCCAGTTGCACACCCCGTGGTCGCTGGTGGCCACTGGTGGCCGCTCGGTTCCCTATTATTTATGTTTGCCTTGTTGTGGTTGACTGCACGGGCGCTCCGCGTTTATTTGGTTTGCACTTGAAAAAAGCGCAATAAGCGGCGCTGCAGCCAGAAGTGAGCTGCTGAGTGCGGCAAAGTGGCTGGGATGGAGCAGCGTGAGCAAAAGTGCAAGTGCACCACGATTATTTACGGAACCTATTTCCATTTTGCATAATATCTCGCGTGAAGTTAAACTGAAACATTTTACCCGCAGTTGAATGAATTGAAAAGCAAAATTAAGGAAAGAATCCCATTGTTGAGTTATAATTATTTCAAAAATAAAACAAGAAAAAACGTTAACTTCGACTGCACTGAAGTCATAATACCTTTCATAGGTGCATTACTTATAAAAAAAAGGGTATAAAAATATCAGTCCATTTGTTTGACAGCTATATGCTATAGTGATGCGATCTGAACTTATTTAAAATTGTAGAGATGCACCGAGCAATAATCTATGATAAATTTGTGAGGATATCTTGAAAAAATTAAGATCGGTCAGTTTGTATGTCAGTTCGACACTATAATAGTCCAATATCGACGCCTCTGACAAATGAGCAACTTCTTGGGGAAAATTTGAAAGCGAGCCATTGTGTATATACAGACGGAAATGACTTAACAGACTCATTGCGATACCCTGATTATTTTTATGAATATAAACTTTCTTTGAATTCCAACGCTTCTTTCTTTTTACAAGCTTCGTGGCAAACTTAATGTACCCTATTCAGGATACAAACGCAGTATCTTTTATCTAGACTTTACTACCACCACTAGAACCCAGTCTTTAGTCTTAGCTGTGGAGCCTCAGTACAATTTTATTTGTCAACATATATTGCTAAATTTTGATAAAAATAACATTCTCACAGTTGTAGACTGATTAAGGTGTGTGTTTAAACCTCAGCACCCCACAATCATCTGATTTCGTTCTTGCTGCGCGTCTTTCACGCATTTACTGAAAGCGTAAGTAATTATACACTGAGGAGCATACTTGCAGACACGAGGTTGTTAAGCATTCAAAAAAGATCCACTTCAAAGATTTTTTGAAAATTACAGGCAGTTATCACTTTTACAAAGTTCCTAAATGCTCTACATATAAGGTTGGTACCTTTCCTTAGTGTCTGCCTCCATGCTAAAGTACTTTACAAGAGACTTATTCTGTTCAACACTAGTAACCGCTCTAAGCCGAAACGCTTCTGCTCCATTTAGGGCTCCATGGTTTTGTTCCCCATGGTAAATATATGCAAATAACACGTTCGTATCAGGTCGCGAAGGCTGGTGCTTCCTGACGCACATAATTTGTGCTCACATTTATTTTCAACTTGGCAGCACTGATTGCACTATTTCACCCGCAACGGAGCCGAAAGCGATTGCGTGGCTTGGCGGCGACTGCACGCGACGCCTTAACTTTCCCGCGCATATTCCGGTACTGATTCTATTATTACTTTAGTTATGTGTGTGTGCATGAATGCGCTTAAATAACCATGGTTAGCAAGTAATCGAGGGCACGTTCGTGGAGCATCCACATCAGCGCCGCACTCACAGACTCTCGCACACACCAATATATGGCACGGTCGGGAAATGTGCTGCCTCATCAGCGGCGAATCAGCTCATGCGCGCGGCCTACAAATTCTATTCTAAAAGGCAGCAGGAAGTGAAGCAGCAAAACGGGAGACGTTGCAAACTTTGCTGTGAATTTGTGTGAAATTTCGGCGCGATTTGTAATTATTTTGGCTTCTTTTAGTTTCAGACGTGCATTCTGCGCTCACGTACTCACTTTTAGATGTGTTTCGTTTTTCTTTTTCGACGTACATACCAAAGTATATTCGGTTTTGTTGAATGGCGTTCGACGCCGTAGCGTTTTCACAGTGGTCAGCAGTTATGTTATAAAGACAGGGTCGTGTCTTCGGTTTAACAAATGCTAAATAACTTTTATTTCCTGATTTTTCATTATTCAATATTAAACAAAGAGGAATTATGGAGATCTTCAACAGAAGTTGGAAGCAACGGAACAACAGTTACGATGTTTGACAAGCGCATGAGACCGTTAGTACATTCGTTGCCAATCAAGAAATGTGTGTAACCATAAGTGTCTAATTAACCATAAATTACTATGAATCTCTTCAAACGAAATTGGTGGTCGTCATCTACCTGACTTTCTACTAAAGCGAAATTTGTTCCAGACTCCACTTCGCGCCATTGTGGCAGAGTTGTAGGGGACGAAAGCATCTACATCGACATTCATCTGGTTTTCGAAAACAAGTCACGGGCCGAGCTTTAGCTGTGGCGGCAGAGGTGACCGAAATGCTAAGTAAAACGAAATTAAGAGCTCGCGAATTGTTGCCTTGAAGGGCTTTGTGAAATAAAAAAAAATAAAATTTGTTCTTGCTTCGTATAAAGGTTTGCCAGCAGCACCACACGACCTAATAATAGTTCTCAGCTAATTACCCCCCTTACGTAATGTCATTTTTGGAGACTCAAAGCAGGTCTTCCGTCTTGTTGGTCTGGCTTGTTTCCGCAAGTCGCGCAAAACTGCAAAGATTGCATAACAGACGGACGTGTTCTCTTCAGCCACAACTAGTACAAGCTTCCGCTGGTTCCGCTCGTGCCAGCATTTCAAACAAAAGCAGCAACAGCCAAGGCAAACGTCCGATGGCAGTATTTCAAATGCGATGCGTGTAAGTGTGGCCAGGGTGACTAGGGTGACCAGGGTGCTGTAACTACAACAAAAATGTCCATAATGAAGCGCACAAAGCGGTGTGTACGCAGCTGAGCGTGCAGAGTAAGCGTGGCCGCAAATTAATTTGATTTGGGTCACTGGTCAGGCGCCTTTGTTGTGGCGCACGACGTGAAATCCACCCACTGACCTGCTGCATTTGAACCAAAACTACACTACTACACGTGCAAGTATGTGCCTCATTTATTAGAACAGTGTTACTCTGCACCCAAATATGTCTCACCGTTCGCTGCTCAAGAATGATTTTGACCTTGAATTCAACAAGTTAAGGGACTTATTTCAGATATGTGACCAAGTAGTATTTTACTCGTGAAAAGATCTAGCCCAAACCTGCAGCAGCATTATTTCAAGTATCAGTCACATAGTCATATCAGTCAGTTCTATGTAGGAAGAAGAAATAACGTTATTGGAGCCTACCATAAAGTGCGAAAGATCTCGCTTAATATCTCGTATGTGCGACCAGGTGCGACCAATTCCATCCACTTTCTATACAATAACCTCAAAGTACAATGAAACGATTTAATTTACTTCAAGGAACAGCCATTTGAGCAAACACCCTCAGAGCTCAGTTAAGAACTTAGTCAAAAACTAGGCGCTAAAGAAACCGAGGAGGCATAAGGATAGCAAGAGTGCGCATATTTCGGAGATTTTATAAAGTCAATATTCAAATTTGAATGAGATGGAGTTTTATACTAAAGTCAAAGCCTCACAAAAGATACAAATACATTCTAACAAAAAATACATCTGAGGTTCCGAATAATAAAAAAACGACATTTGTTCTTATTGCTACGCACCTAAAAGTTACGCAAGTGAAATTTAATGAGATTGCAAGTCTCGCCACTTTCACATATCGGTTTTACAAAAAAAATATTTGGAATTTCACATAACACATAATCTATATTTCGATGTGTAACCAAGGAAGGCTGCCGCAGCCACATACTACAGCCCCTCATCAGCGCTCGTTCATCCCCAGCACGCACGACCCTCGTCAGCCTTGGTGTACAGGTGCTGAAAATATCTCTCACAATATTCACTTAAGCTTAGCTGCGCTCACGTTACATTCCGATCACGTTTCAATTTAATATTTGCTATTCAACACATTGTGTTTTCAAAAATATTTACACGCCAACTCCCGCCACAGAGACGTCGCTCTGTTGGACGCGCTTGAGCTTGTGGCATATGCAGACAAATACACACAAGTATTTTGATGCATACCTGGCAACCGCCAGCCCGCCCACTTAAAAGTCTGAGCTGAATTCCACATTAAGTTGCCTGCCACCTGGAATTTTGAAGTAATAGCAAAAAATCCTCGAATTATGTCACTGCAATCACGTTGATATAGGGTAAATGGCGTTGGGATTCCATAAACCGCCCCACATCCCAAATTCGAATCAGCGATGTGCTTGGAACGACAGCGACCGCCAGCCAACGAACACTGCCATCTTGTCTCATTCGCTTAATTCAACTTGTTGTTGTGCCTTTGTTGTATTGGAAAGGCTGACATTAGCTAATTTTATGAAATGAAAATCACGTAGATGGAATTTCGAATTCCGTCGACAATGCCGTCAAATCAGTGCAAAAACCAAGAGAGGGAAGGAGATTCTTTGTGTAACTGATTTATTTACAAATACTTTGAAACGGACAAGTCGTCAAAATGTGCAACGCCTTGCCAGCTCAAATTGAATTGAGCACGGTTAATATCGGATTTGATAATGAGGACAAGCACATTGATAAGGGAGTAAGTTTTTGAGCTGCATATTTTTATTCTTATTTATAGGTCAGTTTTCCTTTAAGCGAGTGGCGAAAGAATGCTCATTGATAACATCCCCATCCCTAGCGGTATTTACCAACACTGGCTACATCTTAGCTGAAATTATGTTTCGTTTAGTTTTGGTAGTTTTCCGATTTTCATTTGTCACATTTCTCAAACAAATTTGAAGGCGCTCATACCTCACTCAACTCGGGTAAAGACATGATTTTGTGGTGTTGCTTTAAAAGTATTTGTTTTGGCATTTTAACGACCATTCTTTTGCCGCTCGTTGTAAGTCAAGCATGTGGTTTGTACATCTGTAAACAGAACTCTTTTATTAACAACAACAGCATATGATGATTTCAGCCTTTTCTCAACGGCATTCAGCTAGTTAAATATTCTAATTGGTAAACCACAGGATTGAAGAGTCTGTGGCTTTGGAGAAGCTTTTCTGAACGAGATAAAAACATTTGGTTTGAACGACAAACAACTAGCCAAGATAAACAAAAACAGTTCATTTACAACAAATCTAATCCTATTAAAATCCATTTCGGAAGGGAAAATGACTATTTTCAAGCAGTACATGAAATTATTCGTTATTATATATGAGACCACATTTTTTACTTATTGCATTGCATGTACTTAAGTATAACACTTTGAGGTTGGACCTTTTACAAATGTGCCCATAATGTTTTGATCTAGCCTTTGTTAAGTATTCTGTGCTTTCTTGAAATGCGTAATCCCTGCAGCTCTAAAGATAACGTCAGCAATATTCGAGATTTTTTCCAAAATTGCAAGAGTAATACGTGAAGTAATGAGTGCAGGAAGTAGCCAAATAGGACAAATATTTGAGCTGAAGCACCGTTTGTACGAAAACAGCTAGAAGGCCCTTGGAAGTTTGTCGACTTCGCACTGAGAACTTCAAAATGCCGACATAGTACACAACACTACAACCGACAAGTGCATGTAATGGAGTTGAGCTCGCCTGCCTATCAGCAACTCTGTGAGTTCCACAAAGCAACAGTGCATGTCATTAAGCACTCAGCACGAGAAGCAGCGGACGGCTGGCCATTACAGCACACGCAGTCGGATCGCTGCTGAAGTGGTCGCATAGCTGGAGCGAATGGCTGTCAGAGAAGGAGGAAGCGCCTAAAGTTGAGTACAAAGTGGCAGCTGCATGAAAGAAGAAAAGAACCGGAAAAGCGAACAGCGCAAACTACGAGGAACATATGTGAGCTTAGAATAGGTTTTAGTCCGCTTGTCCGCCGCTTCAATGTTTGCCTCTTTGGTCGTTTGGCTGAGTATGTACCTGAGTTTGAAGTGGAAAATAAAAGATGGTAGATAGCCAAGTAGACGACATAATAAAGGGCATTATTTGGGTGGAGGAACGAATAAACTAAGCCCCAACCACCCATAAGAATACGCACTCAAATATACATATGTACATAGGTAATGAGAAAAGTGTTTCCTTTCGAATTCTTTGTGCGCGAATGACTCTGCCTTCTGCATTACATACAAAACCACGACAACGCCTTCGGAGGGAGGGATAAGCGGACGAAAAGAATCGAGGCGAGTGAGGTAAATGTGAACAAACTATCATCAACATTGAATGAACCCCTTTGCAAGACGTGTTGCCAGCTTGAGTTTGGCCAAAGGATAAAAGATATTGTTTGTGTCGCTTTCGTTTTTTCTTCCTTCTGTTCCCGAAGTGTTATTGTTATTTTAGATGTTTTCCTTTTGATACATTTTGATTAAAAGCAAGGCCCGAGAGCGATATAAAATATGCAGCCGACAGCTGTTGAAGCTGTTTTGCCGAAGCCAACGGAAGAACGAATAATAAGATTTCAGCAGTTTTGTAGCAACCAAAGCAAAAGATTTAAAAATAGTTCAAAAATTACGACATATTCAGAGAGTAGAGTGAAATCGGTTCAGAACAAAAACGTGAACTCATCCTATCTGATTAGTCAAGTTTAACTTCCCAAAGGCCAAGCCAACCAACATTGGCCAATCTTTCACAGTGTGCTATTCGTTCAAGGTGTTTTATTGCTACCCAAATAGGAGGATTATTACTAAATAAGACTTTGTTTCTTAAGCTATTAATACTATTGAAAGAAATGACGGATTGTCCATTTACAATTCATATGCAATACTTCTAAAATTATGTGGAGCCAAAATGTATCATATGAGAATGTCTGCTGCGTTTAGTCTTGTTCGAAGTGAAAGCTCAACCCACTCACTGAATGAGCAAACAAAGCAACAAAGTTGCAAGTAAACAAGTAAATGTCAATGGAATCGCAAAGAGATATTTTAAAGTGGTTGCAATTTTTAAGTGACCCAGAAAATCGAGAAGACCGAAGTACAATTGCGCTAACACGCACTACTACACACAAATATAACTGTTAAAAGCTTTCCACAATATACAAGTACTTCACATAGTATAATAAAAGGGTGAGAATTTGAGCGCCAAATTGCAAGAGTCAACTTTATAAGCTCTAACTCATCAAGTGAGCAATGACCGAAAAGTAGGCAGAGTCCTCCATTCATTTACGCCAGTGAGTGAAGACTCTAAGAAAAATTAAGAGTTCTTCAGCAAATATACACTCTCAACTAATTACAAATACCCGACACTCTGCCTCACAAAGGACAAACATTCAAACTACATCCACTTCATCGGCATACCTATGCATAGTCTCCCTTCCATAATTTTTTACAAAGACCGATCTATCTTTGTCGACGTGTATCCTTGTCATCACCCACACACACCAATGCGCTAGACCGAGTGTCACACATATGTCAATTTTTATTGGTATCCCACAGCTCCACATACTCCAGCGTTCAAGCAAGCCATCCGAGGCACTAACCTGTGGAATACATACATAAGTACACACTTTCTAAAGTGGCGATTCGAGTTTGCTGATGGAGGATGTAACGCGTACTCTGCAAGAAATATTTGAGTCAAATTGGCAACCTAAAATGGATACTTTTCAAATATTTGAATTAATCTAAAGAAAATGTAGACACCACAAATAAATAAAATGGTTGAATTAAAAAATTATGGTCTGCAGTTTTATATAGAAGAACTTCTCATGATTTATTTTAATTCTGCCAGATCTTTGTTTAAATCGATTTCTGAGGATCGGAGAAGGCTTAAAACTGATTTTTCACGAAAATTAAAATTTTTAACACCACCATATTGAACATATACCACCACCCGAGTGAATTGTACACATTGATTGACACCGCTTCGCACGCGTTTACCTTACTCGATCAGAATGATAAAGATCCGGACATTGGCGAAATTCAATCGACACATCTTTTCGTACGTCAACGGGTTCGATACATATATTACTTCATATATCCTATCAACAGCTTAAACTCAGATGTGGGTATTTCTCACTAATTTGGGCATCCCGTTAAACATGATCAAAATAACGAATTGACCTCCGAATATCTTTAAGTCCGCCTAGGGTACTTTAATTTAGTATAGAATTTGGTCTATATCTTTTATTTACTAATAATTTTAATACTACTGAACGAACAGAAAAAGGAGGAAAACATCGCCTTGTTAGGAGCGACTTTTTCTTCGGAAAAATTTGCAATATTATAATATAGGACTAAATAACAGATGGTCATCTGCGTGTGTTACGTTTTTCCTGCAGGGAACTCTTACTGCGAAAGAGGTAAAATAACAGTAAAATTTATGGATGCAAATAAAAGTTATTGGGCAAAGTTAAAAAGTAGGCCGCTCGCTGTCAGCAGGCATCGTCGACTCCGCCACAGCACCACCGTTCCACCGCAAGGGTATTTAAAATTCCGCACTGCTGTGAGTATTGAAATTTTTTATATAAGCGACCCAGACGCTGAGAAATCAACCACCGTCTCGTCGATTCAATTTTGCAGGAACCAATCAACATTTATGGAAAGTCATATTCGGACGAATTTTCGGCTGAAATCAATCATTTGCTGCATACGAGGATATGAGGTAGTTCAGCAGAGGACCTTCGCGTGTGCTCACTCATTTGTTTCATCATTAACTCAATTCCATGCACATAAATTATCCATAGATACGCAAGCCTTCAGAACTTTGAAAATCCTTAAAGGTTGCTATAGCTCTACCTTCTGGGAAGTTTACCTGTAAGAATTACCTAACCAAACCAATGTGTATCAAGTGCACGTGCGCCCGGGTATAAATATCGCTTTCAAATGCTTGAATGGCAAGAAATCTCCGGCCATGCGGCGTGTGGTCGGAAGGTGGCGTATGTTTCAGCAGCACAAACACGACTCACTTGTGCATAATGCATAAGTATAGCATTGTGCATTCAGCTGAACCGACTCACACGCTGACTTGTACGCTCTCCCCAGCGCTCATGTGTGCATTCACTAACCGATTCACAATTTCGATACAATAACATCGAAATAGTGCTCTGTTTGAAAGTACGCATGCAGGTGGAGGACGCATTGTGCTTAAATTGTTTCAAGGATATTCGATATTGTTGCCTCTTGTACAAGTTCTCTTTGTGCCTCTCCACCGTTCCTGTAAGTAGCTCGTCTGCTTGGAGCACTTTCTTCTTCGAGAGATAACACAAAGCATCTGAAGCGGACACGCAAAGCGTCTTGGAGTGGTGCAAATTCGTACGTAGCGCGAGCAGACATGCCCCCCAGTTATGCCACACAAAGGCCACTGCACTCAAAGGAGACTTGGTAAACTAGTACAATAGCATTCAGAAGCTAAATAAATGCACTCACATAACACACACCACACAAATACGAACTTACACTCACTAAACCATAAAGGTCTTCCTAGTGAGTTGCCGCAAGATTTGCTGAAATATTGAAAATAACTGAAATTTGGAAACCGTTTTTTCGAACTACAAGTATTTTCTATTCAATATTTTCATTCCACACTTGGCACACTTGCAACTTAAGTGATTATGTTTACTCCCACATTCACACATTAATAATCGCACAACGTAACCGTGCCCAGAGGAAAACCAACTCTGTTCGCTTTGAATTACACTGATTCAACCTGGCATTTCTTATCGTTTGGCTAGAGCCCCGCCCATTCCTTCTGCAGCTACTCCATTGTGCTTTGCATATAGTGGCTGCGAAGTTGCAAGCACATGAGGTGTTCCAACCACGGAGGTAAAAGATGGCTGGATAAGCATGTGAGTCGACGGCGAGATGTGCTGGCAGTTGAGTGACTGCCGAAAGAAATTAGTTGAGTAGAATAGAGCGCGGTATTAATGTCTACCCGTGACGGTTGAAAACTAAATGCTTCATGACATCTGTCACAAAAGTGTGCGTCATTGCAAAAGCGCAAATAAAATGGAAAGGAGCGTCACAAACCTCAACAAAAGCTGAAGAGCGATTTATTATCAAACAAACTACGGCCGGAATGTTCGTTACATATTGCTGAACTTTTGCATCACACTCTCAACCCATCCTCGTGTAAACTCTTGAAAGTGGCACACAAGGAAAGTGCAAACATGTTATCGTGTAAACAAACTAAGCAGCGAACCGCCGAGACTAACTCCCTATTGAAGGAATTTTCTTTGGCCTCAAGTTGAAATTTAATGCGCTCATTAACTTCTGAAATGGCTGCACAGCCAATGAGAATCCACCGCTGTACGAGCACACCATAAAGACCGCAAATCAAGGGAAACGCTCGCTAAGTACTCGCAACACTTACATCAGCCTCCTTGTGTATAGAAATTGCTTTAAGCCGATGTTAAATATTTGCGTGTCTTTCCACTGCTTCATCGGCCATGCACTTCTCGCCGCTTCCGCTTTCGCTGCAGTTTTCCCTTGCCAGCGTTCGAAGCGAGCATGGCGTATGAGTAACGCTGAAGACAAAGCTGGCGCACGCCACACTCAGCTGCAGATTTCCACTCACAAAGTCATTCACCGTGTCATTTATGCCTTTCACAGGTTGTGACAAACGGGCGTTTAAAATTATTCTGCAAATCCCGAGCAATCAGGACAGAGTCCCGAATTCGTACGAAGCACCGGGACAAGGCACCCAACCCAATTATTTTCATTTCACTCTACAACGAGGAAATATACTACAGACCATAAATGGAAACGAGAGCTTAAATTGCTCACTCTGCTTTACAGAATATGAAATATCGAGTGCAAGTGTCTTATAGTACGACGTAAACGGAATCTTGAATAAGATACGAGAATACCTTATCGAAGGTTTAGAATAAAAATCGATTGTTCTCTGTATTCGGCTCCATATAAGTATGCATGTGTATATCCGGCAACTGATTGTTCCGTTAGAGCGCGTATTACAGATCTGCAGGTGTTCGAAATTGCAGAGTTGGCGTCAACTACTTTGACTCGCTGATGCACCGATTTGCCGGGTATGAAGGTAGCAATTTGCTGGCGGACGCCTTGCGCCAGGAAATGAAGGTGACAAAGCGAACGCGTCGTAAGCTGGCACTGAGGGTAGTGATTATTTAGCATCTCGTTGCATATTCAATTGCGCGCCAGCGTGAAGTGATGCAAATTAATAATGCAAATCCTTTGTGTCTGTCATTTCTCGCATTTAAGCGCAGGTTTGATTGCTGGAGTTTAGTTAGGCGATTTACTAAACGAATTACATCTAACCAATTCTGTTCGAAAGAATTTTGGAATCAGGTTTGTACTTTCAATGAACTACTTTCCTTACCTGCAAATTATCACATTATGCTCCCTAATGTGAACCCCGTACCAATCGAATAATTTTATTGTGGGTGTGGCAGTGATCAGATTACCGCACAGACAATATTCATTCCGTCGTCCCGATCATTTCAATTTACCTCTGTGTCTATCTCGATTAGGTTTAGGTGTTACAACCAGCTTTCAGGTACACACATCTTTTATAGGTAGGTAGGTAGGGTGCAGCCCTAACGGGCTCAAATAGCACTTGATGTGCCATTTTGATACACTAATTCGTATAACCTCCTGTATCTGCGATTACGTTTTACCTTCTCTCTCAAACCATTTTGAGGTTTCGATTAAACTACTTATGTCCGATATGCTTTTGGTGGAAATCCATTCAAGGTTTAGTGCTTGGTGGATTCTAAATGTTTTGTGTCGGATCTGTGCTAGAGCTGGGCATTCGCAGAGAAAGTGGAAGATTGTTTCCCTGTTCCCTGCTACTCCGCAGCCACGGCAGATGTCGTTAGAGCATACCCATTTTGGACGCATGTTCCCCAAATGTGCCCTGTTGTGGTAGCTGTTACTCTGTAAATACTTTTTTCTTAAAGTCCAGCTTTCGGGGAATGTAGTCTGATTTATTAAAGGTAAGCTTGTTTAGGATTACACAATGTCCGTAGTTCTGCTGATTCCAACCTCCCAATTTTTTTATTCTTGTCGCCGCAATAGTTGCTGTTTTGTGAATAAAAATGTCCATTGGTAGTTGATGCAGGATCACATTGAGCGCATCAGTCGGACATGACCTGATTGCACCAGTAACACCCGCACATGCTGCTCTTTGTATTCCATTTAATTTTTTAATGTTGTATTGTTTGTTTAGCGCTGGCCACCATACCAGAGCTCCATATGTAAGGATGGGTCTTATGACCGCCGTGTACATCCACATGATTATACTTGGTTTGAGGCCCCAATTCTTGTTGACGATTTTCTTACAAGTATAGTAGGCCATGTAAGCTTTGTTTATTCTTTTTTCTATATTTATTTTGCAGGACAGTTTGGTGTCAATCTCCACCCCCAAGTATTTAGCTGTGGGGGATAGAGTGAGTGTTGTACCGTTAAGTACCGGAAGCTGAAACTGAGGTATTTTAGTTCTGCTTGTGAATAGCATCAGTTCTGTTATCTATTATACTCTGTGCAACATGTTGCGATTGGTAAAGTCATCCATTCAATATAAGCGAATGAAATTTCAAATATGGTACTAATAGACATTTCATTAGTGAGTAAGTCTTATTTTTCTTGGTAGTTACAAAAAAAGTTTTCTTTAAAATAGATACAACCCTTTTTCAGTGCAATTTTCCCTGTGGCTCCAAGTCGTGCTATTAATATAGATGGCAATCAAACAAAATACCTTATGCGACTTGGCTTTAAGGTGGAAACGTTATATTGTTTATACATATATGTATATATATGTATATATGTGCAGGTATATATAGCTGACGTCTCGGGACGCCTGTATAAGACACAGCCTCACCCCATCTGTATCAGTATTAACGTATCAGCAGCAACATTACGCACATTCCACCCCTTCTACGAAATGAACAAATTGAATTTGATGCGTCAAAGGCGCAAGCTATGGGAGGAGGTAACTCAATGGGTTCCAAACTCATTTTCCATAACTGACCATTGCAAGCGTTCATTTATTTTAGAATAAATCACCGATTTCTCACAAAACCATCGCCGTCTGAGAGCAGTGATTCCAGCTACTTCGCCGCATCTGTTTATTAAATTCTTCGATGGACTGCTGACGGCGGGGCAAACTCTCTGTGACATTTTCTGAATTTTTGGCGCGCTTATCGTTTCGTAAATTTAACATCGATTTTTGACATTAATTTATTTGTTATAGCTCTAACATTTAAATCAAGACGGGGCGGCTGGCAAGCGTAAAATGTGCTCCGCAAGAAATCGATGCAACCGATTTCTTAGCTATTCTGAAACTAGAGAAAATAAATATTATTGACTTATGAGGAAATCTAGTTCTGAAGCCTAAACTCAGAGGTCACATCGCAGCCTAAAGGGCTATCGACTAAATATTGTTTGCTTAGATACATTTCCTTTGTTCTAAGATAAGATTGCTGTGGTATGCAAACTCAAGGTTGTTTTGATGTTTGTTTGTTTAGGATTGTTTGTTGTAGTGATAGTGCATTTCTATTGTTCCAAGTTGAGGTCGTTTTGATGCATTTTATTTTAACTCGCGTCTTTCTTAGATGTGGTCTAGGTAATTGCAAGAGCGACAAAGAGCCTGAAGTGCGTAAAGCACCATGTAAAGCGATAAGGGCAGCACATTGATTCATTCCTTTTACATGAATCAGAACAAAAAAATGAAGTTTGGGCGGATTAGGTGCTCAAACTTATTTGTCAAACTACTTTTCAATCGGAACATTTTTAGCTTAAATATAAAAAAAGCGAAACACGCCCCTATTTCCCTTGTACTTAGTATTTCTAGAAAATATCTCGAGCACTTTGAGGAGTGGGCAAAATCAGCCACTTTGTATTGAATATGAGAACACCCTTTCCGTCCGGTTCTCCCTGGATGATAATTCAACATTATTCATTTCGTTTAGTTAGACAAGATTGTAATTCCATAAATTCTGACATTTTAATTGTTTTTCCTTATAACTGAAAATGATCAAATTTACCTACTATATATAAATTAAAGCCAAAATCCCCTTCCTCTTGTCTGGAATAGGAATAAAACAAAACTCTACTTCGCAAATCAAATACAAATGTCTCTTGAATTCTTTGTCGAACACCGTTATATTGGTTGAAATCGTTGATCGACTTCATATCAACACTGCACTTTGTTTGATATTACATACTACATTCTACGTACATATGTATGTATACCCACGAATACGAGCACGCGACTATATTAATGGCGCAGCATCTTACACTGTAAAAGAGCCAGCAACAGCGTGCGAGTGTCATATGTATGTAGTAATGTATGTATGTATGTTTGGCGGGTATGTATGTGTCTCGTGGAGTTGTCCGCGCGGTGGATTGGATAGAAAAGTTTCGCACACCCAGATCGCTGCAAGTGTGTTGCATAAATTGTAGTTGTTGGTGTTGTTGCTTCAATAATTCGTTTTATTTGCGTTTGTGCGGCTCTACACTGACAGCTGCCACTGTGGATACTCATTAAGTTGAGCTGCCGTGGAATTCGCGGTCTTCCGGTGCGGCCGGCATGTCAACCACTTTCACTCTTGCAGCCGCTGGCGGAGCAATAATTGCCAAGCGGGCACCCGCCGAACACATTAAACTCACCAGCAACTGTGTCGCATGCGTGCGTGTGTGTGATGCTGCAAAGTGTACAGCTGCAACATGCCGCAAACAACTGCAACCCGAATGTTTTTTTGCTTTTGGGATTTTCGCATCGCCTGTAGTATTAGACGCAACGCTCGCTTGCGACTGTCACACAGCACATTGGCCGAATACTCTCAGTGTAAATTTAGAAACGAGACCCCGCTCACACTCCGCATTCGCGACCACCATCATCCGACTATGAATGAATGAAGCAACACTTTTCGTAGTGTTGCTCATGTTGCAAACACCACAGGCCCGCACCATTGACTGCGTGTTGCTCTTTGCTGCAACGCTTTTTATTTTTGGCACGGATTCGCTCGATGAATGAATTAAGTGCAGCTGCAAATACAGGGTACTTCATTTCGGTTGCTCGCGCCGATCGGTACTTGCTCCATACTCACTACTCTAGAAATCAAATAAATCTCATTGACTTGTAGACTTCAAACCGGCGTCTGCACGAGATCATACTGTTGCAAGCAAAGAAGTCTTAAAATTTCATAATATTGACGTTGAACGAAAGAAATTCTAATTTTCGTTGAGGGATATAACGGGACCTTAGCACACTTTGCTGTTCTCGACCTGCCTAATCTCCACACCGACGAGTGGCATGTAACTGGATGATAGCCAAATAATGCGCACTTGAGCACATTGGCATGTGGCATGTGGCACTTCGCATGTACGAGTGCAAGTGGCAATGGCAGCGCCATACAACACTAAATTACAGATGCATTCAATTGACAGGATTTTCCGGTGAGTTCACCTCACGGCTGACAAAAATAGTGCGGCTCCGCATGTAGCAGCCGTACGTCAAAATAAACATTTGCTTTGCCGCTACGTGAGGGATCAAAGCAAAAATATCTGCGTATATAAATAAATAAAATGATACGAAAGTATCTTGCAAATCATAAAAGTGTGTGGTAAGAAATTCACAAGGCAATTAATCGCTCTACGACGTGCCACACAGCTATTCATTCCGTTCAGCTGTCCGTGCGTCTACTTATGAGTGGCAATGTCAAATGTCCGTCTGTGTTGGCACGTTGGTGGATCATTGATCCGAAAATTTGCTTACCAATATATGTAGAATGTTTCTTAGCGACTTCTACTTGAGCTGTAATTAACACCATCTGAAAGGGCAAAGACGAAGAAAGCTGTTTGAAAGCGCCTTCGCATGTGTAATAAAACGAAACCGAATCGGTGTGAATGTTGGTCCGAGTACATTTAACAAATTATCATTTTGATATGTTATCAATGGAAACTATAGGTGTCCGCAAAGTGGACGCTTAAAACCGAGCCGAGTGGAAATCCGAGTGTTACGTAAATGGGAAAAGCTCTCTCTCTACTCGCCTTTAAACATATACTCTGCGCGCTCCCTAAGATGAAATAAGATCGACACACCAGTGTCATTGTATTATGGCGGTTATCCTCCCTCAGTTCTTATTACCTTTTGTTTATTTTAAGAACTTCTTCCAAAATAGTCCACAACTTAAAATGGCATTTTTACTATTGCTTTGCAAAGAGTTGTAATTTGTGAATATCGAGCACAAAATCTCGAAAGTTCAAAGAGAAAAAATTAGCATTTCAAATTTACTGTTAGGTGTTCAGTGATCCCATGATTCAAGTTCCCTGATTTTCGGTTTATCGAACGTTGGAAATGTTTGTTAGGAAGTAGTCTTGGTCAAAAAGCTGAAGCGATTCTCTCACCAAATGAGATAAAATGCGCTTCTATCAAAACGTTTCGTTTTCGAACCATATTCTAGGTTAGCTCTATAAGAGCTAAGTTTGGGTATAACCGAACATTTCATACTCTTAAGGGTACATAAGGCTTCTTAGTTATATGGGGCAAGTTCTTACCTGATTTTATTCATTCTAAACACAAATGGGCACCGTTATAATAAAAGCACGTAATTTTATTAAGATAACTTGTATATTGGCCGTTATGCAGATGTGAAAGAAATGATGGATGGAATCATGTGTAAAAGTCCACGCAAGTGATGGTCTGATCACCATTCACTTGGGAGTGGCGACTCTTTTACATATGGCCCAAGCAGCTCACAACTTGCGGTCCTAGACCAAGTATCATCTGGATAGCCAAAGAACAGACAGTCAACGGGATTTCAACCTTTCTCGTCACCCTGATCATTTATATATACATATACATATAACTATCTTGTTTAGTTTTAGGTGATACGTCCAACTGTTAGGTGAACAAATATATTATACTCTGAAACAACATGTTGCAAGAGTAATAAAACTTGAAATAGACATGTAGACACAACTGCTACTACCATCGGTGCCCCCGCGTTGTTGCTTGTCGCAACTACTTGTGGTTGGGCATAACAAGCGTGCTCACCTGAAACCACACTTTACTCAAATTTTAGTAAAAGCGGTTTTTTATGGCAATACACAAGACAGTGGACAGACCTACATGTGGAAATTAGCAATCGAATGCTCAAATTGAAGTATTTGACCAACTACTCGTAGGACCACAACTCCAACGTAAGAATTGCAAACGAAAGCACAAAAAAATACCTCCTTAAAGTTCAAAATAAAACATTTTGTAAAGAAGTGAAAAATGCCGAATGTTTACATCAAATAACACTCACAATTAGAGGCTTAAGTGTATAATGAATAGCTGCAAAATGCTTCCAGCGTTGCCAGTGCAGAGAACAGTACCGTAGTTTACACATGCAACACTGTGTTTGGTTTGACCACAATAGCTCGTCGCATAGCAACAAACATTTTTGCTTTCTATTTAGCAGCACATAAACAGCGTTCCCAGAAAAACAATGAATCAACGACCGAGAATAATTTAAGATATTTGTGCAGCTATAGCGTAATGTAAAACGCGGTTTAAAGGAAAAGCGCATATTCAGGGACTTTCCCCCATTAATGGGCGCATCATTGTTTAAGCTTTGCGATTGCTGCCAAAGAAACAGGTATCCCAAGTTGCCGTGAAGCTATAATCGATTACAACCGGTCACTAACAAGAAATTTATTAATTTTCAGAAACACCGTCGGCACACTTCCCGAAAAGCACATAAAGCTCCTGTTACTTGGACCCATGGCCAGCGGCAAGACTGAAGTCGGCCACCTATTGAGTCGTCAACACCGCCAAAATTATGAGCCCACAAATGGAGTGCAATATTTTAGGGTGGAGCTTCCGGAGCGGCAAGTATCCATCACCGAGGTGGGCGGAAGCACGGACATGCAAAAAATATGGCATCACTATTTTTTAACAACTATGGGAATCATATATTGCTTCGATATGTCGGCCACATACAATGAATTGCGAAATTCCTTCGACTGTTTTCAACGTACTCTAATGCATCCCCACGTACGAGGGAAGCCCTTTTTACTACTAGCCACAAAGGCCGATCTGGCCGATGAGGGAGTACAACTTTACGATATTGAGAACACCTTTCAACTAGAGGCACTTGCAAAATATTACCTTAGCAGCGTTCACGTTTGCTATATAGGTAAAAACATGGATTTAAGCAGTATGTGGGGCGGAGTGGCATGGCTGGTTAAACACATTATAGACAATATGGAGTCATTGCAATCACGCCTTAGAGCGGACGCGAATATGAAGGTAAATATTTATGGGAAGAATATGTTGAATAAAAGAAGATGTAATTAAGTTGATTCAATAGATTTGGCAGGAGCAGCTGAATCGCTTGGTTTCCGAAGGACGAATCAAGCAAGGTCGTTATCGCCAATTTCAATATCATCTGAAAAATACAGCGCGCAGGAAGGTAAGCAATTCGTGCATTCATAAGAGTGGGTACTAAGAAATATTAAGATCAATTTTAATTTGAATTTGCTTAAAATGAGTGTCTTCTGTTCTCAGTTATGGTACCGTTCCTTCGCGCCTTTTCGAACTAAACGCATTCGTCCACACACAGCTCCAGCGACAATAAACGGGGCTTCGTTCAGCCAATTGTCGAAAATGGAAGAATTAACAACAAAATCGTTCGAGGAAGGCGAAAAAAGTGATGTGCCAATCTAAGAGATGAAGTAATGACCGAAGTTTGATGAAAAGTGCGAACGGATCAGCACCGATGTGTTTTGCCAATACGAATTAAATTTTCAAAGATATTTATTAGCATCAATTTATTCAATAAATTTTATAAACAAACATCTAAACACAGAGACATTCAATCACTTTTATAGACACTCGACTCAATTTCGAAGCACATAATATCTTTCCCTTGGCCTATCATGACTTTTAACTTATACTCGCCCTCAGCACTGCGATCATATATATCATAGGACAAACCGAACAGCGAGTCGAACGATACTGTGAGCTGTGAAAAATTAAATTCATAAAGAGTCAAAAGCAATATCTCACATAGGAACTGCATACAAACTTACACCAGGCTGCGGCGGACACTTGCGGTCTTCCTCCGGCACCACTTTAGTGAATATAAACCACAGCTCGTTTTCACTATACAGCGTCGGACAAAAATCGGGTCGGCGAATATTGTAGATAGTGTCAACCCACTCTCCGCGCGACCTCTTATATATCTGCGCATCAAGCTACCCAATCCGATGACAGGACACGTTATAAATACTAAACACATGTATTGCAACTTGAAACTTACCTGAATAGGAATAGCTTTATCGAATTCATGGATCAACTTGACATCTCCGGTGACTTTTATTAGGTCGGCTTCCCGCTCAAAGGATAGACCAGAAATGTCGAAGAACTTATCTATGAATTTATCTGGAAAGTCTTCACATTTCGTAAACACGTCCTCGTTTTCTACGACAAAGTCATATTTAACTGCCTGCAAAGAAGGTCATAGTAAAATCCTGCGAACTGATGATTTTTCTCAAAATATATGAACCTGAACAACGACCGCAACTGCGGAAAGTGATGCGAAGAAAAATATGTGCTCCAGTAAGTTGGGTAGCATTTTTAACTAGACTATAAATTTCCGTCTACTTTTCCACTACTTATATATCGTACAAATTTTATTATATGTGTGTACATGTAATCAGCACTTATATAACATCAGCTTATTCCTGAATACCTGAATTATCTTTGCATCTACAAGCATCATTGAATGGTGAGCGCGTAGTTGGCTAATTAATTACTGTTATGTTCTGTTGTCAATGGCCACTGTAACAAGATGACAAGATATTGAACGAACATTACTGAAATTATGGCAAATCACGCAAAAATATTTATTAACGCAAAAGTAGGCAGTGTTCAAGCGTTATACTCTAAACTAAATGCACTTATTAAATAATATTCGACCAAATAAACTTTTTGCTTTTGTCATATGAACCCATCCGGTACAATAATAAGTCTTTTACGTTTAACCCTGCTCGAAAGGTAAAAGACTTATTATTCAACATAGTTGTTATGGAGACAACATCAAATACAGCGCTTGTCCGCTTTTTCAATACCCTTTCTTCAGTGCTTCACATTGTCTTGAGTTCTGAAAACAGCAAAAGTCTTCCGCTTCCATTTCTTATTTTTTCATATTTAGCGGACAATCGAACTTGATTTCAGAATAATGATTCCTTGAAAAACTTTCTTCGGAAAATCCACGCACTTTAATATGCATAAAAAATATTAAAACCAAACCCAAACCAAAACTGCAGCTATTTTCAGTTTCACCATGCCAATAATATGGCACCATTTTTACAATTTTTGTACAAGTTTAATGTTCCCATTATTTGGCTTGCAGAAGCATCGCCATCTCTTGGAAAGTCGCGATGAAAGCATTTCGAAAAAAAGCTGCGGAAATTACTTGCCTCTCCAAAGCTTTTCAAAAACGAGCTTTATAAGCTCTATGCCTATGAAATATTAGCAAGGATAATAACCCAACCCTTAAACTCTCAGGTTGTTTTCTTCATCTAATAATACGGATGTATATAGTGTGCACTGATTAATATAGTTTTGTTCACTTAGCGGTAATTTCTAGCACAAGTTCAAAGGTAGAGGTATGGAATTACACACCTGTAAGAGGGAGCTTGATGCTTATCTGTTCGTGCATCCACGCGTAACCCAACTTGAGTGCGAATTAAGACATCTTGAAACAACTTAAAAATGAATACCGTTAATTGTAGGCACATTCCTTGTGTGGACATTTTAGAATTAAGTGTGTGCATACATAAGTATACATATCCATATACATCTACGTAAACGCGTATATGTCACCGATCTATCCATCCGTCAATAAATATCAAGCACTATGCTCGGTATTAGTCTGTCACGCGACATAGCAACGCTACCCCTGCCTCATATCGAGAAAAATTATTGCGACCGCTGATGAAATCTGAAGACAGTAACCGAACGACGTTGACACCGTAACTATAACGGAAGGCAAAGAGTGCGGCACCAAACATGATTAAATCTTAATTTCACATCCAAACTCATTTCAGCCCTCCTCCCCCTATAAAATACAGAAAGAACGAATAACATGTGGCGATGATAGCGGTGAAGACGCAAAACGTGCCACCACGCGTCATGCTGGTAGTGGTTTTACGTTATGCAACATACGCGGCACCAGAGGCTCGCTGTTGATTGATGACATTAAGCTATGATTGATGCTTGAGTAATCATACACGCTTAGTGTCTACAACAAGCTAGTATACACGAAGCCTTTCCATAGAAAAGGTTCCAGCAACAGGACAGCAAGTCAAAATATCAACAATGCCCTTTCCAGTGTTTTCTGTTTGCAGGTTACCCCGATTATCCAAATTTTAATAATTTTGGAAACATCACTCGCGCCACCATGTTTGTCTGATTACCTTTCCACCTACCAGAAAGTCCAGCCTTACATATCTCAGCGATACTGACTATATTAGAAATCTGGACACACATAGATAATTACTATTACTTGAATAATCACTATGTTTAATGTATTTATTTAAAAACAACAAATAAGTGACTAATAACAATTGTAATTAACGAGCAATTGCTGCGCCGAAGTCCAAGAAACTGACTTGAAACCACATTTTATCAATATCAGGGACTGAAGACGGACCGAAGCAAATAATCATATATAAATACAGGGAAACCATTGTGTAATAAAAATCCATTTTTATCACTTTGTCTTAATTAATTTCTTATATTTGTACATTTGAAGAATTCTTCTTCTACCAATAATCGGTAAACATCGGTTGAATTGCTATTTAGCGTTGAAGGCCTAGGCTTCATTGCAATTGACAGGCTTTGGCGGCATAGCAAAGAACTTACTTCAATGCACTTTCGCTATGTCAATTGAATTCAGTCCTTGGCAAAGCCGCAGCATCATCACCGAGCCGTGAATTCGAATAATTCGGAAAATAAATGGCACTTTATTTGCAGCACCGACAGCTTCTAAGAGCTCATCCCACATTTTCCGTTTTTGTCATGGTTTCTGCCATTCACACTGCACTATTGTGATTGTATGTACGTATATTTACCATTTCGATTGCGTTTTTTTTTTTCGTCGCTAGTCTAATATTCAGTTCTATTCCGCATTCGACTTGCCGATGCCAGAGCCACGAGGCACCAATTACCCGCCAAAAGAGACGGCGGTTTCCAATTTGATGCGCTGATGACGCGCGGAAACTTAGGAAATAACATTGCATTAAGATATGTTTGCTCTGTAGCTGGACTGCTGGATCTTAGAAGTAGAGGCGACGTTAGTGCATTCACCAGAAAAACCAAAAATGCAATTTTATTCGACGTTGCTTATAACGTCGCATTCAGCAGCTGTTGAACTGTAAATCTAGACAGCGATGAACAACGAACTTTCGTAGCACTTCTGGTTATGGATCGTGACACTAGCTTGTTAACCGGTTTGACTGGGACGCAGTACGCAACCATGCAGCAACGTTAAAAATCGCAGATTAACTAAACCAATATCGATTCCTGATGATTCGCCGAATGATTCCATCGTAGTAATGACTCAAGTCAACGCGAAGCAGTTTAATGAGGGCAGGAAGCAGTTTACTTCTCACGATTTTAGCGCAAATGAAATGCTTCGACAAACGATTTGCATTGCAATATAAGAGAGTGAGGCATATAGTTCACTCTATCAACGTCAATTTCACGCGCCAAATAATTTTAAATTGCCCTATCTTTAAGTATCATTCAAATGATCATGGGAATCTACCAATCGTCTTATCATTCCAGATATACTATAGATATATACAGCTACATATATATATTTAAACTGATGTTCATGGTTTTACCACTGCCGTATTCCGCTCTCCCTACTTCACCCATTTTCGGCCCGATTTCATTTTTTTTAATCACGTGCAATCTGCACAGTTTTCTTCGTCAATAGTAGATTTTGTTTTATAAAACAGTTACCTTAAAACCCTCTAATATTATACTTATATAATGGTTCCTTGGTTTTTAGTCTTAACTGTTGCAATCAATCTACAACCATACAGACGCTAGAGTACGCTTCAGACTCTTAATTCACAATCTGGTTAGCACAACAAACTTTTAACTGTTATTCCAATAGTCTGTCATTATGTATTAAAGAATTACACGACGAATTGACAGAGAGAGAGTCCATCGGTGCATCTGTGCAATCATTAACACGAAGGCTTCAATTCGTAGCTTTGATACATAAAGCAATTTACCAATATATTCTGCCAACTGAATTCAATAGCTTAAAACTTTCAGCTTGTGCTTAGCTTTTAGAATGCATTTCCAAAGAGAATCTCCTATTCAAGAAAGTTCAAAGAGGTTTCTTAAGATTTCCGTTTCGTTCTTTACTATTTCTTTTTGTTCTGATTGACACAGGTCTTGAAAGTATAAGTAGATATAGCAAATCTTCATGGTACAACTCAGTTTAGTCATCCTTAAAACAATCTACGTTAAGCTAAAAATGTAAATATTGGTTGCAAAGGTGAGAATTTGGTGCCTTAGGTTCCTTTTACATATCTATTGACGCTAATTCTATGCCTTCAAGGAATTTCATAGACACTGAGTGAGATTGGGAAAAAACAACGAATGACACACGAAACCTCAAATCGGCCGCAGAATGAATTGTTATGATTTATAGGTAATCTAGAGCTATGTATGTAACATAAAATAAAACTGTGACTGGAATTAAAAAGGGGACCTCGCCGCATGTTTTGGAACCCCAAATTTTTGTCAAATTTAACAAATTTTGCATTTTTAACAACTTTGCAAATAAATTGCACGCAAAGCGAACGTAACAACAATAAATACACATACGTACTGCTTGTCAATTCGATGGCGAAATTGCCGGAGCAGCAGCAATTCAATGTGGCGATGCCGGCCCTCACCCGCAGAGGCATGCGGCAAATTGGATTATGTCACACAAGTTTTGATAGAAACTTTGAACGCTTTAGCATTTCTGCACTCACATAACTAAAAGTATTCCATTTTTCATTTATTGTTATTGCCGGCACTACAAGTGCCACTTGCCCCAAACTGCTTGTTCCACCGCATCGGCGACAACGCCGAAAGTGGGCATTTTCAACAAACTGTAGGCAAACTCAATTTTCGCATGTGCATGCATGTGTGTGCGTCCGTGTGTATATCCCGGTACTCGCGAGCATAAAAAGTAGGCTGTCTGCCGTAAAAAGGAACAAAAATAAAATAAATAAAATAATACTCAGCAACAAAATCAAAAACAACGGTAGAGTGTTGCCAGCTTAAGTGATCGCGCTCGAACGCGTGAAAATCCACAAATTCTGAATTCAAAGTGCGTCGCTCGCCAGCCACTGGCGCTGCAGCGCTGCTTGTGATGTGAGTGATGGCGATGGGAGCAGCTGAACTCGTTCTGGCTGGCTTGGCCAGCTTTCCGAGTTATTGTTGGAGAGATTCGAAGGCAAAATTGAAAATTTGTCAACAATTTTCATAACAAAAAACCCTCACACGTTACCCAAATTACAGTGGACGTGAGCAACCCGACACATATTGCACACACTCCAACAGTGTCACAAGGTGGACTGCCTCAAACTCACTAGTCTTGTAACTAGGACTAACAAATGGAATTAAATACTCTTTTAAACGAAAGCATTTCTGCACAAAATTTCCTCTACTTAAAGAGACATTCGATAGGGGAAAAAATACCCATTTCAGTCTACTTAAATGAAATATTATAATAAGTCTAGTTTTATTTTTATATTCAGTCAGGTAGAAGCAATTTTGCATCAGAAGACACCTACTTACTACAGCATTAATGAAGCAGTTTATTTGTAAGATGATTTGAGTGACATTCGCAGGTACAAATATATATACCTAGAAAGCAATACAATAAGCTTTTCGGAACCAATGGGAACCAAAGTAGATTGGACTGTGGGGATGTACTCTCAAAGCTAGCGTGCGCAAGGGTTAGTGCTGTGCGTATGTGAGAACGTGTAAGTACATATGTACATACATACGTGCATGCCAGTATATGCCAATGCAACTGTGAAACACAACAAAAAATGCTTTTAGTGGAGTCAATATGAGACAATCAAGTTAAAAGTTCCGCTGTTTCAAATAGAATTTAGTGCGGTGACAAAAGTTACTTTTGTACTCTTGTAAGACGCTGCGTTGGGCATTGAAGAGTTGTTCTCCTAACAGTTGTTTTTAAAAGAATGTTTGAGTAAATTAAAAATATTAGATCCAATGATAAGAAACCCAGTATTTTTCCAATAGATTAATTCACCTGTATATAGCATTGTACATGTGTTGAGATGCTTAACATAATTGAACACGTGTCAAAAAATAATACATACTACCAAAGATAAAAAATACGAAATTTTTCATTGTTTTTTCGATAAAGGGAATACGTAAACTAAGCGGCTGAAAATGTGAAAGTGTTTATGATCCTGAAAAAGTAGAAGTCAATCATGCACAATTTTGATTTCAGCGATATTATGCTCATCGATGACCATGCTCTAGAAGACCAATTGTATATATCCACCTTATAGTTTGGACCTGGCATCAAGTGATATGTTCCTGTCTGTAGTGAAATTATATTGGTGGATATTTCAATTTAAAGCAGAAATAATGGATTTTTTTTACCAGAACTTTTACATACCAAACGTTCTCCTCTAATTTGCTAATAAATATCAGGGCGATTCATTGAGACCGATGACAATGCGAAGAAACAATGTCTGGATTCAACTAATCGCACACGACCAATTGCTATAAAAATTCAAAAACTATATAAACATTTTTTAATAATTTGGCAGCAATTTATATTACTTCTATGCCACCAATGCCATTTGCGACCGAATCATTTTGGAGGCAGGTTAATCGTCACGGCCGCAATATCTTCCTAGAAAAAAAATATATGTGTATACACACATATATACATATGTACATATACATACAATTAGCAAAAAAGTTACGAAGCATTCATTGGGCATATTATTCCTCAGCAAATGTGTGTGGTGCCGACAGAAAATTCTGCGATTAATTGCTCACAAGGAATGCCCTCCTATTTGACACAATACCTGATTATTTCTTTTTTTTAATGAGAGCTCAGATGTAAGTGTTGCTTAAAAAGGAAAAATTTGGAATGTCTGGACCACAATTCCATCTGTTTCGTCTGTCTCTACGAATAAACGGGAAACCAAGGCCGCAGTCGTGAAAGAGAGATATCGATAGCATTCTCAAAATAGAGCATCTGTTTAGCCACCAATACCAGAAGAAGATTGTAGAACATTCACCAATGTTGTACTGCAGGGATGGCATCTTAGATGACCTTTCTCAAAGGTGAGCTGGTCGAAGGGAAGAAAATTTATTAGGAAATTCCCACAACTTTCCGCACTTTATGAATATTCACCACTCATGTATATTTACTGCAATAAAAGTTTCCAAATTTACGCAACCGACCCAGCCATTTTGTGTGCAGCTCCATCACTTTCGACGGCCGGCGCTAACTTAAGCGCGAATGCCGAACATAACAGTAATGCACACAAGCCACAGCATAGCGCCACATATGGGCCCGGTGCTCCTAGCATACACTTCGATAAGATTGCCGAAGAATATTGAGAAGCAACTTACAATTTATCAAAGTCGCTCCTCATACTAAGACGAGCAGCCCCAATCAACTGGGCTAATTCTACGGTCACAATTACTAGAGTGGACTGGAGGTACGACAGGTCGGGACAAGGGCTCCAAACGCGGGTGTTTATGTGGCATGTGTTCGTACAAACATGTGGTGAGCGCTTAGCTATCTGTCAAGCATGACACATGACATACTTTAGGTTTGAACATGCACACAAGAGCAGCAACAACATAAGCTCTTGCAACTCTGGCATCATTTGCGTCCCATAAATGGAAATTCCCGACAAAAGCCATAAGTTTTGCTGTAAATACAAACACACGCTTGGGGAAAGCGCGCTGCCAAACTACAGGGAAAGTGACTCGGTGTGGCTTACCGAACGGGTTGATGTTATTGTACTCCAGCTGAGTTTTAGGGATAAGAAAGCACTGCATAGTTGAAACTATCAAAAACCGGCATACAGTGAGCATAGATATTGGAAAAGTTTTAACACACTTTCCGAATTTTATCGAAGAAAGAGACGCATCATATTTTTTACAATAATTGTCGTCGTGTCAAGAACTAAAAGATTTGTCCAGACAGACAACGCTGCAACGCTCACACAAATTCTGCAACAGAAACTTTCTTGCTTTGGTCATAAAAAGTTACAGGTTCGATATCGCTCATTCCTCATGCAGATACCCACGGTATGAGAAATGTCAAACGACCAATTCTCAAAACTGTTTGGAAAATTGGAGCATAGTAATTTGATAGTACCATAATAATTACATCTGTGAAGCTTTAAAATTTTTATTATTTTTTTGCTGCATAATACAAGACATTTTATGCGGAAGCTTTCTTGGGTGTATAAAAAGGAATCTTGAGTCAAATTTGTGTTGGTCCGTTATAATACTGTTATACATAATGTAAAATAAATATGTATATAATACATATATGTATATATAATGACATACCGGGCTTTAGGAAGGAATAATCGCACGTTGTTTTGCATCTCGATTCCAAATAATAGTAACGTCTACCAATAATAGAGTATGTGTGTGCGTGTCCTTACCTCCAAGGAATGTAACAATGTCGAAATTTCCGAAATAGCAACAGGAATAAACAATGACAATGATAATAACAATAACAACAAAATACACACATATGAGCACAAAGGTGAATGTATATCACAACGGAATGCCGTCATTAATGTCATCAATGGAAGATTTATGATGGAAGGTGAAAGAAAATATTATATGACATCATTACCTAACGTCGCATTATTGTTGTGCACCTTTCTGCGGTGACTCGTAATGCGTTAAGGCTGTGTATGCACACTTATGTCACTGCCGTGAGATTCTCAGCGATTATAAGCAATACAAACACATAGAAACGTCCTTCTGTTCATGAATAAATGTAGCAAGCTGTAAAGCCGTTAAAGCACCTATTCATACACTCCAAGTGTACATAAAACCACGCCAAAAACGCTAACGGTATACCACATTGATAGATATGTATGTACCTACATTTGGTTAGGTTGGATACAGAAATATACTTATTAGCTGTATTCCTTCTACAAAAAAGATTACCCCATTATAAAACACTCATTCGATTGCGCATTGCAGAACTTCTTCCACTGGGACGATTGAGCTCTCATGTCGATGTCATAACTCAACCAAGCCCTTTGTGTAAATATGTTTTGTCGGTCCCATAGTTAACATTTTGATAGATCTGAGTTACAAGAGATAAGTTATTATCCGATTTTCCCAATAGTACAAGCAATGGCGAAGTCCAATGGTCCCACCCAGATATCTGAGCTATGCCTGAATAGCTCCATTTCCTATATTTATTAAGAAAAAACAAAAAAGAACAGCATAAAAGCAAAAGTGAGCATTTCAACTAAGACTAGGACGAATCTATAATGACATCCCATAAAACCAATCTCTATGCGTAAAATCCCACTTACTTCTATGGGCAAAATAATGAACAATATGAGATCCATTCCATCTATATGGTAGTTCAAAACTAATTCAACTGCAGACTATCTATATAAACAGCTATATACATATATATATATATATATATGTATGTATGTATGTGTATGTTGAAGAAGAAGAAGAACATTCCACATACTTATCTGTTGATTTTTAAATTTTTCCCTTGGCGTCCGGTGCTTTGTGTGAGTTTTCTTTTTTGGTTGGAAGGCCAATTGGTCCTTTTGCGCATTTCACAGTACATGCACATACAAACAACAAACGTTTCTTATTAAAAATTTTATTTTATATATTCACACAACACATCGGTACATTCGTCCAAGGTGCATTCATATGTAAGAGAATTGAACTGATTACTGGCTCATAAATATTTATTGAATTTTTCTAAGCTTTACAAAGAGCATGGTAAATAAATATGTTTATTACAAACAAGTCAAATTACATAAGTACAGTGAAATCCGTCCTTGCCACCTAAAACGAATTGCTCCTTCAAGAAGTATTACGAATAATAACAATAAATTTTTTCAACTGAATTTTGAAAAAGTAAGAACTGCGTTTTAAGTTAATTATTTTATTTAGCACTTTTCTATATAAATGCATATGTATATACTCAAAATCTTATATAAATATATATGATTCCTACGCGCCATACATGCACACAAATATATTGATCTGATATAAACAAAGCCACACTCCTGGATTTCCTTTTTAAAACTGTCTGTCATTATCGTGGAGGTTTGTTCGGGTTGTCTTCCTTTAGTGTGGGTGATGTTTGCTCCGTCCAATCGCTGTTGCTGTTTTCCTTATTTGGATTATATTTTTCCATTTCACATGTGAGCGAGTTCTTCATCGTGGTCGCCGGCAACGTTGTCGTTAGTCCAGTTACTTTTCGCGTGTTGCTGTTTGCTCTGGTCAATGTCGTTTCCGTTTGATGGCTCGCGCTTCGCTTGGCCATTCCGCGCCTGAGTTGTTTCCGTGAGAATGTCATCACCTGTTTCGCATTTTGAACATCCATGAGGATGCCAACTAGAAGAGGTTCACCACTCAGTCCGCTCTCAGTGTAAACTCAGGCCTCAATGTATTCCCTTATGATTCTGGATTATTTACAGCTTTCAATTACAGAAAAATAATATATATTGCATGTAGGTGGGTGTATTGTTAATAGTAAATGTGGAAATAAAGACTAAAGTCTTAAGTAAATTTGTGTTCCATTCAATTTTACAGCCTCTAATTGACCCAATAAAATTAATTAAAAACGAATTCAATATGGTTTGATATTGTTTCATGAACTCGTCTTAAGGTTCAGGACATGAACTCTGTGGAGTAAAGAAAAAGTTGTATCACATTTAGGGAGTTGGCTGGAGTTGACTGGTTGAAGTGAATGAATTGTGAGAAATAATAAATTATCCGCCCAATGTAGTCGAGACTTCGTTTTTAATAATTATACAACGCTGACGCAAGTTCCAATAGTTGATTTATATATAATCTTTCTCGCTTTTCGTGACAGTTCATACTTAGACACCGAAGCAGAGCCAACACTGAGCATGTCAAAATGAACGCTCTGCTTTCGGTGCTTCTCTCTGACATGTAATATCTCGTGTTGTTCTTGAAAAATATTAGAAATGAAAGAAATATGTTATAAAAACGGCGAAAAAGCATAAACAGTTGAGAATTTGCTTGGATTTGCCTTGCTTCGTAGCGAAAACCTTTCATATGAACGGACTCATGCAAAGACATTCATCGGACTTACCTGAAAAAGTTTTAAGTGAATATTTGTCGCCACTTGATAAGTCTATCTTTGAAGTCGATGTAACAAATATTATATGTTATGTAACGCTTTTCCCTTTAACATGTTGCGCCTGCTTTTTATTTATTGGTCACGTACGTGCACGTGATGCGTAGAAACCTTTGTTACTGGTGATTGTTTGCAGGTTCGAGCTTTAGCTGTTATTTACATTTAGTTGTTTATTTTTATTTGGATTAATGTATTTTAATTACAGTTTCATTTGCTAATTTTTAATATAAAATATATGTGAGTGTAAAAATTTACCGCTCTCTATGCAACCTGAATTTGCCACACTCTAAGGGAGGCTGTGGAATTCAAAGTTTCACCCTCGAGAAACACAAGCGAATATCTCTTTAAAGCAGGATATATTTGAATAGCCCCAAACAGCATGAATCTGGAATTCTTCCTATTAATTTATTTTCGATTCCAAAGAGTTAGTTTTTAATTAAAAACAAAATGCCTCGGCTTTACTGCAGTGATCGTTTGAACGACTTTTTGTAGCACTTGAAGATTTATCTCATTTAAATTTTTAATTAAGTCCATAATTGACAAAAAATTCCCAATCGCTGGCAAAGAACGAAGACAGTCGTCAAACTAGTTTGCCCTGAGATTAGTACTAGCCCTAAAGTAGTTTATAACTAGTCAATTTTCTACAAGGGTGCACTCATGCATATAATGACTCCCGACTCCGCGTTCCACCCAAACAAGTGAGTGCTAATTTGCCAAACTAAATTAATCCTTTAATTTGCCTCATAAACAAAAACAATAACGAAATGCGCGGTTAAGTAAATACATGCCAGACAATAATAGCAACAACATCATACACAACACGTAACTAATTACGCAGGCACTAATACGTCAAAGCAGTGAGTGGAAATCGATAGAATATTCAATACTTTGGCATTGTAATCTGGACTTAGTGCCGGTGAAGTGGCCAGGCAGAGTGCGGGGAGCTGGCCATTTATTGATGATAAATTAACACTGCTGGCCCACTCCAACGAATTTGGTTGTAGGTAATAATAACGACATTATATAAATGGGTAGTGTGACGGTACATTCACGTACACGTAAATAACACACAACGCGCCAAAACAAGGGAACAAACAGTGACACCGACAGCGGCCAATGGCTTTGAAAGCATTATATTTTATTACAGTATTTAAGAATCAAATAAAAGTCCACATGAAATATTAATAATACCCTCATTACTTCGTGATCTCTCATCGGCAGAATTCCCACCGCCGAGCGATTATACGATTATATCAATATAGTTAGAATATAGAAACCGTTTCCCCGCCGGTTGTACAGGAAATAACTGAGATCAAGAAAATTTGGATGTTCATAAGAAATCTGCTGATATTCTGAAACTAAACAGAATTAAAAACTCTAGCTTTGCCGAAGGGCGCACAAAATGTTCATATGTATGTATGTAATTTCGACACATGATATTTTAAAAAATTTTGCAAAATTTAAATTCTGTGTTATTATGTTTTTGTTTTTATTTTCTGAAACTTTCAACTTATTATTTCAGTCACCTACGGTACAAACTATTGATTCATTGCGTTAGAAACCCTATGTAAACCCCAACTTTTAACCGATATCGCCCTAAATTAGTATATATAATGTATGTATATTGTATGCAAGAATGGTTCACTGTGCACGTCAGTCTTGCTTGGAACGGAGTATGTGAGGGCATGCATTCATGGAAGGTTTTGCGTAATTTCTAATTATACCGGCTAATTTCATTAGTAGATAATATTATGCATATTCCATATTTGCTCGTCCAATTTAAATCACACTTACATACATATGCACATTTAGATGTTATGAAAACTGGTAGGTGTCTGGTTGGAAAATGTACCGGTTTGCAACCAACTACAAAACCTATGTCTTTTACCAACGGTCAAAAAATTTTAAAACATGACCATAGTTTTAATGTACTTAGTTTTTAAGTGGTGAATTCGGTGGGCGGTAGTGGACGAACCAAAATTGATTTCTGAAAACTTCCATGATAAGTCTTTCCAATCCTTTATTATAATGAACTGAGCAGTTTGTATTTTTCAACCAAAATCATAGGTAATATAACTACTATAACTACATTAAATCCACCCAAGAGCAATTATGATTCAGCCATCGTCCACTTAAACGGTAAATCGAATTGGTTGATTTTGCTTCATTATACAACATCATTAAAGTTGTGGCACATTTGTATCAGCGTGAGTGTTATTTCGTTAATTTCTCTGCGAACCAAAGTCAAATTCATACTAATCCTATATAAAATGTGTTTAAACTCTTCACAAATTAACATACCATATGTATGAGTAATGAGTGAAGTATTTCGTAGCACTTAACCAAACGGAAATATGTCTATTTATCCAAATCATCAATGACTTTTCACAAGCGTAATGCTTTTGTATTTAGATAAATTGAACTTTAACTGTGGCAGTCAATATCCTCTGGCGTCGTAAAATATTAGGCGCTGCCTGGCAACCAGGCATTCCACGTAGGATTGCGAAATTTCGGAATATTGGCAGGTAAAAGCATTTGTATACACAGCGGAAATTAAATATCCATCGCGGAAGTGTTTAAATAATTTACATGTTTACTCCGAACATCGAACAACTGTCATCGCGTGTTTGTGCGTCATTTTGGGTTTACTCGTATATCGTTGATTTTGATTTGCCAATACTGCAGCTCCCATTCAATCATATTTGCAACAATTTGTTCACAATGGTCCTTGAAAAATATCTCTTTAGGCCAGCTCTTGCTTTAATTTAACCAGAAAAATAGTAAAATGTTCCTTTTCAAGCAAAGTGTATCCTAAGCATATACTGGTTCAAGTATATAATCCTAAGTATAACGATACCTATCTACAAACAAGGTTAGCTCTGCGCAGCACAAATATTGGGTTGTCAAAAAAGTCTTGCGGTATTTTTATTGAATCAATTCTTGTGGCACCCATACATAGAGCTTCTTAGTGACTCCAAGCTTCTTCAAATGGTTTATAAGGGTTTGATGACTACTATGCCGGTCTCTTTCGACCGATTCAGCGATTTTATCGCAATTTTCGGCGACAGGCCTTCCGGAGCGTGGCGCATCTACACCAGAACCAAAACGTTGAAACCATCGTTGCGCGGTGGAAATGGAAACTGTATCGGGTCCATAAACTGCACAAATTTTATTGGCGGCTTGAGATGCATTTTTGCCTTTATCGTAGTAGTACTGTAAAATATGCCGTATTTTCTCTTTATTTTGCTCCATGTTTGCGACGCTATAACTCACGAACGACTTAAAAGAAACGACAATCAATCAAACACGTGGTAGCGCGTGAAATGAGCTTTCCAAAAAGTTATAGAATGAATAAACCTAGAACTACGCGCTTTCAGCGCCAACTACCAAAAATACCGCAAGACTTTTTTGACAACCTAATATTTATGAATTTATTGTACTTTACTGTGACTTTAGCATAAAACAAAGTAATACAAGTATGTTGTATTAAAGAAAAATATGTAAAATAAATATTAACTCTGCCATAAAATAATGTCCGCTTTTGTAAATATTTATAATGCATTCCAATATAAACTCAAATATTTATCGAAATAAATATGTTAATGTTAACGGTACATCCTAAAAACAGGCGTTCATCGCCATTAAATGAACCCTAATATTAAAGAGACATTCGAGAGAGTCCTTACTGCATAACTGTTATATTATGTAATGAAGAGAGGAGGGCACTGTAAAAGTTCTTGCATTCAACCCTCTGCTTTTAGTTATGAGCATTATAGAAAACTGACTTCAATTTCATTCTGCTAACAAACGTTGTTCGCTGTGAGCTCTGAAAGTTATTCCGTTGTTCTCCATCGTTGCCACTGTTGGTCCTCGCCAATGCCGAAGCATTACTTCGTCAAGTGTTGCTCTTAGAGTCTAAATAGTGCTAAGGCACAAAAATGAATAAATCGATTTTTACATAAATTTTCATGTTCAAGGATATTTCAAGTAGAAGAATGTGCTCGGCATCACCACACAGAGCTCGTTCAGGTGATAATGACGATGACTTTAGCTATGGTGATGCTCTTACATATTGATATAGGTATGAAAACCTGTATGAATGTCTGCGTGAGTGGGCAGAGGTAATGGTTATTGAGTATACGATTGGAAAGCTACTTACATTGATTTGATAGTGCGAGCCTGTTTAAGTCGTTTCCTTAAGATACCTAATAGACTCTGCAAGGTATGTTTGTATTGTATTATTTTCATAAAGCCGGTTAATAGTCTCTTTGAAGAGCCTATTGCTCTAAAAATAAGCATTTTCTGATTTCTTATAACATGTTACAAAGATGATTTTATTCACATAACAGTTGTTTTGTCTTTTGTCCCAAGACCAATATGACTGGACCTCTAAAGGAGTAGTTGCTATGACAACATATATAAGTAAAAACCCAGCCTCCACATGCTATGCTAAAGGCCAGGAGGAACGCATTTGAGATCCCTCCACTTATGCAGCAGATATAAAATCAAACTGTTGCAGCAATCTTGGTGTTTGCATCGAAAATTTATTTTCGCACAAAACATCTGCAGTGAAATGTAGATAAAAAATCAAACACTGATTCCTTTATGCAACATTTCTTTATTGTGACTTTTCATTTAGTTTTATATAGCCCATCAGATATCATCCATCCATCTTTTTTTGTCACGCTCATAATGTCCGATGTGGTCTGCAGCCTGGTTTTCCGAAGAACTCTGTGTTTTCAAATACTAGTTTGGCGCAGCTGTGTCATTTTGTAAGTACAACAAGTTGGTCAGTCACCTATCACCGTCAACTTGCCGAGAACTCACCCCACAGACGGTGCCATCCAACAGCGCACACATAATTGCGACCACCTGCACTTGCAGCTTCACGAATGCGCCCCTAAAATGGTGTAGCAAGTGCATTGCATTTATTGGCGTTGCGACGTATGCAAGTAATTAATTGTGATTTGGTATTTAGAACAAAATTGATGTACCCTTTTGTGGACTTGGCGGCCTTTTTATTGCAAACAACTGTTATAGTAGACTCGTATGTACTATATGTTACACATACCGTTGCAAATGCATTTAGTGGTGGAAAGGAAATCAACCCACTACCTCTAACCGACCAGAATGCAACACAAAAGGAGCCTGCAAAGCTGCAGGGGTGAAGCGAAAACGCAATCACGTGTTGTGACTTACCAAAATTTGGCAATGGTTTACTGAGCGCCTCTACAAGTGAGAAATGTGACCCTCAAAAATTGTAAGCATTAAGTCGATGTTTGCTACTATGGCATTCTTTTCACATTGTGTACAACTTTTGTCTCAGAAGGTTTCAAAACAAGTGCAAATTCCTGTGAGAGGTTAAAGTCCAAAACATACTACAACATTTCTCCTATCTGCTGAACGAGACCATTAGTGAATCACCTAGAGAAAATGATCTTATTACAAAAGTTCACTGATAAAATATAGCAATAATGGAACGAAAGAACAAAGAACCAAACTGGCAATGCCGTTGGATTAGCAGTATTAGTATTCTTACTTTGTATTTAGTTATCTTTGGAATTGATTGTGTTCACTCTCAAAAAACTGATTGGATATCTTCAATTTAATATTGATCGCAAGATATGTTTACACCGTCACTCGGAATTCAACTCGTCTCCTCATCCTGATTGTTTATTTATATGTATATAACCCAATATTAATCCCTATTAGTTTTTGGTGATACAAACGGGTGGATGAACACAACTATTATATACCAGACAATACTGAACTATTTTCTGTATTTTATTTATATCTTACGATATTGTGGTATTAGCGTTAAAAGAAAATTCTAATAACTTAGTGGCATTGCTTGCGAATTGTCTGCTGTTCATTGTCACATATAACCATGGGCTCAAATTCACCAGAACTAGCACAAAGTCTTATATGACGAAAGCAATGCTGTATAGCGGTTAGGGTTTAATTTTCCCAATCCTTGAATAAAAAATTTACGGTATGCAAAATGTTGATCGAAGCTTTTCCGTCTGATTCTCTATGAGCTGCATCAACAACTTTTTTTTCCGTGACGGCCTTTGAGGCTTTAAATTACACTTTAACGCTGATGCTGAGCATAGCTGCTATATAGTAATACAATTTTGCCTTGGTTTACAATATTTAGTTTATAATACCTCATAGAAATAGTCATGGTCCTGAATCGATTACTACATTTAAAGCTAAGTGCATTACTTGCAATACAAAGAATGTCTGTGGCCCTAAGTATATGTGCTTGTATATGGTATATGTAGTATTTAAAAATGGGAAAAATAATATCGGTCCTATGAGGTTTATCCTGCTCTATCTACATCGAACACCTCAAACCCTATAATTGGAAATTGGACGAGCAACTGATTCGTCTTTTGCAATTTACTTATACATATATAGTACACTTCCACTTTGACGTCAACTCTCTTAAATTCACACTCCCATCTCACTGTTCCGGGTTAAAGGAAATTGAGAAAAAGAAAGAGAATTAATCATTTTCAAAGTGTCCTATTAAATTATATTCGACATATTCCAAATTTACTCTCTAATGCCTAAAGTATCATAATAGATTTTTAGAGGGGAAGCTTTCATGGTAATTGAAAGTCGGTGTGAGCATTCCACAATCGTTGCTGCAAAATAATTGCACCTCAACTGCCCCCCATTTGTTGCACTTGTTGACTGGCTGGTGGCAATGACGGCGGCGTGCGAGACACCTTCACGCGAGCGTTGTCATTGTTTCAAAACCCTTGTTTAGTCTAGTTTGCTATAACACTTTTTCCATTGTTTGGTTGTCTCCAGGTCGCTGTCATCGCAAATGTTTTGCTACCATTGCGCAGGACTTGACTTTCTGGCCATTTGCATTCTCAGCCAAATGCAGCAACACGTCTATGTGGGTGCCCGGCTATTTTTTTACCCTTGATGATCAGATAATGGGCCCGAAAGTGGAGACCAGTTTGGCGGAGACAACGGCGGCAGTTCTGTTCGAACAGCAGTTAGCCGCACGCTGTCACTCCGCAATTAACGGTTTGCCGGCAATGTGCCATTAGGGTTATGTTTTTAGTCGTGTCATTCGCAAGAGCCTTATGAGGAACTCTTAGATTCAGAATTGACAGTGAACAATATTCGTATATTTGAAGCAACGGCTAAATAAAATAAGAACTCCGGTTTCACTAAGCTTGATTATACACAAAAATATCCACATTGTATAAATATGAGATCACAGATAATACTAAATACTCGTTCATTCATATGAATGTATGTATATATCGTCACCTAAAATGGAAAATAACGTATGATCAAAAAATTCGCAATTGAGTGTTTCATTGATTACGATCCACTACTTCGAAGTGCTTACATATAAGTACATATCGTTAACATTTTAAGGTTCTACTATCAGATATAACCAAGTCTTAACCAATGATTAATAAATAAATAATAAATTATGTCTCACTCATGTTCGATTTTATTACGTGTTTCATTCTTTCCCCTGTAAATCTCCGGAAATGTTGTTACGTTATTTTGCATTTTGATGGCGATATGTATTTTGCTCGAAAAGACAATTAAAGTTACAAAATGTCACAAAAAGATTAAAAGATTTGACGCAGGTACTGATGATTCTAATCAATTACCCCGTTCGGTACTTTCAAATTTGTAAAGAAAAATGTTATAAATCTGTATGTAAAGTGTATTAATCTTTATACCCAGTCGTCGTAGCTTTGCGTAAAATTAATTTCAAAAAATATGAATTCCTTTCGACAGTGACGAAAGTTGGCAGAGATCAAAAACCGAATATTGATGAGTTATAGAGAAGAGTAATGCAAATAGTATCTGAAGGATCATACAATCCATAAATTCTAGCAATCAGTGCGTTCCAGATTTCATCAATACTTTCGCGCCAAAATCACTAGAAGCCAAATATAAAGCGTTTAGAATTCTATTTATTGCTTTGAAAACACTGAGATACGATTTTTGTCTAAGCTTTGCTTCAATGTAGTAAAACATGAAAAGACTGTCTTCTATTTTGTACTTTTTCACTAATAACCCCGCAAGCGTTTCCAGCAATTCGAGAATGTCGCATAAAAACCGACAAACAAGCAGTTATTTCAGTTTAAATTGCAGAGCTCTTTTTGTTCAAAACAAAAGTACGATAATAGCCAACAATACAGAAGCAGAAGCAGAAATATAACAAAAAGCTCTAATGACGATTTCATTGCAATCTGCAGTCACCTATAAATGCAGCAGTTCAGAAGAGTGTCCACATGAGGGTGTATTAGCATGCAAATCAGTCATGTACACATGTATGTATGAATGTATATATATATGTATATGCGTAATAATGTAAGGGTGTTTGGATCAACATGTGGTATCCACTGGCACACACTCACCGAGCTTCCGATCTACAAGCACTGTTGCAACGGCAGCTATTGTTTGTTGCGTTGGCTGTTGCATTTGCAACAACTTTATGATAATTGCTGTGGTATATTTTTGTTCCTTTTTATTGTGTCCTCGTTTGGTGCGCCCGGTGGGGGCTGAGGGCTGTGGTGAGCACACATATCATGCAGCATATGCGATGACATCGCCACACTTTGCCATTGTCACCGCAGTCGAGCAGCAGCAACAACAGCAACACAAATAATCACACTGTTATATCTTAGTGTATTTGTATGAGTGAACAGTAATGGGTGCATGCCCACGTACTACTTCAGCGAGCCGGACATTAGAGATGCGCAGCAAAAACACACCCACCAAATCACGGTTTGCCATCAACACCTTCGGTAATTACATGACGCCACCACTATTGACGAGGGGCAAATGAGAAGTGTTATAGCTGAGTATTGAAAGCACTGAAAGCTTTCCAACAAAAGCCAATACCTGATTTTTGCATTATTGTTGGCAATGCTTTTGTTATTATCAAGTCGAACAACATTTTTTTAATTGCTCAGCAACAAGTGGTCTGAGTTTGTCCTCTATTGGACACTTGCTATGCCCGGCTCCACCTGCCAACTCCCACAAGGCTATTGAAACGATTGCCTTGAATTCCTTCACGAACGGAAAGTTAATTGTGTCACATATTGCCACCTAAAGTACTGTGGATTTCTTCAACGCAGCGCCATATCAAAAAAAGGTTCTCTAGCAACATAATGATTTAATACATAAAACAACTTGAATTCAATATTTGTATAAAAAAAACAATAAGGAACTTTCAATTTACTTTGTAAGTAGAGTTAGTGAATGCACAGCAGACTAAAACGCGATTATATAATCACAACGAGAGGAATGAAACTAAAAAAGTCGCAATTGAGATAAAGATAACTTCTTGGAAGGGATTAGTACATAAAAACTAAATTCAGAATCGGACGATGAGCAATCATAGAGGTTAACAAGTAAGGGTGCTTCCTTAAGTTAAGTTCGTATTTAACTAAACAATTTTATTAAAATGACTCACATGTGATATGGGGGCGAAGGGAGGTATTGACCCGAATCACCGCATTTATAGCACACAGACATACTAATATCAGGAAATGATTCTCCCTAAATTTCAATTATATATCTCACATATTGACCGATATTTTAGCAAACAAGTCAGCTACATGCCCTGGGTCCACATATTCGGTACCTAAAGACTTGAACACTTTTGGTTCGATTTACGCAATTTTTAGTCATAAGGTACAGTAGTGCATTGCGATTCTTACAACAGATAAAAATATCGGACAAAGAATTTGTCCAAAATTTTGTATTTCTAATCAAATTTCGTGTGCGGAATGGTTGTGAATGTTAGAAAACACAAGCCTACGAGTGGTACAAAGCCTTCAAAGACAGTTGAGAGAGATCATTGAAGACATGTCTCGTTCTGAACGATGTTCGACCTCTTTAACTGATGAAAATATTAAACAAGTGAAGGAACGTCAGGAAAGTGTGGGAGAGATGGCAAGAGAGCTCGACATCGCTAACGAGTCCGTTCGAATGATTTTAGTGGATATTTTGGATGTGAAGCGCTTTCTTACTTGAAAGTTGATTTTTTTTTTTCAAAAAAAGAAGAATTGGGACTGAATTTAAAGCCAAAACCACAATTAGTACCATCGATCAACCATCGTATTCACCAGATTTGGCTCCGTATGCATTTCTTCTTGTTCCCCAAACTGAAATTCCCGCTCCGTGGAACCCGTTTTTAGTCGATCGAAGACTGATCTGGTGGGGATTACTTTGAAGACGGCAAAATAAATATTAATGAATAATTAAATAATGATCTATAATACAATTTAATAAGATGCAAAACATTATTGTAACCCTTTCACCTTTCATCGAAGAATAAATTTTTAATTTTTTCGCAACAATCCTTAACATAATGTTTTACCAACATCTCAAGGTATTTCCTCAGCTGATCCTTACGAGTGCGACAAAAGTTTTGTTAACCCGAACTTAGCCATTTCTCACTTGCTAAAAACGTTCCTTCAATAATTGCATTTCTTCCCTGCACAGTATTTAATGTAGGTCATAGGAACATTTTCCTAAGAAATGGACTTTTACTTTCCCTACTTTGGTTGACTTTATGCAGAATATATGGGTTATATAAAGTCATTACCTAAACATAGGTATATAACGTTCGACTAACCCGGGCTTAACCTTTTTAATAAAAACATCCTCGCTTCAACAAATTTTTATTATATTTTAAATTGGTGGATTGGTCCCCCCGAGAACGGTTGAAAAATATTGCATTTTTAAAAAACTACCTTAGGTTACTTGATTAACAGTAAAAAAAAGCTCGCACCTTCATTTGGCGTCACAGAATACTAATTAACTATTTCACATCAAATATTCGCATTTCATTATTTGCAAAGCGGCCCACAAAATTTGAAATAACGAATGAATTTCAGCAAAAGAAGTCAGCTATATTAATACGAAATATATAATTAATGTTGAAAGGAAATCAAATGTAAAGACAATAAAAAGAGAGAATAATGAACGAATCGCACGCTTGTGAACTGCGATGAGGGAGGAGGCAGAAGCAAAGCATTAGAAACAGGGCGAAAGTGAAAGTATTCTCCTTTTCTCCCTCACACCAAGCGGTGGAGACTTCTGGGAATGTACAGCCAATGTTTGTTGAAGCAAAGCGGCACGAGATCTGCCTGATGCTGCCATAAAAGTGTGCGAAGGTACGCAGCATTAAATATTAACAAGCAATCAGAAAATTTTCAAAAACTTTTCTCCATTCCACAAACGGTATCAACAACAAAAAATCTGACTCAAAATGCAAGCGTAAGGCACGAGTACTTCAATGAAACAGCAAAGCTACACATGTAACTATATTTGTACATCGTAATTACAAATATTAGGTAAAATGGAGTAGAGATCAAATCTACATCTGGAAAAGGTAGTCAACAAGGAAAGGAAGCCGAGTGGCCAGTGATCAGGTTTAATCATCCAAAAGCTTAAAGATAGTAAGTAATTCGTGGTTCGTAAAATGCATAGACCCCAAAACGCGATAGTATAACTGCAAGTATCAAGAGCTAATTGCAAACATCGCGACCAGATTATGTAAAGCTGGTACCCTTTCGTGATATCATCGTACTTGCAAAACATACTCGGTCTGGGTGCAAGCAGCAGGTCACTAAATGGTTCGTTATCGCTTTTCAGCAGTGTTATGTTAGCGCAGTTTACCCAACCCTTGAGTAGCCTGTGATTTATTGTGATGCTCACATTACTGCAACCTACGTATTTCTAATTTTTATCACTCCCATTTTTCGCCACAGACCTCCCACTTTGTCGTCGCTTCTTTAAGCCTTAAAAGCCAGAGAAATATAAGTTCGCAGTCATGAGCATGTCTTTTGTTGTCCCTAAGCTGACGTTGCACAACAGAGATTGCCGAAGCAAGTGTGACTCATCCATTTGTTGTTCCCGCTCTTGATATGGTTTTGGATATTTCGCAACTGTGATGCATTAAAGAATAAACCAACGAAACAAGATGAGCGTCAACATAATCATTCCAAACCCTAGCAACAATGTTTTTCTCTGCAACACTTGCTATCTTTGAGCACTGTAATGCGTATCTTGCGGCTTACCTTTGTAAAACTAATCGAGAAGGATATGAATGTAAAGGACCTAAAATGGTTTTTATGAGACGATTTGATTTCCGGAATGTGAAAGACATCTCAAAAGACAGACAAGAACTGAACCTACTTTGACACATATTTCTTTTCGCAAATAACCCACCTTTAAGATCTTGTTTCAGCCTTCAAAAAATTAAGCGAAAATTGTTTCAAGTTGTAGGTAATTTCATTTCAAACACATACATATTCAGCAGTATTTAATTTTGTTATGCCATCGACTACAACAGTAAAACAACAGCAACAACGTTACAACAGCAACAGAGAAGCCGCAACAATAATGCACTTATGTTGATTTGCTGTCATCCATCGCAACTCATTTATCATCGTCCAGCTCCGCTTCAAAGCGAAGAGAAGGCGACGATTGTAAAGCACATTTCATGCGAGTACTCGGCGCTATGCGCTGAAGAATGGTGTTGGGCCACAGCGTTTTGCACGAAGCATTAAAAATAATCCAATTTTTATCGTGGGTAATTTCCAAAGAGGACACAACACTACCAAGAAGCACCAATGCAACAGTGTTTCCCACAGCCGCGTGTACTAAGCAACCCAACGAGACTGCCGATGGTAATGGCTGTTCATGCATGTACATATAGAAAAGAATGGGGATAGGACACAGGACAATAACAACAGCAACGAGATAAAAATAGTGAAGCGATGAAAACTCAATTTAGTTGATTACTTACATTGAATACCACTGACACGACTAACGGACCAAATGCGGCCAAAAAATTTAAAGCTTGCATGCATACTTTACATTCGGCATTAATTTCATTAGTTGGTATCAGTATGTGGGCCAAAAAGTGTACCTTTACCCATTTCCGAATGAGGGCATAACCTGAGAACTGAAATTTAATCGTCTCAAATTCATACATGCATATATTGAAAATACAATTTTGAAAATTTTTTAACCCTCTAAACTCTTGTATGGTACTCTCATTGGTGATCACTTGTTACAAATTAGAGTTTTGTGACTTAATTGTTTACTAAGTTATAGCATATAAAAAATTAGCAACGGTATAATTGCGCCTACCAACTTCTAAAGGATCCCAAACGAATACACAACCACCAAAGATACTTTTTACCTAAATTTTACAAACATCTGTCAAACGCCGAAGCAAATGGAAGCAAAATATTGGGCAACTCTGATCTTTTTTACGCTTGGCAGGAAACCTAAACCTTCATTTGAACATATCCTTTGCTTCTTCACTTTGTTCTTAACGTATGAATTGTCAAGTAAAGCGATGAAAGTTGTACGTGAACGGGTCATTAAGCTTAGTGGAAATGCTGCAGCTTATAATAAATTGCAGCACAGGTTGAGACTAAATGAAAATGAAACTTGAAAATTTCATTGCTAATTCACTGTTTATTCCAGTGCATAATTAAATATGTACGACATTACATTACTCTTTTATTGCATTGAAGATAACTGGTTTCAGCATTTTTGCACACTAAGTTAAGTACTGTTAACTGTTTTTTGAAAGATTTAAAAATGATTATATAATATTTGATGTGTCCCAAATGGCGCCAATACCTTTGCCATGGCTTAATCTTGTCTTCCATTTATGGTATACCCTTTGATGTCACCCGGCGAGTAAAGGGTGCTACAAATTTAAACCGACTGCGAAAGGCTAAAGATTAATATACTCGAAGATTTGAGGTTAATATTCTAAAAAAACTTAATGATGTTTGTACGAGACTGTGATTTCAGACCCAACGAATCGTTCAATATAGACTGTCAAACTCCATTAATCAGGCTTCCACAAAATAATTATACAATTATATAAGGTCTAAACACCCACGTCTTTTGTAAAAACTTTAATCGTTAACCAAAGTGTAAGTACCTGCATATTTTCAGAATTAATTTGTACATATACCTATATACACTTGAACAGATCGATTTTTTTTTCTATCAAATCGTGTATGCGGTAAATTTTCAACTGATCATTTTGATCAACTGGCTGGAAGTCCTTGAAAATTTTTAGTATTCGACCTTCTGCCTCTTCGAAAAAACCAATCGCTCAAAATCACCGATGTTTATGTCATTGGCAGTGCCAATATTGAATGATGTGTTTTATAGAGCTGGGTTCAGACTAAAATTAATAACCGCATTAACACCATAAATTGATTTGTGATTCATGATTAGCTTTTTCACTTCGCGAGGCAGACTAAAAAACTGGGTTCCAAATGGACACAGACACCTGAATTTTCAAAACGTAACTATGGCGCCACAAACATCCGTTTAAGAAAAACAGTCGTCGCACTCTCGACTTGGCTCCTACGTCACTGTTGACAGTCATAACTTCGAAATCGTAAATAAATTCGTCTATCTTAGAACCAGTATTAACAGCAACAACAATGTGAGCTTCCAAATCCAACGCAGAATAACTCTTACCAATAGGTGCTACTTCGGACTGAATAGGCAATTGAGAAGTAAAGTCCTCTCTCGACGTACAAAGACCAAAGTCTATAAGTCAATCATTATTTTCGTCCTGCCGAAATTTCTGCGGAAAATTTATGATCCTTTGCGCTTTGGCAACGGTGAATATCCCATTCGATGAAACGATGAGCTGTACGAGTTATACGACTGTTGACTGGGAGTTGGAAATGACTGGAGCGCTGTTGTTAACTCGGCTATAACCGCGTAAGCGGTGTCTACACTATTAAAGAAGAAGAAGAAGAATTATGCAGTTCATATCATAAAACAAAAACATAATAAAAGTGTACTCGAAAATGAACAAAAATTTATTTCAAAGCGAAAAGCAAATTCATATCTAACTTTTACTAAAAACTAATTATGAAACCATGAACTGTTTGAACTTGTATTATGTGTGGCAACTAAGTAATATTTGTAGCCATTTACATGCTTTGCAAATATTAGCCTCGCACTGCTGACATTGCGGTAAATAGAATACTAAACTACCAAGAAAGTTGTACTCAAAGTACGAATGCCAGTAAAATTAGTAAAATTAGCACATCGACTCCGTTACCAAACGACTAACTCGTCGACGACAGTGAGAATTTCGAAAAAAATGCAAAATGCTCCGAAAGGCAAATATTTATATTACTCAACTTGCGACTGAGTGACTGGCGTTAGTAGTCAGTGACGTCCAATTTTGTGGAGGAGATGTGAATGTTTGCACATTCAAAATGAAGACAAGAAAGCAAACAAAAATGCTAAATTACAGTTTCGCGCGCCAATATCCGCAGTTTTCGAGATAACACTAAAGTTTGTACTATATGTGATTACACACATGCATGTATATAAACTTTACATATGTGCATATTGTTATTGTATATTAATAAAACTGTGTCATACCAACCCTGACTTACCACTTTTGCTTAAGTCCAGGATCTTCCTTTTTATCGATGATTGTATTCGAAATGTAAATATTGATGAAGTTCTCAAGCTAGAATCATTCAACTAACTGTTAGTAATAGCTTCAACAATTCAAGACCTGAAACTGAAAATAACGCGAATTTTTAAATATAAAATTTCGCGGGTTTAGAGAGTCCAATTTTCATTTTTTTATTATACTGATACGAGTATACATACATACATGGCTCTGAAGTACGATACAATTCTCAGTTGTGTTCATTGCCTACTTTGTCTGTAGCAGCCGCTACGGTTTGACCTGTTTTCATAAGCTTGGTGATTTTCGTTTATTAAAAGCTCACACTTCGTTTCTTGTTCGTGAATTCTTGGTCAAAAACAGTACTGTAACGATGCCCCAACCTTTATACCATATGTTAGTCGCCATGACGCCGTGTGACTTTTTCCTATTTCTAAAAATAAATTTATGATAACAACTAAATAACTACATATATAGCTATCCCAAATACAGAGTTTAAAAAGTATGGGGATGATTGAAATAAGCTTTGTCATAATTGCATAATATCGATTGAGGACTATTTTGAAGGCTATAATATTAATATTAATGTTAATGTGGACGAATGAATAAACTTTTATTTCAAAACACGAAAATTACCGTTATTTTTGAGAATATACCTCGAAATTTACCATCAGACCATTAACAATGGAAAACCGGGCATAAAATGTTCACATCCCCATCTCACTTAGTAATTTGTTGGATTTCCCTCAAAAGCTGTTTTTACCACAGGTACTTTTTATGTTTTTATTTTTGTACATACATATACATATGTATATGCATATGTTCACAGGTCCCTAGCTAGGTGAATCTATGTTTTTTGTATGAAAGCATCGGTGTTTAAATGTTTTTGGTTTTCTGTCAACAGGCAGCAAAGTACTACATATACTCTAGTCATACGAACGTAAGCAAAGTGTCTTAGTGACGTCATTAGATCCGCAAAATATTTACAGATCAAGGAAATCAAACAAACAATAAGGCACTGGAACATAGTGAGTCATAAGTGTTATATTGCTTTTCTTCTACATTCATACATATGTACATATGTACAACTGTACTTAATTATATACATATATTTTCTGTTAAAGTAATAATATATATATCAACCCGCTTCAGAAGTGGACCTTATTCACAAAGAATATAAATAAATTTCAGTTATTATTATACTTTACAATGAATCACTTGGACTTGCACAGATAACAAGTGCCTGTCAAGCACACTTTTAAAAAAATGATAACTGTATTCTCCATTTAATGGAATCATTTTGGTCAGAAAAAATTCCTATAAAATAAATAATTTATAAAAATGGTATACATCTTTACTTTTTCACTGTTTACTATGAAATATCTTTAACAACTAACCTTAACCTTTTTATCTTCTTTAAATTTCGACACTTAAATTAAAAAGAAAACATGATTTCCCTCGTACGCCATTATCAGCAATTAGACTCTTTCATATTACATCAATTACAACTTTTTTTCATAGGATCATTTTTGAAAAGATATATAAATACATTATATTAATTTCATTTTGATTGAGAAGGTTCTTCAAATAAGAAATTACTCTGTATTTGAACTTACTATTCTATTTTAAGTTCAATTAGTACAATATGTACTGTTGGATAGTCTTTAGATGTATTATATTTTACACAAGTTAAGAGACAAACCAAGTGAGTTCAACCAACAAACTGCAGCATCGTAAATTCTACAGCACATCAACATATCCGCATATTCTTGATCTGATGCGTACATATGTATGTACATATATTGGTGTTATCTTAGACAATGTTTGTACTAATTCGCTAAAAAGGTTAATGCATATATTACATGTTATCTTGACAAAGCAGTTTGAATGAAGTTTCCTAAGATAAAATTTCCACATAAAAGACGAAGACGGACACAACAAATCATTAGTAACGAAAAACTTTCGAACACGACGATGACTACGACGAAAATCACCAGGTTGACATTGCTACTACTGGTAAATAGATCAAGTTCCAAGCCTTTACTAAGAACTAACAAGATACATAGGCAAAGAACAAAAGTTTTTTGGAACTTGTGAGCCGTACACAGCTCTTGTACTTCACTAATCGTGTCAATAGTTAAAATATAAAAAAGTTGTGAAAACATGTATTTGTGTCAAATGGGGTACTCCTCCGTAAAGTGTAAAAAAAATTATTTCTTTGTTCTTACTGTGCGATTTAAGATTGTCTTCAATCTAAAGTGGTAATACTATTTTAATTGCAGTTCGCCTCATCAGTGGCAGCCCAAGAAGCAAAAGGATATGGTGTTATTCAGGGTATCAACTGTTATGGCAAAGAATATGTCTGCGTTGGCCCATTAAACTACAAGCATTGTGAATGGGATGCTCAAGGAAATACCTATGCTTCGGGTAGCGTGATACAGTGTCCCCCTAACCACCGTTGCGTGAACGATGGAGTAGAAATTTGTATACCGCTTAAATTATCCACAACAGCACCTCAAGCAGCGCGCCTAATCACCTCAGAGCAAATACCCGTCAACGCAATATCAACTGAAGCTCCGGTAAAAATTGTAGAATTAAAATGGGAATCCACGTCTGCTATACAGGATACCACAACAGATATAGTAGTAAATAAAGAGCCATCAAGTATTCCTGTTGACGCAACTACTGTCTCAGATGGTTCAATATGGACCACGTTTTTAACAGAGAATCCGAACTCTTATAATACACTCGAGCCGAAATCAGTTGATCCCAATTTTCAGTTTGCTACTAGTCCACCCCTTGAGACAACAACGGATGCTATTTTAGAAACTACGTCACTTCAATACGAAACAACTACTACTACTTCGGATACTTATGTGACATTAACTCCAATTTCATCGGATGATTCCAGTGTACCAGTAAACTCCAATAATGTCTTGGAGACCGGATCAAAAATAGATGATGCGCATATAGCTTTTATTACAACAACTCAGGAAAATCAAGCTTATGGCACAACCACCACTATAAACTTTCCCGCTGATCCCAATTCCCCAGAGAATTCTTATTTGTTAGCCAACTCAAATATTTCTGAGAACCATGATTCTACAACGTCTACGAATGAATTTTCAGAATCGACAACAGAGATATATCATGAAACTACAGTAACTGCAAATTTGGAGAACTATGTGGAATTTGAAACTAAAGCGCCAATAGATGCGAGTCCTTCAATACCTCCAGACAGCTCAACTGTTACAACACAGCTAATTTCACTTGAATCCAACACACCAGCTGACCCGAGCGAATCAAATCTGAAGGATAAAACTCCAGTCCATCCCAAAACATCATCCGATCCTAGCGCACTGCCAAGTCTAAGCTTCCCGGTTGAACAAAACGCCCCAGTAAACCCTAACATTTCGATTAATTTAAGTGAATCAACTGGTCCTAATACTATAACCATTCCGGTTGTCCCAACCAATTCAAGTGCTTCATCTGATCCCAGTGTAGCAGCAAGTCCGAGTTTACCAGATGAGCACAACTTACCAGTAGGCTCCAACACGTTAGACGAATTAAGTTCAACAAATCTCAATACAGAAAAAATTCCCGTGGATAAAAGCAATTCAATCATTCCAAGTGATCCATCTTCTCCATCTGATAATAACAGTCCAGCAAGTTCAAGTTTACCAGTTAACTCTAACATCCCAAACGAATTAAGTGCGCCAACTGATCCTACTACAACAACCATTCCTGTTGAAGAATCCAATACAATCGTTCCAAGTGCTTCACCCGAACCCAGCACATCAACAAGTTCAAGTTTACCAGAGAACTCTAACATCCCAATTGAATTAAGTGCGTCAACCGATGTTACTACAACAACTATTTCTGTGGAAGAATCTAATTCAATCGGTTTAAGTGCTCCATCTGATAACACACCAGCAAGTTCACGTTTACCAGTAAACTCAAACAACCCAATCGAATTAGGTGGATCAACAGATGTTAATACAGCAAATATTCCGGTGGATAAAACCAATTCAGTCGTTTCAAGTGCTCCATCTGGTAACACACCAGCAGGTTCAAGTTTACCAGAAAACTCTAACATCCCAATCGAATTAGGCGGATCAACAGATGCTAATACAGCAAATATTCCGGTGGATAAAACCAATTCAGTCGTTTCAAGTGCTCCATCTGGTAACACACCAGCAGGTTCAAGTTTACCAGAAAACTCTAACATCCCAATCGAATTAGGCGGATCAACAGATCCTAATACAGCAAATATTCCGGTGGATAAAAGCAATTCAGTCGTTCCAAGTGCTCCATCTAGTAACACACCAGCAGGTTCAAGTTTACCAGAAAACTCTAACATCCCAATCGAATTAGGCGGATCAACAGATCCTAATACAGCAAATATTCCGGTGGATAAAACCAATTCAGTCGTTCCAAGTGCTCCATCTAGTAACACACCAGCAGGTTCAAGTTTACCAGAAAACTCTAACATCCCAATCGAATTAGGCGGATCAACAGATGTTAATACAGCAAATATTCCGGTGGATAAAAGCAATTCAGTCGTTCCAAGTGCTCCATCTAGTAACACACCAGCAGGTTCAAGTTTACCAGTAAATTCTAACATCCCAATCGAATTAGGTGGATCAACAGATCCTAATACAGCAAATATTCCGGTGGATAAAACCAATTCAGTCGTTCCAAGTGCTCCATCTGGTAACACACCAGCAGGTTCAAGTTTACCAGAAAACTCTAACATCCCAATCGAATTAGGCGGATCAACAGATCCTAATACAGCAAATATTCCGGTGGATAAAAGCAATTCAGTCGTTCCAAGTGCTCCATCTAGTAACACACCAGCAGGTTCAAGTTTACCAGAAAACTCTAACATCCCAATCGAATTAGGCGGATCAACAGATGTTAATACAGCAAATATTCCGGTGGATAAAACCAATTCAGTCGTTTCAAGTGCTCCATCTGGTAACACACCAGCAAGTTCAAGTTTACCAGAAAACTCTAACATCCCAATCGAATTAGGCGGATCAACAGATGTTAATACAGCAAATATTCCGGTGGATAAAAGCAATTCAGTCGTTCCAAGTGCTCCATCTAGTAACATACCAGCAGGTTCAAGTTTACCAGAAAACTCTAACATCCCAATCGAATTAGGTGGATCAACAGATGTTAATACAGCAAATATTCCGGTGGATAAAACCAATTCAGTCGTTTCAAGTGCTCCATCTGGTAACACACCAGCAGGTTCAAGTTTACCAGAAAACTCTAACATCCCAATCGAATTAGATGCATCAACAAATCTTAATACAGCAAATATTCCGGTGGACAAAACCAATTCAGTCGTTCCAAGTGCTCCATCTAGTAACACACCAGCAGGTTCAAGTTTACCAGTAAACTCTAACATCCCAATCGAATTAGGTGGATCAACAGATCTTCATACAGCAAATATTCCGGCGGATAAAACCAATTCTATCGTTCCAAAAGCTCCATCTGATAACACACCAACAAGTTCAAATTTACCAGTGAACTCCAACATCCCAATCGAATTAGGTGGATCAACAGATCTTAATACAGCAAATATTCCGGTGGATAGAACCAATTCAGTCGTTCCAAGTGTTCCATCTGATAACACACCAACAAGTTCAAATTTACCAGTGAACTCTAACATCCCAATCGAATTAGGTGGGTCAACTGGTTATAACTCAGTTAACATTGCAAATCCTAGCTTAACAGTTGAGCGTCACTCTTCTTTAGGCGATGCAAATCAAATTGACTCACGAGATTCTATTAATAAGTATGAATCAAGCCCTTCAATTGATCGTAGTGTCCCTAAAACCCCAAGTAACCCAATCGGTTCAGGTGCTTCAGCTAACTTGCCGATTGATGAAATAACAATTGTTCAAAACAAACCTTTAGAAAATAATTCGCCGTCAAGGAATCAGCCAACTGTACCTAAGGCACCAATTAACTCAAACTCACCTTCAGATCACAAAATTCTAAGTCCAATCAGTCACATTACTTCAACAAATCTTAATAATGTAAGACCAAGTTCATCAGCTAATCCAAACACGATAATTAAGTCTAATGGACATCAACCAAATGATATTAATGTTCCAACCGATTTTAGTCCTTCAGCGGAGCCAAGCACACCTTCTGACCACACATTACCAATTCATTCGAGTGTTTTACGCACTGGCTTTACAAAATTGTACCAGCACTCTCGTAATAAAGGAAGCAACGCTAATGGAGGAGCAGATAATGGTTTCCTACTTTTACCTAGGCACCCTGTTGTATCTAGTTTTTCAGGCTTGTCCAAAAAGCCTATCCATCAGGAACCTGTAGAAATAGAGTCGAGTGAAATTAACTCTTCTAAATCTGGTATTAAAGATGAGGACTCGATTGAAGTAAAATCAAAGGAAAATAGTAAAAAGTCGAAGAGGCCAAAGAATTCCAGGGATAATAAGCAAAATCAGGAAACAGAAGAAGGAGAATCAGGTGAAAAAACCCAAAACAAGGATACTTCTTTGGAAAATAAATCTGGAGCAAATAGTAAAGAATCCATGGATAATAAGGATTTGGAAGAGAAAAAAATTCAAGTTGAACGCAAGCCTGATGACGAAGACGACGAAAATTCATCAAGTGAGCAGAAGGAAATAATTAAGAAAATCGTAAAGAAACTAAAAGATAGCAAATGTGACGAAGATGATATTTACCCAGACCCCAAAGATTGCAAAAAATTCTACCGATGCGTGAAAAAGGATCACAAGACCAGGATAACTCATCTACGCTGCGAAAGTGGTGATCGTTTTGACTCAGACAAACTTAAATGTGTAGACAAACGGAAGGCCAAATGCTTATCTAAAGAAGATTTTATAGAAGAGTTCGCTTGAATCACATAATAAGCCATCGTCAACATTGTCAACATTTCAAAGATAGTCCGAAATTGATTAATCCAATAGATTATGTACACGCATTTTATAGAAGAGTTCGCTTGAATCACATAATAAGCCATCGTCAACATTGTCAACATTTCAAAGATAGTCCGAAATTGATTAATCCAATAGATTATGTACACGTAATATATTTTCGAAAACTTAAACCTGTAACACTAGTGATAGTTTCCAAATGAGGATCGATTAAAAATATTCAACTGTACTTACAAACTTATCTTTTTTACTCCAAAACTTATAAAAGCCGTGACAACGATTACGATAACTATGAATTTAAAAGGTTCGTTCCGAATCCTACAAACACTGGCACATTATAAGGATGTGTTACTAGTTATTAGCGGTAATATATGTACATAATATACCTCTGATGCTTACTTTATTACAAGTTATTAAGCTATCTAAATTTTGAATTGATTCTCTAGAAGTCAGGGTTAATGCCTGATGAAATTAATTTACACTTGTTGACAAAATTTTAACTTATTTTCACACAAAAACTTGTGACATCAAAACAAATATTTTTTAAAAAGTAGAAACATCAGCTACATTTAGAAAAATTATTCCTTTATATAGAAAAAATACCTCTGACTTTCGTGAATATTTGGCTTCTGGAAGGTCTTTTTTAAGTCTCCAACAACAATCTGCTTACATTAATGCGCTTCATTTCCGTTGATAGCGCTTCTCGACGACATAAAATCCAGAAGAAGTCCCAGCATACATAAGTATTGTGAATGAGTAGTGTGTTTGTTTGACTCAAACAAAAAAGAACTTAGATGATCCTTTGGTTCGATCCAAGTCATTGGAATAGCAAATGGCATATTCTGGATTCTTCTTTAGCCCAACCTATCAGCAATCTCCCACAGATTATACAATATTTATGTAGAACCCAGGATTTATTTTGATTCCTCACAAGAAAACCAAAACAGCCTAAATAACACTATTCAATTAATTGAGATGAGATTTAAAAGTTAATTCTCCACACACTTTACTTTCGGGGTCATTAGAACACATTCGTGGCATTATATTACGAATGTTCGGATCAAAACTGATGTGCTGTGCCTAAGAAAATATCAGTCAGATCCATTTGAACTCCCTAATCTCAAGTAAGCCAATGTTTTGACGACAATTAAATGGCTTTTAAATAAGATTAGTTTCAGATTCATAAGTTACATATTTTAGGTAAAAAAAACGTGTTTTTTCTAAATAAGTCGTTTCTGTTGATAGTTATAAAGAATGCATTTTATGTATTTGAAATAATTGTTTTGAAGGTTTTAAATATTATGCAAAGCGTTCATAAAATTTAGTTTTACTAAAAGTAAAATATGTACCTAGGAATACTAGATTGTAACGACTTTTTATATTCGAAATACTTCACATAGTCCATTGATATAATACTTGCTGTTTCCAAATTGTAGCTTGCCTCGACCAGTTTCGGGACTTTTCTCTACATGCTTAACAAATATTGCACCTTTCTATGTTTACTTCTTCCTCGTTATTGGCGTAGACACGGCTTACGCGGTTATAGACGAGTTTACAAAAGAGGAGGTTCCAAGTCTGTGGAGGTCTTCTTCTTCCTCCGGCGGGTACTGCGTCGAATACTTTCAGAACTGCAGTTTTTTCATCCATTCGGACGACAAGACCTAACCACCGTAGCCGCTGTCTTTTAATTTGCTGCACTATGTCAATTACTTACGATTTACTTCTCAACTGCCTACTCCGTTCCAAGTAGCACCTGTTGGCAAGAGCTATTCTGCGTTGGACTTCGAGGCTGATATTGTTTTTGCTGTTAATACTGGTTCCAAAATAGACGAATTTGTCTATGACTTCGAAGTTATAAGTGTCAAAAGTAACGTGGGAGCCAAGTCGAGAGTGCGACGACTGTTTACTTGATGACAGTAGATATTTCATCTTGCTTCACTTCCTTATCGAAAGAACTAACAGCGAGGTTGAGGCCAATGATATCAATGTCATCGGCGTACGCCAGCAGCTATACACTCTTATAGAAGATGGTAGCTTCTCTATTTAGTTTTGCTGCTCGAATTATTTCCGCCAACAGTAGAATGAAGAAGTCGCACTATAGGGAATCGCCTTGTCTGAAACCTCGTTTGGTGTCAAACGGCTTGGAGAGGTCAACGTCAGTTTACACAGCCGTATTGGTTTTGCGGAGATAAAGGCAGCTCCTTTTCGTGCTGTCAAAACTAGCTTTGAAATCGACGAAAAGGTCTTTTCATAGGTATTTTCCAAGATTTGGCGGATGGTGGTTAGTTGTTAATTTTCCAGACCTAAGCCACACTGATAACGTCCAATCAGTTGACAGTGGGCTTTAATCTTTCACACAGTACGCTCGATAGAACCTTATATGCGATGTTGAGGAGGCCTATCCCACGGTAGTTGGCGCATATTATGGGGTCTCCCTTTTTGTGGATTGGGCAGAGGACCCATAAATTCCAATCGTGATTGCAGCTTCGTAACGTCGAACCGTCCTTAAGTCGATCAACCTCAACCCATTTAGGGATGTTTCATCATGGAGGCTGAAATTACCTGCCAAAGATGCCTTCTTTGCCCACCCTGTCGTTAAAGTCGCCAATCACGATTTTTACATCGTGATGGGGGCAGCTCTCACAGGAACTCTTCAAACGCTCATAGAAGGCATCTTTGTGCATCAGGGGCATGCTCTTAACTCTCGTCCTAGGCTGTTGTTTCGTTTTCATTGGGAGCGTTTTTTCGTGGCAGGTCCCAAACCCAGCGCACAACCCTGGGTAGGGATGGTTCGCCTTCTCAGTTTAGCTCGCCTTCAAACGGATGTTATTTTGTTAGCCAGAGGTTACTTGGTCTAAGACCGGAAGTCGTGAGCTGCTTGAGCCTTATGTTAAAGAATCGTTTTTGGCCGCTCCCAAATGAATGGCACTCAGAGAACTTTCCTCACTTGTGTGACTCCATTCTCCAAAATAACTGGTTAAAATAGTATAATAATATTTTTTTATCCATTTTCCGTTTTCGGTTAATATTTTTCCTAAATAATCGAAGTAATGTTTCAAAACTTCAACCAAATTTAAGTTGAATTGAAAACCATAGGGTAATGGGGGCCATTATTAGTAAAAAATTATGAAATGTTAACTATTTAACTATTTTCGTGCCTTAATTTAAAAAATCAGGAACAACTGCTATATTGTTAAGAGTCTGTGTCACTTTATTATCAAGTGATAATGTTGCCAAGTCTTTCAGTCTTCTAGACATTTTGTAGATCGCAGGTAGGTTTTGATAAGTTTCAATTTGAGAAACTCCACTAGTTACGGGCACAGGAAGTGTTACCAACACCCGTATTGTTGTAAGTAAATTTGTGACGATGTGTTATAATCTGTATAAACAAATTTAAATTAAAACGTGCAGTGATGTACTATTACAATTATAAACAGTTTTTCTACCAATAACTTGTACTTCGTTGAATAAATCTGGTGCATCTAAAACCGTCAATCCACCGTAATTTAATAATATTCATATTTTTTTACAATGTTCAAAAGTGGCTGCAGTAAAATTTTACAGTTAATATTAAATAAAAATCCAAAAGTTATTGTAACTTGTTTCAACAGATCATATCTTTCATCACTTGAAGGCATACAGCATCAATAATGGCAAAATACATAGAAATTAATTTTAAAATCTTGCTTAGCTTTGCGAATTTTATTACACATAATATTATACTTTGAGCAATATTGGAATACTACATCATTCCCACAATACCCGTTCCCGAAACTCGTTCAGATTCGTTAGGGTTGATAGGTTTTGTCCTAACCTTCTTTTGACGATTGACCTCAAATTCTCAATAGAATTGTGATGACGTCTTTCGGCAGACTACTGGTTTCTTAGGATGGCCTCCCCCACTGCAGAGCCGGCAATATTGTGTACCATCCGGCTGAAAACGATTAAATTTTGATTCGTCTGACCAGACTGCAAGCTTCCAGTTATCTGATTTTATCTAATTTCTGGCGAATTGCAACCGTTCCGTAACATTCATTACTGACAATGCTACTAAATTTCTTTTTTTAACGCTGCGATGTAGCCAATGTCGCGCTCTTCTGGCTTTCCATGATGATTTTTGCTTTCCATATCTTTTATTATGGGATGAGCGTCTGCATCCGTTAAAATCTTATTGTGGTCGCATTTCCTGAACGCTTGTGACCACAGTTTGTTCTTTTTTTAGCTCTTTTGATATCATTCGTGTAGAAAACCTGGTCTTGTGATGACTATACAAGTAATACTCCTCTCCATGTGTGGTGATAGCTTTTTCATAATTTTGAAGGACAATGAAATTAATATAATAACTATTAAACAAATTTTTTTTCAGAGTTCTTATATTAGAATCCGATGTTTTACTTTTTGTATTATTAATCATTTTGTTGAGAATTGAAAATGAGTTAATGAGCCGGACCTGCATCCACCGTGTGAAAAGAAGCTTTGCCTTTGTTCCTTTAATATATTTTGAGCTCAGCTACCCCTTTTAGAAATTCCCTTGATTCATTATCATCGATAAAGTTGAAGAGCAAATGCACTACTCTGTTTCAAGTCCATTTTTTACCGTTTTCAACTAGCCAAAAATTTCGTTATATTTTCCTAAATGAAATTTGGAAAGTAACACCTTGACTCCCCCTTAATACAGATATATGCATGTTTATTCAAATGAGTAATTTATTAATATCTTCATACCTAGGAAAGAAACAAAATCGATACATGGTACCGAATAAAGGCTTATTACAACTAATTATGCAACACTTACCATTCCCAGTTGAATACAAAACATTTTAATTGAATTACAAATTTATTATAAGTGAAAAAAGAGGAACGGTGAGCGCTACTACAAAAACGCCGATCATAATAAATGATTCATCATGAACAAACGGCAATTACAATTTTTACTACTTACTTACTTACTTACTTAAAGTTAAGTTACAGTCAACACTCGCAAATTAGAACCTTTAGTAATTAGAATTTCCTGAAATGAACATCAGAGAGGAAACTCGGGTTTCTAAAGATGTCGCTGAAAATTCAAAGCAAATTCAAAACAAAAATCAGCTGTTATTTAAGCATTGCTTAAGCCTCCCATTTCCAGTGCTTAAGCATAACCTAAGTATGAACTGTAAAACACTATTTTCCTGTTTTATCTTAAGCACAACATAAGTATGGACTGTGAAACCGGGCATAAGTGTATTTTGAAAGTCTTGATAATTTAATAAAATATTCAACCATAGAAATTTTTTTTTACTAAAAAATCGTTGTTTCACATAAAAGAAACATAAAAACAAACAAATAAAAGGTGCATTTCAAAGTAAACAGGACTTAAAAAAAAAACAGAACAAATGGTTTTCTCCTTCTGCTTCAATACAGCTTTTTGCATGGTCCAAAAGCATGTCGAATGAGTATTTTAGCTAGTTGGCCGGTATAGCCGCCAGTATGCCGGTGCAAGCTTGCCTTTCATGGGCAAATACATTTTTCCGGAAAGGAAGAAGTCGCATGGTGCTGTATCAGGTGAACACGAGTGGTTAATGGTTGAAATGTGATTTTTGGTCAAATAATCGGTCACAAGCGTCGATCGATAAGACGAATTTGTGCGGAACAAACCGTGCACACACCTTTCGTAAGCCCAAATGTTCGGTCAAAATGCGATAAATCGATGTTTTGGAGATGTTCAATTCCATTTCCATGAATATCATCATTGATTTTTGATGATTCACGCACAGTTTCGATGGAAATTCCGGTGATCACGGATTTTGATTGGCCCACATGGTGATCGTCATTTATGTCCTCACGACCACTTTGAAAACGTTGAAACCACTCGTGCACTCGGCTACGGGATAGGCAATCATCGCCATAAACTTGTTTCATCAATTGAAACGTTTCGGTAAAAGTTTTACCAATTTTAAAACAAAATTAAAAGTTGGCTCTTTGTTCGAAGCTCATTTTCGCCGAATGTGTACAAACGAATTAGTAAAGTGTTAGTGGATATAAAAATGCAAAATATAAGTGCAAAACTAATTTTATATCGAGAAAATACATACTTAAAATATTGGTAATTTTCAACTTTCTTGATCTGGAGAATCTCCTCTATCCGACCATACCCATTTTATTCCCGAAATCCTGGGACGGTGTACTAAAGTTTTCCCCAATATTTTATAAGAGTGTACAGCTGCTGGCGTATCCCTAAGATATTGATATCATTGGCTTCAACACCCGCGCCGTTAGTTCTGCTTTCTCCAGACTGGATAGGGAAGAAAAGCAAATGGATCTGGCAGAGAACGAGGGCAAAACGAAATATCTACTGTCATCAAACAAACAGTCGTCGCACTCGCGACTAGGCTTCCACGTCACTGTTAGAGAAGTGAAGTCCTCTCTCGACGAACAAAAACCACAGTCTATAAGTCACTCATTATTCCCGTCCTGCTGTATGGTGCAAAGGCATGGACGATGACAACATCTGATGAGTCGTCGTTACGAGTTTTCGATAGAAGTTCTGCGAAAGATCTATGGTCCTTTGCGCGTTGGCCACGGCGATCGCATTCGATGGAACGATGAGCTGTATGAGATATACGACGTCATTGACATAGTTCATCGAAGAGACAGCAGCTGCACTGGTTAGGTCAGCACTCCAGCACTGCTCAACGCAGTACCCACCAGGAGAAACAGAGGACGAGAAAGACCTGGCTTGGCTTTGAATCTCTAATTGGCGCCATGTTGCGAAAAGAAGAAACGGCTGGCGTGCTGTTGTTAACTCAGCTATAATCACGTAAGCGGTGTTTACGTCAGTAAAGAAAAAGAAACATGTACATCTGTCTTCAAGAGTAGGTGACTCATGCTCCAATTTTATTCAAGAAAATTTCATATTGAAAAGGCTGACATTAGCATGAAGTAGGCATTTTACTTCTAAAATTGAATTTAGTCCAAAGAGTTACATCGTTTAACTTTAATTTTATAACAATGATATTCTATGCGACTATATCAAGGACTTGAAGGCCAGGAATCGGGAGTTTGACCCCTTCCAGCCTTGAACAGCTCCCGTAACTAATAGCTGTTTCACATACAACTTTTGCTGCTCTCTTCTTCGGATATTTGCTTTAACGGAAAAGTTCGATGTACACTTTTGTATCAGTTCGTTCACATTGAGGCAACGCAAAGTAAAGCAAAATATTTAGGAATTGTCAACTTTTTACGCGTGCCCAGTAGCCGACACTGTTTTTATTAGAGAGAAATATTGAAAGAAAAGCGTTCATTCTTAGATACCCATTGCTACCTTCACTTCGTTGTTAAAATATTAATTACCAAGCAAAGTGAAGATTCTTGGATTTAACAATAATAATATAGTATACTTATCAGTGGTTTTGTGGAATTTAAAACGGACGTGCTAAGATGGCAAAATTGAAAACCGTGATTTCGTTTTTACAAGCCTAATGATTTCAACTCTGGATCTCGAAGTTTTTCTCTTCCACATCGAAACAGCTGTTTGCAAAAAACATTTGTTTTTAATTCATAATAAATATGTTTTTCAATTTCCAAAAATTTATATTTCCCATTTAAAATATTAGAAGAAGACATTTAAGAGACCATTCAAATCCATTTGAAGTTCCTGGCAGACTGTAATAAATTATCACTTTCACAGGTTATAAATTTTTCGTCCTCAGATTACATTTCACGGTGTGAATTCGATTTTCAAAACATGTCTTTTCATTTTAAAGTCACATAAAAAATGTTGGGTTTCTGGAACAAGCAAATTCGAATTTAAAACCGAAACGTATAACATCGCTGAATATCAGAATTCGTGGCTCCTACATTTTTATCAGCTTCAATTCCGATTTCGGCAACTATCAAATTCTACAATGTGTTTGCATTTATAGGGTGATCCATCAGCGCCTTCGACCTTATTTCGTGCTCCACGACTAATCTATCTGAAGTGAGCCAGTGAGGAGTCCTTCCGTCCTACCTTCGGTGCAAAGATCACATTCGCTGCCATCCATGGTTCAGGGATATACGCCAGCGCCAGGCTATCTCTCATCAGTTAAACAAGGTAGGACAGTAGAACCTTCTCTCCCTATTGCTGAAGCGCTGGAAAGATGCCATTCACCCCCGCAGACTTGAGTTTTGAAATCGTAGTCGTAGCCCAACTGACTGAGTCCGCAGTAAACAGTTGTCTTAGGGTAGTCACCCAATCTAGGCGAGATACAAAGCTTATGTTATTATTACGAACAAACGACCAGCTTCACCCGGACGACCTATTGGTGGTAGAAGGGTCATTCTTCCCCTGGGTCCCGTTGTGAACCCATCAGTAGTTTCTCGAAGAGGAATTTTTAATTTTGGTTTGTTTACATTTTCATATGCTTAATGTTTGTCTTTATTGCCTAATTCACTTGTTTTAATAACCCATTCACAATAGGAACAAAACAATAAATTTGCAGGCCTCTAGATCGATATAAAAGCCAACATAACATTTCACAAACCAATATAATTAAAAATGGCTAAATTTTCCATTTAAAAAAAACTCGCCCATATTACATACATATGAATAACAAAAAAATTTTTGTAAATTTTGCCACAATTTAGTAAAATCAAAATTTATTCATTTTACTTAGTATGTATGTACTTAGACTCGGAAACCCTGGAAGGTTGTACGCGCCAAAATTTTTGTATTCGCGCTTGCAGCCTTGTTTATTTTACACTTTTTTGGCATATCGTTATTAAAGAGTTAAAAGATCACGATTTCATCGAATTTGATATATCAGTTATTACAAAGGTATTAAAATGAGCGGTGACTCCTGTAAACTAAATCAGTGTGCTTCTGAAATAAATCAGGACGAGCAACAATATTTGGACCTTATTCAAAGAATAATTACTAAAGGTAAATTGAGTCCACTTCCTTTCCTAAACATTAATTCAGGTTGATTATTGCAGGCGTGGATCGATCGGATCGAACTGGTGTTGGTACACGATCAGTTTTTGGTGCCCAAATGCGCTTCGATCTCCGAAATAGTTTTCCATTACTAACTACAAAGCGAGTATTTTGGCGTGCTGTCGCTGAAGAATTGCTGTGGTTTATTCATGGTAAAACAGACGCTAAAATACTTCAAGAAAAAAATATTCACATTTGGGATGGAAACAGTAATCGGGAGTTCTTAGACAAATGCGGGTTTTCCGATAGGGAGGAAGGTGATCTGGGCCCAGTTTATGGTTTTCAGTGGCGTCATTTTGGGGCCAAGTATAGAAACTGCAAGGACAGTTACAAAGATGAGGGTATAGATCAACTTCAGCAAGTAATTGACACAATCAGAAACAATCCAAATGATCGGCGTATTATAATGTCTGCTTGGAATCCTGTCGATATCCCTCAAATGGCTCTACCACCTTGTCATTGTCTTGCACAATTTTTCGTTGCCAATGGAGAGTTATCTTGTCAATTATACCAGCGCAGTGCCGATATGGGATTGGGTGTACCATTTAATATTGCCTCATACGCTTTGCTTACCTATATGATTGCTCATATTACTGATCTCCGACCAGGGGATTTCGTCCACACTTTGGGCGATGCACATGTCTATAATAATCATATTGAAGCATTAAAAGAACAGTTAACGCGAAAACCTCGGGCCTTTCCTAAATTACTTATTAAGCGTCAGTTAAAATGCATTGAAGACTTCACGTTTAAGGACTTCGAACTTATCGACTACAATCCTTATCCCAAAATTTCAATGGAAATGGCTGTTTAATACAATCCGTATCCAAAATTTCAATGGAAATGGCTCTTTAATACAATCTTATAACTATATCCCTATGTATAAAAGTGTATATGAAATTACTGATTTGCCAATTTTATTACATACATACCATATTCGAATAAGGTAAGTGTAAGTCTAAAACATTTTTTATGGACAATAAACCTGAAAGGCGATGTTAAATTATAAAAGTAAAGTCGAAGTAAAGCATATCAAATGTTACGGTATGGATCAACAGTTGCCTCGTAACGACTTACTCTTCTTAAATACTTAAATCTTTGCTAAGTGTATGCAATTGTTCCATTTTATTTTCCTCCAAAAAAAGTGTTTTAATTTGACTAAAACTTCGTTAAGAGGTGCCCAGATTGTGCAGCGACAAAACAAAAACAAAAAATTTTCAAATGTTATAATACGGAAAATAAATAATAGATATACTTTTCACGTACAATCCGACGAAATGTACGATATGCAATTTATAAATGAATATACACATAATACCACATCACAAAATTTGGTAGCTCTAGAACATTTCAACTTCCAAGTATTTCATTAAAGTTGTTATGTAAACACTATTGAATTACAAATTAATTAAATAAAAGCAGTGATATTTCAACACAAAGTGTCAATCTTCCTCTATTGGAATTGTACTTTGCCACTCGTTCGGATTAACGAAAATATCGGATATAGTCCCACGCAACGTGAATATCCCTCTATTAAGTGGCACCGGTCGAGGCTTCTTGTCCACCTCAGCTAACCATTTCTTCCATGCCTCCGCGGCCATTTGCCGTCGCTGTTCTTCCATAACCCGACGTCGTTCTTCTTCTTTTTTCTTAATATTACGACGTTGTTCCTCCTCTATTTGTTTTGTGCGTTCCCAAGCTTCCAGTTTAGCTTGTGCTTCTTCATCGATAATTTGAGATTTGGATGGTTTTTCTTCCAGTTCAACATGTGTTTTGATTATTTCATGCGAACGAGTTTGGCGTGATTTTGTTTTCAACCACTGTTGAAACTTTTCTTCTGAAAGGCGTTTTCTTGCTTCTTGTTCCTTGCGTTTCTGCTCTTCAGCCTTCCGGCGACGCGCAGCTTCATCAGAAATAAGTTTCCTATCAAAGCGACAATAAAAAATATATAAAATAAATTGTGTTAATTGCTAAGATATCGAGACCTTTTGGCAGATAACCATGTTTCATAGGCTAAGTCCGGTTTTAAAACAATTTTAGCTGCTTCGCAGTGTTTGCGATAAGAGAAGGTGTAATCGCGTGTAGTAGGATAGTTATCTTCCGACTGTAAATCCAGAGGGGGTACAATATCGCTCTGATTTTCCGATGGCGGTAGTAGTTTATTCTCATCATTGATACTACTAGTCTCACTTTGATCTGGTGTTTTTTCAATAAAAGCTGCAGGATTTATGTATCTAGAAATGATATACAAATTGACATTCTTATTCAAATACTTCTCCTTTTTGTGGAAACAGTTTTCACGAATTAATACCTTACGCTAGCCTTTGTCTCGCAACTTCGAGAACTTAAATTGACGCGAGACGTGTTAGTGCTGGTGCTGCTAGCACTCAAGGAAATCGCTAAGCTACGCGCTGAATGGCGACGTTCTATTTCGTTACCATTATCGTCCACCCGGGTGGTGTAAAAAGCCATGACAATCAAGTTCCAACAGGTTTATATATTACTTTACCGTAAACGTAGATAATACCAGGAACCGTTTTCAAAAAAAATATATTTTAAAATATATGTTTTTGTTTTTGTATAGTTATTTGGATCAAAATTTGGACAGAAAAATATTCACAAAAATGAATTAAAATGAAAATAAATATATTTTTTTAAGCGCTTTGAAATATAATTTTGAGTGTGTTGGAATAGGTTGCCAATATTTTAATAGTTTTCCGAAATAGAGTTTACCCAACCACAGTAGTGATTTCGATTTAAACAACCACACATTTATAATTATTAGGAAAATTTTGACATTAAACATAGTTGCTGTTCATACAAAAGCCAGCTTTAGGTTATCAGAATTGACTCGGCTGGTAAGGGTAAGTAGTAGCCTAAAAATATTGGTTTTATACAATCTTCATAGTATGTTTATCTCTTAAGACTTAAGTACGTTATTAACTATCGCGTAAATTGATGAACTTGCATGGCCGGCTTGATATTTGTTTTAATGCCTGAAGGAGCTTTATTTATTTGACCGACTCCACCAGGACTGACAGAAGTCATAGGTGCAGAAGCGCGCAATGGGGGTACCATCATATTGGCAGAACCTGTTGCTACATTTAATGAAACATTTGCTTTCAATCCTTTGCCGCTTCCAACGGCAGACACCAACGCATGAGTATCTGCCACACTGCTTGTTTGTTGAATTCCTGAAAAATAACCAATACAACGTTACTTTTACTTCAAGAGATATTTTATGTCGGTTTCAAACCTGCTCTGGTGGATGATTCAATCTCCCATTCCTCGCGAGCTTTGCACACCATATCTAGTACGTGAGATACGACTTTATTGTATTGTGTAACCTGTTTCATGGCAACTTCTGCAGTTAAATTAGCAGCTTTTTGTTCTCCTTGAATTAACTTTTGTTCAGTAATGGGGTCCGGTTTTGTACGCAAATAATCAGGTACAATATCATGTGAAAATACAGGAACACGACCCTGTGTAAGATTTATCAACGACTCGTCACGATCTTGTGATAGCATTAATGGAAGAACAGTCCGATTACGTAGCGGTGGGCAAACTTCTTTAGCGAGGATTTTTGATAACCCTGTCAACTGAAGATTATTTATTAAAATCTTACTCGTATTATAATCTTATAACTTCTTACATGACTGGATATTATGGCGAAATTATCAAGAAAAGTTGGCCAGTTAATTATTTCATACTCAGTCTCAAGCTTTTGTATCATCCCACCAATGGACATTTTTAAGTCATTTAGTCTACTTAATATAGCATCTAATGTCATTTCCATTTGTTTTTCTTCACGCTGCATTTTAGAAATTGCGAAGCCGTAACTCGAAATGTAACATAACCAAATAAAAAACGATGTACTTTACTATCTTGATTAAATTGAAAAACAAAATATTCAACTAAAGCATTTCGATTAAATTCATATCGATTATCGTCACAGGGCATCTCGACAAGCAATAGATGTTGTCTGGAAAACTGTATTGCAAGGGATTGTAGCATTTGTCTCAATAAATTCTTTGACATTTATTGAGAAACATCGAAATGAAACCAGAATTGTTCAATATCCAAAATTACAGTTTATTGCCAGTAATCCACTCAACAGTGGGATACGTTCGTTCCTCCAAAATGTAGCGGTCAATTGAAATGTACTTTTTATAATTCTAGTGCAAATTTATTATAACAGCATTTTTAAGCATATCTTTGTCTCCATTTAGACAATAAATTCTTCAACATTTTCTTTTCTCTTCATTTTTAATTAGCTTTTCTCATTTTTTTGATTGAATTATTGTATGCATACAAGCCCATAAACTACATCACTTTTTAAGAGAATTACAAAAAATTACTTCTTAACACATTCTCGAAATCGATTTTTTCAAACTTCAGCATCACGGCCGCTTATATTTAGTTATACGCCATACAAGATCTGTGGATATTAGCTATTTTTAACAGTAATTTGGCGCTGCAACTTTTGTTTACGGATTTTTATTTAGACATCACACGATAAGAGAATTTTCAGGAAAATTACAATTTCTTCGTTTTCAAACTTTACTTATTAAACCGCTATCAAAATCGAATTTGCAACCTGGGATAAAGGAATGATCAATTTTTCCCACAATAACCGGTTCTACGCAGCGGAATTGACCTGGGTGAGAGCAAACAGATTGCTTACCTCGTAATGTTACGATGGACCACAACACGTTCGGAAAAAAGAGAGGTCGAAATACGTGAGTATGAAGAGCTTGACCAGCTTACAAGGGTAATGCGCGATAATTCTGCGAAAAAATACTCCGACTAACGGAAGGTTTCAGGACCGGAGCATACCCTGGTAGAACCCCCTAGACCATGAAGAAGTTCGAATAGCAATTACCCATCTGAAGAACAACAAAGCGGCGGAAGCCGATGGATTGCCGGCCGAACTGTTCAAACACGGCGGTGGAGACTGATAAGGAGCATGCATCAAGCTCTTTGTAAAATATGGTCGGACGAAAGCATGCTTAAAGATTGGAATTTAAATATACTCTTCCCAATCCACAAAAAAGGGGAATACCACAATCTACGCCAACTACCGTGGGATAAGCCTCCCCAACATCTCATATAAGGTTCTATCGAGCGTATTGTGTGAAAAATTAAAACTAATTGGACCTATCGGTGTGACTTTACACCTGGAAAATTACCAACCACCAGATATTCACCATTCGCTCGTTTCGTTGAGCAATAGCAAAAGCTCCGTCAGGATCAGGCAGGTCCTCTTCGAGCCGTTCCATATCAAAGGCGGTTTCAGACAAGGCCTATCTTCCTCAATCTACTGCTGGTGAAAATAATTCAAGCAGCAGAGCTTAATCGAGCAAGTACAATCTTCTATAAGAGTATAATTGCTGGCTTACGCCGATAATATTGATGTCATTGTCTTAATCACCCGCGTCGTTAGTTCCGCTTTCTCCAGACTGGATAAGGAGCAAATGTGTCTGGTGGTGAACGAGGGCAAAACGAAATACTTCCTGTCATCAAACAAACAGTCGTCGCACTCGCGTCTAGAGAATTAAAAGACAGCGACTATGTTGGGTAGGTCATGTTGTCCAAAGGAACGAAAACACTCCAGCTCTGAAAGTATTCGACGCACTTCGTTGGAAAGACCAGGTATAGATGCATCTGGCTTTCCTTGGAATCTCCAATTGGCACCACGTAGCGAAAAGAAGAAACGACTGGCGCACTGTTAACTCAGCTATAATCGCGTAAGCGGTGTCTTCGCCAGTAAAGAAGAAGCTACGGAGGGTATTATAGTTTAGTGCAACAGCAGTTAGCGTATTTTCTTCTTTTAAATAAGTATCTTAAGCATTTGCAACATAAGTGTTTTTTTTTTAATAAAATTACCTGAATAATTTTTTAAAATTATAAATTTTGTTGTTAATGCAACATAGGCTTAAAATGAGCCGAGTATTTGGCATATATCTACAGCGGAAAATTATCTCGGGCCGATATATATGATGATGTATATCAAACATCAAAAATGAGTTTAAACCCCAATTGTTTTTTAGCTTATTAATGTTATTCGCCAGAATTTCATTAGTTAAATATTTGGACATTTATATTTTTTATTTAAAACCATAATAACTTAACAACAAGTATAAAAATGCTTATGGTTATTCCAAGTATAAGTATAAAAGTATATCCCTTATTTTTTACAACTAATAATAACGTTTAATTAACAAGTCGGTCGACGACTAGCATCAGAATTGTAACAAAAATATTAAAATACAAGTTTAATTGCATTTAACAAAATATATGTAATCTAAACAATATGTGTATATGTGGCCTTCATATACTAGCTTTATTTATTGTTGAAGATACATGACTTCCGGTATCTTTTTTTCTGCAGTTCTTAATTTGTTATCAAATTCAATTGCTACTTTCTTATAATACGGTCCCAACTCTTCCCTTACTCTGTCATACCATTTACCCAACTTTGGATGATGATTGAAAGGATCGAATCCTATGAATTCTGCAAAAGATAGGATGTTGATTTCCAGATGTTAACGAATACAAACTTACATACATATAAGCACACACATATGTGTATTTGTGATAATAATGAAATATTTTGATTTTGACAAAAAACTTACTCGGTTGATCGATTTCGCAAATTGCCATCAGATCAGCATAAGAAATATTTTCACCAATGACAAACTTGTTTTTATTTAGAAAGTGGTTTTCAAAGTTCTTCAAATTCTGATTTAGACATTCTGTTACGACACTGACCTACAAATAACATAAAAAATGAAAATATGAGTATTATGTTCTTTATACTCTTGCAACACGTTACGAAGTATAATAGTTCTGTTCACCTAACGGTTGTTCACATAAATGATTATGATGACGAGACGAGTTGAAATCCGGAAATGTGTCTGTCTACCCGTCCGTCTGTCTGTACAAGCTGTAACTTGAGTGGAGATATCGTAATTAAACTTGATACACGTGGTCTCTAGCAAAAAATGGTGAACAAGTTCCTAAATGGACATAATCGGATCACTGCCACGCTCACAAAACACCATTAAACTGAAACATATAAATTCCATAACTAAGCTCTAAATAAATATTGAACTATAATTTGGCATAGTGGATCGCAGTCGCGAAGGGCACCTGTAGGTTGAAATTGAAAAAGTATGTACATCTGTTAATCCACTAAAGCTACAAAAAAAATTCGCCCAGAGAAAATATTATTAGAACCCCTACCGACAGTGCGAAAATGGATGAAATCGGATCATATCCCCGCAATCACGTATATCGGGACTTGTTCGACCAATTTCAACCAAATTCGGTATATAACATTCTTCTGATATTCCTTTGTCCTAAAAATTAGTGAAATCGGATTAAATTTCATAAATTCTTTCACTTTCCAGTATACAATTCAAGAAACTATAACGGGATAAAAATTAGCACGAATAATGCCTTTAAAGAATGTCATCTTCTGAACAAAAATTGTTCAAACCGCAGCAAAACTGTTCAAGCCCCAGCACCTAAGTTGAATTTAGAGGAAAGAGCTAAGTTCGGCTGTAACCTAACATTTTGTACTCTTGCAACTTGCAAAGATCAAAGCCGAGGAAATAAGAATTTAACATCCATTGTGAAGTCATGAAATTAATATATTAGGTACCTATATGGGAGATAAAGGCAGTAATGAGCCGATTTTGTCTATTTTTTTTTTTGACAATGCCACATGTCGCTAACAGAATCTTTCCATTAGTTATATGGCGACTAAGAGAATTATTGGATTAAAAACCATTTTAATCAGAAAAAACTTATTTCTGTGTTTCTCTAATCATCTCAGAGATTGACCTAAGTATATTTTCTAGAAAAAGTTCGCAATAGAAACTGGGCTTGAACAGGTTTGGGCCGATTTGGATAGTTTTTGGTCATAAGCTGGCACACTTCAAATGCAGTATTTGTACAAAAATGTATTCCGTTATATTAATTGGTGCTTTATTTGTACACCGGAATGTGAAAAGGGATTTAAAATTTTGTTATATAGGAAGTAGGTGTAGTTCTAGTTGTACATTTCGCCCATTTTCGCACTGTGACATAGAAATGTCTTAAGAATCTCAATACCAAATTTTGTTGAAATCGGTCGGGCACCGATATAAGATATGTGGTATCACGCCCATCGTCCAATGTTTGCCCCGGCTCCATTAAAGCGCTCTCATACTATATCTGGTTTAGAGTTGTATGTCCCTGTCGCCTTTAATTGATGAGTGGACGGGGTTATTTTCCGTTTTCATCCATGCCGGATGCTTAAGGGATTTGTTCCCAGCGATTATGGTTATTGTAGCTTAGGTGGTTTAGGAGATATGCACATTAAAGAATTTGGAGGGCGGGGTCACGCCCATTTTTTCAAAATTTTTAGCCCACAGTTTAGTACTTAGTCGTGGCACATTATGAGTAGGTTTTCAATTAATGGCGTTTTGTAAAACTATTATACTCTGTAGCAAAATGTTGCAAGAAAATAATGAACAGGCAGAAGAATGACGGAAATCTGTTTTACAGTATATAGCAGATGTCCAGCAAATCACTAAATATTCTATAACGAACAGACCATTATACATGCGTTAACGTACATTTTTGTCGTCAGGAGATGCCTTGTTTAAAATAGGTGAAAGCCACTTTTGTTGAAAGTAATTACCGCATGCCATTGCGGTATTACGCTGTTGCCATTCAAGGAATTCATCGATACGACTGCGACCATAATTGCGTCGTGGATACCAGTGCTCCGGTACAATTTTTTCTCGATTTAGATGTCGAAATATAGTTATACTCCCAACCAAAGATAAGTTCTCATCATTTATTACAGGCAAGCACTTGAATTGACTTACTTTATCACGAAATTCGCCAGTTAAATGTTCACCTGCAACAAGAATATAATAGTACTTAAAACTACTTGTTTTGGAGAGGATACATTTCTGAACTGCTACAAATTATCTCTATGAGCCTGTTTAATGCAGGTTTAAGTTTTTACATGTTTAGGAACAAGTAACAGAGATACATATGTACATATGTATATGTATACTTTTGTAGGTATTCGGAGATAGAATTTATGAAGCGCAGTGTTATTAACAGCTTAAGGGGTCCCGGTGGTCCAGAATTTTCAAAAAATTAATTTTTTGTTTGATAGTTCGAAAGTACAGTCCTTTAAGAACATAAATTTTTGGAAGAATATTCACATTATTTTAGCTTCTACAGCCGTTTTAGCAGGTAGCGCAGGTGTCTAAAATATAGACACTCTAAATTTTAAACTCATTTATGTCAAAACTACTTTTTTCTTCGTGCCGTTGAAAAAAAAAACTATTCATCCGAATCACTTGAAATTTTAATATGATGTTTATAAGATCAATATCTATCGCCGGGACTACGATCAAATTTTAATTTTAAGAACTTCGATTTTTTTTCGATCTAAAACTGGACCAAAAGTAGCTGTTTTCAGAATCTGAACTTTAAAAGCGCGAATTTTTTTTAATTTTCAATTTTTTTTTGGTTGTAGCCCCAGCGATAGCTGCACTCCTACTGATTAATAATTTATTTAGTTTTTATGTTTCAGATGTTCAGAAGAGTCAAAATCAACAACGGCACCGGGAGTCCTTTTTAAGATAGCTTATTTTGGACGCCATTTTTATTGTTGTTAAATTTTTTTTTTTTATTTAATAAAAAAATATTTTTGTACTTTTCATAAGTGTATAAATAAACTGTAAAAATTTTAAATTGATTGCTCTTTTCTTAAGCCTTAAAAAAAATTCAGAAAACACCCTTAATTTGAGGGTTCTAGACCACCGGGACCCCTTAACAAAAACTAAATTACTACTTTCTGCTAATGAAAATATAGTGGGCTTATTTGAAATTTCTTAAACGTACTCAAAAATTAATTGTATTCTTTACGACTCTAACTTGAAGACTTTAACCCACTAGAAATTTTATGGGCAGTAAAATCGACCTTAACGGTGTAGTAAAACGGACCATAAACAATTACACAATGCCCACTGCTAGCAATTTTGCATACTTTTCGATTATTGCAGAACTGCATCTTCAATCTACATTTCAGTGGTCGGTCATATACTTAACCTACTCTGATATCATTTTGTTCTTTCGATTAAAGAAATTAACACTCGAGCACATTTATAAAATTCATAGACGTAAGTGGAACAATATTTATATTTATGTATGTATGTACATAGTGAAATAAACATGTGCATGTATGCATGTATGTTCGATTTGTTTACTTTTCGGCTAAAAATGTCAAATAAAAAGCTAATTTAATCTTGTTGATATTATAATTTATCAGTTCACGAGTTATTTGCGTGAATTAAAATATATGTGTACATATATTTAATTTCATATATGTACATATGTACATACATTTAAGAATTTAAAAATTGATCTTAAGAGAATGAACGCATATTTAAATATATTTTGAACTTTAAATCAGCGATAATAAGTTATATTATTGGTATGCAATTAAACTGAGTATAAGTTAATGAATTGATTAGAATAAAGTAAATAGAAAGAATAATATTATAAAATTTCTTGAAACTTGATTATATTTCGAGATGTGGTTGACTTGAACAATGACTGGACATACATATGTATGTATGTATACATTTAAACATAAGTATGTATAAAGTCACGTAGTTTTCACTCCGTGTCGCTCATACATATGTATGTTAATTAAACATATGCTGATTAAAAGAAACATTCATTCACACAAGTCAAAATCAACAAGAGATAAATTTTATTTACATAAATGTGTCAAACTTAGTTGAGTGCTTATGAATTTGTTATATTCAGCTATGAGCAGGTGGGATGGTTTGATACGATTTTATTATTACCACAGTATACTTTGATCATTTGGAAATTTTATTTGTAATTATCTTTTGAATATGATCAACATAAATGTGCACGATTCAAATACATATGTGCATATATAAGGTTGTGTTAATTAAGAGCGTGCTTCCTCGTCGAAAAGAATATTTAATCTTTAACATAAAAAAACCGTTTGTGTTTCTTTCATGAATTTCTTGTTTACATTTCGATAATTTTTTATGTTTTACAATTTATTCGAATTCAGTTATCACTCAAAAACATATTTTCATTAGTTGAAATCTTCAAAAAAAATATTTTTGAATCATAAAAACAGAACGAAACGGCTTATTTTGACATTATGAATTACAACACTTTTGACAAATTGGTGTTTTTGGGCTAACAATACAACCTTTTATATTTGGATTTTGTTCTGGTACATAAACAATATCATATTTAACTTTTGTTACGAAATTTAGGTAAATAAAAACTTATGTTATTCTGATCAACATTGTTAAAGAACGCGATACATTATTTACCATAAGTAATAGTACATACACTTCGTAACAGTTGCATTTTCTCAAACCGACCTTAATAAATACATATACAGCACATATTTATAAACAATACCTATACTAACGAAATGCTCCAGGTGACTAGAATAATACTATGACTTTTAGTTCTATTCGACAAAACAAATTTACATACACTCTAAAAACTTTTGTATTAGTATTTAATGCATGCACATATATATATATCACATATATTATATACTAGGTAAATATTTTGTGTATCTCTTTTTGAATCTTCCTAATTTCAGGCCACAAAAATAATCGACGAAAACGAACTTTATCACATTATACTCGTATTATTTAGTTCAAATATTAATGTATAAAAATATTTCGTGTTATCGGAAATTAGTAATATTTTTGCTTGCCTTTAAGTATTGATATAGGTATCGCTTCGAAAGGTATTTTTGATGCTTCCAATAATATATATAATGCACGACTCGACTGATCCAAAAAACTAAAATAAAATTTTACTGGTTGCATTTTCGGCCTTTTTTGGGTTCAAAGCAAAATTATTAGTAAAATCTTTATGCAAAACTAAACCAAAGGGCTTCAAGTTACTGTTTAACTTTTAATAATTCAACCTTCCCGTCTTTGATCGGTGCTTAAAGTAAACTGAGCTGCATTTGAAAGTGACAACTATTTAATAAGCGTCGGATGACTTTTAAACGGGCTACGCTGGCGCACCAGTATAAACGACCGCACGAGCAACGCAGTAAACGAAGTTAGCGGCACCTGCAAAAGCCGGCTGATCGAATGTTTTCATTTGTGTTTTCGTTTTGTGGTCGGTCTTGTCTCTTCATTGTTGTTTGCTTGGTTCGCTAACGCATAATAAATAATTGTGATAAAGTACAAATAACTAAAACGCTTACATATATACACGTATACATATGTGTTTGTTCAAAAATGTATACGCACCAGCCCCCAAAGATATGCATATGTAGGTATTGTCTTATTGCATACGTGCATATACTATGTACATATGTACATTTTTAATGTATTTTATATAAGGCTATGAGTAAATCGTTAACTTTGCTGTCTGTGTTGGGTTTGCATGCAATAATTCAATATGGTGAAAAAGTAATAAGCGATAATTCAATGTTTAAATTGTTTCGTTATTTGAACTACGGAGCATACAATATAAATAAAATGTACAGAACTTGTTTTTGATGGTGACAATATGTATTAACTACAATTTACATACATATGTAGGTATCTGCATAAAACAAATGAATTTATATTTACAAACGAATAACGTTATATTTTATAATTTACGTGTGATTTTTTTATTCGTATTTTGTAACGATAACAAAGTGTTGTTGTCAGTATACTAGCTGTTATTAATATACGAGTTTTATAGATAATGGCGATTCAGCTCTCATTCATATGGCATAAGAGAGCAGATATTACTTATGGGTTTAATTTTTTGGCAATTCTTTCGTATAAAATCTATAGAAAGACATGAAGATTCATTGTAAATGCATGCAATTATTTCATCTCCAAATTCCGAAGCGAAGTAACGAAGTACGTTTTCACAAGGCATTTGCAGAATAACGATTCGCTTAGAGCTTTACGCATACATATTTTTTGTGAACATAAGCGCCTGTTCTATACTCCCAAAACATCTAAAATACTAACGGAGGTCAAGAGCAAATGTTGGGGTGCGTTACCTGAATCTAACAGGCTCGTGTAAATACACAACAAGGCTTAATGAGTTCAAAAACAGGGTACAAATTATAACTATAAAACCTCAAAACATCCATCTGAAATAAGTAGATATATACATACAAATACATGTATTTTTGTTGTACAATATTTTTAATTTAATACGAACATTTTATGAATATAATATTACAATAAAAACGTAATTAATTGCATTACTACATAATATAAGATGTTAAATAAATATTGCTTTAAATGAAGAAAATGTCGGAAGCCGTTTTAATCAATGAGCAAATTAGCCTGTAAATCATGAATAATATATTATATTTTTGACATAATTTCGCGTGTAATTTATATACTTGCGCAAAACGTGTCCATGAGCTTCCACGCCATATTGTGAGTTTTTCAAGTTGTGAAATATTTTTAAATTTTCCGTTCAATGTTCTGTAAATTCCTAGATAAATATGATAAATGACATACTTAAAAGAATACATACCTCTGAGTTACTAATTGATATGCCGTTTTTTGACCTATCTGAGGCAGTACCTGTAATTCTTTCATAGAGCCAGAATTTAATAAATTTAATACTGCCGCTCGATGTTTCAAAATATTCGATTTCTTTTCTTTTTCGTTGATGTGCGAACTTGACTTTTGCGGGTGAGTGGTAAAGTATCTCTCAATTATATTGTTGTTTAAGAAAGATTTACGATGGCTTGCATTGTTATATGCTTTGGAGACTTGTTTAGTTCCTCCATTTCCTGTCTTCTCTTTCCGTCTTTCAATATGAGACATATTTTTTTTTCGTGACATTGAACTTAGCGTTGTCATAGAAGAGTCTTTTGCTTTCTGCAATTCAGTTTGTTGCCCAATTTTCGAAATGCGACTAGAACGTCGTAATGCTTCATTAATACAACCTTGCCCTCTTAAATCATTAAATGAATTGTGTAATACCACTTCCCCCCTTACTGCAGAAATCCGCCTAGATCGTCTTATTGCAGTTTTACAACGTTTAGCTTCTTCATCGATTTCCATTACTTTCAGAGACATCTGCTTTGTCTTAAGAGAATTTGCAGAACTATTTAATTCTTTATTAGGTGCAGATGGGACTTTGAAAACTGGACTACTTGTAGCAAACTAAAAACATATAAATATTCATTATAAGTAATAATAAACAATGTTGGTATAAAAATTACCAGTTCACATTTAGGACCATTCCTTAAAGGAGAAGAATCTAATAATATTGACTCGGATCTATTTGCATCGTCCATAATTTTAATATTTGATTTTACGTTTTCTTTTAATACTTCTTGTATAATAGTCTTTAATTCATCACGGAGTGCAAGTGGAAGTGGTCCTGCACTAACTGAATCACCCGTACTTGGCCATGGAGTGGCCATGATTTCAGATCGATGTTGAATATTATCCTTATTTATATCTTTTAAAGTTTCCATCAATTGTGACATTTTGCTATCCATCACGTTTTCTATTTCTACCATACACTTTCGCACGACGGGACTGTAGCTATTATTGAACACAAAGATGGGTATATAAGTATATACATGTATTACATACAACATTTAGAATATCTATACCTTATTACTTTACTTGATGCGATCCCATCATTTCCTACCACTGTTGATGATGACACATTCAAACTCATAATCGAAGCTCGAGAATCGAGGGATTTATCCATTATAATGGTTGATTCTCGATTGGTTTGTAGCAATTTTGAGTGCACTATAGGAAGTTCAGAGACACACGACTGAAAAAGACCTGTTTGCTCTCTAAAGATGTAAAATTTGTATTTAAAATGAAAAATTAATTTGAAGTTATTGAATTAATTTACATACTTTTCCTTTTGCTTGGGCGTTAAACCAATTTCCGATCGGTTCAGTTTATCGGCATTAGCGTATCTTTTCAGCTTGCTCGGAGTACAAAATGTGTTACTATGATAAATAGGTTTTAAAACCTTTATTCCCGTGTTAATGGTATTTTTAGAAAATGGTGGCTTGGCAGGTACTGGTGTCATGAGCGATTTCTTTGGAGTTTTCGAGCGATTTTTCTATAAGAGCAACAATATTGTATAATCAAGCAAATTAACGGAATTTCAATCGTAAATTTCCACTTGTAAATGCCCTTGTACTAATAACAAAACAAAAGAATAATAAAAACATGTATTATTATGTTCTACTTTAACTTTTAAAAGATGGCTGGCATGTGTATGAAGTTCGGCTGCGCAACTTTAGCCCTTCCTTACTTTTATTTTTGTTCATTTTGATATACTCAAGACCGCAAAATATGATATCAAATATTGTGGGTTGCAATAAGATGGGATCAATTATCGTCGAAAGGCATTTATATATTAAATCTTTTTGAAGTAAGTGTCAGATTTAGTTCAAAATGGATAACGCCAGTGTAAAAACATGCAGACAAGAGTGTGACTATCCGAACAGTAAAGTCCTGACGGCACTTCAACAACTCTTGGAAAGACAATTTTCATCCAAATCGTTTACTTATGAACTGCTGCCAGCCGCTAAAAAAGGGGAAAACTACATAGGAATTGTGTATCGCGTTTCAGTTAAATTAAATACAAATGCCGGCGTTCGTCTTTCTAGTATAATTCTTAAAATGGCACCAAGAAATTCCACAAGACGTAAGCAATTCTTTATCAGGCCTTGTTTTCTGAGGGAAGCTCTTGCTTATGAGGAGGTAGTACGAAATATTTTACAGAAAATAAATTAATATAAAATGTTTTCTTATTATTCTTAGTTCTTACCAATGATTGAAAATTTTCAACGCAATAAAGGACTAGCGGAAGAATACTGCTTTCATGAGTATGCTAAGTGTTTTTACACTTCAACAGATGAATTCGAAGAAGTAGTATTTTTGGAGGACTTAAGTTTACAAGAGTTTGGGGTATTTGACCGTTTCGATGATTTCCAATTTGAACATATTGCAATAGTAATGCGAACATACGCAAAATTACATGCAGTCTCTTTTGCCATTAAGGACCAGCAGCCTAAAGCTTTAGATAAATTTCGAAAAATTGAAGACATTTTTCTGCAACACAAGGACGTTTCAAATTTAAATATTTATTTTGAGGGACTAAAAAGGACTGCGCTGGCATGTTTGGAACAGGAAAGTGATCAGTATAGGCAAACCCTGGGCAAATTTTTTAAGCGTCCATTTTTTGAAATTTTTTCGGATCTTATTGATGGTAACAAATATGAACCATATGCAGTATTATGCCATGGAGACTGCTGGAACAATAATTTAATGTTTAAAATGGAGGTAAATAATGTTTACGAAAATTATCACAAAGATAAATAACTTATTTTAATGTGCGATATGAAAGGACACCGATGTCGTAACAATGCGTTTGTTGGATTGGCAGCTGTTGCGATACTCGTCTCCAATTAGCGATCTGATGTACTTTATTTTTACCTGTACTACAAGAAATTTCAGAAAAGCTCATTATGGAGATGTTCTAAATGTATACTATGAGGAATTAATTAGCCACATCAGCAGGTAGGACTAATTCTAAATGCTAATTAAAATTCTAAAAGTTTTCTACGTAGACTTGGATCTAATCCATTTAAATTGTTTCCCCGAGAAAAATTCGTAGAGGAATTAAAAAATAGAGGGGCTGTTGCTCTACTTTTCGCAATGATTGTGCTACCTATTATAACATTAAAAAGTGAAGATGTGCCCAACCTTCAAAATCTTAGCGAGCAGGCAGAAATTGGGAAACTGAAAAATTTAAAAGACTCTGGTCTTCTATGCGAAGGAAATTTACAGGAGTACAGCCAGCGAATGCGCGATGTTATCATTGATTGCATTAATTTTGGATATATACGTTAATGCTTCATTCAAAATCATTTTTAAAATCTAAACTTATTTTTTATTAATATAAAATTCTTACCTTTATATCTGCTGTTATAAAATTTATGTGCGGTGAGTGTTTCAATTGTTTCACACTTTGGGCAAAACGAAGAGTTGATAAGGTCTCAGATAGATCTGAACGATGAGGACTAATGCAAGCCAAAAGTATTAAATATGAGTTATCATTGAGCGAATCTGAAAATTAATTATTATAGTTGTATACCTTACAGCTGTTTATTACATATTACCTTGTAAAACTGAAGTCAATACGCTATCACGATATGGTACCACTTTATGCCCAAGGGCTTTAGCCTGTAAAACTTTACCAATGGATAAAAGACCTTGATTTATGTTGACCCCTTCTGACATCGCCATTCCTTGATGACCTGTTCTGCGCACACCCTCTGAACCAGCTAAATCTACTAAATTTAACCTGGTACTGAGAACACCATTTCCAGAAAAAGTATTTATATGAATTGTAAAAATTGCATGTGATCTTGAACTTTGTGAATTCATTTTGGTCGGTCTCACATGTCTATTCTTGTTACCTTGGAGTAGGACACTATAGCAATCTTCTAAGGATTTGAGAACCTTTCGAGTGCCACCCGTATATTTGTATCCTAAAAGTATTATTTTCTAGTCATTTTTTTTATTTTAAACGCAATATTTTTTAAACTAACCCCGAGAAAAGATTGGATCCGTACTTTTGTCACTTAGCAAGTCAAATACTTTTTCATTATATATTTCTATAAATGACGCGTTTAGCTCAATTGATCCTAAATCGCTTTCTGAAGTATTATTCAGAGATGTGTTTAGTATTTCTCTCAAACATCTTGGAATAATTCCTACAAACTCTCCGTCACAAGCCTGTAAAATTTCATTGAATAAATCACTTTCAATAAGCAGATATTGGCATACAAACGTTAGAATTAAGTCCCATCGAATAAGATTTACCAGTACCAGTTTGCCCATAAGCTAAAGCTGTACAATTATAACCTTGTTTTACTTTTCCAACTAAAAAGCTAACATCAAGGAATAACTGTTCCTGTGAAGCATTTGGGCCTAGGACCTTATCAAAAGTAAATGGTCTTCCGTCCGCAAGAAGCACCTAAGTGTAACAATTGATAAATACTTTTCTTATATTTCTAATGAATATTCATACATTTGGAGTGCCTTCTAGGTAAGAAATTACACTTGAAAAGTCCTCTTCAAATCCTTGTGCATCTCGTACTGGTCTTTCACGAACTATTATTCGTACGGCACCATTATCGCAATGAACATCAACATTTGACATGATTATTACGCACTTTTTATGTTTAACTTGCGTTATAAATGCTTAAAATATAAACTTTTAAAATATAGCCGCGTTATATGAATTCGAAATGTCAGAGATGCATTGTAGGCATTAAATATACATACATTACAAAGCGATCACAATATTTTTAAATATGTCAAATGAAACTAAAACCATTTGGGTTGCAATTACACGATCAATAACTCGCTTTCAACTTTATCACACAAACTACTTGTCAATATTGATTAATAAATGATATAAATAAATGATAAATACCTCAAATTCTCACTTGTTCTCTAATACTAGTACAAAAGAAATGAAACGCAAAACGAATTAATTTATTTATAACACTTACATCCATTAAAATCTCGCGTCAAGATGTTTTTCAAAAAAATTATAATTTCTTGGTTTTCATCCACTCAGCACTGCCGTTGCGTTATTTACGCAAAAGTTTATTGTATACTAACTGTTGTTGTTGTTTTAGCGGAATATCTAATCCCCGTTAGGATGTTAAGGGTCATTTGTGTTGTCGTCGACGTCATCTAACGGGAGACACAGGAAACGTGCTGTTTCGACGGGGTGGGACCATAAGGAAGGAGGGTGTTAGATGAGTAGGGTTCGTAGGGCATGCAAAGAGGTGGTCAGTATCATGCGGAGACTCGTTGCATGCAGGACATACATTGGGTATGTCAGGGTCTATTCGGGATAAGTAGGAGTTTAACCGGCTACAGTATCCAGAACGAAGTTGCGCTAGGGTCACTCGCGTATTTCTCGCGGCAGCTGGAGTTCTTCGTCTGCTATGGGTGGTGATTTGACTCCAAGTACGCCATTCACGGGAAGGGAGTCGGTGAAGGTGTTAATGGCTCCGCTGTGAATGGCGGTCAGTACCTGTCGAAAGTCAGTTGCGTCCGAAGTCCGGTCGGCGTACTGTACGAATCGACGTAGTCAAGGAAGGACCTTTTGATGCTTCTAGGAGGCGGTTCTGCTCCAAGCAGATGGCTGCAGGGGTGATTTCTGCGAAAACATCTCAGCAGGAACTGCCTGGAGAGGAGTTCATTATGCTCCTTAACTGGGAGCATAAGCGTCTCATTGTGTAGGTGTTCTTGTATGTTGCCAACAACGTTTCTTTATCTTTTCCCCATGTGCTGCCGGCTAGTGACTTGAGGATTTTGTTGCGGCTCTGTACCTTGGCGATAATCGCGGTGGTATGGGGAGAGAAGGAGCATATACTATCCTATCGAAAGTTACACCTAGTCTTAGGATTATTGACAGTCGGAATTTTGATGCCGTCAACTGCAATATTAAGCTCAAGTCTATACTCCTTCGTCCAGTTTATAAATATGGTCGCTGTGATTGGTGGGGGAAAGTGTGAGATTCCGTGTACTGAAGAAACGAGAAAGTTCGGTGAGGTAGTTGTTTACCTTCGAACACATGCCATCGATTCCATTGCCCGACGTCAATATCGTGCAGTCATCAGCGTACGAGGTTACGGAACCCCCTCTGGTGGTTGCGGGAATTTCGAGATGTATTGTATACTAACTGTCAGATCTATTGCCATTGCCGTTGTCAAATCTGTATGTGGTCATTAGTTATTATAATATAATAACGAACTGGCCATGCCATGTTATCGTGTTGGAAGAGAACATTCCAGCTTTGTAGGTTTCCGATACAGTACCCGCCCGTGGAAGCAGGGAAAAAAGAAGACCTATCTGTAAATGGTATGACGATTTGGCGCCAAATAGTGAAAACAAGAAACCATGGGTGCACTGTTGTAATCTCGGCTGTAACCGCGTCAGAGTTGTCTACGCCAGTACAGAAGAATAAAATACCACGTGTATTGACTAACACTAAAGTTGTAAGCCAGTTGGAAAGCCCTATACCGAGTAGATTGATCTTAGAGAAAGGCCTGAACTCGTTGCATTCACTTTTAACAATACTCAAGCATACTGAATTTAGTATTTTTAGGCAGATAGCTCATATATCGGCCATATATTCAGTTTAATCTCTGCAAGAATTGGAAGTTTGAAATTCTTATGTTCTTTAAATTTCATTAAGATAACTTCATTATGGACCGCAAATCGGAAGTTCGAAAATTGTTTATTTGAGTAAGAGGGCTAAGGGAACTATTGACCTGATTTTACCCATTTTTTACATAAGGGCACATTATTATCAGGAAAATATGATATTTCATTAATATATATAAAAACTGATCGATATTTTCGGTAAACACTGAGGTCCACATAAACGAAATCTGTTTGCTGATACTTTTTGTGCAATATGATGAATTTATTTGTGTTTAATTTATATATCCCAAAGTAAAGGAATGGAATTTAAAGTTGTGATGTTTTAATAGTAAACGCGGTTTAACACCGTATTATTTCCTGAGGTATAAAACTACATGTCCAATTATTACCATAAGTCCTATGCAGTACATTCTAATATCTCAGATGTGAAATTTAATGCTTCTGAGATATTTATTTAGTGAATTATTAAAAATAACAGTTATAAAGGAAAAGGCGATTTAGTTTTGGTCCTTTCTGAGATTAAGACTTTAAACCTATTAGAGGAAGGGTCACGCCAACTTAAAAGATTTTAAACCATAGATATCTATCCACACTTTAATGTCCTGTACCAAGACACTTTTTTTGTAAGTTAATATCTGACAAGTTATAGCACCAAATAGTGTATCGCTTATTGTCTTTTTGTGAGTGACAATGGTCGAATTTCGCCCATATGAACTACCAACCTCTTTTAGGGACGAACGGAGAGAATTTGACTCTTCTTGTCGCCATGATCATTTATATTATATATACATATATATCTTGATTAGGTGACTATCAAGACTGTTATATACATATACTTATAAAGGATTGGTTATCTACCCCGGTATAAAACCTCTGAAATGTGAAATGATGTAAAAGGTTAAGATCGCCGGAAAAAATTAAAAATGCGGGTGATCTTCTGCGGTTCTACAGTAAAAGGTGAATATTTTTTTATTGGTTATTCCTAAAATAAAAAAGAAATATTTTTAGCTTCAAGTTTCAATACATTACTTTCTACAGTACTTACTTGTCATGGTGTTTATTAACGCTATCCGTATCATCTGGAAGTTTTTCAGTATTTTTTTCATTAAATCTTTGCATTTTTACCGTTGGTGTTCCTGTTGGAGGAGGTGGATGGCAGCCTACCGCAGATGTTTTTCCTTGTCCCAAACTTGTTGACACTATAGTTCTATCCACTGATATGGAACTAGATATGGAATTCACTGGAAATGCTACTCTCTTATTGAGATTCAATCGCGTACGTCCAGGTGGTTGAGTTATGTTATTCAAAAAGGGTGGATCATTCCAACCCGGAGTAAGTGATCCTGAGTACAAAACCAGTTCGCTAAATTTTATTTGAAGCCATATTGTTTGAATATTTTGGACTTGTTTCCTGCCAATTGTTACCTGGGAAGGGTTTAGACTGGTTTGTAGCCGGTAATTTTTCCGCCATAAATGTTAATTTAAAAGTGCCAAATATCCAAAACTGTGAACAATGATTGATATTTTCATTTAGTTTTCACTTTATCGGTTCAAAGTCAAATTATCGACTTTTAGCGATGGAATTGGATTGCAACAAAAATGGTAAGGAATTTATTTTATTTTTTTTATCTTGCATTATTTACACATTTTATAAAGTTTATAATGTATGTAAATACAGAGTTTGAAGTGATCAAAACTTTGATTTCTAAATACCTAGAATAATAATAATAATTATTTTTTTTTTTTTGATTTGTGGGATTTACATATTTTTATTTGGGTAGATAACCACAATGGCTGCATCTTGTCTGTAAATACACCAGCACAGTAATCTATGGCACCAGTCATTGCAGAAACTATTTGAAGAATATATCTTTTTTGATTTATATTATTACAAATAGTTTTGTTTAGTATTATATATTTTATATGGGTGAAAATAGGCCTCCGGAGGAACCTATAACCCAAAAAATATCGGTAACGCACCTATACTGCAACCTCTTTATTATTTTTAAGTCCTTTTATTTAAATATTTGTGTCGAAAAATCAACTATTTCGATCAGTAGATCTCAGCTGTTGACGACCATATTGTTGCGATTTTACTGCTTGCTAGTTTACTTTGCTAGGTTCGTACCGCTGGATTGACAAAATAAAACCAAACACTGTTTAATTCAATTCAACAACTCTTTATTTCGCAATTTGTCTTCACTATAACAGTATACTCTTAGCACTGGATGGATACGTTGGCGCTGCCACGGCTTATATAGCCGCGCACTTCTCGCTGATGCCGAAGTGTCCTTCAACAATATTGCGTCTGGCAATTATAAGGACATAATGCTATACGGCACCAGATACAGCTATCGTTTAGACAAGCAGACAGCCGCGGCGCCAAATGCAGCTATTGTTTAGACAAGCAGACAGGCGGCGCCAAATGCAGCTATTGTTTAGACAAGCAGACAGCTGCGGCGCCAAATGTTTATAATAATGGATGCATACAGCAATACATATACCAAACTTAATACTACTTTTGTAACAATATGATTTTTTTGTTACTCGTATATTTTTACAATGACACCAGTTCACCTAAATGACTGTATTAAGTGGCGTTGTTCATTGTCTGTCTATCCCTAATGCAGGGCATACACGCATTAATTATTGTACCAATTTCGTAGAATTGTACAACTGATTATTACGTATATGGGGCAGTTGCATGAGTTGTACCAACTGATTGGATGAACATCAACATTTTTTGATATTTTGTCAAGTTGGTTGTGTTAGTTGGATCATGTTTGGGTTTGTCGTGCGATTTCAAACGATTTCTTCATTTTATTTCGGCTGTCGAAGAGAGCTCGTCATATATAAAAAGTAAAACAACAACTTCCGAACTCACGTTTAAGCAACGAAGTGAATATTCAAAATGAAGTTGGCCTCAAAATTGTGTTAAAAGTTGTGTCGTATGTAGCGACAAGTGCAATTTCTAGCCCAACTTAATCAACCAACTAATTGGTGCGTGCATGCCTTTCATAACGCTACCCTGCAAGACAGGTAGCTGTTAGCAAACGTGTAAGCGAATTGTTATTGTTCACTTTTACATTCGTTAAAATATTTGTTACTTTTGTTCAGAGAGTGGGAAAAAAGTAACACATAGCTATTTGATGTTCAATGGTTATCTCGCTCTAACCAATGGCAAATATCGCAAGCTGTATTGTTCTAACATAATACATACATTTGTTAGCAAATCTCTTTGCAGTGTGTTACGGGTAACAAATTATTTTGTTAGCGCATAGCTTACCTATATGTTATGGATAACAAAAAGTATTTGTTACCCGAATATCTGTTAGTGTTATTATTTTCGTTATCCGTTTGTTATCTATAACATATAAACATGTTAGAAAGAACAACCAGTAACAATATTATCTGTTACCCATTTGTTATTTCTAGAAAATTCAATTCTTTTAAATAAAACTCAGTTTTTTTCTTATTATTTCGCTTTATTTAGTAATAAACATTTAGTTAAACATAAGATTAAGGTTATTTCAGTATAAAAATGAAAGTTATAATAATTCATATTTTTAAAAGTGATATTAGAAACATCAACTTAAAACTAATATGTACAACTTAGGACTAATGTTCAACTTAAAACTAATATTTACAACTTAAAGCTAATATACATATATGTATATGTAATTAATATTTTATAATTAATTTCTATTATATACATATATATATACATATATATATAAAATATCAAATTCTCAAGCAACGAACTTACCTCTTTAAAATCCAAAATAAACTGCGCTTTTCGTTTTCTTCTTCTTCTTGAAAAACTGGGTATTCGTCTTTCCTATTCCAACAAGTTAACATTACAATATTTTTAGAATGTCGATAGTTGTTCTCTATCTTACTTACGTATTCTCCCATGCAATTGAAAATTGCAGAAAATGTAACAGTGTTAGTGAACAGCTGAAAATGTTTCATTGTGTTTGTGCAATCTGTTACCTCCGTCTTGCAGGGTATGCTCAATCACATCTACGATCAACATTTTCAGCGATCATAAGCTTAACGGAAACATATTAGGGGTATTCTCTTACTCTTGCAAAACCCTTGAACGGTGATCGAATTGCAGATTTTTCCATCTAATGCAACGGCACAACAACCAACACACGCAGAAAATTATTTGCAATGGCTGTAAAATATGTCCAAAAACCAAAAAATATAATTGCAACCCTGTTTTAGCTGTCATATTACATAAAGACATATTTCATCGTTAAATTATCGAGAAAGGTAAGTTTTAAATAGATTTTATAGTTTTTATTTAAATTATAAAGATTTGTTACAGTTTTTTTGTTAAAAATGTATGTACAATAGTCATTTACAATAAATTGGCCGAATCAGCCGTTCATATATCACTAAATTCTGCAATGGGTGCTCTCGTGCCCTAGTATATTTTGGTATAGGGTTTTTGCAATCTGAAATCTTTCCCCCTATTCTCTTTTTAGCAATACTAATGGAATATCGCATTCGATGGAACGATGAGCTGTACGAGACGACATTGACATAGTTCAGCGAATTAAAAGACAGCGGCTACGCTGGCTAGATCATGTTGGCCGGATGGATGAAAACACTCCAGCTCTGAAAGTATTCGACGCAGTACCCGCCGCGGGAAGTAGAGGAAGACCTCCACTCCGTTGGAAGGACCAAGTGGAGAAGGACCTGGCTTCGTTTGGAATATCCTATTGGTGCCACGTAGCGAAGAGAAGAAACGACTGGCGCGCTGTTGTTGACTTGGCTATAATCGCGTAAGCGGTGTCTACGCCAGTAAAGAAGAAGAAGAATGGATATTTTATGTATCGACAGCGTACTTTAAACTCATCTCAAATCTACGTGGTATTCCTATTCAGGCCAATTCAACTGAATGACAGTATTAATTACTGTAGTCTTCATTGTTCATAGTCTACAGTTGAGCCCCCTCAAATGTTATCATTTGGTGATAGACCCCATCTTTCAACAATAGCTGCTCGATTCCTTCCGGGTCTTCTCTTCAGCGGCTGCATTAGTTACAACTCCAAGATACCTTATAGCAGGAACAGTCAAAAACGCAGAATCGTGGCCCGAGTCGCAATGTAACTGCACAGTGAAAAACGCTACTCCCTTCTCTCTTTGACGTGGGATGACGTGAGAATCCACGACAATTGGATTTTGCCGCAGATAACGTCGCAGCTGATTGCTCTCTCACAATGCAGGGTTGCCAATATCGATATACTGCAGTAATTATCAACTTTTATAACTCAATCTGTTCAATATGCTTGAAATTTTCTTAAAATAACTCAAAATCAGAGTCGAATGCTATTATTTATAAGTATATAAACTATTTTTAATAGTTTGTTTTCAGTTTTGATATTTTATATTGTAAAAAATTGTAATTGAAAACATAGATGTGTACAAAACTACTAATGTCAACATTGTTCAAATGAAAACAAAGATGGCTGATTTCTGCGTTTTTCCTACGTTCTCCACTGAGCACACATTTTGCCGATAAGGAAGGAAAAGGAAGGAAGGGAGTAGCGTTTTTGACTGTTCCTGCTATTAGACCCGTCATCTGCAGCCACGTTCCTCAAATTTTAATATCCATGATCCAGATAAGAAGGGGGCGAATTAACCTAGCGAGATTCGTAAGTAATAAGTTTCAGATAGATTTCTTAATTATTGCCTTGGTAAATCACTGGCATAACGTAGATTTAACCTTTAGTTGATAGTTGGCTGATAGAGTGCGTAAACACAACAACCAAGCACAAGGAACAATGAAAACTGTTAATGCATCTTCTTCTTCTTTACTGGCGTAGGCACCGCTTACGCGATTATAGCCGAGTCAACAACAGCGCGTCAGTCGTTTCTTCTCTTCGCTACTTGGCGCCAATTGGATATTCCAAGCGAAGCCAGGTCCCTCTCCACTTGGTCCTTCCAACGGAGTGGAGGTCTTCCTCTTCCTCTGCTTCCCGCGGCGGGTACTGCGTCGAATACTTTCAGAGCTGGAGTGTTTTCATCCATCCGGACAACATGACCTAGCCAGCGTAGCCGCTGTCTTTTAATTCGCTGAACTATGTCAATGTCGTCGTATATCTCGTACAGCTCATCGTTCCATCGAATGCGATATTCGCCGTGGCCAACGCGCAAAGGACCATAAATCTTTCGCAGAACTTTTCTCTCGAAAACTCGTAACGTCGACTCATCGGTTGTTGTCATCGTCCAAGCCTCTGCACCGTACAGCAGGACGGGAATTATGAGCGACTTATAGAGTTTGGCTTTTGTTCGTCGAGAGAGGACTTTACTTTTCAATTGCCTACTCAGTCCAAAGTAGCACCTGTTGGCAAGAGTAATCCTGCGTTGGATTTCCAGGCTGACATTGTTGGTGGTGTTTACGCTGGTTCCAAGATAGACGAAATTATCTACAACTTCAAAGTTATGACTGTCAACAGTGACGTGAGTGCCAAGTCGCGAGTGCGACGACTGTTTGTTTGATGACAGGAGATATTTCGTCTTGCCCTCGTTCACTGCCAGACCCATTTCTTTTGCTTCCTTATCCAGTCTGGAGAAAGCAGAACTAACGGCGCGGGTGTTGAGGCCGATGATATCAATATCATCGGCATACGCCAGCAGTTGTACACTCTTATAGAAGATGGTACCTTCTCTGTTGAGTTCTGCAGCTCGAACTATTTTCTCCAGAAGCAGGTTGAAAAAGTCGCACGATAGGGAGTCGCCTTGTCTGAAACCTCGTTTGGTATCGAACGGCTCGGAGAGGTCCTTCCCGATCCTGACGGAGCTTTGTGTGTTGCTCAGCGTCAGTTTACACAGCCGTATTAGTTTTGCGGGGATACCAAATTCAGACATCGCGGCATAGAGGCAGCTCCTTTTCGTGCTGTCGAAAGCAGCTTTGAAATCGACGAAGAGGTGGTGTGTGTCGATTCTCCTTTCACGGGTCTTTTCCAAGATTTGGCGCATGGTGAATATCTGGTCGGTGGTTGATTTACCAGGTCTAAAGCCACACTGATAAGGCCCAATCAGTTTGTTGACGGTGGGCTTTAATCTTTCACACAATACGCTCGACAGAACCTTATATGCGATGTTGAGGAGGCTAATCCCACGGTAGTTGGCGCAGATTGTGGGGTCTCCTTTTTTATGGATTGGGCATAGCACACTTAAATTCCAATCGTTGGGCATGCTTTCGTCCGACCATATTTTACAAAGAAGCTGATGCATGCTCCTTATCAGTTCTTCGCCGCCGTGTTTGAATAGCTCGGCCGGCAATCCGTCGGCCCCTGCCGCTTTGTTGTTCTTCAGGCGGGCAATTGCTGTTCGAACTTCTTCATGGTCGGGCAATGGAACGTCTGCTCCATCGTCATCGATTGGGGAATCGGGTTCGCCTTCTCCTGGCGTTGTACGTTCACTACCATTCAGCAGGCTGGAGAAGTGTTCCCTCCATAATTTAAGTATGCTTTGGGCATCGGTGACTAGATCACCTTTGGGGGTTCTACAAGAGTATGCTCCGGTCTTGAAACCTTCTGTAAGCCGCCGCATCTTTTCGTAGAATTTTCGAGCATTACCCCTGTTGGCCAGCTTATCAAGCTATTCGTACTCACGCATTTCGGCCTCTTTCTTTTTCTGTCTACAAATGCGTCTTGCTTCCCTCTTCAACTCTCGGTATCTATCCCATCCCGCACGTGTTGTGGTCGATCGTAACGTTGCGAGGTAGGCAGCCTGTTTTCTCTCCGCTGCGACACGGCACTCCTCGTCGTACCAGCTGTTCTTTTGCACTTTCCGAAAACCAATGGTTTCGGTTGCAGCTGTACGTAAGGAGTTTGAGATGCCGTCCCACAGTTCCCTTATACCGAGTTGTTGACGAGTGCTCTCAGAGAGCAGGAGTGCAAGCCGAGTAGAAAACCGTTCGGCTGTCCGTTGTGATTGCAGCTTCTCGACGTCGAACCTTCCTTGTGTTTGTTGGCGTGCGTTTTTTGCTGCACAGAGGCGGGTGCGAATTTTGGCTGCAACAATATAGTGATCCGAGTCGATGTTAGGACCTCGGAGCGCACGCACATCTAAAACACTGGAGACGTGTCTTCCGTCTATCACAACATGATCGATCTGGTTGGTGGTTTTTCGATCCGGAGACAGCCAGGTAGCTTGATGTATCTTCTTATGCTGGAATCTAGTACTACAGATAACCATATTTCGGGCCCCGGCGAAGTCGATCAGCCTCAACCCATTTGGGGATGTTTCCTCGTGGAGGCTGAATTTACCGACCGTAGTGCCAAAGATACCTTCTTTGCCCACCCTGGCGTTGAAGTCGCCAAGCACGATTTTGACATCGTGGCGGGGGCATCTCTCATAAGTGCGCTCCAAGCACTCATAAAAGGCATCTTTGGTCACATCGTCCTTCTCTTCCGTCGGGGCGTGGGCGCAAATCAGCGATATGTTGAAGAACCTCGCTTTGATGCGGATTGTGGCTAGACGTTCATTCTCCGGAGTGAATGATAGTACTCGGCGACGGAGTCTCTCTCCCACCACGAATCCAACACCAAACTTGCGCTCCTTTATATGGCCACTGTAGTAGATGTCACAAGGACCTACTCGTCTCTGTCCTTGTCCCGTCCATCGCATTTCTTGGACGGCGGTGATGTCAGCCTTTATTTTCACGAGGACATCAACCAGCTGGGCAGCGGCACCTTCCCAATTAAGGGACCGGACATTCCAGGTGCATGCCCTCAATTCGTAGTCCTTATTTCGCTTGCCATGGTCGTCATCAAAAGGGGGGGCTCTCATCCGAGGCTGATTGTTGGTTTTCATTGGTGCGGTTTTTTACGTGGCGGGTCCCAAACCCAGCGCACAACCCTAAGTAGGGGATTTTTCGCCTTCTCACTTTAGCTCGCCTTCAAACGGATGTTCTTAGGCTACCCAGAGGATACTTGGTCAGAGACCGGAAGTCGTGAGCTGCTTGAGTCATATGTAAAAGAATCGTTTCTGGGCACTCCGAAGTGAATGGCGATCAGAGAACTTTCCTCACTTGCGTGAACTTCTACACATGACTCCATCCTCCGTTAATGCATCTAGACGTTCTTAAATACATTGTTACGCTCATATTGCCATGATACAAATTTCATGTGGCAATAAAATTCCAAAGCTAGTCGGCAATAATAAATGCTCGTGTACACGCGGTGTATAAACAGCATTTTGGTATATACATATATAATTTACATGTATATAAGTTACTTATTTTTTGTGAATTGAATAGAATATAATAACAGTTTTCCGTCAATTTAGTTGTACCAAACAAACTCAAACAGTAAACATTGCTATTGTGTTAATTTATAAAAGTGAAAGCAGAAAACTATTTGCAGTGAAGAGGTAATAAATTTAGCTGAAAATAAATTGACAAGAGTTAATTTGATTGCAGTTAGTCGTATTTAACTGCGTCATAATTTTTTGAGTATTTTTAATATGTTTAGTCGTTTTTTGACTTCATTTGTTTTTTGATCTATGCTTTTATGTTTTTCGTTATTATATGTGCTACCAGATAAAATATTGACATATTTTAAAAATTAATTTATGGAGAATGAAAATACGATTTGGGAAAGTTAAGAAAAGAAATAAATTGTATAACAAACTTTTTTAAAAATGTTTTTAAATCATGAATTTACAGTATTCCGAATTGCATACATAATAAATCTCTAAATCTAAATGTATGATCATATTTATATAGTTTATTTATTAACCAGAGATTATCTTAAAGCAATGTATGTACATATGTAGGCGCTTTCCATTAACTCAGGAATAAAAAATATTTAAATAAAAAGTGAAAATATATTCTGGCCATATCAAATTCGAAATGAATTCGAAAGTGCTTACTGCTTCATCTAGGAGTAGAGAAGAGAATCAAATACAAACAAAGGAAATGACGAACAGCGAATAGAGCAAGAAATATTCGATTTCGTAATTTTTCTTTGTTTGTGCACAACATCTGAGTTAAACGCAAACAAATACGAGACATTTTGATTTTTTCATTTCTTGATAAAAGTATTAAAATCAGTTGGAATTCTAAACCAATATATTGACTAATTTCATAAGGTGAGTGATCTCTAACTTTATGGTAGAGAAAACTAAATATATTGAAACAATGTCGCAGTTAGAATTGTGTAGTAAACAAAAGTTTCTTTAGGCCCAACTGAAAAATAGTAAAACGTTTGTATAAAATTATTTTAAAGCTAAAGCAGACTAATTTTTTATTTACTACGGTACTAAGTTCAGATGGTATAAATAAATGAGTGGACTAAACAATTTGTCTAGTTTTATACATACAGTATGTGTAGTTAAATATACATACATATGTATGTATGTATATACTCACATATGTATAAAAATTACGTTTATAATATTGATATGTACTATCGCCATATTGACACATTAGTTTGGTGATTTCTTTACAATTTAAAATATATTTTTACAATCCTTTTGGCCAATCTAAAATATAAGACTTATTTTTCGAAGTTGAAGGAAAAATTGAAGTATGCAGCGTATACAAAAGTTATGTTGTTTTTCACACTTGATCAATTTTTTGCACGGTTACCTGGGGCAGTAAATTACAGCGCAAAAAAGCCTTCCAAAAAATAATTTTTTTCATACAAAACTAAAAAAATATCATTCCACAAGAAATCTATCTATTCGAACAGTGAGAAAACAATTAAAATATTGCAGTTTTATATTATATATGTATTATGTTAAAAGGAACAATCAAAAGTATTCTTTGAATGATAAAAAAATAATAGTAAGTATCAAAATTTACTTAAATACATATGTATAATTTTTATGTTTTAAAAAAATCCATCATTAATCGCTGCAGCAATGATCCCCTGATACAGTGGTTGAATAAATAAAGTCGTATTTTGAAGAAGAAACATTAACTTCAAATTATCGTTAACAATATTTGTATGGTGCGTCGTCGATGACCATCAAAACATTGAACGCTGATACTGTCTCACTTCAGACCATTATTTGAATACTTATTCGAATAGATAAAGATACCTCGTATTGCAATAAAATATTTTAAATTTAAGCATATCTGTATTTACGTATGGAATTTTGATTTTATTGCAAAAAAAGTATGGAATTAAAATTAAAAACAGGCATAAAAAAGGTAACTAGAGGGTGTAGAAAAAAATTGTGTCTGCTGTAGAGGCTTAAAAAAATCGAGTTTTTTTAGGACTTTTTTTGGAGGGAAAGAAATAATTGATTAAAGCGAAATTTTTGGGGTTTATAGTTATATTTTTAAACATCATCCGAAAATTGTTTGGATACGAAATCTTTGATATTCTGCCTTTGAGAAGCAATTGCCCGATGCATCTCGCATGTGCATTTGTCGGACGGCAGAATGCAGGTCGCAATTCCTATCGGAAACAAAAACTTCAAAGAGATTCATATTTGCTAATAACTTATCCTCTAGTTAAACTAAGAAAATTCCATAAAAATGTCTAGAATTCTAAAAAAAAAAATAAAAATTGAAAAAAAAGTGGGTTTTGGCCTAAAAGTTTTTACTTTATGTTGTTTAGAAATATGTTCAACTTAACTTTTCTTATTTTTTTTTAGTTTAAATAGAAGATAATTTAATGCCAAAGATAATAAACTTTGCCCCAATTCAATACGACGTTTTGTTTTTTTTTTCTATCCTGCCCGCCAATTAAGAAAAATCGTAAAAATGAAAAACTCGAGAAATCGCGCGTCAAAGTTTTCTACCCAATCGCTCATACATCCACTATTTCCCTTCTACAATCGACAATATTTTGAACTATCATCTATAACTTTGGGGACGTTTTAGAGAGATTTAAGCAAAACAAATCTATTTTTTGAAACTTCAAAAGCAGAGGGAGCCTGTCAAAGATATTCTACCGAATTACTAAGAGTTTCTTGGGATATGTTAAAATATGTCCAATATATTGATCGCATAAAATTACTGTTTTTATTTGAATCAATAATGTAAGGTTCTTTAAGTGATGGTATGTAAAGTGAAATGTTTGTTAATTTATTTTTGTATTACATTGTACAAGGAAGATCTGAATGACCTCTTATTTCCTTTTATTGGGTTTCTAGCTAACTTTTAATAGAAATAATATGTTACTTCTTTTTTTTTTTCTATACTGTTGTGCTGTACTGTACTCTATTACTCATAGGTTATCCCTTACATCGGATATCAGTGAAAACTTATCTGTTTGTAATCTTTCGCATCGTTGTTTTTTTTTTAATTGAAGCGTATGAATTTAAAAGTTTCTATAAATTTACCTTTTCTCATTGTGGTTCTGAAGAAGAGATACTATTTCTTCGGCCTTATATATGTCCCTAACGACACTGTAAAAACGGATCACCGCCCACATTTAGGTGAAAACTATATCTCCACGATCAAATTTGATATCTAACATTCCCGAGATTTTCATATTCCAAGGCGAAAATGAGTAAAAGCGGACTACAATCACGCCTACTTCGCCAATGTTTAAGCAAAATTAACTGAAGGTATAATATTTGATATAATTGTATAATGCCGAAAATACAGTGTTTTCCAATAAGAATGATATGATTTATTAAAAAAAAAAAAAAACACACACTAACTGTTAAGGGATTGAAATGTTTTTTCTGGTTTATTGCTAAAGACCAATGACTTCAAAATACCCCACAAGAAGTAGTCTAATGACGTCAAATCACAACCTTTTGGAGTCCATTTAATGCCAAAATTTCTTGAAATAATGGAATCTTAAAAAAATCGCTATTGGTTTGAAGTTGGTCCAAGGCAACGTTTATGGTGGTCCAATGGCTTCAGTTGGCTTCAATGAGAACAATTTTATAGGGATGCAAGTTCAAAGCATTTCCCAAAATCCGTCAGGTTGTGGTTTGAGACAACCGTCGCCATTTGGTCAAATTTAAAAAAATTCCATAGCGCGTTAGCGACTTTCATGCAGATTAATAATCTTTTTGAAATTTTTGGTTTAGACCAAAATTGCGGCCGCAATAGTGGACATCGTGCAGGCCTTTTTTACGTAACATTTCAACAATTTATTTAAATATTATACACTCAATAAATAAACATAAAAAAATCATTGTGTATTCGTCATGAATGCATTTATTTATAAAAAAAAATCGGACCGATTAGTTAATTTCAACATTAAAAAACAAAACGCAAAAATCAGGGATTTTTCAGAGGGTCGCACTCTGACGGTGCCTTAATAACTCTGTAATGGGCATGATAATACATAAATTGAAATCATATGCAATTTGTTTTATGTTAATACTTGAGATATGTACATAAATGTATATGAAATAATAAATTTGTGTAAAATTGTTTTTCAGAAATAGCAATATTGCATTCAGAAAATAAGTTATTACTGGAGTATAATTGCATAAATAGCTCCATTGGAGTATAGTGCTGCTTTTAGCACTAATTTCCTGAGAAATTTAAGTGGAAGATGTCTGCAGATTCACCACGGCGACAATCTCGTGGCATAGCCGCACCTGCAGTTGTGCCTCCCCAAGTTGTAAGCGATCGTTCAATTTTAGACTCTGCGTTTGGGTTCATCAGCGATGTTACACTAGTAGCACATCAGTCACATACTGAGCCCAAAGATACAATTATTTGGGCACGGTTTGAGACGGCTGCTGATATAAGCGATCCATGTTTCGGTATAGACTGGGAAATGGAGGGAAGTGCAGCACCACCATTACTTCTACTATTAGGATACGGTCTTGGCGTTCAAGTATGGGCTATACCTGCTAACGGGGAGGCTATTGAAGTGCTATCATGGCGCCATGGTGTTGTGTCAACATTACGAGTCCTACCAACGCCGACCTTAGTGCGATCCGCGAATGAACATGGACGTGCTGATGAATCGATAGATATATATGCTGAAAAACGCCCTATTATTGCATTAGTGGACAGTAGTACGGCTTCTTCACAACTTCAGTTCTGTACAATAAATTTTGTTTCACTGAAAACTGGAAAGCAAGTGAAGACGATTAAATTTAAAAACGTAATTTTGGACGTACTTGCCAATCGTTCTTCCATTGTTATTGTATTTCATGAACGTATAGCTGTTTTCGATGCCCGTACTTTGGAAGATCGGCTTTCAATAACTACATGTTATCCAAGTCCTGGGTAAGTAAGATGCGATGCATTGTATATCATTGTTCTTAGCATAACATTTACATATAAATATGGATTTATGTGTTGTTTATAATTAACATTGTAATTAAATAATAAAATTAATGAATATGAATTGTTACCTTTGAAGGATCAATCCAAATCCTGTTGCTCTTGGTCAACGCTGGCTAGCTTATGCTGAGCAAAGGCTGATTCCCTCAAAGCGTAGCGGTGGAGGCTGGGATGGTGAGGGTGTAGCCAGTTACACAGCAACTGTATTAAATGCGGCAAAGTCGTTTGGAAAAGGGTTGCGAGAGCTTGGTGAACAGGTAGCAGCAGGTTTGACAGGAACGTCAAGTAGTGGCAGTATATCAAAAAATAGTAGTTTCGATTCCATTACTGGTGTTGAAGCTAAACAATCTGGGATTGTTACGATAATGGATATAGAGGTTAACATTACATACAAGTTTTTTATAGTAATTGTGCATTGTAATTTTACTTTTTTTTCTTCTTTTTTCAGAAGACTATTAAAGATTACAGCCCCACCTCAATGACATCTGCTACAGGCGGTGTTAATGAGGAGCCCATTATTGCACATTTTGTCGCTCACGCAGAAGCTATTGTTGCAATGGAGTTTGATAATTCAGGCATGCTATTACTTACCGCCGATCGTCGCGGTCATGATTTTCACGTTTTCCGCATACAGCCACATCCTGCAAGCCCTAGTCTTTCAGCGGTACATCATTTATATGTATTACATAGGGGCGACACTAGTGCAAAGGTCCAAAACATTACATTTTCACTAGATTCACGTTGGGTAGCGGTGTCGACATTAAGAGGAACTACTCATGTATTTCCAATTACACCTTACGGTGGTCAAATGGGAGTGCGGACACATACATCTCTACATGTTGTTAATAAGTTGTCACGATTTCATCGCTCTGCGGGCTTATCTGTAGAAGGCCGTTCAAATTCTCCAATATCACATTCAGAAAGTACCACTTTTATGCAATCCTTGCAACCTTACCATAATACAACTCTACCACCATTTCCGCGTCCTACAATTGTGCAAGCTTTAGCTCAACTACGACAACCGTTTGCACTCGGATCACCCCCTGGGTCTGCAGGACTTGTTATGCCAGGTAAAATCGGTGTAGGTAGTAGTGGCATATCAGCTGCTTCTCAACGGCAAAGGCATTCTTCCCTATCTGATGATAACGGAAAACCTTTGAGCGTGTGTGCAATTTTTGCGAAATCGCGATCTTGGTTACTTGAACCACCAAATGTCACTCGAGAAGCATCACATCGTATGCAGCGTAAATCTGTTGATTCACTTTTCGTAATGGCTGGCCACGGTGCTCTTATACAATACGATTTGGACACTAAACTTGCATCAAGTAATAAAAAAATACTATTTACAAACAAAAAAATTATGTACTATCTAATATGCTTTGATATTTAATATGATATAGATATTGCCAAAGATAAAATTTGTGATGATACTCCAATTGAATTGGAAGTAGAAGCTAAAGCACAATGGAATCTCGGTAGGCGAAGGGATGGATCTCATGAGTTGGCACCTCCGTTGGAAAATGATAATTGGCTTATAAAGGATAGAAATTTATGTTTGTTAGACAGCATACGTCAGTATGATGAATTGGAGGAAAAAAATGAGAGTTGGGTATCTCAAGTAGAAATTATTACACACGCCGGTCCACACCGCCGTCTTTGGATGGGGCCTCAATGTGTATTCAAAACGTATAACACTCCTAGCGGGTTAGTATTAGTAATTGATATCAAACCAAAATCAGCGAAGCTAATAATGTAAGCAATTTCTAATTTAGCTCCAATCTGAACCATGTCGATGTTGAGGCTGTTGAAATAGGGGTAACAAAGTCCACAAATTCAGCATCAGCTATTCGTTCACATCCGCTAAGTATGCCAGTAACGGCTGCAGCTCGATGCTCTTTGCCGGTCCTCATTGAATCGGGTTCATATAGTAAGTACAAAATTCGAAATTAAATTTGTGGATAATTTACTTTTTTATTTTAGGTAGTGTAGAACAAAGTCCAAAACTGATGGATCGTTTTCGCCACGAGCATTTGGATTCTGATTTTGCAATGGCGCATGGTGATTCTCGATTGAAGGAGGACTTGGCCGATGCCATGCGGGAATCACCATCTGTGTCGGATGATCGAAAAAGTACATGTAAGTAAATATAAATTTTTGTTAGTACGGGCGGTGGTGCATGTTTCCGATATTTTATTACGTTCTCCCCAACTACTGATTTAACCCTGGACGGTTATTTTGCTGTTTTTTGCAAACCACGATGATTGTTAGTCGAATTGACTAACAAAGCACGTCCAGGGTTAAGGTTGCCAATGTACAATTATAACGATGATCATTATATCAGTTGCGCAATAATTACACCACAAACTTTTTGTAAATTTCGTCTTGATCCCTTGTTCACTTTCATATATGTACATATGTATTATATGTATAACAAGAATGTCATTACTGTGAACTGTTTAAGAGAAAGCATTATATTAATGCGCAATTTATGCATACATCTTTTTAGATGTTATGAGAGGTTTTTCCTATTTCGTGGCGTCTTTGGTTTTATTCGTTTTGTTTTATTCTTAGTGTTTCACTCCAACGGATGATAATTTCTTATGAGAAGATATTAGATGAAGAGATAAATGATTTTATACACATATGTATGTATCATATTAAAATATAAGTGTTAAAAAATAGGAATGAGGTTACTGTACTCAATATTTAAAGTAGAGTCTGATATATCGAGTTAACTTTTTGTACTATGAGGCATTTTATTAGTAAAAGGATAAGAATTGTTTCTGATACGAAAATTCGTTATTCTATTCATATGTGTGTTATAAAATGTCTGCTATCGTCAATTTTGTAATATATTCCTATTTAATATGAAAATGGGTTACTCCTAAACTTTAAATATAACTAAAATAGAATTAAACGCCGAAAGGTATTATTTCGCTTTTTAATAATGTATTTACACGTATGTATGTATAATTATTGGTACCGAAAGTTAATTGAATTATTCTACTGCATCAACTAATATAATTGAACTGTATCAATAATGTAAATTCCCGAATCAAACTCATACAAATCAGACGAAATTCAGGGATTAAAAATACATTTTTGAATAATTGAGAAAAGGACTATGAAAGTAACTATGATTTTACATGCTATGTATGTATGTATATACTTTCATTTGATTGCTGATATTTCTTGATTGCTGATAGAATTCGACTTAATGATCAGTATGCTCTTCATTAAATTCACATTTTTTACTTTAAAATATTGAAGATGTTGGGAACGCATTGATATATAAAAAAACATTGAAAGAGAAGACGAGAGAAGAATAGATTTAGAAAAAGCCAAAGGCAGGTATTGGGGATTAAGTGGACAATTCTGATTTTATTTTAAATATAAAGCGGATATTGCCTTAAATAATTCAGCATGGATCACTTGATTTTAATAAAAATTAGTTTTGTAACAACTGCTTACATTATCATTTACAATACATCTTCATATGAATAATCAATTAGTTTGGTTGAAACAATATTGTAAAATGCTTTTGTTTCTCATTACGTTAAGTTACAATGTTTTATGTTGCATTGCTATGCTTTTGTTGAGTTTTATAGTTGCACAGCAGCTAACCAAATTTAAATGAACTATTTCGTAACTACTTTTGCTGCAATTTATTTGCTTTTTCTCGGAGCATTGAGGCACTAAGGTTACTTTTTTTGATATGACGATTAGTTTGATTTAATAAGGGATAACGGGTCTAAATATGACTAGATTTCACAGCACTGCGAACATTCATTTACAATGAAAACATGCTTTTGGCTTTTTGTTAATGCTTCTTTCTCACAATATATTTTGTTTTCTTCTCTTTCTCTGTATTTTTATTGAAGGTCGATTAGCGTCTGGGGTTGCTTCGTCTGATAATGTCCCATTCTACGATGCCCGCGCAGATCCTGACATTGGTGAAGACGATTCTGATAACAGCCTGAAAGCCATGGTTTCATATCCCCCCTCTCTCACCTCTACGTCAGAAACACTGACTGCAATGGGTACTTGGAATTTGGTTTCTGATGTCGATTCCGACCAATGTAAAAAAGTTCAACTCTGTTGTGATGAAAATAAGAAAACTTTTGAGATTTCAAAATCGTCTACACCTTCAGTAGAAAAAGTAGTTAATCCTCTGGGGACGGTAACAACAGTTTTTTCAGGCATTTCAACTGACGTAAAAAGAGACATTCTGGATGAAGTGGTATCGCAATTAGCTGCCGAAGAGAGTATTATACACGAAAATTGTGATGAGTCTTTGTTTCGTCCCGTTGTGGCGATATTATGTGACGATAATATTAATCAAACAGCGGGAAAAACTATAGAAAGTGAAGAATTCTGTAAACCGCCTGAGTTAATAAAAAATAAACTTATAGTGCCAGTCATAGCAAAAGAAGTAGATGCCGAGTTAAGCAAAAAGGAGAGGAACCAAAAAAGTGGAAGAATAAAATATCAAAATGTGAAGAAATTAGATTTATGCTCAACAGAAAGTGATAAGCCAACAACTGCTGTTCTAATCACTGAAGCTGGGAACATTCAGCAACACGTGAGCTCTGAACGTGGACACATGGTGGAACTGGTCCATGGAAACAACGTGAACAAATGTAGCACTACGAACAGCGGAAATTTGTGCGGCAATACGAACACAATCGAAACGAAAAAAAACCTAAAAAGCTTATCATCAGTTAAGGAAGATGTCATAGAATTTAAACGAATGACACCTTTACCTATTGAGAAGACTCGAAATAAAATTTCAGCAGATAGAGAACTTGTTAAAGGCCATTTATCTCAAATTGAAAGTGAAACAAATAGTATGGGCCGTAAATCACCTGATACAAAAAATAACTCGAAAAAAATAAGTTTTCTAAAGGATAACGCACAACTTAATCAAACTATATCAGACAACGTTTCAATCGAGATTAATGAAAATAAGAAGGTACCGTTAACTAATTTTATGAAATCAACTGTATATGCAGATGCATCAAAAGTAAATACTCCAATCGGGGAACCCGCAAACAATAGCAATAACATTAAAACATTGTCTAAAAACAATATTAAATGCGATAAATTAAGTAAAGAGACCGAGTTAAAACCAGAAATTGCAATAGAGGCTGCCAGTACAAGCAAATCACATGAGAAGAAAGACACAATTAGAAGTTCCAGTAAAGTTATTGAAAATACAGCTGACAAAGTAAATGAAGCTCACGATGATGCTAGTATATGTTGTAATAAAATAATTGAACAAAACGTAACTGTTAATCTTACAAAGAAGGAAAAAAACTCATTAAAAAAGAAAGCTGATTATGAAATATCAAAAAATGACGCAATTTCCGCTCATTCAGATATCGGAAAGGAAAAATTGGCATTTATCCAGTCAAACTCTGAAATTAGTGAAAGTCCACAAATTTTGAAATCAAATAATTCAGTATGGCAGACTGTAAGTAGCGACAACCAACTAAAATCTAAAGTGCAACCGAGCGATAACTTCCCAAGTTTGGGGACAATTGGTAAAACTAAAAAACCTGTTAAAATTAAAGAGATCAATACAGATAAAAAAGGCAATATTCCTTCTGATTTAGCTACACTTTCGAAACCTATTGACAATTCATGCTCTGGATTAGGCGGTAATATGAAGAAGAATACTAAGAATAAGGCAAACATCACAGAAAATAGTGAAATTAAATCTTCTGATTCATCTAAGCAACTAAAATCCATGGAAAAAGAGCAAATTGATGTTAAATTAAAGGGTCAAAATAATAGTGACAGCAAATGGTCATTCGATGGATTTTCCTCACTTCAACCACTGGAATCATTACCGCCTTTGCCCGCATTAGAAAACATTGATATTTATCCATATTGTTCAATTTTAATGGAAAAAGAAAATAAATCATCTGCAAAGGCTAAAGATAATCTGTCAGAACAATTAAGTTTGATTAATTTTGATAGCCCGTTACAGGAAAATCCGAGACAAGATGGAAAAGTACTCTCACTTCCAAAAGCCCTTAGCCAACAAAATTTAATTTTCGCTTTATGTGGATCATTGCACTGTGGAGATGATAGTATCTGTGACGAAGATAAATTGTCAAAAGAATATCAAGTAACAATCAATTCGGAGATGGGAGATATAACATCACCAGATTATAAGTTACTCAACGATGGCGAAGATCAATATTTAAGTTTGGAACATAGTTCCCAAGAAACTAATACTACCAATACCGGAACAACAAATGACAAATCTGTAAGTTCGGCAAATTCATCCACTTCAGAGGAAATTCTTGTTATCGAAGAGAAAAAATTAAGTAAAAAGCAAAAGCGTAAAAGACAACAAGCAGAAACTAAAAAGCAAAAGGAAGAAATCACTTTCGAAGATGATGATGAATTACGCCCGTTAATTACAAAAATAAAATCTGATTCAGAAACTGTAGCAATAAGTAATAAAAATAAATCCTCTACTTTTTCTGGATCGAACAACAAAGATGATCAAAAGCTAATTGACAACATCATTACACCTGCATCTCCAAATACAACAACCGATAGTGAAGGGCCCGTTCCTGCTACTACTTCAGATGACAATGGTTTCATTTTACCAGCGAGTACTGCAACTATTAATGTTCCCATGAAGCTGAAAACAAAGAGACTAGAACATAAAATAAATCTTATGGCTGCGATTGATGCTGCAACGTCATCGTCTACATCGTCTGCGGAAGAGAGTAATTTAGAAATAGAGAATCGGAAAGATAGTTCCGATCAAGATCTACCAGTCCTCGGAATGAACACATCTGAAATGCAAACAACTTTAACTAATATAAATGTAGTTCCACCGTCATGTACGACAAAGAAGAAAACTAAGCGACGCAAGAGATAAGAATTAGTCTTCGGTTTGTTTTGTATTTTGTGTGTAGTTATTACATTCTATATATATAATGCTTGCTACAATGACAATGATGGTGAGTGATGAATTTTTAGTACAGCTTTAACCAGTAATAAACAAACGGTATTCTAAAACAAATAGTTATCTGGTTAATTCAGTTCTTTATAGGCATGTTCGCTGTTATGAATAATATTCAAATACTTTTAATCATCTTTGGGAATGCATACAAATGTATGCAAATCACCGAACCGTAAAATAAATATAAAATTAATGCTTATCGTAATAAGTTTCCATTCAAGTAAACACAGAAAAAACCCGTTACTGCCATTTAGTAAATTTTGCTTGATCATTACTGTTGATATTTTCCGGATTTTTTTTTTTAATTTCTCCAACGATGAAATTGAACAAGCGGGTTTATATAAATATTCATATTCAGTGCACAAAACATAAAAGATTAACGGGAAGTATTTACAAATTTTTAAGACATTAATTTTGCCATTATTGATTTCATTCTCAATCGCTTCTCAAACATCCTCTATCAACCTTCGTTACAGTTCAGTTAATGATAATATCAATTTTTATAATGTGCGCTATAATCCGGTGATATGTGTATTCACTTAAATTGGCATTGATTGGGACACACTAGTTTTTTAAAGATACATTTATATTTTAGAATGCAATTGTAAATAGATTAATCCGCTGTAATATCAAACTGATTTTATTTAATCAAAAATAAAAGAACATATAGTAAACATTATTTAATTAAATATATATGAAAGCAACCATTGAAGGTATGTATTAAATGAAATTTTTATTTCATTCTTTGCGTAAATGAAGGCATATGGTAATTGGATTCATATCAGGCAGCTCGGGAGGGAAAGAGGAACGAGGGAATTTACCTGAACTAATAAAATTTATTTTATAATAATATAATTATTATCATATATATATATATTTATAAACTTTAATTTAATTCTTAATTTTGGCTGTTGGGTATTATTATTACATATACATATATAAATATATATATTTTTATAAACATATATTTAGAGATACATTGCTGGTCTTAGGTTAGACGCACCAACGTTTTTTTTAATAAATTGTTGTATTTATAATCATGCTTGTTCTTATTGTCCAAAATGCTTTTCATATCAAAGTTCGAATCTTGTCCGAAAAATATTTGCTCATAGTTGGTTGATTTGCGAAAAAATAACTGTACATTTGAAGATTTCAGAAATGTCTATGGCAATCACGTGCGCTTGCAGTTGGTCATTAAAATAGACGCACTTTACATTTCTTTGTCTTGCGTAAATAAATGAAGGTTTTTTTTTATTGAGAAAGTGCTAAAAATTAACAAATAAATTGTTTTCGAGCTACATTTAAAGTAATAATGGGAAAAGCTACTATTCTGAGCTTATTGGAACGTGAAGAAGTAGACTTTTTTCATTCCCAAGTACTATCCAATCGAAACATCGCCAAACAAATAAAACGCAGCTCCAGAACCGTTGATAGATATTTAAATCATCCAGAGGAATATGAAAAAACTTTAAAGGAAAAAAGAAAGCTCTATCTGAACAATCAGTACGCAAAATTGTTAGAATTGATTCAAATTCGGCTAAGTCTGCAGCTAAGATTAAGGAAATAGCCGGAGAAAAAGTAAGCGTTTCAACTGTTCAGCGTACATCAGAAATGTTAAACACCTAAAGCGTTTAAAAATCAAGAAAAAACCCCCTCAATGAACTACGCTAAGAAAAACGGCTTCGATTCGCGAAAGAATACATGACGTGAACTGTTCAATCTGGCACGCGACTTAATGATTGGCGTACAGTGGTCTTTAGTGATGAAAACTTTCAATACTATTATCACGATTTGCGGAAAGATGAGCTATATTTAAGTCGCCACCACAGCCGAGAAGGTGGAGTCTTGGTGTGGGGTGCCATCACGTTTTATGGAACGATTGCCTTGGTTTTCGATCAGAAGATGAACGGCGCTCGTTTCAAAACATTGTTGGAGTCCAATGCTCCCATTAATAACGCCCGAGTAGTAAATCCGTTTATTTCGAGTCAAAACGTTAATGTCATGACCTGGCCACCATATTCTCCAGATCTTAACAAAATTGAAAATGTTTGGGGTTGGGTAACACGGAAGGTATACGTTTCAACTTTTTTTCAATCATCATTAAAATAATAAATATTTAAACAATTGTAAGGCAAGTAAACGTGCGTCTAACCTATTGACCAGTAGTGTACATATGTACTTATATACTTATATAAAATTTTTTTCATACGAGGTCTGCTATATATATTTCTGGCCTAATAATAAAAATAGGAATATTTATCAACGAAAATGGTTTTATTGTTTTTTAAAATATTCTCCATCAAGATTTATACACTTTTGCATGCGCTCAAACCAATTTTCGAAGCACTTTTTCCACTCCGATTGAGGCACCTCCAAAACATGGTTTTTGAATGCGACGAAAATCGTTGACCACGCATTATTTTCCTGATGTGTGGGAATAAAAAGAAGTCATTGGGTGCCAAGTCAGGGCTGTACGGCGGATGACCCATCAATTCGACGTTTTGGCCGGTCAAAAAGGCGCTGGTTTGAGCCGATGTGTGAGAGCTCGCATTGTCATGGTGCACAATGATTCGTCTTCTCTTGCTCGTTTTTCGAATTTCTCCGAAGACTTCAGGCAAACAAATGGTGGTGTACCACTCAGAATTGACCGTCCTACGTTGCTCAAGCGGAACAGCCACATGACCAGTTTTGCCGAAGAAACAGGCGATCATTTACTTCGAAGTGCTTCTTCCACGAACAACTTTTGTTGGATTTGGCTCGTCTTGGAAGACCCACACGGTCGATTGCTGTTTTGTTTCGGGCTTATACGCATAGATCCATGATTCGTCACCTGTGACGATCTTATAAACGTCGTTTGAAGCACCGCGATCGTATTTTTTCTGCATTTCTTTACACCAATCCACACGAGGCTTTTTTTGAGCGATTGTCAAATTGTGCGGGATCCAACGAGAACAAACCTTTTTTACGGCCAGGTGTTCATGCAATATCGAATGTGTGCTGGTGGGAGAAATGCATAGGCATGCCTCTATCTGAAGGTATGTTACATGACGGTCTTGCATTATCAGTTCACGTACGGCATCGATGTTTTCTGGCACAACGGCTGTTTTTGGACGACCTTCACGGAATTCGTCTTTGAGCGAGCGTCGGCCACGATTGAATTCGTTGTAATAGTTTTTCACAGTGCTATAGGATGGTTCTTCATAGCCATACAAAGATTTTAAATAAAACAATTCACGATTAAATTACAAAACGTTCTGAGTAATGTTATGCTAAAAAATGTCAAACTTTCCAATGGAAATGTCAGATTGCACCTGGCAACACTTAGTGTTGCCTAGGCCAGAAATATATATAGCAGCCTACGTATTGGTAGCAGTCTGAGTTGGGATATACTAATTTTAATGCAATATACTGACCAATTCTAACATTAATGTCTCCAACAATTGTGTTTTTCATGGCGAAATGTTTCATAAATTGGTCAAGGTAATGTGATCTTTATATCCGAACAGGATATACGAAGTTTTCCTTGAAATTTGTAGCATCCAAAAAGAATATACAGCTGTGTTCATGGAAATAGTAGTGACGTTGGGTTCTAACCATACAACGAAAAAATCAAATTAAAAATGCAAAACATGAATTAAATAACTTTAAAAAGTGTTTGTTTTTTTATTTCTACGTACATATATGCACAGTTTCCTTAGCTAGTTTGCTCGTATGTTTTGGATCGTTATCCAGTTCAAACGTCCTTATTATAGACATTTCCCAGTACATATCAAATATGTAGGACTACTATTGTCTTCAAATTGATTACGAATTATAAGAGTAGTAAGCGACAATTTATTATTTTTTTCATTGTTGAGTATGGTTAAGACTTTTAAATATCGTATATCGTCTGTCCTATAATATTGATTTTTGTACATTTTTCACACATGATTCTCTATTTTATAATTGTTTTTGAAAGTGTTGAATATCATTGTGGAGCAGTATCCCACTGTAACTGCGATACCCTGTAGGTTCTGTGTTGTTTCCTTAGCTGTATTATCAATTATTGCTTCTCAATAGAACAATTTCTTCCTTTACCCACCCAAATTGAAAGAGCACTGGGATTTCAAAAAAATTTGTAAATCACTTAAATAGATTTATTTATCACAACCATCTAATAATTTTTTCAATTATCCTCCTAACGACAGACACTTCTATTTAATGAGCAGCTTGTTTTTGCAACAGATATGAAAATGCGTCATAGAAAAAGCAATAAAGTAAATGTAACAGGATTTTTTCGTTTTATAATTTGAAATGTCTATTCCTCCAAAAAATCACTCTTGTTGATTTGGCAAGTCAGAATATATTGGGAAAGATCTTTATAAGAATCTGTTGCACTATTATTTCCATGAACACAACTGTATATATAAACGAATAGCGTGATGAACTGAGTCGATTTAGCTTTGTCTGTCTGTCTGTCTGCTTGTATATAAGCGCACTGAGGGGCTCTGTTTTCGAGATATCGATTTGAAATTTTGGATATTTCTCCTTCAGAAGCTGCTCATTTGTCGGAGTCGGACTACTATAGAATACAGTGACCCTTCAAACTGATCGATCAAAATAAAGATAAACATCGGTTTTTTTACCCTTTTATGTTATAAAAATGCACCTTTGAAGAGTATTAAACCCACGGTGAGACCAAAGTTAGCGTTTTTTCTTGTTTTAGTTTCAAATTCTCTAATTCTCAAAACTGCTCTACTATGCCCCAGTCTACTACTTATCAGCGAATAGGATTATAAAAGATAAAGATAACACATCTAAATTTTGAATGTACCATATTTTAGGGTTGGTAATTAATTTAATTTTTCTTTTCAAGATTATTCTCTTTTTGTATTTTTCCATTTGAAATCGATCATTTCTGCTATCTAACTCGTCTGTGAGTAAATTAATAAGAAATATTTACATTTCACATATTTTTATATTTAAAAATGCGAACTTTCAAGTTCGTAATCGGACCACTGCCACGCCTACAAAACGCCATTAACCGAAAACTATAAACTGCCATAACTAAGGAATTCGTAGGGTGAAAACGGGCGAAATCTGACTACAACCACGTCTACTTCCCACTTAGCACGATTTAAAATTCCACTTGATTCTTTTACTTTCCGGTACAAAAATCAAGAAGTAATTAATATAACGGAATACTATTTTTCAGTAATAATCCTTTCCTGACAATTATAATTCTGTGTTTCAAAAATGACTTGAGTCGAGACAATATATGTATCTCTCAGCCCCTATATACTTAATATAAATATTTTCGAACTTCCGTGTGCTATACTGGATATATCGGCCGATATTTGAGTTATCAGTGAAAATTACAGAACACGTTTTACTCATAACAGTATATAACTGTGCCTAAAATATATACAATTGTTTGAAAACTTGACTTAGCTCCATATAACCATAACCAGGATTTTCGAACATCCGATTGACTTTGCCCCATATGACTGGTGATTGTGCCTTAATGAAACCCAAGGAACATTATTTTATGAGTGGCATCATAATAGTTAATGGATAAAGTCCGGTCGATACTTCCCCAACTCATATGCTATGTCGGTCAGTGTATAAGTTATATAAAGTATATGTACATATATAGCAAATTGCTTAGATTCTGATCCTCTGTTTGACATTTTACATCGTTAGGTATTTCCCTGGCTTTGATTTCTTTAAGTTGCAAGAGTATAAAATGATCGGTTGCACCCGAACTTAGCTCTTTCTTACTTGTTTTTAATTACCTTAATACAAGAATTCTGTTATCATAAAGTTGACAAGTAGCTAGTTCTTCAAATTTTTCATTTCGACTAACCTTCAGAAAAAACGAAATGCTGACTACAAAAATAATGCTCAATTTACAAAAACATTTCCATTCATAGACGCAAGCATACATACATATATATAGATATATCCAAATAATAATTTGCCGTTAAAAAAATGAAATTATATGGTAATACATATTGTTATAAAGTTAATTTTACTTAAAAGTGCACCAATAATTACAACTACTTATGTATATTTCATATTTCGTAATTCTACTCTCACTTGCTAATACTGCCGCGGTTCAGGTGTACTAATGCATTTTTATATTTTTGTACATATGTACATATGCAAATCAACATCATTCTCCCATATGTCCTTGATATTTTCTTTGATACCTCCAATTGTTGTATTTTTTCATTTGTAGACCTTGCGTTTTAGATATGCCCAAAATTTTAAATTGGTTTTAAGCCGGAGAAATTTCCTGACCATGGCAGCACATCCCAATTTCACGAATGAATGCGATTCAAGCCAACTCTGGAGGTATGGCAAGGAGCAACATCTTGCATAAACATGTAGTCTCTTGTCGAATACCTTGGCCTTTTCAAATATGGCAAAAATCACATTTCCCAAAACAGTTACAAACAGTTTACTTGTATGTACATATATTGATCAGAGTGTATCGTACCTTCAACGAAGTGAATTGGGCAGAGTCTTTCGTCTAAAATTCAGTTCCAATCCATCACTGAAGGAGTATGCTTAACTTTTGGGACAATGCCAGCCTAAAAAAGATACTTCGCTCCGTCTCCGCACATAATTTTCCTCTTGGGTGACGGACTCCAGACCGCCCTATGCCATACCATAGGTTCTATATAGATTAGCCCATAAAACATTACGTGAAAATTTTTGAAATTTTGCAAACGTCATTTTCTCTTCAAGAAGCTGCTCATTTGTCGGAACTGCTGATATCGAACCACTATAACGTATAGCTGCCATACAAACTGAACGATCGGAATCAAGTTCTTGTATTGAAAACTTTCACATTTGACAATGTATCTTCACAAAAGTTGGCTCAAGTTATTTTCTAAGATAATAATCTAATCGGTTAACTATACTGAATGATCGGAATCAAATCTTGTATGATAAACTTCCTCATTTGAACATATATCTTCTTCTTCTTCTTTACTGGCGTAGACACCGCTTACGCGATTATAGCCGAGTCAACAACAGCGCTTCGTTTCTTCTCTTCGCTACGTGGCGCCAATTGGATATTCCAAGCGAAGCCAAGTCCTCCTCCAGTTGGTCCTTCCAACGGAGAGGAGGTCTTTCTCTTCCTCTGCTTCCCCCGGCGGCTACTACGTCGAATACTTTCAGAGCTGGAGTGTTTTCATCCATTCGGACAACATGACCTAGCCAGCGTAGCCGCTGTCTGTCGTATATCTTGTACAGCTCATCGTTCCATCGAATGCGATATTCGCCGTGGCCAATGCGCAAAGGACCATAAATCTTTCGCAGAACCTTTCTCTCGAAAACTCGTAACGTCGACTCATCGGTTGTTGTCATCGTCCAAGCCTCTGCACCATATAGCAGGACGGAAATTATGAGCGACTTATAGAGTTTGACTTTGTTCGTCGAGAGAGGACTTTACTTTTCAATTGCCTACTCAGTCCGAAGTAGCACCTGTTGGCAAGAGTAATCCTGCGTCGGATTTCCAGGCTGACATTGTTGGTGGTGTTAATGCTGGTTCCTAAATACACGAAATTATCTACAACTTCAAAGTTATGACTGTCAACAGTGACGTGAGAACCAAGTCGCGAATGCGACGACTGTTTGTTTGATGACAGGAGATATTTCGTCTTGCCCTCGTTCACTGCCAGACCCATTTGTTTTGCTTCCTTGTCCAGTCTGGAGAAAGCAGAACTAACGACGCGGGTGTTGAGGCCGATGGTACCAATATCATCGGCATACGCCAGCAGCTGTACACTCTTATAAAAGATTGTACCTGCTCGATTAAGTTCTGCAGCTCGAATAATTTTCTCCAGCAGTAGATTGAAGAAGTCGCACGATGACGGAGCTTTTGGTGCTGCTCAACATCAGTTTACACAGCCGTATTAGTTTTGCGGGGATACCAAAGTCAGACAGCGCGGCATAGAGGCAGAGGCGGGTCTTTTCCAAAATTTGGCGCATGGTGAATATCTGGTCGGTTGTTGATTTTCCAGGTCTTTCGGCTATAATCGCGTAAGCGGTGTCTACGCCAGTAAAGAAGAAGAAGAAAGCCACACTGATAAGGTCCAATCAGTTTGTTGACGGTGGGCTTTAATCTTTCACACAATACGCTCGATAGAACCTTGTACGCGATGTTGAGGAGGCTTATCCCACGGTAGTTGGCACAGATTGTGGGGTCTCCTTTTTATGGATTGGGCATAGCACACTTAAATTTCAATCGTTGGGCATGCTTTCGTCCGACCATATTTTGCAAAGAACCTGATGCACGCTCCTTATCAGTTCTTCGCTTGAATAGCTTGGCCGGCAATCCATCGGCCCCCACCGCTTTGTTGTTCTTCAGGCGGGTAATTGCTATTCGAACTTCTTCATGGTCGGGCAATGGAATGTCTGCTCCATCGTCATCGACTGGGGAATCGGGTTCGTCTTCTCCTGGCGTTGTAGGTTCTTCGCCTTTCAGCAGGCTGGAGAAGTGTTCCCTCCATAATTTGAGTATGCTTTGGGCATCGTCGACTGGATCACCTTTGGGGGTTCTACAAGAGTATGCTCCGGTCTTGAAACCTTCTGTAAGTCGCCGCATCTTTTCGTAGAAATTTCGACCCCTGTCGGCCAGCTTATCAAGCTCTTCGTACTCACGCATTTCGGCCTCTTTCTTTTTCTGTCTACAAATGCGTCTCGCTTCCCTCTTCACCTCTCGGTATCTATCCCATCCCGCACGTGTTGTGGTCGATCGTAACGTTGCGAGGTAGGCAGCCTGTTTTCTCTCCGCTGCGACACGGCACTCCTCGTCGTACCAGCTGTTCTCTTGCACTTTCCGAAAACGAATGGTTTCGGTTGCAGCTGTACGTAAGGAGTTTGAAATGCCGTCCCACACTTATACCGAGTTGTTGACAAGTGCTCTCAGAGAGCAGGAGTGCAAGCCGAGTAGAAAATCGTTCGGCTGTCTGTTGTGATTGCAGCTTCTCGACCTCGATTCAGCTTATCACATACTTATTTTTATAAAACACTACATCAACATCGGAAATTTAGAGTGTAAGGACAGATCTGGACGCCCAAGCAATTCACACCAAGTCAGCGTTAAAGCTGTGTCGAGAGATGCAACATAGCTTTGAAATAAACTTTGAGCCCCAAACTGTACGTAACACTTGACACAAAGCTAGTTATCATGAGCCAATTTCACGATAATAATATAATTAAGACTGCGAAACATGGCGGCGGTAACGTGATGGTTTGGGGATGCATTGCAGCATCTGGTGTGGGAAATTTCGTTTTTATTAATGATAAAATGGGTAAGCACTCATATTTGAAAATCTTAAAGGAAAATTTAGCGCCAAGCGTTGAAAAATTGGGCTTAAGTGGGCAGTCATTCTTTTTTCAACAAGACAATGTATGCGTCGTATCATGTGCAAGAATGGCTTATCTACCATTGTAAGCAACTAAAACCACCTCCGCAATCTCCAAACACTAACCTTACCGAGCTTATTTGGCATCTACTGGAGAAAAAAAAATACCTACTCACCATATAACATCCAAGGATTCACTTAAAGATGCCATACATACAGAATGGGCAGACACCTAACCCTGTTGGAAGCGTCGACGTTTAGAAGCAGTTATTTAGGCCAAAGGAGGTTTAGCAAAGTATTAGACTTAAAAGAATCGGATTCAAAACAATATTTTCCATATGTGTGCCAAAACTTTTTTATGTAGAATCTTTTATATTTTTATTTTAATTTCATTATCTTTAAAAATACATATGTAAAATATGATATATATTTTTAGTTAAATATATAATAAAACTGTTGAAATTGAAAAACATGATTTTTATTACATTTGTAGATTCAAAGGGAAACCTGTAATTTTTGAATAAACATTTAAGTTTACGGTGTGCCTAAACTTCTTTGATTCACTGTATATTTTCAAAATTAGTAATTAAATTGGACAATTTATGGACCTGTTTATATTTCAAATAATAATAAAATACCGTTTTTTAAGTCACAACCACTACGGTCGTTAGAGAATTAGTTTTTTGAAAATCATTGATGATTTGTAAATTAGTATATCACTAAAGTCCGTCTAAGGACACGGTTGTTAATAACAACACAGATATGTATGTATATTAAGTATATCAATAAATCAATTTAATTTTGTTTTTCTTTTAGGTTTAGGCGCTGTCAACGCTACATTAGCAACAGCAATTATTGAGAACAATATTGATATCGTCGAGCAAAGTAAAAGTTTAAGTGCCAAAAATTTAAACCTCATCGGAGTTGAGAAAAAATTACCGTTTCATAACCAAGAAGACACAAATAAACAGGATGATAAAAAGGAGAAGGGAAATATGTTAGACTACATTAAAACCCCTGATTATAAGCTACTTAGCACAAATACCAACGAAAATTTATTCGAAGTTTCAGATCTAACGAATAATGCTAACCCAAGTTCAAATAGTTTGGACACTTATTTTACCGGAAGAGCTAGTGAACATAATACAATTATTAACATTGATTTATATGATGACCAAATAAGTGTTAGTAGCATTCAGTCATCTCCGTCATTAAGTCTTGACGGTTTAAATACTAATCTCATGCAGTTCCCGTCGGGTGGAGAAAGTGTAGATGACAACAGTGGTATTTTTGACAACATTAATTGCAGTGGCAAATACTTCGAAAGTAGCAATAGGTGGACAAAATGATGATAGTTCTTTAAGCGAGTGTTTTTCATCTGTAGTAATTTCAGTGGTCGCAAATAATTCATATTTCACACTTACAGAAAAATGTTTGATTCCGCATCGAAGTAGTCATGTAGAAGTTAAAACAGAGATTTAGAGAAGAAACTTTCAGAGAAATTTTTTCGTAATTATAATAGATTATTTTAGTAAGTTTTTTTTTTTTGAGACCAATTTTCTTACATGGTGATATGTATCCTATCAACATATTACTTTTTCTCTTAATTTAAAGTCTAAAATTATTTGCTTAATATTTCCTTTCATTTCACTATTAGACAGGAAATGACAAAAATAAAATGTTTTGTATTCGCACTATCACCATGTTTGATTTTGCCTTAGTTATGTTTTTCCATGAACATGATATGGTAATATATATAATTTAAGTTCAATTTATTAAGTTTAAAATGAGAAGTTGATTTTACTTACCGCAAATTGACAGTAAAAGCGCTAAAATATTGCAAACCATTTACCAAATGATATACATATACTGTAAAAACTATACTGATTTAGCTATTTTTATATATTATAGTTAAGATTTAGAATTCGACGTCATGAGACACTGAAATAATACCTATTGACTAAGAGCTAATAAATGGCGTCAACAGGGGTTTCCACAAATTTTATTATTGTGGTCATTATATTGGTTCTGTTAATATTCTATTTCTAGATTAATACACTATATCAGAATAATTAGGAATATATAATTTACAAAGTTATAATAAAATATTTTATATTAATGCATGCATACAAATACATATGTAATTTGTATGACTAAATGCCAGTCACAATATGATAGATTTACTTTGAAAGAGTATATAACATCTGTTGCAAGATTAGACTGATAAAGGGATTGCAGGCTGTGAATTTTTATCACTCCTTCAGAATCTGGATCCAAAAACGTCTGGCCATATTTTTTTATAAACCCAGCTTGAATAAAAATTAAAATATAATTTTTTTAAAAACACTTTTCGCATCATCTAAGGTCAATAACGCAATATTTTTTTAAATAAAGCCGGTTTTTAATTATTTTACAATTTATTTTCTGCAAAAGCAACGTATATACACATTACCAAACATAAACTGTTTACATGAATTTTCTACATTTTTATATATATACATATACACACATACATATGATACATACATACATAATCATTATAACGCTGAAAAGAACTCATAAGAATGTGAGGCAGCTTTTTGTGCCTGAAAATGTTACTTTTCTTTATTTACAAATTGGAATTTAGAATCAGTAAGGCGATATTGTTTCGTTGGTTATCAGATCACTTTTCTTATTTTTGTTGACGTATGTCTTCCGATGTTCTTCGTAGTCATCCTTTTAAGAACAAATTAAATATTTCCAGAGTTGTTTGTATACTCATAACTCAATTCGAAGAGTTTATGCGCTCATGCGAATCGTATAGTTGGAAAATAATTCAATTATTGCACATGTTTCCATTCTTTTTAATAACCGATTATTAAAGATGCTTGATGAGATATTTTTAAATTAAATAAAGTATACATATAACTGTGTAATATTGCTTCTATAGTTTTGTTGATCACTTCAACTACATATTTGTACAAAATCGTTTAATTTAAATTGGTATTGTTCGTACTATGTTTCATTTGCGTACTATGTATCATTTTGCATTTTTTCAGGTAAAATATATGTACAAAATAATTACATAAGTAATAAAAATTTTAAAATTGGGATCAAATGTCTTTTAATTAGCAATATTGAAAGAAGGTAGACATCTTATCTGTTTTGTAGAACATATACAAACATGTATTTGGTAAAAAAAGTTAGTTACATATGTAAGTAGTGCTTGTATTTCCCTACATTTCTCATTTTAAATTTTATGAAAAAATAGAAATTTGCTGAACCATTAATTTTAAAATGCGTCAAGAAAGTTAATTACAGCAGGGTGTTCGTGTTTCAGTATTAATTGTAAATAATTCTACCAAACTTTCTTCATAACAGTATACAAATATATATATTTACATAGATTCTATGAACTTGTTAACTAATAATTATTATAACTTTTTTTTCATAAAAATTCAAAAAGTAAATAGTAACACTTCCAAAAATAACATTTGCTGTATTGTCAAAATTTTTGGTTTTTTTCCTGACTTATGACAGTGATAATAATTGTAGAAAGTATGCAGTTCAGGTAAAAAAGTTTTTGCTTTCGCGCCACTCTACTGCATATACAGTTTACCTTATTACCCAGCAGCTTGAATATCTTCATTCAAACAATTCGTTGGAGTAAAGTAAATTTTAAATTTTAGTATACAATTATCAAATACTTTTGTATTGTACACAATGCGGCGGCAACAATTTTCTCGAATCGTACTCAAACGTCGAACACGAGAAAATTTAGCAGAATTTACCTGGTTTACTCTCTAAGCCGACGATATGAGGAATAACAATAATTATATATCAAGGACGCCATGGAGAAATATACAGTCCACTCAAATAAAATCTCCGCTGTTGGTGAATAAAGCCAACACTAGGTTTTTTAATTTGTTTTAATAAATACGCAATACGTATCTACATATGTATATACATATGTATGTATGTAGTAATTTGATAGCGTTGTTTCATTTTTGACAACTTCATTTGGCGAATTGAATTTGAATGAAAAATGAACGCATATCTGAACTTTTTACATCATCCCATAAAAACCATATATTTTGGTAGTTCCAAATTTAAAAAAAAAAAAACAAAATTTCATTTGAATTAGAAAATAATAATAAAAAAAACTGTTCTGTATAGCTGCTGCAAAAAATACGCCAATATTTGGGTAATATTAATACTAGCCATTATTGGCATTTCATTGGGTTTGGCTCTTGGATTAAGAAGTAAACATAATGGGACATTGAAACTTGGTTATGGTGTAATTGTTTCAAACGGTGATGGCTGTGCCGAGGTTGGAGGGTAATTAGAAAATTGAATTACAATAGTTTACAATTGATACATATCTTTATTTGATACAAACAATTAGAAAAATATTAAGCAAGGGTGGCTCGGCAGTAGATGCGGCGATTGCTACATTACTATGTGAGGGTGTGGTGCTGCCTCATAGCATGGGGGTTGGCGGTGGGTTTGTGGCTACAATTTACTGCAAGGAAACAGGAAAAATTGAAACACTAATAGCACGGGAAACCGCGCCAGCTGCTTCTGATGAGAAAATGTTTATTCATAAGAAAATTACAGGTAATATAATGAGAATGTAATAGAATTTTAAATATAATTACAATCATTTGTATAAATATGGTACACCTATTACAAATTGTAATCGTCGATGTACGAAGGCGCTCTTGCTGTTGCTGTACCCAGTGAAATATATGGATATTGGTGTTTGCATGCAAAATATGGGAAATTGCCTTGGAAGGTTTTATTCGAACCTACAATTGAGCTATGCTTTAAGGGAATTAAAGTTTCAAAGTATTTGGCGGATATATTAAAACTATATTGCGATCGCATACGTAGTGAACCCTCAATGGTCGAGATTTTTATTAATCCAAATACCGATGAGCTGTACAAAGAAGGGGAAATAATGTATCGCCCAAAATTAGGTGAAACTTTGAAAATAGTGGCTGACGAAGGACCAGGGGTTATTTATAATGGTGGAAGAGTTGGCAAGAAACTGGTTCAGGATATACAAGAAATGGGTGGAATTATTACAGAGTCAGATTTACGAAATTATGAGTAAGTACTCTATCAAATGAATAAACACTATTTTATGCAATATACCTTTCAGAGTACGTTGGGAAGATACAGTAAAGGTACAATTTAAGCATGGTTATACATTACATACCACCCCATTGCCAACTAGTGGTGTTGTGCTGGCCTTTATACTAAATGTAATGGAGCCGATGTACACAAAAAATGAATCGGTATTTTGGCATCGAATGATTGAAACTTTCAAACATGCATATGGACATCGAACCCTACTTGGCGATATTCACTTTGAACCGCATGTTTCTGAAACCTATGAAAATATGCTTGACCCAAGTTTTGCTGCCAAGTCTCGAGAGCTTATCTTGGATGATCGCACCTACATTGATTTCGCTCACTACGGTGCTAATTTTACAAATGAGGAGGATAGGGGAACAGCCAACATTGCTATATTAGCCCCAAATGGAGACGCTATCGCAGTAACAAGTACAGTAAACAGCCAGTAAGTAAATGATTTTGTTTAACTTAAAAAAAAAAAAAATTAAAATGAAACCCAAAAGGATCTATATGGCACTAGTTAGAAGCGAATTGGTGCAATACTGCCTGAAAGCTAAATTATTTACTTTGCATCGTATTTGCGTATTCATACATACATACATATGAATATTATTAGGTTTAATATACATATACATTTTTATGTCTTTAGCTCTCCCAAAGATAAATATTTATCTTTGCGATGAACATAAAGACTTAGCTAAAAATTTGAAAGTGGATGATTTCGAAGAAGACAGTCACTTCAAATTGGGTAAGGTACTATACAAACTTGGGTTTAAGACTAATTTATGTGCAATAAAGAGTAATGGTTAATTAGGAATTTGTGGGATCTCGAATTTGACTGCGTAGAACAATTAAAAAATTAAAAACTGATATGGTTGAGTGCTCAAAGAATACAAAGCATACAAATAATGGCGGTGATGCGTCGGAACATATTATTTAAAAATATAAATGGGCAAACCATTTTAACATAAAAAAATTATATCCCAAATGGAAGAAGCTAGTTATCTACAATGCGGAGACAAAATTAAACTTTTGATTTTTAGATCTAATGTATTTTGAAATTAGATTTTATTTTTTTATTTTTCACATTAGTCCTACTGTAAGTACTGTATGATGGTTATCGTAACCTTGTATTCTATGAACGTTGGAATAAACTATTCAATACAGTTAAAATATTATTTCCGAATAAAGCTGAACACATTTTTGCCGGTATAAGAATCTAAGCGATCGTACTTGAGGTTTAATTTTGAAAATTATTCATTTAAATAATTTGTATTGAAAATATAGAGTATTTATCATTGTCATTTTACTAAAAATTCAAATTCATATATATATTTTTTTTAATTATTTATGAATTATTGTAATGTTAACATATTTAAGATATAAACTATCATATCTTTTAAGTTGGATGAAATTGAAGATAGTGTGCTAAATTTTACTAAAGTTGTTCAGTAGTTTAGGAGTAAACCCCGGAGAAACCATAACACATAATTTTTATATAGATATATAATACATAGATTTGTCGAAGATTGCTTAATTATTTATGATACTCATTCATATGTATATATTAGGTTGTCAAAAAAGTCTTGCGTTATTTTCGCTAGTTGGCGCTGAAAGCGCGTAGTTCTAGTTTTATTCGTCGCATCGGGTCATGCTATACCTTTTTGGAAAGCTCCTTTCACGCGCTAACACATGTTTGATTGATTGTCGTTTCTTTTAAGTCGTTCATGAGTTATAGCGTCGCAAACATGGAGCAAAATAAAGAGAAAATACGGCATATTTTACAGTACTACTACGATAAAGGCAAAAATGCATCTCAAGCCGCCAATAAAATTTGTGCAGTTTCCACCGCACAACGATGGTTTCAACGTTTTCGTTCTGGTGTAGAGGTGGTCGAAGATGCGCCACGCTCCGGAAGGCCTGTCGTCGAAAATTGCGATAAAATCGCTGAATTGGTCGAAAGAGACCGGCATAGTAGTCATCAAACCGTTATAAACCATTTGAAGAAGCTTGGAGTCACTAAGAAGCTTGATGTATGGGTGCCACACGAATTGATTCAATAAAAATACCGCAAGACTTTTTTGACAAACCATTATAACGTAACATTGTATGGATACATTTTACTTTTTTGAACAATCTTGTTTAAAAATGTTGAAGAAAATTATATATTATATATATGTATATAATAATATATATAATAATATATGTACATATATGTATGTATATATATATATATATAATAATATATATAATATATATATTAAAAGACAATTTCTATAATATTTTATTGTTAATTTCAAAAACTATTCATTGGAAAAGTTTTGGTTCAAAAGTTCGATCCCGTCAAACTGGAATTATACTCAATGACGAAATGGATGATTTTTCGACTCCAGGCGTTATAAATGCTTATGGTATACCATCTTCACCTTCCAATTACATAAAACCTGGCAAGCGTCCTTTAAGTTCAACATGTCCCAGCATAGTGCTTGATCACAATGGAAATGTGAAGTTAATGGTAGGAGGTGCAGGGGGATCGCGAATCACTACCTCTGTTGCTCAAGTATGGAGAATTTATTGATAAAAAAAATACATATCTATGTGCACTTTTTATAGGTTATAATCCGGTATTTGATGCTAAATCAGACATTGCAAGAATCACTTGACGCTGGACGTGTACATCATCAGCTGGCACCTATGCAAGTAGACGTAGAACCAGAGGTACCAGAGCATGTGAACAATTATTTGTTAAAAGTGGGTCACGATATTAATTATTTGGGTGGAGATAAAGCATATTCAGCACTAACAGCAATTGGCCTAAAAACAGAGATGCCTCAAGCCGCATGTGATCGCCGTCGTCTAGGCAGCTGGAAAATAATTTTTCCAGATGTTTAAATATAAATAACTTTGAACTAATTTTTTATAGAACTTAAAACTAGATATTTCACGTGGCTTGATCTCAGTAAATCAGTGCTACTGCAGACTTCTATTATTAATCAATTTCTTTTAAAGGAGCCTTCTAAACTGAGTTCTAAATCAACTTTTTTTATATACATATATAATATAAATATTTCGATTCCGGCAAACATTTTTCTTGATACTTGTTAACTTAATTTCAAGACAAATAAATAATTTTGGAACTTTATTAGAAAGATTGCAATAATAATTTTTCTGACCGGATACAAACACCGCTTACACGGTTATAGCCGGAGGTATTATATACATGATATAATGATTTTCAATTCTGTGGTTGACCTTTTCCTAATCTACTCTATAAATTAAATTAAGGCCTTCAGGTGAGTTTATATAATATAGATATATTTGATTTCATTTCAATTTGGTTGCTTTTAATATTAATATCGTGGACACGAAAATATAGTAATGAAAGTTAATAAAATACAAAATATGATTATACCTAACCCAATCGCAATTTCTCCGAATGGTGAATGTTGAACTATTACACAACACTTTTAAATATAAAGCTTTGTCAGCCCATGAATGTAATTTTTATCCTTGCAAATTTATGAATATGAAATTTTCGGTTACGCCCGTTTTTATCCCTTCATTGCTTATTTTGGTTATGTACCGATTGGAAATAAATACATATTTATGTATATGTAACCGTGTTTTTTACAAGAAAGATAGACTTTATACTTCTGTTTAGGTGAATACTATGTGTAGGTAAAACCACATATTAGCAGTGTCAGATTAAAACCATTAATCAAAGTTTTAAATAAAAACAAGTTTGTACTATATGTGTGTATGTATATGTATATAAAATAGTTAATTTCACGTAACGTAGTATGTGACTTATTTGTTGTAAAGTTACCCTAATCATTTAATAAAGTCAATTCTTACATTATTGAGAGATGCATCCTGTTGTTTTTATAAAACGTTCCATTGTACATAATATTTGTATATAAGTACATAAATACGTATGCATGCACGCTTCGATATGCCTCTACGTTCATTTTATATGTATTTACACTGCGATATCAAGTATAAGTTTCTGATGACAAGTGCTTTTCACAAATTTTGTGACAACAGTCGTCAAGCTTATTCAGTAGAGCTTTGATCGTTCAGTCGAACTCAACCCGCATTGTAGTTCGTAAATTTTGTTTACATTGCATATGGACAACGAAATTTCATATACACGTTAACAAAAAAAAGTTTTACTTAAATAAAACAAACTTGACAATTTGATTAAAAAAAGTTATTAAAAGTATTTATTTCCATATTTTAAAAGTTAGCACAACGATAATCATGAGGTGAGCAAATGAGATCTCGATATTTATAACACCAGTATTACGATGACCGCCACATGTAGGTAAATAAGTTTGTGCGCGAAGTACAGTGTACAGTCCCCATTACGGACGTCTGCCATAACTGGACAAATTTCATGAACACCACGTTTTCATTATGATCTTCATACAAAAACAATTCGTATAACCGGACATGAGTACGTTCCAATGATCGGACACGGACACTATTTTGGTAATATTTCGTATCAGAGATAAATAAATTAGGAACACTTAAGAAATTTGTGTACAATTTATAGTTTCCGCTTTTTAAATTCTTCGTAATTTTTGGTGTTTTGAAACAGTTTTTTTAAGAATAATACGTACTTGTAAAATGATCACTTCAAAGAAATTGTCTTCCGCCGGTACCGTCTGACTCGCGGTGGCTCAACGGAAACGAATGATTTAATTATCATTCATTCACTCCTAGCTGACATTGGTTCGCTTTTATTAGTTCTATAGAAATACCGTTCTGAATTGCAGCTAAACAATTAAATTACAATTAAACACTCCTTTTTGTCACGGCGTGACCGGTGATGAGGAGTTTCACTGTATTGCATTTCAAGTAAAATATAAATGCAGTTACTAAATTTAAATACTCAAAGCAGATATGTACTATAAATATGTGTGTTTGATGTTATGTATAAGGCTTGATTTGATATTACCTGGCTAAGCAAAACAAGTACAATTTTAAGTACAGGCATGTTTTGAAGCAAAACACTTGACTTCTTATTCATACATTCGTATGTACGTATGTAACGCTGCACATGTGGCTTCAAAATGTTTTTTAGATGTACCACTATTGTTATTTGCGAGTAAGTGTATGAATTAATGGTTATTGTTTTGATTAATGATATGTGAATCTGTAATTCGTACGGAAAGAATTCCCATGCTTGATTAACCATATTTTTGAGTATGAATGTCAAGTTTTTTGTTTTGTTTTTCAGTCCAAATTACGTACTAATTTTGTAAGTTCACTTACCATGATAGGAATACTCACGATGGGGGCTAGATAAATACCACAAAATGAAGCACTAATGTAAAAT